>CM026391.1:79838439-79867050 GCA_014843695.1 Archivesica marissinica
TGTATCGTGTGGTTGTAGCTGTGCGTCGTGTCTTGTAACGCTGCTTTCTGTTTTTCATATGGTACCTAAATAGCTTATGTTTTAAGGTCTTTATTAAACGTTCGCTGTAATTGGCTTTGGTCTCAGTGTTCAGAGCGTAGTAGTGGTGTATATTTTGGTCTCGTAAATACTTATTAACGTCTTTGCTTCTGAACTCCATTCCTCGATCTGTACGAACCGTGTTTGGTTTCCGTGGACCCGATAGTACTCGCGTTAAAGCGTCTACTACATCTTGTGCTCTTTTACTTTTAACCGGTTGAACGTGAGCAAAGCGTGTAAACACGTCTATGGCTACCAATACGTATTGGTACCCGTCATTCTGCTTCGACAAGTTAACCATATCCATCAAATCCATGTCCCAGAGACTGTCTACACCGTCCACAACTACTCTAGAGCGCTTAAAATGTCGTCTGGCTCCTCTGGTTAGGGAGTAAGATTCTTGATCTTGCAGCCATTTTCTGATTCTGTGTCTACCAATTTTATGTTTGCCTTCTCCCTTGACATACTGATAGAGCTTCTCGGGGCCAGAAAAACTAGCTGGATTCTTGGAATTATAATACAATGATGATAAATACTGTTTCCAATTCAACATTACGGATCTAGTATTCTGTAGATCTTATTTCGTCTAAAGGGTGGCGTGACGTAAATAATGTTGTCTCAATATTCTTGGTACAAGCGTATGTCTCATCAAGAGTATCTGTTTCTTACGGGCGAATGAGACCCAAAAACTCTTTAGCGAAGGGAACGGTAGCGTCTAAGGTAATCAGAATATCGGTACAATTTGGACGTCCACAATCTATAATTTGTATACAATATATATAATATTCCTACAAATACAACAAAGGTGCGCGTAAATTTACATTTTTTATTATATGTACATTATTTTATAACGCAGTGGCATACAATGGTTCTACACATATTTCTAATATTTCGATAAGTCTATCCGCGCCCTCCGCGGCTTCTCTCCTCAACTGTCTATATCTAAACCACCATTCCAAGACATTAATTAAAGACATTGTCACGCACACGAGTCCAAACATGTCTAACGTCTAACAAATAAATTAGCTCCAGTAACGCTGTTTGGTCCGAATGATGACGTTTTGTTAGTTTGCTGTCCATCTAACGCAAACGCTCCATGGCCGCGTGAGGGAGCCTGTGTACCAAATGAAACTGGTGCGTTCTTACTGGGCGGGATAAATCCGGGAGCGAACGAGCCGGTATCTCCATTTTTGTAGCCAGTCATTTTCAAGTATATACACGCCGGAGACCATTTGTCGTGTTCTTCCCAAGGCTGATCCGAGGGTTCCCACGACATCACCTTCACACCGCAAGAGAAACAGGTAACTTGATCCGCGCTTCCGGTATAATGGAAGCCCGCTTTAGCCAAAGACATTTTATTCGGTTCGATCTGTTTCGACCAGTGTTCAAAACTCTGTAGTCGATCTTCGTAAAACATCATCTCAGACACGGAAAACTGAGACACTTTGGTTGAAGCGCTCTGATCGATAATGTTCATGTTGATGGTTAGCCACTGACTTGGGAAGTGCGGTGTTATCGAAAAACGGCCCAATTATATACAACTTCAACGTTTGCGATTGGTGATTATTTTTAGAACTTGTAGCCCATTGGTTGCTATTTTTACGAGTTCATACCATTTTAGAGCGTTATTTACCAGTTTACAAAGTCATTCGGGTTACATTCCGGACACTGCGCAGCTCCTAATTGGTTCATGTGATCGCTCCTTAGGGCGCACGGTACCACAGCGTCCAATTCGGGTAACGCTTTTCCAATCTCGGGTATCAGTTCCTTCAATCGATTATATTCAAAGGGCCTTAAACATAGCCCATTTTTTGTAGGCACCACCTCCGTCTCGGGCTTCCAGTACTGTCTGATATCCACGCACACGTTCCCCTCCTTCGCGGTAAGGTTTACGTTTCCGCCCAAATGCGTTTCAAACGCTTCTCTGTTCTCTAAGATCTTGTCCACAAAATCTAGCTGATCAACCAAGTTCTTCCATTGCATCAAGGTTAAACTAATGCCCTTTTTCGTCGGTTTGTCGTCTCGCCATTCTCGTAAGTCGACTCTAAGCTCTCCTTTCCATTCGTTCACCCTTACGTAACGACCATTGCCAAGGCTTAGTTAGCATCTAGTCATGTTGGTTGTTCGAGCGTAGAAACTCTAATGACACTAACTAAAGTTACACCGTCTTTTATAGATTTAAGTCCCTTCTAATCGGTCGATATGTATAGAATCGTAGGTAATCGCTATTTATAGATCGATTCGTAGTCGATATTTATAGAAACGTACGCGCTCGCTATTTATAGAGCGGTTCGCTCCCATTGGTGTCTATTTATAGCTCTAATTGGTCGGTGCAATCGGGTATGTAGTAATAACGTAGTGTAGTCGCTTCGTTTTCTTATACACCACTTTCACTCTGTTACTGTACCGATCAGTATATCCCAGTATACCGATGTCGTAAAAGAACGTTTTTGTCAGTTCAGTTCGTTTCCCGTTTTGCTTAACTTCATCCGGCTTATCCAGGCATTTTTGTACGCAATCGTACATGAGTCGCCCGTTAAGAAACACGGAGGTGTCGAAATCGTACACATTCAAGTGTTTTTCGACCGCGTGGGTCGAAAGTATAAACGGTATTTTCATCTTCACGCCTATGGTAAAATGGTTCGTCTCGAGACGGAACGAACGTATTTGTACTCGATTATTTTACGTCATGGTCGCTAACAATATAAGGGCGATACGTCATCAGGTGGCTCTATACTAAAAATAAACGCGCACGCGCGTGAGCTACTTTATATTACCTTATATGCAAATGAGTTACTATAAATAGAAAAAGCAAAGAGATCGGTAGTTGCGCGATACGTCATCAATAGGCTCTATAGTGACGCGTATACCAAAAAAGCAAAGAGATCGGTAGTTGAGCGATACGTCATCAATACGCTCTATAGTGACGCATATACCAAACAAGCAAAGAGCTGACCATACTACTGTTACATATCTAGCTAGGGATTCAATTATCCACTCACCAACTTGTCATGATGAGTAATCATTTAAATTCTAGACTGATTGTCCGATAGGTGGAGCCATTTTTCAGCTGTATAATGAAATATTATGTCTGGACATTTAACATTGTGAAATCTAAATCCTTGAAATACAGCTGGCACTATACATTTGTTAGTGAAAGTCTACTACGTGTGAGTAGATATTCAGGTATCTAGTAGCTTTTCACAAGCGTAGTTTCCGTGTACATGTAGCATTTGCTTATAAAGAGAGTTCGGGTTTTATCTTTCAATTGAATCGTGTTCAAATGTGATCACAATATATATTTTGTGAAAACTTGGTTTATTCCGATATTCGACCATTTCTATAATTATATGTGGCCATTAGTATCGCATGTGCATGTCAATATGCGAGCTTAAAGAATACCCTGTGCTTATCTCGGCCACTTTGCCCCACTAACAATTCTTACCCGCAAAATAATGGTGTGATTTTCGCCAATATTTATTATGACAAAGATGTCAATATTTTGCAACATCTGTTACATTTATTTCGCATCAATATCCAAAGACTAAATCTATCTTTTTTCATATCTCATAATTTCCTGAAATATGATATGAGGTCGCCACTCATGCAACATCCTATATATGTGTACATGTCGCCGTTCCCTTGTCTGCCTTGACTTGTACACCATCTGACGGGTATATGGATCTCGAGGGGTGGGTTTGAGTTAAGACTCGACGCAATAATTTATAATGGATGATGACGTTTATTTACTTCCTTTCCTGAAAATACATTGATTTTCATAATAAGTAATTTAACAAATCACATAATGCACAAATAACATTCTTATGAGTTTGACAGATGACAGTTGTCAAAATATGTAAACAATACATTCAGGTGTGTTAGAGCGTAGCATCTAGTGAACATACATGAGCAAGTTTACATTTCAAAATCATACAATTACAGGTGACTATCAATTCGATATCAACCTAATATATAGACTGAAGTATATAAATCATACCTGGCTATATATCAATTATAGTCATAACAATGTATTATAATTATACGCCCAAATTGGCGATTAATCATCTATTCCAAAGCTGACCTGAAGGTGACCAACAATAGTGATTGGTTAGAATATGTCACATGCAAAATGTTAGTATGACCATTTATAACTACATTTTACATATATACAAGTTGCAAACTATATACGTTAAGTATGGAACGCCAGAACGGACATAATATTCGGGGGGGGGGGGAGGTAAAAACAATAAAACAACTGAATATTTTCCCTTTAACGTTTATTGATGATTTATTAACGATTGTAATGATTGCGATCCAATTTAAGGCTATGACATACACACTGGCAGGTAGGTATATCCATCTGCTGGCTGGAGTCAGCACTATCGATATATCAAATAATATTAAAACAGGGCCAAGGTATCGTAGTATCGAAGTGTCTGTATCTCATTGACAGAAGGCGTGGCTCTAAAATATCATGGTCATGAACTCGATTTAAATTAACATTGGATTCTAGATTGAAATAAAGGAAACATATTAATGTATCTGTTTAATAAATCAATCTATTTTAATAACTTGATTTGATAAAACACTACATATGACCATTAGTTAGTATTGTTATTAATAACAAACATTCACAATAACAATCATTCTAAATATTCAATATATTGAAGGTATCCCGACACAGCCAAACATTCAATCTAGTAATGATCCGTCAGTTGGAGATGATGCTACACTTACATGTGAAAGTACATCCACTACTGTATCAACAAATCACAGTCTGAGTCGATTGTACAACTGGAACGTGGACAATTCTGCAGTCACTTCAAGTGGACGATACTCGCTATCGGGAAACACATTTGTAGTCTCTAATGTTGTAAAAATAGACAAGGATTTGAAGTTTACATGCACTTCTACAGAAGTCGTCACAAATGGTTACACGTCAGATAGTAGTGGAGAGTATTATATCAATGTATTATGTAAGTACAAAGTATGGTCATTCAGCATATAGTAGTGGAGAGTATTCTATCAATGTCCTATGTAAGTACAAAGTATGGTCATACATCATATAGTAGTGGAGAGTATTCTATCAATGTATTAAGTAAGTATAAAGTATGATTATACATCATATAGTAGTGGAGAGTATTCTGTCAATGTCCTATGTAAGTACAAAGTATGGTCATACATCATATTGTAGTGGAGAGTATTCTGTCAATGTCCTATGTAAGTACAAAGTATGGGCATACATCATATAGTAGTGGAGAGTATTCTATCAATGTATTAAGTAAGCATAAAGTATGGTCATACATCATATAGTAGTGGAGAGTATTCTGTCAATGTGCTATGCAAGTACAAAGTATGGTCATACATCATATAGTAGTGGAGAGTATTCTATCAATGTATTAAGTAAGTATAAAGTATGATTATACATCATATAGTAGTGGAGAGTATTCTGTCAATGTCCTATGTAAGTACAAAGTATGGTCATACATCATATTGTAGTGGAGAGTATTCTGTCAATGTCCTATGTAAGTACAACATATGGGCATACATCATATAGTAGTGGAGAGTATTCTATCAATGTATTAAGTAAGCATAAAGTATGGTCATACATCATATAGTAGTGGAGAGTATTCTGTCAATGTGCTATGCAAGTACAAAGTATGGCCATACATCAGATAGTAGTGGACAGTATTCTATCAATGTGCTATGCAAGTACAAATTATGGCCATACATCAGATAGTAGTGGAGATTATTCTATCAATGTGCTATGCAAGTACAACCTATGGCCATACATCATATAGTAGTGGAGAGTATTCTAGCAATGTACTATGTAAGTATAAAGTATGGCCATACATCATATAGTAGTGAAGAGTATTCTAGCAATGTACTATGTAAGTACAAAGTACGGTCATACATCATATAGTAGTGGAGAGTATTCTATCAATGTACTATGTAAGTACAAAATATGGTCATACATCATATAGTAGTGGAGAGTATTCTATCAATGTATTAAGTAAGCATAAAGTATGGTCATACATCATATAGTAGTGGAGAGTATTCTGTCAATGTGCTATGCAAGTACAAAGTATGGTCATACATCATATAGTAGTGGAGAGTATTCTATCAATGTATTATGTAAGTACAAAGTATTGTCATACATCAGACAGTAGTGGAGAGTATTCTATCAATGTCCTATGTAAGTATAAAGTATGATCATACATCATATAGTAGTGGAGAGTATTCTATCAATGTATTAAGTAAGCATAAAGTATGGTCATACATCATATAGTAGTGGAGAGTATTCTGTCAATGTGCTATGCAAGTACAAAGTATGGTCATACATCATATAGTAGTGGAGAGTATTCTATCAATGTATTATGTAAGTACAAAGTATTGTCATACATCAGACAGTAGTGGAGAGTATTCTATCAATGTCCTATGTAAGTACAAAGTATTGTCATACATCAGACAGTAGTGGAGAGTATTCTATCAATGTCCTATGTAAGTACAAAGTATGGTCATGCAATATAAGCACATCATATTGGAGGGGTATTGTTTTGGCGATATTGTTCCAAGTAGTGGTTTAAGCATATATTGCACAGATATGTATCCCGACTCTTGCCTGTGAATAGTGGATAATTGGTGTTGATGTTTACAAGGAAATGCTGAACATTGTCCTTCTTGGCAATTTGTGATGGATATACAGAATGCTATATTTGGTACAATTATGTCTCCCCATACTGGCTTGCATCCAAACTAAATATTAGTAGTGACATACAACCCCTGATCTCCAACTGTTGCCACTTTGATAAAAGCACAACATGTTATTATCATTGAATTGCTTGTTCAAAGTTAAAGCCTATGACGACAGTAATACAAGTGTACTTCATTCTTCACATTCCTAATGCTATTTATTATGTTTTTATAGACGGTTTTTATGTTGCATTTACAAACAATACATGGAAATGTCTTTATAAAGCTACTGATTGGTTCATACTTGATCTACCTTATGTATGTCGTTGTATGTTATATATAATTACCGGTATGTTTTGCCATGTATATATTTTAAACAACCAACCAACCCCACTCCCAAACATGCCTCCTTCTCAAACAATGAACATATAGCGGGGATATCAATGCAACCAATAATTTATTGTCAATTAACTTTAATTTGATGTATTATGTACTATAAATTAGATGGACCAGATGTATGCATTATGTACTATAGATGATTGTTGTGTATTATGTACTATAAATTAGATGGACCAGATGTTGTATGTATTATGTACTATAAATTAGATGGACCAGATGTTGTATGTATTATGTACTATAATTTAGATGGACCAGATGTTGCATGTATTATGTACTATAAATTAGATGTACCAGATGTTGTATGTATTATGTACTATAAATTAGATGGACCAGATGTTGTATGTATTATGTACTATAAATTAGATGGACCAGATGTTGTATGTATTATGTACTATAAATTAGATGTACCAGATGTTGTATGTATTATGTACTATAATTTAGATGGACCAGATGTTGCATGTATTATGTACTATAAATTAGATGGACCAGATGTTGTATGTATTATGTACTATAATTTAGATGGACCAGATGTTGTATGTATTATGTACTATAATTTAGATGGACCAGATGTTGCATGTATTATGTACTATAAATTAGATGGACCAGATGTTGTATGTATTATGTACTATAATTTAGACGGACCAGATGTTGTATGTATTATGTACTATAATGTAGACGGACCAGATGTTGTTACACTAACCCCTTCAAACACAAACTACATAGTGGACCAGGCTACAACATTAACCGATGTAAAATGTTATGCTGATTGCAACTCTGTATGTACATACAAGTGGACAAAACAGGGACAGACCACTCCAGTGAGCAATACAGACACCCTGCCATTAGGCAGCATAGACACGTCGTATATCGGTGCTTACACATGCACTGCTACTAACGCAGACCGAGCAGTTACCGAGAACTCACCTCAAGTACGACTCAATGTTAGATGTAAGTATACTATTTATCTAGTAATTAAGTTGGAACCCACTTTATGAATGTAGCATGTAGTCAGTGGCAGCTGGACTATCTTAGGGAATGTATTGGGAATTATAGTGACATAATATTATATTACATGTACGTCGCACCTTGATGCAAGACAAAAACAAATCCACAACGATAAAATATATTGCTGATAATTCGTATCCCACCCAATCAAACGTATGGTAAGATACATGTAAGATGGACCAGTGTGTCACCGTAGCTGGAGATTGCACCCATTAGTTTTGTATTAGCAGTCCTATACTCGACCAACGGAGCTAATGCTATTAATGACTAAGCTAAAGAGCCAAAACATGTCCAACAGTCAAAATAAGTATGAGTATTAAACTAATGTATTGTTCTACAAGAAGGTACAATGTGTCAACACTGCATAAATAACATACCTCATCATAGTGAAGCCACGAGTATAGTTTAAGCCCCTGTGCTTTGAATGGACGTAATTCATGTGACTGCTAACAAATGACCGCTTAGGAAATTCAAACTGTGTGTTCTACATTTATTTATCGTCGCTACCGGTTGCCCATAAGAGCGACGCCTCCTAACCAAGATTTTTTTTGAGGATAGACCGCTTAGGAAATTCATAAAATGTGTGTTCTACATTAAATTTTATTTATCGTCGCCTCCTGAAGAAGTTTATATTTGTTGAGGATAGTACAGTGATGACACCTCCGAGCATCTGTAAAACCTTGTCAGAAATTTGCATAGTGCAACTTTGTAAAATTAAGTATCAAGCAAACACAATTTGTTATTTTCTTTCATTCTCCCTTGTAAGTCCTTCAGTAAAGAATGAATTTGAAATTTTTAGTCACGATTTTATTTTTGATCCATTTAATTTACACAAATTGTTCCGTGTAGGTTTTGTATGGTCTTGTGTTAAGGCAATATGAATTAGTTTAGTTATTACATAATGTAACAATTGTTCTTTCATAGTGATAGTTTGCCTATCATTTGATAGAATAAAAAGCATTTCACAAAGAAATACGCACATCGTTTATGATACATTGTCGTAATATAACCATACTGTCTCACAAATGGATATCGGGACATGTGCCATGATAAAGGCAACCCTTTGTCTTGCCCACTTTAGCTGAAAACTAGACTAATTACATTATAGCTAAAAAGGCGTTAACTAGAATGATTTGATGACTTGCATACTGTTTATGGGGGTTGTTCACTACCAACCTATCAAGTCCCACCCGAGAGGGACATTGAACTTGAATTGTAACCAAAAATAGTTCGATTTTAGAAATTAATTTTGTGGGAATAAAAAAGATCTTGTACATTATCATTCCTTAAAACTGTCAACGTTACTTTTTGAAACTTTGAATACACATTCGAGGACTAATTCACTACACCACAGTTTACTCCACCCTAACAGTTACATTAAACTTGAAATTTGGCAAACATAATAGCACATTTCTAGAAATTATAAAAATTTATGCTTCAACAAATACTCATACATTATTATTTCTCCAAGATAATCAAAATGTATTGCTATGAAGGTGTGCACATCCGAGGACTAATTCTGAGCACTAGCAGTACCCCCCCCCCCCCTAGTACTGACTTTGAACTTGAAAGTTGGCAATTCATTGGAAAGCATAAACTATATATTTTCTATTGCTGAACCAGCACTTATACAGTCAATATATTGTGGTGAAACAAACTTGGGGTGGTGGCATTGTTACTATGTTATGTACTAAATATATATAAATTATTAGTAAACTCAACACACAATAGCTAGTTTAAACATATTTTATTTCCCAATATTAAACTATACATACATCACAAATACTCAACAATAGTTCATATGTGCATTACATTTCATTTGTAATTGTACTCGTATTAATTGCTTAAAATGACCGTTTGTTTTTACGTTTATTTATCGTCGCTACCGGTTGTCCATATGAGCGACGCCTCCTGAAGAGATTAGTTATTTTAGATTTTGGAGGATAGTGCATAATACAGACAGAGACTCATTCCAGAATCTCCTCTGGTTCTTTTACGTGCACGGTGTAAGCACCGACACGAGAGCTCGGTTTAACGTCCCATCTGAAAGACTGTTAATTGTATTAGGGTCAGACGGGGGATCGAACCTGCGATCCCTGGATTACCAGTCCAGCGTGTTACCACTGGACTACATATCCGTCTGTCAAAAACTACCTGCATGATAATCAGCTTTTATATTCATAAAGCAATTCTAAAACAAAACACTAGTAAATTATTATTATTATTATTATATACCAAACTTATATAGCGCTCTTTTCATCTAAAAATAAAACGTTCAAAAGCGCTTTACAGTCTAGGTATCACATTGATAAAAACTTCCACATACAATGAGATAAAACAAGACAAAAATAGCAAACACAATTACAATGGATTCTAAATATGCTATAAAATATTCGGATCTAAAATTATAACAATTAAAATATAGGTAATAATTAAATAAAATGTATTCATTTGCAGTCTTAATCCTGATTGAGCACAGACACAGTTCGATATTTATGTTCCATATGAACATTTAAATAGGTGTGTCTTCAAAGCCTTTTTGAAAGAACACAATGTTATTGCACTTCTAATATTTGATGGAAGATAATTCCAAAGTGTTGGGGCAGCAGTCATGAAACTTCTATCTCCGTATGTGACAGTCCGACTTCTTGGTAACACAAGAGTAGCTGCTTCATTTTTAGACAGTAAGTCTCTCCTTGGTATATAAACCTCAAGCAAGTTTCTCATATAAATCGGTGCTTCTCCATTCAATGTTTTATATGTGTGAGTCAGTATTTTATACTCTATTCTTTCTTGAACTGGTAGCCAATGAAGTTCATTTAGAATGGGCGCTACATGACTGAAACGGGATGTTCTGGTCATGATGCGAGCTGCTGTGTTTTGAACAGTTTGTAATTTATTGGAAGTGTTTTTTGGCACGCCGTACAAAAGTGAATTACAGTAGTCGAGCCTGGATGTAACGAGTGAGTTTATGAGCGTTTTCGTGGCGTCTGTTGTTAAATACTGCCGAATGTGTCCAATCCGCCGGATCTGCGCATAACATGATTTTGTCACGGAATTTACATGTTTGTCCATATTCATTATTGAGTCTAGGAAAGCCCCTAGATTTCTCACACATGTTGATGGTTCTGTATTTGAGTCTCCTAAGTTCACATTTATGTTTTCTTTGTGTTGAAAATTTCGTTGACTAGAAAACATAAACATTTCAGTTTTATCAGTATTGAGTTTTAACATATTGGCATGCATCCAAGCAACACTGTCTTGTAGTAGTTTCTCTGCTTGTGAAGCTTGAACGGTTGGTTTGACGAAAGGTAAAGCTGGGAATCGTCAGCATAAAAGTGATGGTTCAGTCCATGGTGTTTACAAATGGCTCCTACAGGCTTGGTATACATAGTGTACAATTTCGGGCCTAAAACAGACCCCTGTGGAACACTGAAATTCATGAGCACTGAGATGGATAGTTTTCCATTCGATACATACTGCTTGATAACGGTCGGTAAGATAAGATGATATCCATTGGAGAGGTTTTCCAGTAAGTCCAAAATGAAATTCGAGACGCTGTAAAAGTGTTCTATGGTCGATGGTATCAAATGCAGCAGATATGTCCAAAATCACAAGGATTGTAGCATTGTTTTGGTCCAGAGATTCAAGTATATCGTTTTCGACTTTCAGTAAGGCAGTTTCTGTGGAATGAAACTTCCTGTACGCAGACTGATGTACCTCGTGTAAGTTATTACTTGTCAAATGTTCATCAATTCGACTATTTACTACTTTTTCCAGAATCTTCGAGACGTAAGGCAGGTTTAACACGGGCCTGTAGTTCTTCAAAGTGTATTGATCAAGGCTTGGTTTTTTCAGCAAAGGTCTTACCCGGGAGATTTTGAATGACTTTGGTACATTGTCTGTTTCAAATGAAATATTTACAATTTGTGTCACTAGACAAGATTTCAGTAGCCATGTCGGAATTGGGTCTATTTCACAGGATTTCAATAGTAGATGTATTAAAAGCACACTTGTTTGCTGTACATGTATGACACTCGTGTGAATGGAGCAAGTAATTTACCATTATAAGTCAAAATGTGTAACGTTCAAATAGTATATACATGTTACTCAGCGTCCGAGAGTCAATCATTTGGATTCGCTTCCTACACATACTTACAATACGATGTGTAGTGTTGATAACCCGCCACTAAGAATTAGTAGTGTTAATAGCTGGAGGATGATTGTCAGTGTCACTTGAATACAGACATGCTGTTTATGACGCCATGTTGTTTATTCTATTGAAAGCGCGTAAGAAAATATAAATACAGTATTCCGATATGTTTGGACAATTGTCATTTGCATACTTCATTAATTATTACAAAAGTGAAATACTACAAATGAAAAAATAAACTGGTTACATATACCAATAATATCTAATGTTGTTATTACCACTCTGTTGTACAATTTATATTTATTATTATAATACTTTATATTTTTTATATTGTGCATTCTTTCTACAGATGGTCCAGATACAGATACAACAACTCTTGATCCAGTCAATACAGCCTACACTGTTAATTCTGGAGCTACATTGAATGATATAACCTGTACTGGTGATTGTTTTCCCGACTGCAGATACAGGTGGACCAAACCCGGAGGAGGTGTAGATGTAAGCAGCACTGGTGTGCTATCACTGGGCTCTCTGGTATGGTCAGATGCTGCTATATATACATGTACAGTAACAAACCCCAGTACAGGTGGATCTACCACAAAAGAAGTGGCAGTGAACGTGAGATGTAAGTTGTTTACACATTATATAATAACATATTTATGGAATGTATCATGTTGTCTCATGTATTGTACAAGAAATATTATTTTACTTTCTAGTTTCGTTCTAGTGGTGTTTCACTTTGTCATGTTACAAGTTGTATATATTGTAGATGTTTCAATAACGAGTAGCCTTCACCAACTGGGATCTATTGCCTACATTCTTATTAATATTCTGTTATGATTAACATGTTGTATACATGTACTTACATGTGTTTGCAGACTGATATTAATAAAATATCCATTTATGGCTCAATCCACACTGAATACATTATGAAAATATATGTTTCAAAATGCGGAGACTGTTTTTGTACATTAGCGAGAAGTTTGGTGTATACCCGGGTTCTCGTTATATAATATATATGTAGTAAGTTCTCCATTGGCTGAACATACCCGGGCTATCGTTATATAATATATATGAAGGAAGTTTTCCCTTGGCTGAGAATACCCGGGTTCTCGTTATATAATATATATGAAGTCAGTTCTCCCTTGGCTGAACATACCCGGGATATCGTTATATAATATATATGAAGGAAGTTTTCCCTTGGCTGAGAATACCCGGGTTCTCGTTATATAATATATATGAAGTCAGTTCTCCCTTGGCTGAATAGTTATTTAATATATATGAAGGATGTTCTCCCTTGGCTCAACATACCCGGGATATCGTTATATAATATATATGAAGGAAGTTTTCCCTTGGCTGAGAATACCCGGGTTCTCGTTATATAATATATATGAAGTCGTTCTCCCTTGGCTGAACATACCCGGGTTCTCGTCTCGCTATATACTATATATGAAGTAAGTTCTCCCTTGGATGAACATACCATTGTTCTTGTTATATAATATATATATATATATATATATATATATATGAAGGAAGTTCTCCCTTGGCTGAACATACCCGGGTTCTCGTTATAATATATATGAAGTAAGTTCTCCCTTGGCTGAGCATACCGGGTTCTCGTTATATAATATATTTGAAGTAAGTTCTCCCTTGGCTGAGCATACCCGGGTTCTCGTTATATAATATATATGAAGGAAGTTCTCCCTTGGCTGAGCATACCCGGGTTCTCGTTATATAATATATATATGAAGTAAGTTCTCCTTGGCTGAGCATACCCGGGTTCTCGTTATATAATATATATGAAGGAAGTTCTCCCTTGGCTGAACATACCCGGGTTCTCGTTATATAATATATATGAAGGAAGTTCTCCCTTGGCTGAACATACCCGGGTTCTCGTTATATAATATATATATGAAGGAAATTCTCCCTTGGCTGAACATACCCGTGTTCTCGTTATAATATATATATATGAAGTAAGTTCTCCCTTGGCTGAACATACCCGGGTTCTCGTTATATAATAATATATGAAGGAAGTTCTCCCTTGGCTGAACATACCCGGGTTCTCGTTATATAATATATATGAAGTAAGTTCTCCCTTGGCTGAGCATACCCGGGTTCTCGTTATATAGTATACATGAAGTAAGTTCTCCCTTGGCTGAGCATACCCAGGTTCTCGTTATATAATATATATATATGAAGGAAGTTCTCCATTGGCTGAACATACCCGGGTTCTCGTTATATAATATATATATATGAAGTAAGTTCCCCCTGTTGGTGATTTTCTGACATGTTAAAATGTGTATGTTTTTGTACTATTGTATATATATTATTTGTGAGATACGCAAGGACGAATGGAACATTTTCTCCAAACAAATGAAATAAAGGAAGCTCCAAACAAAGAAATTGATATATTACTTTCATCACATTTTGGATTAGCAAAATGTCGACTTATGGCCGGGAATATAAGGTAGTGAGATTGTTGCTGGCTGATAACATTTGTTTCGATAAAATCTGAAGAGCTGTTGTGACGTCACACGCACATTGAAAACGTGATAAAAGGAAATCCCGAGTGAGTTACTGTTAAGACCGGCTGCGACCATGGTCTAAGTAATGCCCACTATTAAATATGACGGTAACTTCAACTTAAAAGCATTGCTACCTTTGTTGACGTATTTGACTCACCCACTTTAGTGGAAAGCGAGGCTAATGAGTCACCGTCAACAATTACATAATTACAACCGTCAAATATAAAGCTTTGAATGCTTGCATACTGTTTCTATGTGTTGTTCCCTGTCCCCCTAACAATAGTATGTATGCATAAAACAACCCTCAAGCATTAACATTTCTCAAAAACAGCCAGAGTTATCGCTTTCCTATATCGCAGACACATCCGAGTTCTAATTCGCTTCACCGACAGTAAGTCCCCACTCACAAGATTAACCTTGAACTTGTATTTAGTCCGTAATAGTCTGATTTCAGAAAATATTGATACGTCAAAATATCCTCAAACATTATCATTTCTCAAAAACTGTCAACGTTATTGCTTTGATGATTTGTATACACATCTGAGTGCTTATTCTCTACATCCACAGTTAATCCACACACTAAGCCTCAACTTGAAATTTAGCAGTTCGTTGGGAAATCATAAAACACATTTTATTTCGGTGAAGCAGTAATTATACAGTCAACTACGCATGACGAGATTATCATGGGGGAAGTTCCTCTTAGAAATAAAATCGACCTGTGTTTCGTTTTTTAGGGTATACAATATTGTTGGGCTGTCTAAAGTGTATGTAGAGGTCGAAGGTCAAGGCTTCCACATACACTTTAAATAAACAGCACAAACATTATTGAATGAAATGAAATTAACACAGATTGATTTATTCCTTATATTTACATTGCATTTTCTGAACATTTATAAACTATATAATAATATGACCATAAATAGTACAAATGATTTCGTTTTCAATTAATGGAACAGAAAACGTTGCTAATTCACAATAGTATAGAAATGCGTGTGGTTTGTGACGTCAAACAACAACATGAATCAATCAACAACATCACGGGGCATTTACTACGTGTACCGGTATGTAAGCTCAGTAGAGTGGAAGAGACTCAACATGGCGAGTATAATAACAAAGTAAATGTATTATTTTGTGTGTTGTCAGCCCTCCGCTATTGTCAAACAGTCCAGTAGATGTCTACCGAGTTGTAGATAGCTCGTAGTGTTGCTATGGAACGCTTGGGATTTATATCCTTCTTCCAAATTGTGCTATTCCTCTCACCCGCGATATACAACCATGCATCATAATTATGCTGGAGAAATGTATTGCACCATGTGTATGCAGGGGTAAGATTATTCGTGAACAGCTTATAATATACTAATATTAATACAATAATAACCTGTATATAAAGCAGGCGAGGTGCGGCATAATCCGTGTTGACGTTAGTTTAATCTGCAGTGCTTGTGTAGTATTGTATGGTCAAATATTATAGAATTATAGTCTGTTCTATTCCACTTTCGCATCTCAACACTGGCCTGAATAAAACATTTGTAAAGCATTAATCTTAAAATACATACGTGTTTGTTGAACTATGAAATAGTCACCCTCCCAATGTGCTAAAGGATATTATGTTGTTTTTCCTTATTATAGGGGCCTCCGTGGCCGAGTTGTTAAGGTCGTTGATTTCAATTCACTTACCTCTCCTCGCTGTACATTCGATTCCCATGATGGGTGTCAAATCACTTTCAATTGAGGAAGCTATTTAGCTGTCTTGCCGTAGATCAATGGTTCTACGTGTGTGCCCGCACGTGCCTAAAATACTGCCCAGAGGGACGTCTAGTGTTCAATCCAGGTTTTCCAAACAGGAGGCGATTGGATTAGTAACTAATGTGGAATAAGTGACCATTGATGAAATAATGAGGCGATTGGATTAGTAACTGTAATGTGGGATAGGTGACCATTGATTAAATAATGAGGTTTGTCTCGATTTCTGCATTTTGATAAATGAAATGGGTTCTTATTGGATTTTTGTATAAAACGTGTTTGTATCTTTTGGAAATACTGAATCACATGTCTAACGGAATACTGTTATACTTTACTCAATATGTTCGACACAAACTTCTCTTATCTTACGTTAGGAACAATTTACTGGATACTCTGTATAGTACACATTCAAAAAGCTATCTCAATAGCAGATGCAAACAGCCATTATAAATTATCACCAAGCTGTCCTGTTGTAGATGTGCGTCAGAGTAAATATTCAAGATGGACCTGCGAACTTGATAGCACACCGAATTCTATAAATAAAGTTAGTGTTGCAATCACCCACTGTTACCACTAATAATCATGCGTATGTGTTGCGAAAATGGATGTATTTGGAAATATGCTCATAGTGAGATTCTTTGAAAAAGTTCAATTTCATATATGTTTGTGATTGAGGATGGCGATCCATTTATTCAAATGTTAGTGTTTTATTTCAATAAATTTATGTTAGTCCAATTAATCCACTTTTGCTCGGCATATCTAATCTCCACTTGAATCTTGCAATAAGCATACACCTGAACTTACAGTATGCATTCACCTAGAATTATTGTATGCATTCACCTGGAATTACAGTATGCATTCACCTAGAATTATAATATGCATTCACGTTGAATTACATTATGCATTCACCTGGAATTCCTGTATGCATTCACCTAGAATTACAGTATGCATTCACATAGAATTACAATATGCATTCACCTGGAATTACAGTATGCATTCACCTGGAATTACAGTATGCATACACCTGGAATTACAGTATGCATTCACCTGCAATTACAGTATGTATTCACATGGAATTACAGTATGCATTCACCTAGAATTACAGTATGCATTCACCTATAATTACAGTATGCATTCACCTGGAATTACAGTATGCATTCACCTGGAAGTACTGAATGCATTCACCTGGAATTACAGTATGCATTCACCTGGAAGTACAGTACGCATTCACCTGTAATTATAGTATGCATTCACCTGGAATTACAGTACGCATTCACATGTAATTACAGTATGCATTCACCTGGAATTACAGTATGCATACACCTGTAATTACAGTATGCATTTACCTGGAATTACAATATGCATTCACCTGGAATTACAGTATGCATTCACCGGGAATTACAATATGCATTCACCTGGAATTACAGTATGCATTCACCTGGAATTACAATATGCATAACCTGGAATTACAATATGTATTCACCTGGAATTACAGTATGCATTCACCTGGAATTACAGTATGCATTCACCTGGATTTATCATTCACCATTCATACATTCACCAAGGATTATATTGTATTATGTATATTATGTAATCAATTTATCTTGTATAAATCCTTTGTTGCAAATCTAACCTGGAATATAAGTATGTGTTCATTGTAAATATACACGCATGTAGTCACACACATTATTGCACCTGGAATTGCGGCTGATGATATTTTATATAATAGTTTCTGTAATTTTACTTCCGATACTGGACAACTGCCTATGAATTAAAGTGTTAAATAGGCAGGCTATTTTGTGCGTATTGTTTACTAACTCTAGGATGGGTGGTCCGTGAAACTAAGATATCTCTGAACAAATTTAAAATGTCAACAATTTCAACAATTTTAGTGAGGTAATTTGGATTAATGGATTCCATTCAGAGTCACGTATATCTGGTACTTATACCATTGATCAATTTAGTCATAAAGTAATAAAATAACAATATACGGGTATCCTGCGTGTATGTACAATATACGGGTATCCTGCGTGTATGTACAATATACGGGTATCCTGCGTGTATGTACAATATACGGGTATCCTGCGTGTATGTACAATATACGGGTATCCTGCGCGTATGTACGATGCATTAACTAATATACGGGTATCCTGCGTGTATGTACGATGCATTAATAATATACGGGTATCCTGCGTGTATGTACGATGCATTAACTAATATACGGGTATCCTGCGGTATGTACGATGCATTAACTATATACGGGTATCCTGCGTGTATGTACGATGCATTAACTAATATACGGGTATCCTGCGTGTATGTACAATATACGGGTATCCTGCGTGTATGTACAATATACGGGTATCCTGCGTGTATGTACACTATACGGGTATCCTGCGTGTATGTACACTATACGGGTATCCTGCGTGTATGTACAATATACGGGTATCCTGCGTGTATGTACAATATACGGGTATCCTGCGTGTATGTACAATATACGGGTATCCTGCGTGTATGTACAATATACGGGTATCCTGCGTGTATGTACAATATACGGGTATCCTGCGTGTATGTACAATATACGGGTATCCTGCGTGTATGTACAATATACGGGTATCCTGCGTGTATGTACAATATACGGGTATCCTGCGTGTATGTCACTATACGGGATCCTGCGTGTATGTACAATATACGGGTATCCTGCGTTATGTACAAATACGGATCCTGCGTGATGTACGATATACGGTATCCTCGTGTATGTACAATATAGGGTATCCTGCGTGCATGCACGATATGCGGGTATCCTGCGTGTATGTACGATTAGGGTATCCTGCGTGTATGTACAATATACGGGTATCCTGCGTGTATGTACGATGCATTAACTATACGGGTATCCTGCGTGTATGTACGATGCATTAACTATACGGGTATCCTGCGTGTATGTACGATGCATTAACTATACGGGTATCCTGCGTGTATGTACGATGCATTAACTATACGGGTATCCTGCGTGTATGTACGATGCATTAAATATACGGGTATCCTGCGTGTATGTACGATGCATTAAATATACGGGTATCCTGCGTGTATGTACGATGCATTAAATAAACGGGTATCCTGCGTGTATGTACGATGCAATATACGGTACCTGCGTGTATGTACGATGCATTAACTATACGGGTATCCTGCGTGTATGTACGATGCATTAACTATACGGGTATCCTGCGTGTATGTACGATGCATTAACTATACGGGTATCCTGCGTGTATGTACGATGCATTAACTAAAGTCAACAGTCAACATGGAGCCGTTACGATTGTGTCCTTAGGCAAGGCATTTAAATTCCACATGCTTCTTCTCTCTCCCTCGTGGCGATGGATTCCATCAGGAATGAGGTCTCGAGAGTGATTTAATATAAGTTATAAGAACTTGTTTCGCAATCGAGCTAAAATTAATTTGTATAAACTAAAGTCAACAGCAGTCACGTATAAACTGTTGCACTACTTCGGCAACGTGTTCTTATTCAGACATACGGTAGTGCCTAGAATGTCACTAGACAATCTGTTATTTGGATTAATTGAAACCAAATACTAGTATGTACAAAATAATCTACTCATTCTCTGTGTCATTGATGTATGAAGATAATATATTTTGAACAAGTTGTAATTGCCTTAATGCGCTTGAATGAGCTATATAATTTATGTTTCAGATATAGGAACAGCAACTGGGTATTCATGACACAAGGGCGCCTATTTGTGTAAACAGATGTACGTTCTTACCATTTTCTTTTTAAAATGTTGCAATGAATTGTACAATTTATGTTGTTTACAGATGGCCCAGATGCAGGTACAACACAACTAAGTCCCGCGGATACAACGTATACACAGAATGAGGGCACCAATCTGAATGACATTACTTGTGTTGGTAATTGTTACCCTGCCTGTAGTTATAAATGGACACAATCTGGTACCACAGTAAACAATACGGACGTGCTATCACTGGGAACGTTAAACAGGAACGAGGCTGCTATATATACATGTACAGTAACCAACCCAGGGAAGAGTGGATCTGTAACAAAACAGTTGACAGTCAATGTTAGATGTAAGTAAACATGAAGTGAGCTTTGTTATATGCTTAGCATTAAGGTAATAACGCTTTTGTTCAGCTAGGCTAAGTTATTTATTAGCTCACCTGAGCAAAGCGCACTGACCAACATTCGGGGTCAGCGTGTGTATATGTGTGTACATTTGCACAACACGGCGTGTTAGAGTGTGTATATGTTTGTACATTTGTATAACATGACGTGTTAGAGTGTGTATATGTGTGTACCATTGTATAACATATTGTGTTAGAGTGTGTATATGTTTGTACATTTGTATACAATATTGTGTTTGAATGTGTATATGTTTGTACATTTGTATAACATGATGTGTTAGAGTGTGTATATGTTTGTACATTTGTATAACATGACGTGTTAGAGTGTGCATATGTTTGTACATTTGTATAACATATTGTGTTAGAGTATGTATATGTGTATACATTTGTATAACATATTGTGTTAGAGTGTGTATATGTGTGTACCTTTGTATAACATGGCGTGTTAGAGTGTGTATATGTTTGTACATTTGTATAACATATTGTGTTAGAGTGTGTATATGTGTGTACCTTTGTATAACATGACGTGTTAGAGTGTGTATATGCTTGTACATTTGTATAACATATTGTGTTAGAGTGTGTATATGTTTGTACCTTTGTATAGCATGACGTGTTAGAGTATGTATATGTGTGTACCTTTGTATAGCATGACGTGTTAGAGCGTGTATATGTTTGTACATGTGTATAGCATATCTTGAGATTTGCAATGCTGGTTGGTTTTATACCAATTGATCTTAGTCATAAAATTAACCAGACTTATATATACTCGCTATGTAACAAGTCAAGGTGTGCATAACTCCAATTCCAATTTGCATACTGTTTTCTTAGAGGCTATTCATAGACGTTTCCAAATTGCATAATATTTACAGTAATCATTACTTACTATATGACCATAGGGTAAACACATGTTTGTCTTGTGCCTGCGCTCTACAGTGGAAACAATCATGTGATATTGTCTGGTAGAGGTAATTACATTCAGATTAGCTACATTTCATTATACTGAGGTTTAAAGTGTGAGATATATCGTCAAATATGTGTGAACACTAATTGTGATCACATAGCGTTATTCAGTAGATACGTATGTTTTGTTCCAAGCATGGTATTTGGTCTTGCTTGCGTGAATTATTTATGTCAACAAATATCGTATGCAACGTTTGTGTATACACTGTAATAGGACATTCCTTAGAAATTGCGCATTTTCACTGTAATGTGTATTAAATGTATGTTTAATTATATTTCATAGATGGCCCAGATACAGACATATTGACTCCCGCAACATCATCATATACACGTAATGCAAGCACGGTACTACCTGGCATTACGTGCGCTTCTGATTGCTATCCGACCTGTAATATTAAATGGACAAAGTCTGGATCAGTTATTAGCAATACTGGAGTACTATCGCTGGGAACATTGGACACTAATGATGCAGCAACATACACATGTACAATATCTAACCCGGGGACGAGCGCAACTGTTACAGAGCATGTAGAGATCTTTGTGAGATGTAAGTGTATAATGATAATTATTGTTATATATAATATATATAATATACTGTAGCTACATGTATTCATAAAATACTAGACATAATGATATGCTTCTACAACAGCTGACATGCATAGTATAGATTTACAATGATTAATGACGATTGTTCTGAGTTGAATAATTATCAGTATACATGCATGTAAGGGGGGTTGAATTAATTAAATAAACAAACAACATATTTCACTCAAATTTCACATTTAACATCCCGAAGAAAGTCCACCCTTATTAGTATGTCTCCTCCCATTACTGTTTTGCCGTCTGTCTGTCCGTCCGTCCGTCCATATGTTTGCTTTAGCTTGTCTGCACTTATTAAACCCGTGTTGGATGTTTGCCAAACTTGGCATTGGTATGGTGTCTAATTGTACATATTGTAAACCCGTTGCGGTTGGAGGAATTTATGTTGCGGATTTACAGCCATTTGGACATTTTTATAAAGCACAGATTGTCTACACTTCACCTCCCCTTGTTGGATTTTCGCCAAACATCAATCAATACAAAAAAGGTTTTGTTAAAATGTATGTAATTTCGTCGCCTTCGAATGTGTTTGCCTGTGATGTTTGTCTCTCTGTCCGTCCTTCCGCATTTAATAACCCCGTATTGGATGTTTGCCTAACTTGATGCAGGCCTAGTTGTGCATATGGTGACCTCGTTCCAGTTGGATGATATTTTGCGGATTTACGGACATTTGAACATTATTATAGCACAACGCGTGTCTCTGCTTCATCTCCAATACAGTGTTGGATTTTCACCATGCTTCAATACATACAAAAGAGATTGGTTGCTAGGAACATATATGTCCTTTCGTCACCTTATTGAACCTTCGGATAAAATATTATGCGATATATCCCACTGGGGAACCACATTAGTTAATGTTATATTACACAATAGTGCAGCTGTATTGTAAAGTTGAACTGCGAAACCATACACACCATGCATTTAGTGTTTCCTTAATTACATTGTGTCCAAGTTGTGCATTGGTAATCTTGAAACTGGCTGCGTAATACAGGTAGGCTGCTTTATAGATTTAAAAATAATTTATGACCTATGTACCAATGTGGTGAATCGAACATAATTACTTCATATTTTTATTACTCTACTGAAGCAACAGTGAGTTGGGAGAAACACCGTTTTTCATACGCAATATTTAGTATATAACGTGTTATTATCTAACGTAATGAATAGGTATCCTGGTGTGAGTTGGAGAGATCTTGCTCCAGAACAGCCTAGGCGATGTCGCAACTATGTCATCGAAGAGGAGGATATGTCTTTATGTACCTCTATATCCAACAAGCTCACAAAGTATCTATGCCATTCGTGTCTGGATAATTACTAGGCTAATTACTTCTTTAGGAAACTTTGCCTACTCATCCGAGCACTCTACACCAACATGCCCAAACACAATATAATTGTAAACTATAGTAGGATTTCATGATTTATTTGTGCGTAAATAAACATTATTACTTCACAAAGATTGCGTTGAAACGTTGCATACATATCCGAGAACTACTTATCTACAACACAGTTGCCTCCACCCTAGAAGTTGAAATTGTGTCAAAAATAGTAAGATTTCAGGATTTATGTATGGGTGTTGTGCTGATCTGAAATCCAATATTGACATCATTGCAGCCATATTGTGACCATCATTGTGCGGTTTGATTCAAACTGTTAACTGTGGCACCGGGATGACTAGTAGATGAAAATATGATCACGTTCGATGTTTGCTCAATGCTTCCATTAACATAACTACCCACCTTTGCCAGGGGTTTACCTCGGTCCAACCATTGTTATTTCACATTGAATGTAGAGTGATATGTTTTGACATTGTCCGTTCGTCTATCTGGCTGCTATGAATGGATCCTTGTGTTTGTAATTAACTCAAATTATAATGATCTATTGTAATTTCTAATACCAGATGGACCTGATGGATGTGACATCAGTCTTGAATCTCCATATACAGTGAGAGAAGGAAACAGCATTCCTACAATCACGTGTCAATCTGCCTGTTATCCTGCATGTTCACAACGATGGAGCAATGTCAGCATTAATACTCCAGTTGGTTCTGGTGGTGATCTCTCTCTTGAACTGGTGACAAGATCAAAGGCCGGATATTACTCGTGTACTTGCAGAAACATAGTTCAAGGGCATTATGAAAAATCACTCGTCAACATCGTCCACGTGGTTGTTCAGTGTAAGTTGTATTGTTATTATTGGACGCACTATCAGTAATACGTATTAACCAGGTGTATAATGTTTAGTACATCCAACGTGCTTTCGAACCAATATGCCTACAGTTAATGCAATGTATGTATCCTGATTAACTCTATGATCAATGATAACATAATTATGTTAGCCCTGAATGACAGTATCACATGTTATCCTCCAATGAACAGTTGAATAGTAAATGCATGCAGCTGATTAGGTGTGGGTGACCATCTGCGGAAAGTTTCACTCTTGAGAGTTTGTAGATCACAAGCCACAAATGTTCAACATCGTATAGAAGAATATATAAGTATATTTATATAAAGAAAACAATACCACAGCATGTTCTCATGATCCACTGATGTTAATTATTGTATAACTCCTTCTGTCGCCACATATTAAATGTGTATATTATATATGATTAAAATAATATATTCCTCTACATATGTATAATGCGTATATCCAGAAGAGCCAACTGTACTGCCATTCCTCTACCATATATATGACATTACTGCCATTCCTCTACCATATATATACATGTACTGCCATTCCTCTACCACATAGATGACATTACTGCCATTCCTCTACCATATATATGACATATACTGCCATTCCTCTACCAATAGATGCATATACTGCCATTCCTCTACCATATAATGACATATACTGCCATTCCTCTACCAATAGATGACATATACTGCCATTCCTCTACCATATATATGACATATACTGCCATTCCTCTACATATAGATGCATATACTGCCATTCCTCTACCATATATATGACATATACTGCCATTCCTCTACCATATAGTTGACATATACTGCCATTCCTCTACCATATAGATGACATATACTGCCATTCCTCTACCATATAGATGACATATACTGCCATTCCTCTACCACATAGTTGACATATACTGCCATTCCTCTACCATATAAATGACATGTACTGCCATTCCTCTACCATATAGCTGAAATGTACTGCCATTCCTCTACCATATAGTTGAAATGTACTGCCATTCCTCTACCATATAGTTGAAATGTACTGCCATTCATCGACCATATAGTTTCAATGTACTGCCATTCCTCTACCATATAGATGAAATGTACTGCCATTCCTCTACCATATAGATGAAATGTACTGCCATTCCTCTACCATATAGTTGAAATGTACTGCCATTCCTCTACCATATAGTTTCAATGTACTGCCATTCCTCTACGATATAGATGAAATGTACTGCCATTCCTCTACCATATAGTTGAAATGTACTGCCATTCCTCTACCATATAGTTGAAATGTACTGCCATTCCTCTACCATATAGATGAAATGTACTGCCATTCCTCTACCATATAGATGAGATGTACTGTCATTCCTCTACCATATAGTTGAAATGTACTGCCATTCCTCTACCATATAGTTTCAATGTACTGCCATTCCTCTACGATATAGATGAAATGTACTGCCATTCCTCTACCATATAGTTGAAATGTACTGCCATTCCTCTACCATATAGTTGAAATGTACTGCCATTCCTCTACCATATAGATGAAATGTACTGCCATTCCTCTACCATATAGATGAGATGTACTGTCATTCCTCTACCATATAGTTTCAATGTACTGCCATTCCACTATGATATAGATGAAATGTACTGCCATTCCTCTACCATATAGTTGAAATGTACTGTCATTCCTCTACCATATAGTTGAAATGTACTGCCATTCCTCTACCATATAGTTGAAATATACTGCCATTCCTCTACCATATAGATGACATATACTGCCATTCCTCTACCACATATATGATATATACTGCCATTCCTCTACCACATATATGATATATACTGCCATTCCTCTACCATATAGTTGAAATGTACTGCCATTCCTCTACCATATAGTTTCAAAGTACTGCCATTCCTCTATGATATAGATGAAATGTACTGCCATTCCTCTACCATATAGTTGAAATGTACTGCCATTCCTCTACCACATACATGAAATGTACTGCCATTCCTCTACCATATAGTTTCAATGTACTGCCATTCCTCTACCATATAGTTGAAATGTACTGCCATTCCTCTACCACATAGATGACATATACTGCCATTCGTTTACCACATATATGATATATACTGCCATTCCTCTACCACATATATGATATATACTTCCATTCCTCTACCACATAGATGACATATACTGCCATTTCTCTACCACATAGATGATATATACTGCCATTCCTCTACCACATAGATGATATAAACTGCCATTCCTCTACCATATAGTTGAAATATACTGCCATTCCTCTACCACATAGATGACATATTCTGCCATTCCTCTACCACATATATGATATATACTGCCATTCCTCTACCATATAGATGACATATACTGCCATTCCTCTACCACATATATGATATATACTGCCATTCCTCTACCACATATATGATATATACTGCCATTCCTCTACCATATAGTTGAAATGTACTGCCATTCCTCTACCATATAGTTTCAAAGTACTGCCATTCCTCTATGATATAGATGAAATGTACTGCCATTCCTCTACCATATAGTTGAAATGTACTGCCATTCCTCTACCACATAGATGAAATGTACTGCCATTCCTCTACCATATAGTTTCAATGTACTGCCATTCCTCTACCATATAGTTGAAATGTACTGCCATTCCTCTACCACATAGATGACATATACTGCCATTCCTCTACCACATAGATGACATATACTGCCATTCGTTTACCACATATATGATATATACTGCCATTCCTCTACCACATATATGATATATACTGCCATTCCTCTACCACATAGATGACATATACTGCCATTTCTCTACCACATAGATGATATATACTGCCATTCCTCTACCACATATATGATATATACTGCCATTCCTCTACCACATAGATGACATATACTGCCATTCCTCTACCACATAGATGATATAAACTGCCATTCCTCTACCATATAGTTGAAATGTACTGCCATTCCTCTACCATATAGTTTCAATGTACTGCCATTCCTCTATGATATAAATGAAATGTACTGCCATTCCTCTACCACATATATGGCATATACTGCCATTCGTTTACCACATATATGATATATACTGCCATTCCTCTACCACATAGATGATATAAACTGCCATTCCTCTACCATATAGTTGAAATATACTGCCATTCCTCTACCACATAGATGACATATTCTGCCATTCCTCTACCACATATATGATATATACTGCCATTCCTCTACCATATAGATGACATATACTGCCATTCCTCTACCACATATATGATATATACTGCCATTCCTCTACCACATATATGATATATACTGCCATTCCTCTACCATATAGTTGAAATGTACTGCCATTCCTCTACCATATAGTTTCAAAGTACTGCCATTCCTCTATGATATAGATGAAATGTACTGCCATTCCTCTACCATATAGTTGAAATGTACTGCCATTCCTCTACCATATAGTTGAAATGTACTGCCATTCCTCTACCACATAAATGATATATACTGCCATTCGTTTACCACATATATGATATATACTGCCATTCCTCTACCACATATATGATATATACTTCCATTCCTCTACCACATAGATGACATATACTGCCATTTCTCTACCACATAGATGATATATACTGCCATTCCTCTACCACATATATGATATATACTGCCATTCCTCTACCACATAGATGATATAAACTGCCATTCCTCTACCATATAGTTGAAATATACTGCCATTCCTCTACCACATAGATGACATATTCTGCCATTCCTCTACCACATATATGATATATACTGCCATTCCTCTACCATATAGATGACATATACTGCCATTCCTCTACCACATATATGATATATACTGCCATTCCTCTACCACATATATGATATATACTGCCATTCCTCTACCATATAATTGAAATGTACTGCCATTCCTCTACCATATAATTTCAAAGTACTGTCATTCCTCTATGATATAGATGAAATGTACTGCCATTCCTCTACCATATAGTTGAAATGTACTGCCATTCCTCTACCACATAGATGAAATGTACTGCCATTCCTCTACCATATAGTTTCAATGTA
>CM026391.1:79868050-79892672 GCA_014843695.1 Archivesica marissinica
TCCTTATGGATATGCGACGCTGCTGCGGAAGCATGATATATGTCTAAATACTAATAATTTTAAGTGTACTGCTTTCTATGAGCTTAAACATAGGGACAGGACTGGACTATTTACAGAAACAAACTTTAAGTTAGAGTATTAGTTTATACAAATTTATTTTAGCTCGATTGCGAAACAAGTTCTTATAACTTATATTAATCACTCTCGAGACCTCATTCCTGATGGAATCCATCGCCACGAGGGAGAGAGATGAGGCATGTGGAATTTAATGCCTTGGCTAAGGGAACACTCATAACGGCTCCAGTGGGGCTCGAACTCCGGGCCTTCCGCACATGAAGCGAACGCGCTACCACTGAGCTATACGTTAAAGTATTGTTCTGTTTGAACCAAAATGCATGTTGAGCGTTCGATATCGGATATAGTTTATAATTATATATGGTCTTAAAATGTAGTATTGTTGATGTGCTCATAGCATTTGATGTTCCGAGGAACAGACCACACGCATACTAGTACTTATTTTTATTATTTTGTTACTCATAGAAATACTGAATGTGTTTTTAAACTATAGAAATTCACAAACAATGACAGCGAAAACATTGAGTTAAATTCAAAAGAGTTTGTACATCCAGTACAAATTAGTGAATACTCACTCAGGAGTGTGTTACATATAAGTTAATGGGAAGTCATTGTGGACCCGTTGGTAAAAAGCTGTCAAATGTTATCAAATTATGCGTACTGGTATCAGACACTATGTGATATTTGGCAGATTGAACGGATTTACATACAACCAGCAGTTGGAGAGGAGAAATGGCGTGAAGTGTGGACATATTAATGAAGATGGATACAACCCATACACCAACATACGGGTATCCTAAACCATTAAAATGGTATGGTAATGATACACACTAATTGATGATATTCACAAGTGAGATCAAATACCTTGTAATTGTAGAAGAAATGGTTGTGTGTAATTGCCCAGGGCATGTTCTATAAGGAGACGATATCGTCCAAAGTCTGATTGCTTCACATTGTTGAACGTGAGGTGTGACTGCGTTACATCGGTAAACGTGGTTTCTGACTGTAATATTGCTGAATATATCTGGACAAATGCACTGTTTGTAAGCAACGTCCATGTGCATCCATTGAATTTCTGCCATTTAAAAGCTGTCTGCTCTGGTATAGGATAAGCCTGCGTTATAACACTTAGAGTTGCCGGTATATTCTGTGCACTTGTAACATTTTCTGATACAGCACCAAATAGATGTGGACGACCTAAGATATAAGATACAACACCACTTAGTGGCATGTTCCTGTTAAAATGACTGACACACATAAATAATAATAAATAATTCTATAAAGGTTGTCACCATGTAATAGTACTATACTACACACTATAATGGCCAACAAATGAATGTGCCTAAGTCACTTTTGCCATATGCTGGCAATAAAACGTGACACTGACGCACAGAGCCATCTCGTCTTTCGATGATAATTTAAACCATTGAAAAACGTGACACTTACACATAGAGCCATCTCGTCTTTCTGTGGATAATTTAAACCATTCAAAAACGTGACACTGACGCACAGAGCCATCTCGTCTTTCGGGGATAATTTAAACCATTGAGAACGTGACACTGACACACAGAGCCATCTCGTCTTTCTATGGATAATGTAAACCATTGAAAAACCTGACACACACACAGTGCCATCTCGTCTTTCTATGGATAATTTAAACCATTGAAAAAACGTGACACACACACAGTGCCATCTCGTCTTTCTGTGGATAATTTAAACCATTGAAAAACGTCACACTGACGCACAGAGCCATCTCCTCTTCCGGTGATAATTGAAACCATTGAAAAACGTGACACTGACGCACAGAGCCATCTCGTCTTTGCGGGGATAATTTAAACCATTGAAAACGTGACACTGACGCACAGAGCCATCTCGTTTTTCGGGGATAATTTAAACCACTGAAAACGTGACACTGACGCACAGAGCCATCTCGTCTTTCCGGGGATAATTTAAACCATTGAAAAACGTGACAATTACACACAGTGCCATCTCGTCTTTCTATGGATAATTTAAACCATTGAAAAACGTGACACTTACACACAGTGCCATCTCGTCTTTCTATGGATAATTTAAACCATTGAAAAACGTGACACTTACACACAGTGCCATCTCGTCTTTCTATGGATAATTTAAACCATTGAAAAACGTGACACTTACACACAGTGCCATCTCGTCTTTCTATGGATAATTTAAACCATTGAAAAACGTGACACTTACACACAGTGCCATCTCGTCTTTCTATGGATAATTTAAACCATTGAAGAACGTGACACTTACACACAGTGCCATCACGTTTTTCCGTGGATAATTTAAACCATTGAAAAAAGAATATGGAGCTCAATAAGCTTCAAACGTGTAGTGTAAACACACACATGCAAGGGAATGATGTTGAACATATTCTACATGTCTGGTCTAAATCCCTTGTCCTTTGTATGGGTTGTCAGTCTGGAGGGTATGATTACAGTTTACTCACTCTATCTAATTGGTTCTCATACTGTTTACCGAGGGCAAGGGAAATGAGATCCAAGGACAGAATCAGAATTAATCAGTCTGGTTGATTTAAAGATATATCTCTGTTGCATTAAACGTTATTTAACGATTGGGAAGTGAAGCTCTCAATAACTTATATTAAATACTCTCGTTTGTGCGGATGAAAGCGCATATGTTGTCATTTTGTGGTAGGAAATCGGAGAACCGGGAGATAACTCCACCTGTCCGATCTGGCGACTACCGTACACTCTCACATACTTCACAGTCCAATTATTTAACCCTGGTTGCATCTGGTGACAAATAAACAGCATATTATAAATGCAGGTGTCAGTTCAACATTCACCACCAAATTACCTTCAGAGTAGGGGGTTTGTGCCTTTAGTGGGAAATAAATAAATGCATTTGGTCAACCCCATTGCAATTTGACATTTTCCTGTGGCTCAAAGGCCAGTCTGTTAAAAACAACTGTCTTTTGTGCCAAACTATGTTTGTGGGAACTCTAATGGCACTGTATGTTATAATGGTGGCCTATGGAAATTGCAATAGCGGTGTCTGACCTTATATAGATTCATTCAGACAACATAGGTTATGCTTACATTTCGTGGATATGGTTTGATGCATTACAATTAAGTAATTATTGATGCACATATTTCAATCTTCGGGTTATATATATATCTACAGGTACATACAATTGACGTAAAGCTTCAGGTCTGCTGTAGATGGATGTCCATAGTTGTAGGTATTGCTTCCATTACATGTGTATATCCCAGCGTCAAGACAGGTCACAGCACGACGGGTATGTGTCAGAGTTGTTGTCTGTATATCTGTCTGTATGACATCGGTACGGAATAACACTGAGACACTTGATACGGGATAGCTTGTTACATTGCAGACGAATGTTACATCAGTCGCCTCATCCACAGTAACAGTATCTTGACCTTCAAATCCTGGCACGTAGAAATTCAGTATGCTGGTCTTAACTGAAATGCGCAACATTCCGATTATACATATTCCAAATATGATTAAACTATAAGGTTTCAACTTTCTTCCTAAGTTATGTTTGATTTATATAACTTTGAATTGAGTTTTAGCATTATTAATGTCTCTATCGTTTTCAACTGGAAACTATATGGTCTGTGTATCACAACCAATCATTATTAATCACAAGACCACCATTATTTGTTAGACAGCCCAGGTGGTATTTATTAATTTTAGAAGTGGCACAGATATAACATTAGCAAGATATTATTGCAATGCTAAATACGACATCACAATCAAGCGACGATAGCACTAGGAAGATATTATAGCAATGCTAAATACGACATCACAATCAAGCGACGATAACTCTAGTAAGATAGTATAGCAATGCTAAATACGACATCACAATCAAGCGACAATAACACTAGTAAGATAGTATAGCAATGCTGAATACGACATCACAATCAAGCGACGACAGCACTAGTAAGATAGTATAGCAATGCTAAATACGACATCACAATCAAGCGACGATAACATTAGATAGATAGTATAGCAATGCTAAATACGACATCACAATCAAGCGACGATAACACTAGCAAGATAGTATAGCAATACTAAATACGACATCACAATCAAGCGACGACAGCAGCAAGATAGTATAGCAATGCTAAATACGACATCACAGTCAAGCGACGATAACACTAGCAAGATAGTATTGCAATGCTAAATACGACATCACAATCAAGCGACGACAGCAGCAAGATAGTATAGCAATGCTAAATACGACATCACAGTCAAGCGACGATAACATTAGTAAGATAGTATAGCAATGCTAAATACGACATCACAATCAAGCGACGATAACACTAGCAAGATAGTATAGCAATGCTAAATACGACATTACAATCAAGCGATGATAACACTAGTAAGATAGTATAGCAATGCTAAATACGACATCACAATCATGCGACGATAACACTAGTAAGATAGTATAGCAATGCTAAATACGACATCACAGTCAAGCGACGATAACACTAGTAAGATAGTATAGCAATGCTAAATACGACATCACAATCAAGCGACGATAGCACTAGTAAGATAGTATAGCAATGCTAAATACGACATCACAATCAAGCGACGATAACACTAGTAAGATAGTATAGCAATGCTAAATACGACATCACCGTCAAGCGACGATAACACTAGTAAGATAGTATAGCAATGCTAAATACGACATCACCGTCAAGCGACGATAACACTAGTATGATAGTATAGCAATACTAAATACGACATCACGGTCAAGCGACGATAGCACTAACAATATAGTATAGCAATGCTAAATACGACATCACAAGTTGCAGAGATCATCTGTTTTAAATATTCGAGGAAAGCACAAGCGCTATGTAACACACTACTTTATAACATACAAGCATCAGCTAGGCATCTGTTTTAAATATTCGAGGAAAGCACACGCGCTATGTAACACACTACTTTATAACATACAAGCATCAGCTAGGCATCTGTTTTAAATATTCGAGGAAAGCACAAGCGCTATGTAACACACTACTTTATAACATACAAGTATCATCTATACATCTGTTTTAAATATTCGAGGAAAGCGCAAGCACTATGTAACACACTACTTTATAACATACAAGTATCAGCTAGGCATCTGTTTTAAATATTCTAGGAAAGCGCAAGCGCTATGTAACACACTACTTTATAACATACAAGCATCAGCTAGGCATTTGCTTTAATGGATGAGATAGTGATGAAGAACCAATACAATTTAGTAAAATCAGTTGCGTTGAGGTACATTTTTAATCACCATACGAATAAATGGCTTAATTCAGTAACCATACAAGGTACCGAAGTTGTTTTATTGGAAGAATAAATAGCGAGAAATCAAATTGGAAGAGATATTGAAAGTAATGAATGAGGTGCACAATATGCTTAGCTTAAAACAGTATAGTAAGAAATAGGAATGTCTGTATAACAATGTAGACAGGAGCTATATGACTTGCTTGAACTGAATCAGGTAGTGGTGAGAAGTACTTATTCCCACCTGTTTGAATTGGTTTAAAGCTGTCATCTATTCGTAATTTGCATATTGAGAAACTCCACGAAGGATTTCTTTAATGTTGCTCTGCTAAATCTGGACTCCCTCCAATCAGTTTTAATTGATAGTCAATGGTCACCACACACTCTTTACTGGCTACACCTGTCCACTAATATCCGGCAAATCAAAATTTAATAATTAGCTATCATGTCAAAATGACTTCCAGAACACTGATGATGATGTCACGAATCGTAATGACAGTCTTCGGCATCCGTCAGTCTTGTCAGACTATGGAGTTAGCACCCGTTGAGTCTAGAGATGAGCACCGTCTGTTGTGGCTGTACAGTCCGACGCGTGACATGCAGTGGTTGTTGCATCCTTCGCCCGTGAAGACAGAGTCACTGGACAGTGTGACATCAAATAAAGGACAATCAGTATTGTCAACTGACAATGTTTCTAAACATCTATGCACTCTAGTATATTTCAATCTAAGTGTGTTAGCATTTATTAAAGCAAGGCTTTTACTGTAGATTATGGTGATAGATGAATACAGTGAAGTGCGGGTCATTCATTATAATCGTATATCGCCCTGTACAATGGCCAGGGGTGTGGGTACTGCTATGTGTGACGAGACCGAGGGTCGAGTTGACTAGGGTATGAGGGGGTGGGGGTACTGCTATGTATGACGAGACCGAGGGTCGAGTTGACTAGGGTATGAGGGGGTGGGGTACTGCTATGTGTGACGAGACCGAGGGTCGAGTTGACTAGGGTATGAGGGGGTGGGGTACTGCTATGTATGACGAGACCGAGGGTCGAGTTGACTAGGGTATGAGGGGGTGGGGGTACTGCTATGCATGACGAGACCGAGGGTCGAGTTGACTAGGGTATGAGTGGGTTGGGGGTACTGCTATGTGTGACGAGACCGAGGGTCGAGTTGACTCGGGTATGAGGGGGTGGGCGTACTGCTATGTGTGACGAGACCGAGGGTCGAGTTGACTCGGGTATGAGGGGGTGGGGGTACTGCTATGTGTGACGAGACCGAGGGTCGAGTTGACTAGGGTATGGGGGTGGGGGTACTGCTATGTGTGACGAGACCGAGGGTCGAGTTGACTAGGGTATGGGTAGGTGGGGGTACTGCTATGTGTGACGAGATCGCGGGTCGAGTTGACTAGGATATGATTTGTCAACATGCATACATGTTTATGTCAGAGTTAAATGGGGCGTATCTATGAACTCGGCTGCTGTGCTCATGGTATGATAGTTCATATCAACGATGATCATATCCTTCATCCTCTTCCTTCAATCGATTTACCTACCTACTAAGTTGCATGCTATATTTGGCTGACGGACGAGAATGGTTGACTTAAAGGTTCCTGTGGTGGCTCCACTAGTAGGGTACTAATAACAGCAACATATACTTACATAAGACTTTTAAGTGAAAGATCACAGAACTATGTTGCTCTTGAACAGGTTCGTTTGTCGGCCGCATTGTGTTATGTATTGTACATGTATAACTCATGGCATCGTACTGTGCAACATGTGTTATGGTAAGTGCTTGCACGCTCCATTCTCTAGAATCCCCATCTCTTGTCCATCGGAATACGGTAGTGGAAGGGTTTCCTGGTGCATATGGACACGGCAAGCTTACGTAGGATCCCTCAGGATAATGTTTGGTTGTTATCGCACCAATCATAGGAGGATCTGAAAAAAGAAACTGCCTGCATTGAAAGAGTTCCAAGAATACGTTATACGTAGTAACCGTCACCTGAAGTTGCCATTGTCGTATGTCTATTACGCATTGAAGGCCCAGGCCTGCATCTTGTCACAGAATAATCTAAATAGGATAAAAATGCAATAAAAAGAGGGTATTACCATATAAGTATGGACTAGAATCTAGACCAACGGTCACATATCTCACGACAGAATCATATATTGTTGTAGTCAATGTGACATTTCATCTCTGTATATAGAAATTTCAGATTCAAGTTTCTATCATTGACCTTCCAGCACCACCATCCATTCGGTGTACAATTTTTTAGTCGATCCTACATATTAAAAAGGCTAGTTAAGCCCTTGTTGTATCGAGTTATTTTAAAATCCTTCAATCAGTTTAATAGACATGCAACCGGTACGACATGTGTAGATAGTTCTACAATTACCAGTTCAAATACTTGGGTTAGTAGCTTGGGGATCTTCAATATTATTGAATGATAAGACCCATAAAAAGCCCACCTTACTGCTGATAATTCCGCGACTCCATGTCAACAAGTTTGTAGGATAATACAGACATAGATATCCATAGCTTTAAGCGATTGTCCCTCTCACCTAGACATTAAACTCGCTCATCCCAAGATTAACATGGGTCATCATTCTACTGACCACTGTGCCTATATAAGGAATAGATACACCAACTTGACCTGCATACCACTGTAGCCTCTCATCACTGATGATCACGGGTTCGAGCCTCGCTCAGACCATGTCTCTTGATATGAAATATATGGCAGCTCCATTGGCATACCGACAAGACACATAATATGTTTCATACACTGACCAACACCTTTGAGACTAAAACGTCTGAAGATATTGTTGATATGTATATCAAATTACCTAATGAATTCAATGCATGTGTGTGCGCGAGGGGAGGGGGAGGGAGTAAGAATTCTATTAATGTCATTTTGTATTAGAAACACAATATGCGTGAACTTTCAATGATATATCTTGAATTGTTCACGACATACATAGCACATATGTCATCATCACACGTTCACTCGAAGAAGACTAGCGATACCAATATGACTGTCAGACAAGTGTAATACATCTCCATATTGTTTAAGGACACACCGGATCTACGTTCAAATCTCACGATAAACATGCAATCTCACCATTTCATATATTGTTAGTTTTTTTTGTAAGATAAACTGTAATGTTGGTGGACAATGAAATGCTTGGATTTTCTATTTTTTATGTACAAACTATTACATAATACCCCTCCATCTCGATCATGTCCTAAACTAGCAGATATACATGATTCTTACACAGAACATCCAACTCAGGTCTACGTGCCGACAGTAATGGAGTTCGTCCTTGTATATTGTTTACGCTGCAGTAGATGCTCATGACGGTATCAATTCGAGAAGGAAACAGTTTCAATGTACTGACTGACTTAGTGAGATTGTTAACTGGACTTGTAGATGAGGAGATATTCACTGTAATTTCCTGCTCAGGATTTATACCAGCGAATTTGTACCAGGAGATAATGGCTGCAGGTCTTTCACCGGAAGTCGCACATACAAACAGTACCTCGTTGTGTTCCAGCACTCTCAGTGTGTCCTGTACCGGGCTGCTCATTGTAACAGATGTTACTGGAACTAAAAACATACTTACTATTGTATTAGTCTATATGTATGCTAATATTTTATTTAACATATAAATATAAGAAAATAAAAAACCCCTCCTCTCTCCTCTCTCCACCACTTCGTATCATCTTCGAGGTCCTCCCTCTCATCTACTCTCTCCCTCTCCCCCTCTATCCTGGGACAAGAATACTACATATAAAATATTCCCAAGATTATCTAAAATACCCCAGTTAAATTGACTCCAGTGGCCCGCAAAGTAAATAAATCACACAGAGAACGACACAATACATACGTAGCATAGTATGAACATGCAAATCGTTTGAGCCACAATAATTGAGCAACATTAGACAACGGCCCGCACCAGAAAGTCAAGCTTTTTCCCCAGAAAAGATCATATTAAAATGTAAAATAACAAAATAAAACAAATAAAAATGTTGGTTGACACGAATTAGCCTAGCTTGAACATAAATTGTCGCCTCATTAGCGTTTCTAAGGTACCATTAGATCGTGTTAGAATTAGTAGCTTTCCGTGAACATGAATTGTCGCCTCATTAACGTTTCCAAGGTAACATTAGATCGTGTTAGAATTATTAGCTTACCGTGAACATGAATTGTCACCTCATTACTATCTTTGTCACCGACTGTACATCTCCAGCTTTCACTTTCCTGGTTTTGTCCAACTCTCTTCAATGTCAACGTAAACACATTTACTCCGCAACTCCAGTCGTACTCGTTAGTATTGTTCAAGTATCCTGTAGCTATGCAATCGGGTCCTCCCATTGCTGGAATACCTTGAGAGGATGAATATATCCATTTGATGGAAGTTGTTGTTCCTCCAGTGTATGTACATGTTAACGTGACGCTTTCATTCTCCACAACAGTAACTGTAGCAGGTGTCAGTGTTACAGTCTGGGAATACACATCTACAATACAAATATACAGTAATAATGTACATGTTAACGTCTGGGAATACACACCTACAATACAAATATACAGTAACAATGTACATGTTAACGTCTGGGAGTACACACCTACAATACAAATATACAGTAATAATGTACATGTTAACCTTTGGGAATACACATCTACAATACAAATATACAGTAATAATGTACATGTTAACGTCTGGGAATACACACCTACAATACAAATATATTGTAATAATATACATGTTAACCTTTGGGAATACACATCTACAATACAAATATACAGTAATAATGTACATGTTAACGTCTGGGAATACACACCTACAATACAAATATATTGTAATAATATACATGTTAACCTTTGGGAATACACATCTACAATACAAATATACAGTAATAATGTACATGTTAACGTCTGGGAATACACACCTACAATACAAATATATTGTAATAATATACATGTTAACCTTTGGGAATACACATCTACAATACAAATATACAGTAATAATGTACATGTTAACGTCTGGGAATACACACCTACAATACAAATATATTGTAATAATATACATGTTAACCTTTGGGAATACACATCTACAATACAAATATACAGTAATAATGTACATGTTAACGTCTGGGAATACACACCTACAATACAAATATACAGTAATAATGTACATGTTAACGTCTGGGAATACACACATACAATACAAATATACAGTAATAATGTACATGTTAACGTCTGGGAATACACACATACAATACAAATATACAGTAATAATGTACATGTTAACGTCTGGGAATACACACATACAATACAAATATACAGTAATAATGTACATGTTAACGTCTGGGAATACACACATACAATACAAATATACAGTAATAATGTACATGTTAACGTCTGGGAATACACACATACAATACAAATATACAGTAATAATGTACATGTTAACGTCTGGGAATACACACATACAATACAAATATACAGTAATAATGTACATGTTAACGTCTGGGAATACACACCTACAATACAACTATACAGTAATAATGTACATGTTAACGTCTGGGAATACACACCTACAATACAAATATACTGTAATAATGTACATGTTAACCTTTGGGAATACACATCTACAATACAAATATACAGTAATAATGTACATGTTAACCTTTGGGAATACACATCTACAATACAAATATACAGTAATAATGTACATGTTAACGTCTGGTAGTACACACCTACAATACAAATATACAATAATAATGTACATGTTAACATCTGGGAATACACACCTACAATAAAATTATACAGTAATAATGTACATATTACCGCCTGGGAATACACACATACAATACAAATTCACAGTATTAATGCTCTTTATGTGGCTTGTTTGGCTTAAACGTCACACCAACACCTTAGGTAATATATGGAGTCTCCAGCTATTAATGGTGGGTGAAGACCACAGATGCACCTGCGAGCAGTATTCCAGGCACGGGCTGTCACCCGGTAGAACCACAGACCATCCACATGCCAGCTGTATGGCTTCTTCACATGAAACAAATCGACACCCAGTTGGATTTGAATATGCAGCTGTGAATGATAATTGAATTTAAGTCAACGACCGTAACAACACAGTGTCGAGTTATTTTAAGTGAGGAGGTTATATAGCTGGTTTGTGGAAGGTCAGTGATTATACATGGGTACCCGTCCATGCCTGAAATACTATTCGGTTGGGCGACACTGGAGTCTTCCTCCACCATTAATAGCTGGATGGTCGCCGCATAACCTAAGCTGTTTGTGCGACTGTTGACTATAAAAACAACAATCCCCCACCCCTATTCCCGCGCTGCCACCAACCTTCTTAAATTCAGAATGTCTTGCTAATGCTCTCTGATATCTGTGATGCAGACGTAACATATCGTATTCGATATTGCGGCAATAAATAATTAACAGGGGACTCTCGTTGGGGGATGTCGAATTATTATTATATTTCGTGTGTGGAAGCTATCCAGCTTGTTTGCGGAAAACCAATGGTTCTAACCGGGTGACCGCCCATGCATGAAATACCTCTCGAAGGAGCACTCGGGTTCTTCCTCCGCCAAATAATAGCTTGGGAGTCGCCATCTGACCGTTTATCTGTCGTACGACTTTAAACCCCAAAAAGACAAATACACGCCTTATGTTTGTTGGGACTAATTTGTGAATAAAATAGGGATGCCATACTTTGCTATGAATATATTATAATATATACGGTGGTTGCTTAATAGAGGTGACCACTACCACAGGTTTGACTGTACATACTCTAACCAGTAGTATATTGGATCATACTTAGTGTCTATCCATCTTTAGTTATGCTGCAACACTGACGTGATACGTTTGTTCATGCTTGGTTTACACCAGCATGTCATTAGTAGCAACATGTATATAAAGCTTCCTAATAAAATGCTTCACTCAATAACAAAATGATATTATGATTATATAAATTGTTCAATAACAGTTGGATGGGACATGCTTCAAAACGTGGTATGTTATCCTAACCTATATAACATATACAGTACTATGAAAATATTACCAACTGTGTAGCATAGTCCACATATAAAGAACACACACTGAAGTTTCATACTGGTTAATTTGCTAACTTGTGTTGACATAAGTTTTTAACTTCCTTCATGTACTTGTAGGTATATAAACTTCCTTGTCGCTGTTTTCAGGGTCTATTTGATCGACTGTCTAGGTTCCTACTGAGCGCAAATCAAAAATCAATAAACCTGTTTCATCTATAATTTAACGTATGAAATACGTGTATAGTGTTTTAAAAGAGAAAAATGTAATAGTTTAAATTTTATTTATTTCACTATTTTACATGTACATAATATAATTAACATTTTGCATATCAATTAACAGTAATTAACAGTAATATACTGAAAGGGATTAAACGAAAGAAAACGTTTATAGTTATTCTCCCCATTAATGTGTTGTTATACAATAGGCCGGAGCATAATGTATTTAACACTGAAAATACGTGAATCCTAATCACGATATATGCTAAACCATGTCTAATGTTTACTTTACAATATTGATAATATTAGTGTGTAAATATTTGAGGATGTTGAAAAGAAAATGGTTAACATTTAAATGATTATTTGACGTAAGTCCAGGAACATAACATAGAAAATTTGAGCAGGAAAAGAAGAAGAGATTAATATAAAAAGAGGTTAGTTGAATACATAAACCGTTGATCTGACAATGACGACAGTATCTGAATTGGAATATGCCATATAAACATTTTTAGAAAGCATCCATCTTCTCAGAATCTTTCACTGACAATAATGTAAACGTGTACAGCTAAGAAAATTACGGTGTTGATTGCTAGATCCTTAGAAGTGTCTCCGAGAAGGAGTGTATGTATGTTGACAGAACTTATTGAAGAGAAGTATATGGAGTTGATTGTAGATATTTCATTCAATTTGGAAGACAGTTTTACTATCTATACATTTCTAAGCAAGTCGTGCAGATATTTATATGTCTGTTGCAACATACATTGACATTGAAATATTCTGTACGGCGATGAACGTATGTCATGCAATAACAACACGTCCGTAATATAACCGTGCAGACGTACTTTGCAGTTACAAACACAGCAGCGATAGCTAAATGGCTGTCGTTTGAATGGAGATATAAATAGTATATTAACCGAAAACTCTATGATGTCCCAGTAATATCAGTCATGAAGAACAGTCAACAACTTGTCATCATACAGTGGATAAGTAGTCGCCATATCTATCCCACCTCCATAGATATTACTGGGACTACATGAGATTATGGCCTTTATTATGAACATTGGTTTGGCTAATACCTTGTCAATGGCGGGTGTTTTAGAAGGTTTCGAACCATAGGCGATCAACTCCATGCCATTTCTCTTTTTGTGGTCGGGCCGGATGGTTAACAATTGGATATCTGATCGGCTGATTGCTGCATAGATTGTCATGCACCACCTACCGCCGTCTCGGGGAAACTCTTGTTCTCGAGAAATACGGGTGTGTTGTCGGACCTGGTTGACATTGTAAGGGTGTCGGACTGTTGGCAGCTAGCATTGTGAGTGCTCAGAGGGGGTGAATTGTCCCGTATTCATGTACCAAATACAATGGTCGTCCTCCCGAATACACGCTTGGGGTTAACATAGGTAATCGTCTAGTCTCCAGCTCCGAGGTATTCCGTTTGGCTGCCCAGTGACATCATGATGTCACTGTCCAGGACGAACGCTGGGACATCATGATCTCACAGTCCAGGACGAACACTGGGACATTATGATCTCACTGTCCAGGACGAACGCTGGGACATCAGGATCTCATTGTCCAGGACGAACGCTGGGACATCATGATCTCATTGTCCAGGACGAACGCTGGGACATCATGATCTCATTGTCCAGGACGAACGCTGGGACATCATGATCTCACTCCCAGGACGAACGCGGGACATCATGATCTCTTGTCCAGGACGAACGATTGGACATCGTGATCTCATTGTCCAGCGAACGCTGGATATCATGATCTCATTTGTCCAGGACGAACGCTGGGACATCGTGATCTCATTGTCCAGGACGAACGCTGGACATCATGATCTAATTGTCCAGGACGAACACGGGGACATCATGATCTCATTGTCCAGATAACGCTGGGCATCGGGAGCTCACTATACGGGACGACGCTGGACATGTAACCTCACTATCCAGGACGAACGCTGGGACATCATGATCTCATTGCCCAGGACGAACGCTGGGACATCATGTCCGACTATCCAGGACTAACGCTGGGACATCATGATCTCACGTCCAGGACGAACACTGGACAATGACTCATGTCCACGAACGCGGGACATCATGATCTCACTGTCAGGACGAACGCTGGACATCATGATCTCACTGTCCAGGACGAACGCTGGGACATCATGATCTCACTGTCCAGGACGAACGCTGGGACATCATGATCTCACTGTCCAGGACGAACGCTGGGACATCATATCTCACTGTCCAGGACGAACGCTGGGACATCATGATCTCACTGTCCAGGACGAACGCTGGGACATCATGATCTCATGTCCAGGACGAACGCTGGGACATCATGATCTCACTGTCCAGGACGAACGCTGGGACATCATGATCTCATGTCCAGGACGAACGCTGGGACATCGTGATCTCATTGTCCAGGACGAACGCTGGGACATCATTATCTATTGTCCAGGACGAACGCTGGGACATCATATCTCACTGTCCAGGACGAACGCTGGGACATCGTGTCTAACTCTCCAGGACGAACGCTGGGACATCATGTCCGACTATCCAGGACGAACGCTGGGACATCATGTCCGACTATCCAGGACGAACGCTGGGACATCATGTCTGACTATCCAGGACCAATGCTGGGACATCCTGTCTAACTCTCCAGGACGAACGCTGGGACATCGTGTCTGACTATCCAGGACGAACGCTGGGACATCGTGTCTGACTATCCAGGACGAACGCTGGGACATCGTGTCTGACTATCCAGGACGAACGCTGGACAACTATCCAGGACGAACGCTGGACATCGTGTCTGACTATCCAGGACGAACGCTGGGACATCATGTCTGACTATCCAGGACGAACGCTGGGACATCATGTCCGACTATCCAGGACGAACGCTGGGACATCATGTCTAACTATCCAGGACGAACACTGGGACATCATGTCTGACTATCCAGGACGAACGCTGGGACATCGTGTCTGACTATCCAGGACGAACGCTGGGACATCGTGTCTAACTCTCCAGGACGAACGCTGGGACATCATGTCCGACTCTCCAGGACGAACGCTGGGACATCATGTCCGACTATCCAGGACGAACGCTGGGACATAATGTCTGACTATCCAGGACGAACGCTGGGACATCGTGTCTAACTCTCCAGGACGAACGCTGGGACATCGTGTCTAACTCTCCAGGACGAACGCTTGGACATCGTGTCTAACTCTCCAGGACGAACACTGGGACATCATGTCCGACTGTCCAGGACGAACGCTCGGACATCATGATCTCAGTGTCCAGGACGAACGCTGGGACATCATCTCATTGTCCAGGACGAACGCTGGGACATCATGTTCGACTATGATGTACTCGGCTATGTGTTATCACTGTCCAACTTAGGTTGTGTCATTGCCCATTTGATATCATATACTTATTCATATTTATAGACACATATATATCTTGTTAGGCTCCAATAAACACCACTGATAACACTTTCAATACTATGAGATTATGTACCAAACATCCAGATAGAGGGCCAATAAATGGGGACGTTTCATCAGTTAAATAAACATAGCAAGGTTGTATATTTATTAAAAGGTTATATATTTATTACATTAAAATATAATGCAAATAATGTTGCAGAATACAAGTTACATGATGCATAAATAATAGATTAATATTAATAATAAATATAACTATTTAAAACAATCCACTAATTGCTCTACTAATAATTAATTTAGACAGAGCTCCAGATAAGTCAAATTGTGGGATGAGAATAGCCTGGGTTCCAGTCTGTCGATTTTTCACTTTTTAACTTCTGGCAAAATGACATTATCAGAAACTCAATACGGCCCAATTAATAGTCTCTGTGTTAAACTATATTTATTTGACTGACCAGGCTAAATATATCTACGCCTGTTCCCAGGCTAGGATGAGAATGGAGTTTATTTTCTAATTTCTCCATAACATTTTATGTTCTGAATCTCAGAGGAATTGCCCCGGCGAGCCGATTCTAATAAAACCCTACAACGTAGTCTTATAAGAAGAAATATGTAACTCTCAATATATTCACCCACACAATTTATTTTATGTTGAATAATGAAATAGAAGATTTGAGCGCACACTAATGTGCTCTCCTATAATTGGAGGAAATAAAAGTTATTATTCTTTGTTCGTTGATTGGGCGGCATCTAAATTATGGAAAGGTAGCTATGTAAATATTAAATTTATACATATAATATTGTTTTGTTTGTCCATTGATTAGGCGGCTGCTAAATTATGGAAAGGTAGCTATGGAAATATTAAATGTGTACATATAATATTGTTTTGTTTGACGCATTTTTCATTTCTCACTCCTGTTCTTGTATCATATGTTTCGTAACTCGACGACAAATATAAAATAACATATCAGTAGCATATATCCATGTATTTCCTACATTTTGGAAACTAATTAAATGTTTGTTTATATCGATCTATTATTGAAATAAAAAAAAAATAGGTTCAGTAATATATCCCAGTGTTCACAGATTTTACCTTTCAAACTGTTCACCCATTGAGGGCCTCACCAACTCCGATGTACTTGATCCAACCATGTTCGATCCCCTGTCTGACCCTAATAATATTGATAGTCTTTCAGATGGGACATAAACCGAGGTATTGTGTCGGTGCCTTAACAGCCGTGCACTTAAAAGAACCAGGGGATACTCTGGAATTAGTATCTGTATCATTGTAATATCCCCCAAAATGTCAAATGACAACTCTCTTGAGGAGGCGAAATGGGCAACTGGTAGAGACGATAGGCGTAAAAAGAAGGGCAATAAATTATGCACTCACTGGAGCAGTATCTCTTATATGCTTATTTTACTTCCAATCTTTATCACAGTCACATCGAAGTACAATAAATCAAATATACATAGCAAATTACACAGTCCATTTATTAAAACAGAATTAGAAGAGACTAATATAGTCACAGGTAATCAAACTACATTTACCGCAGTCTATTGATACATTATTATATGTACGTAGTAAAACCGAGGAACAATTGCTAATTGTAAATTAAATACTGCTTAAAATAAAAAGGCTCAAGTTGAAATGCTGAAATGGAAATACGGCACTGTTTGCACAATTAAGAAATGATTTTAACCCTTTCCTTCATAGAAACTTAGGTTAATCGACTATTATAACTCCATACAAACGACAGCTATCATTCAGTGGATAAGGAGTCGCCATATCTATCCCACCTCCATAGATATTACTGGAACTACATGAGATTCTTGCCTTTATTATGAACATTGGTTTGGCTACTACATTGTCAATGAATGTCGTATTGGTAATGGCATCAAGGGGTGCTTCTATAAAGGGTTCAAACACCAGTTATTGACAAGATCTTTGTTGAACTAATTAGCAGCTGTTTCTCGGAATTAATTCCGGTTTCCGATTTATATTAGGCAAATCGGCAAATACAATTGCCTTTGGTTTAAACATATTTATTCCATTATATACATTCACAGAACAATACACGTACACACAATCAAAGAAGTAAGTATATAGGAAAGGATTAAAATGGAAGCAGATTTGATATAGTTTCTCTCCTTGCAGTTCAAAATACACAGTAATATATTTGACGGTGTGGAACATGCATACTACGTTTACATATCGCCTTTGGCGAGTTAACAAATAAACCGTGAATATGGCCAATACATAATATACAATGAATATATATAGTTACGCCTAAGCATATTAATCTAGCATACATAAAGACACACAATTAATAAACAATTGAATACATTATTTACATAAGAAAAAGAACGCCTTTGAAGAATATATAAAACAGGTTTTGGCAACAATTCTTTATCAGAGGTACAGTAGTGAAAATAGTTTTAAGCTGGTTGAATACAGACTTGTTCCGAACGTCATTTTCATATAACGAGGCTTACTCAACAGCTCTTACATCATACAATGAGCATTCGAATAATGCATGGCTCTCATCTTCTAATACATGTTGCCTTCTTCTAGTACCAATAAAGTAAGTTCAAATCTTACTTCGGCCTCGCCCAGAAACACATGTCCCACTCTTGGGAGAGGTGGAGCAGTCAGTAACATACCATCTCCATTAGAGCCTATTCTACATGATCTACCAATCTGTTCTGTTACAATGATCCATTAAACAAATACACGTATAGGCAAACTGTTTCTCGACATAGTAAAACGTAATACGTTTTTACAATTTGTAGATTTGTAGAAGTTTAGCATTTGCCCATAGTGAAACGCATTTATTTAATCTGACAGTGTCGGTATTAGGCAAGACAGTTGCAGTTTGAGAATATTCCCCAACCCCAAGGAAGAAACGCCAATGGGCAGTCCCTATGCAGTAGCAGGTCGGACATGGATGGACACTTACATTTATCATTGTTTATAACATATCGTTTAAATTGCACCGGTCATGTAAAGTATTCAATAATGTCTGCAAATCATGTTGATTTCTGTTAGAAGGACAATATCATCCGCGAAAAAAGAATTCCTATACGATCATTATTCACATTAACACCGATATGTAATGATTTCAAAAATATCGTTAAATCATTAATGTACAAATTAAACAAAAGAGGCGATAGAATATACCCTTGTCTTAAGCCACAAATAACACCAAACAAATCAGTTTAAAAAGAGTTACCTTAATAGAGGATGATACAACATACGGATCTGTAGTCAAGTGGTAACACGCTGGACTGGTAATACAGGGATTTCAGGTTCGATCCCCCGTCTGACCTTAATAAAATTAACAGTTTTTAAGATGGAACTTTAAACCGAGGTCCCACCATAGATTTCATCATAATAATGGCACTAGCTAGTTCAAGTCCATGTACAGATACATATTCACAAACAGCACTGCCTTTGTCATTATTCTGAAGGTCCATGCACTAGCCTACTGGGACATGTTGCTAAGCGACAAATTCTCGTATGTCTTTTTGTTGTCAACAGGTCTTTCCATTTCTAGAAAAGAAATAAGTGAACTACAACTCCAAAAACAAATAAAACAAATACTATAATTATATGCCGGTGATACCTGATATATGTATACACATTTCGTTACCATGGAAACTGCCAGTTGCCATGGAAACTGTTCAGTATATATGGGGCAATATTAGGGAATGATATGTTATCTAGTAATAGGTGGACACACATTATTACTAAGTAACGATCCTGTGTTGCGCAACGCTCCAAAGCAAATACACTGGTAGTCATTTTAAATAGACTTGTACAATTGATCAAAGTGGAACACGTTTATGTAATAGAACATACTTTATGATACCCACGGGTCACAGTCAATGCTACTACATCTTATCTAGTGACCTGTCATTGGCCGCCATTAGCGACACGGAACACCACATTGATGACGGCTCATGGTCGTCATATTAAAGCACCAATTGAATACCATTTAATAATGAAAAAAGAGTATCCATTAAGTATTGCAATCCAATAAAATATGTTGCTATGGAGATTGTTCTGGACATACCGAGATACATTGAGCTCCATATCCGTATGCCTACTAATCATAAGGGCATGCGTGGTTACGGTCGTTGACTTTAAATCATTTGCCACTTGCCCCATTGGGTGGGTCCAGAGTGCCCGATCGGTCCTGAAATACTGCTCGTAGGGGTAGCCGGGGTCTTCCTCCACCAAAATATATGTAGAGTCGCCATATGACCTGTTGTTGCGACTTTAAACCAAAATACAAATAAATACATGGCTTACAATGTGCTTCAGTAAATATCACAATGTCCATTAGCACCAGCTGAAACTTCAGATTGAGTCAAATAATCAATCTACTTACCTGCAACTGCTGTAATGGAGGAATATGTTGACGGTACTTCATTGTCCTTCTGGAGGCTTTCATATGTCGAACTATGAAAGATATTCGGAGTAAACAAAGTATGCAGTTCGTCAAATAACTCTAGTATATATTAGTATAACAATTAGGGACGTTAGTGTCACCATACAAAACTATGTAGACACTTGCGTGATGTAGAATATACTTCAAGGAAATGCTTTAAAATATCACCAGTAAGTTGATTAGTCCATTGTATATGATGAACTTCTGCATAATTCAGAGTTCATTATTAAAGAAGCGGATACACCTGTACAAGTAACCATAGTAACGTATGCACAGAATAGAGTCAATTGACGGTGGGATGTCAGCTATTTTGAATTGTTGTGTTGTCTTATATTTAATTTTCTATTCATGGAGTATGCATAAAGACACAACATAAAGATATTAATCACACAATAATAATAGCGCGTAAATAGTGTGTACGGTACTTACATATTTTGTAAATTGTCTCCTGCAATATAAAGCAATAATTAATTACCATCTATAAATACAAGAGAATGTTTTCTAGAATTTGAGAATCTAATCCATCTGCGTTATGGGTAAAATCTAACACTATTATTTTAATAATATTGCATCATTCTATTACGACAGCAACGTGTCTCCGACTGTGTTATGAATGGATATAGCCTTCTTTCCAATTCCTTATTGCAATTGTTGTAAATACTCATATACATGATAGAAAATAAATATGTTTAAACCAATGGATATAAATTACATTTAACTTAAAACTAATTCTAAGTATTTAAATAATCATACAATTCATTACCTTGAACATGTTCATTTCGAGATTCTGATCCCACAGGTAGTTGTACATTGTTGTATTCTGTCCTGTAAAACACCAACATTGAACAACAATAATAATAATAATAATAAAGACTTTTTTTACGAGTGAACTCATTTAACAAAAGTTAGTCTACTATGAGGTCCTCGACATATATACAAATCAAATGCAATCAAATGATAGGACTATAAGTGAAAACTGCACATAGGAATTATATAGTAATGTTAAAAGCTGTAAAGTCGAGAAACTATGTTCACTCAACAAGATACGGTGAAACTGCTTTGGTAAATCTCTAAATAATGAAAGTAATCATAAAAGCGGCCATTATCTAATGATTGTTTACCACTTGCATGTTTTGCACAATACTCTAAGCACCATTCAGGGCCTCGGTGGCCGAGTGGCTACATGGTAATTGACTTCATGTCACTCGCCTCTTATCGCTATAGGTTAGACTCTCACTTATGGTGTCGGTTTCTATCATCGCTATGGGTTAGACCCTCACTTAGGGTGTCGGTTTCTATTATCGAGGTTAGACTTTCACTTAGGGTGTCGGTTTCTATCATCGAGGTTAGACTTTCACTTAGGGTGTCGGTTTCTATCATCGCTATTGGTTAGACTCTCACTTAGGGTGTCGGTTTCTATCATCGCTATGGTAACTCACTAGGGTCTTTCCTCGAGTTAGACTCGCACTTAGGGTGTCGGTTTCTATCATCGCAGGTTAGACTCTCACTTAGGGTGTCGGTTTCTATCATCGCAGGTTAGACTCTCAATTAGGGTGTCGGTTTCTATCATCGCTATTGGTTAGACTCTCACTTAGGGTGTCGGCTTCTATCATCGCTATAGGTTAGACTTTCACTTAGGGTGTCGGTTTCTATCATCGCTATTGGTTAGACCCTCACTTAGGGTGTCGGTTTCTATCATCGCTATTGGTTAGACTTTCACTTCGGGTGTCGGTTTCTATCATCGCTATTGGTTAGACTTTCACTTAGTGTGTCGGTTTCTATCATCGCTATAGGTTAGACTTTCACTTAGGGTGTCGGTTTCTATCATCGCTATAGGTTAGACTTTCACTTAGGGTGTGGAATTCGATCATCGCTATAGGTTAGACTCTCATTTAGGGTGTCGATTTCTATCAGGTGAGGAAGCTATCCGCCCGTCCCTGAAATACTGCTGGGAGTTGCACACGGGGTCTTGAACTCAATATTCACTACATTTAGACATTAATTACACTGCTGCTTGTATCAAACTTTACCCCATTCTAACTTTAAGCAATCGTTAAGATGTTACGATGACACGTCGGGATCAATCCTCAACTGGTGGGCATACGTGTTGAATTAGTTCATGTGACGAAGATATCCAGTTGGCTTGCGGAATGTCGGTAGTTCTACATTGGTGTCTGCCACAGTTTGGAGTCGGAGGAACATCCTGGTTCTTCCTCCACCAATAACAGCTGGATAGTCACAGTGTATTCTACACTGTCTGTGCGGCATTAAGCCCATATAAAAACAAATCATAAACCAAATGTACTTACCGTCCACTTTGATCCGTGCTCAGTTTTTCTGACAAAGAGAAAACATCATGTATAAATACCATTGATATGTTATAGCTAGCTTACTATGCGTATATAGTTTATGTCTGTGTGTCACAATATATCTATTGTCTAGTGGTCTGTGTCCGGCTCCGTGGTCGAGTGGTTCAAAAGTCGCTGACTTGTATACCACTGTGACCTATCATCACTAATGGGCACGGGTTCTAGCCCCGCTCAGGCCGTCTCTCATTTATTTGAAAAAAGTTGGCAGCTTCCGTTCTTACGGGGGTTGGTGCACAAAGTACATGTTAACCGCTGGAGCCTGCCCAGGAAAGGTGTTGTTAGGTAGACTGCCAGCCGACGATATAGCCAAAACTGGTGCTAACAGGCATAAAACTCGAACAAACACATTGTATAGTTAGCTAGGCCAATAAGCTGCTATATGTAAAATTAGTATACGTCATAGCAACTAGTATATATAGCCACACCCATTCCGTGCGTCCCTCTGACGCAAACTCTTCTTCCTGCGATACTGAGTAAAGTTTCTGCGAATCGGTTCTATACACTTTGTATAAATTTAGAAAAAAAAAAAAGAATGCTTTATTAAGACTTAAACTTTACAGTTTCTCGTCTATAACATTTAAACATATTTACAATATATATAGTACAATATTATGATATATGCAATCATGATGAGGATGGACAAATGATGTAATGATTATGGACATACATGCAAAAATAATGACAATGTCATGATGGATTTTAGAATATGCAAAACATGATCATGACTGTATGAAGAGTGTAGGGAGTATTCAACTGGTAATTCATATATCCTAAACAAGTGCATTACGAAGGGATAAAGCTTCATGAATATATTTACTAAAGTTAACCAGCTCTAGGGAATTGTCACATTGAAATATTTGCAATAATTTGAACATACTTTGTCGATTAGAATATAAACGTTTAATATATTTTATTCTTAATGTACTATACACCTCACATTTAAACATGAAATGAAACTCATATTCCACGTTGTTTGTATTACACAATAAACATAACCATTCGTTTTGATCAATACGGTTTCTACCATATCTGCCAGTTTCAATCCGTAAGTTGTGCACTGATAGTCTCAATTTTGTAAATGCAATTCTTAATTTTCTGCTTAGTATTATATCTAAGTACGATTCGTAACCAAAATTAATCTTTACATTTGTATATAATGTAAGTACCTTATTTATTCGAAGATCAGCTTGTGAAATCTGCAGAAAATCATCTATAATCCTTTGTTTAAATTCAGAAATAAATTGAGTGTAGTCGATGACATGTGGGTTTTCCCATATATACAAAAAGCCAAATATACTTAGCAATTCCTTAACTCTGGACAACCAATTACATTTGCCAGTTACTAAATCATCTAGACACGTTTGTATCATCGACTTAATAATTATAGTTTCCGTTGTAACTATTTTTAAGAGGGCAGATATAGAGATACAGATATTGCATAGTTGTTTTGTTCATTGGTGTTACTTTGTTTGTCATGAACGAGTAATAACGTGTAATTACCTTTTGGTGGTGACCTCCTTAATATTATTATGATCAACACAACAACAACAACAAACACCATTGTAACTAAAGCAACAGATAAACTAGCGACGACTGCAACAGATGTGGAAGATGTATGTTCAATCTCAGAAATGTCTGTAATGGAACAAAGTATGTTACATAATTAATAATGATAATAAATTTATTTTACGAGA
>CM026391.1:79893672-79929741 GCA_014843695.1 Archivesica marissinica
AAAAAAAGGAATAGTGTCGTTAACGTATATTAAAACAGGATTAGGCATATTTCTCATTAGAGGTAGGCTAATAAGCAGAACAATAAGTTGATCACCTGTGCTCATATAGTTAGAGAGTTCTAAGGTACACATGGCACATTGTAATAGTAAATGTCGTTCATACCCCAACAAACTACACACCGGACATTTACGATCTTCTAAACTTAGACGTTCATCCTTCCAGTTTATATACAATTGGAGGCAACTCCACACTTAAATTTACTATATGCAGATATAATGTCGTATATATACAATTAGTTTACAGTATTCGTCAGGTAGATAAGTTTTAATGACTATGTTGCGACCTTCTCCATATGTACCAGTAAAGTTAGCATTAGAGGACGACCACTCAGTCACATATATTACCATATTTCGAGTTTTCTACACGATCTACGAATGTGTGTCTAGATAGAGGTATATACATATCAAATGGGGGTAAACTATTATGTTATCTTGTTGAAAGACAAAACAAACAGAATTATCAGTACTATTAAAATGTTAACATGAATGTTTCATGCATTAGAATGTAACACGATAGAAACCAGTAGTATATATGCAGCATGAACTTATCAAAACTACACTGTTTTCATCAGTATATAGTTAAGACAATGCAACAACCATGTGCAGAAGGTTCATTTACACGATTGTGTATATGCATGACCAAAGTTGCATTGAAACTGAATAATTATAAAGAGAAACGTCGAATTTTGCATCCATTTTTTTCTGACATCAACATTGACGTTATATCGTTCAAAGTGTTACATATTTGAACGAGAACGTGTTTCAATTTTCTGATATATGTTGGGAAGAACTAATGTAGATAAATGATACTAGTTTTCATAAAAGTTTAAACATTAAGAAAACATTAAATTCTCCAGTTATGAATTTTAACATTTGGCCCCATTTTCACAGTGACGACCAGTGACGAGCACACATAACATTATGCTGCAGGTTTATACATATAGTATTGTTGATTGCTGCAGTTTTATACATTGGTATACGTATTTCTTCCCATTCAGTTAGACAACTGGTGAAGCTGCAGATTATTGTAAGCTATAGTGTCTTCATGCCTTTCTGTTGGTAGAAAATAGAAATAATCAAATTAAGCCATTTTATTATTAAATACTATTGTTTTATCATTCACCTATTATACTTAGTCTAGTAGCATTCATTCAAACTGAATGACACATTATTGAACGTACATACAATATGTACTACATTAAGTCTTACCAATTGATTCCATTATGTATTATGCATTACGGCATGTAAGAGCAGTTTGTATCGCCACATTTGTAAATACGATGGTATTGCATGCCATTGTTAAGGATACATTTAACATATGCCTCATATCATATTTATGTTGTACATATTTTGACACTACGCCTCTCCTATAGCTTGTGAATATCGATTGCTCTAAAGATAACATGCGACAGAGATGTCATGATTACATTTAAATCATATATAATGTGCATTGCAACTATTTCACCAAATTGCATGTTTCAACACATATCTAGGCTGTCTCAAACATGTGACAAACTCTTTTATGATGCCAAGAGAAAACCTTACTTTGACCTACTTACGAGAGTTAACTGTAATTTTATTTCATATGAATGTTGCAGCCAGAGCTATCGAATCATATCTGCTATAACCGGACGTATAATACACTACTGTACTTGACATAACAGCACATGATGTGTGATCAAGTATGAACTCAATCGTCTAGATTAGTTGTAGACTTGACGTCGTGGTGATATACTCGTTTGAGAAATCGACAATGCCAAAGTGAGTGGTAATAATTCGAAAAACCTCAAAAAAGTTACGCACCTACTGCCGGTGTAAGGGATGAATATGTCGACACTGCTTCGTTGTTTGCATCCAGAGCTTCATATGTCGAACTAAGACACATGTCAGTATGTATTATGTTACATGTATAATCTCTACACGTTTGCTATTATATCACTGTATAAACTTGATGATAGTTATAAATGTTCAATAACCGTTTTAATTGTGCACGTACCATGCATTCTAACTAGTATCCATGTCACCGTTTACTCGCATTCATTGGTATTACCTCAATTACATGGGACTTAGTCAGTTGTGAGTATCAATGCGTATATTCCTGGTCGCTCAATATAACAATATGTGCCTTTATAGGAAACACTTTCTTACATAGCAAATGCTGGTTTTGATAGAAGTAGTTTATATTCGTTGAATCGTTCTATCTTTCTTCCTTATATGACATATTCATGGAAACTACTGCATTATTAGATAATCTGATTATGGTTTTACTTGAATCTTTGTATATCTGCTAACGCTGGATTAATCCAGTTTGAAAACCCTTTGTTTTCAATGGTATATTATGAAGACAAACTATATTAGTCACCATAACTGGAATTATAATACTTTTTTCTCTTAAATCGCACAAGCAGAATAAAACATACATGCATAGCACCCCTGGACAACTATGTATTGGGAATAAGAAAAAAAGGATTTGTGGTATTTATGTTATTCAATGCGCATTTATAGCCCAGTGAAGATATTAAAGCGAAATTACATCGCAAAGAGCAAACACAAGCATTGTGTATACATGTATTGCTACTACAAATTCTTCCGAATACATTCGAATACTAACAATGAATCAATAAACAGTATGTTTATGGTCTACACATTTTCCAAAGTGAAAGTAGGATTTCATATAACGGTCAACCATACTACTGGATTGACGTGTGTTTGTCATTGGAGTCAATACTTAAAGATAAAGATATCTACAAATAAATATACATAGGCACACATGTGAGATATAGCGGGCAATATGTACCATATTTGTTCAAGATACACGCGTGGCATTACGCATGGATGTCCGACCATATTGACATTAATTTGGTGTGTCAACAAACCGCGTATACGACGTTTTGGTTATTAGTTGAACTACTTAGTTTTTTAGGCAAATATATGGAGACCAAATAATTCATTTAACAGGAAAATACATTCAGCAGTTGCGTTTTCATTGATGTAATGTCGCCGTAAGCAATTATGGGGCCTATTATTCCCTCTCATATTTCTAGTAAACTGAAATAGGTGATTTACAGCGACTATACAGGATTTTTTAATCAAATAATATGTTAAATGTCGTGCTATTATATTGGTTTTTTATTCATATGAGGGCATATCGGACGATTACAATTAATCTTTTATTATTATTATTAGTATTATTATTATATACCAGTAGGTTACAGTTGTACAGTTTGTACTTACACATCTTGAAGATCGTTTTCTGCAAAATACAAAGAAACACATTCAGTTTAAACTGTAATATTGGTCAGTTATTGTTGTGGATAGAAGATAATACGTATTCGTTCAATCAATGAATTATGCGTATATATGTATGATATATTTGGATGTTGTCTTAAACTGTAGATGGGACTAGCATGCCGATATCGTTAGCATACCATTATACTGTAGCATTACCTCTACGTATACATACTGTTAGACATTATAGAACATTACCTTGAACAGATCCACTCTTGACTGACTGCTGTGTATTAGTGTCTCCTTGGCTGCAATTCGATAAAAGTCTTAATAACATAACAAAATAAACCAGATTGTAGAGCGCATGAAACGTCCGACTCCTCCAAAGTATTAATACATTCTACAAACATCAGAACATCTATTTAGATAACAACTAATACATTCGGCATTGTTCTTTGTTAATTGTCTGTCTTTATAACATGATTGTATATAAAGCAATTACACATGTTTATGATAAAAGTTCAATCATGAAAACAACATGATCACTGCAGTTCCAGCGTGTATGACATGTGTATGTCTATAAATAGTACCGTCTAGGGACGAAAGAGACATAACGTGTGATGTTTAGGATTAGTAGTATTTCCAATTGATACGGCACTGATCTGAGGTATGATATAAACAGTTGGCAACATGATATGTACGGATAATTTCCTTTACTACGAAGCGTGTATATAATTATTGTTTTGATGTTTGTTCAAATATTGGGCATGTCTTTGTTTGTCATACTTTCGAATGCATAATGATTTAAGCTTGATATTAACATTTGTTTTTACAAATTCTGTTTAATATTAGACATGTGTTCTTGAATCTATTATGTAGGTTATAACATGTTACTTGTGTCGGTGGTTGTCATTATTATCCATGATTTAAGTATTTCCTAGTACAATATTTAAGGATTCTGGTAAGCTATTTACTGAATCTAAATTCGTGTACGAAATTAAATTTCGATATCAAATCGCGTAATACATGCGAAACGGTTGACATATAAACAATGTTTCATACCACATCACTTTATTGGAAAAAGATCATGGCATGGCATTTGCCCAATAATAGTTCCTTCAAACGCTATTTATATGTCTGTGTGATTCATTAAATATAAGACACAACTTTCTCAATTGTTTGCATATTGAGTTGAAATGTCCATGCTTTGCTTTTGAGACATTGTGGTATAAACATGGCACATCATTGTAGTATAAACATGGCACATCATTGTGGTATAAACATGGCACATCATTGTGGTATAAACATGGCACATCATTATTGTATAAACATGGCACATCATTGTGGAATACATGGCACATTAGTGTGGTATAACATGGCACATCATTGTGGTATAAATATGGCACATCATTGTGGTATAAACATGGCACATCATTGTGGAATACATGGCACATTATTGTGGTATAAACATGGCACATCATTGTGGTATAAACATGGCACATCATTGTGGTATAAACATGGCACATCATTGTGGTATAAACATGGCACATCATTGTGGTATAAACATGGCACATCATTGTGGTATAAACATGGCACATCATTGTGGTATAAACATGGCACATCATTGTGGTATAAACATGGCACATCATTGTGGTATAAACATGGCACATCATTGTGGTATAAACATGGCACATCATTGTGGTATAAACATGGCACATCATTGTGGTATAAACATGGCACATCATTGTGGTATAAACATGGCACATCATTGTGGTATAACATGGCACATCATTGTGGTATAAACATGGCACATCAGTTAACATGGCACATCATTGTGGTATAAACATGGCACATCATTGTGGTATAAACATGGCACATCATTGTGGTATAAACATGGCACATCATTGTGGTATAAACATGGCACATCATTGTGGTATAAACATGGCACATCATTGTGGTATAAACATGGCACATCATTGTGGTATAAACATGGCACATCATTGTGGTATAAACATGGCACATCATTGTGGTATAAACATGGCACATCATTGTGGTATAAACATGGCACATCATTGTGGTATAAACATGGCACATCATTGTGGTATAAACATGGCACATCATTTTGGTATAAACATGGCACATCATTGTGGTATAAACATGGCACATCATTGTGGTATAAACATGGCACATCATTGTGGTATAAACATGGCACATCATTGTGGTATAAACATGGCACATCATTTTATAACATGGCAATCATTGTGGTATAAACATGGCCATCATTGTGGTATAAACATGGCACATCATTGTGGTATAAACATGGCACATCATTGTGGTATAAACATGGCACATCACTTTGGTATAAACATGGCACATCAGTGTGGTATAAACATGGCACATCACTGTGGTATAAACATGGCACATCACTGTGGTATAAACATGGCACATCATTGTAGTATAAACATGGCACATCATTGTGGTATAAACATGGCACATCATTGTGGTATAAACATGGCACATCATTGTAGTATAAACATGGCACATCACTGTGGTATAAACATGGCACATAATTGTGTTATAAACATGGCACACCATTGTGGTATAAACATGGCACATCAGTGTGGTATAAACATGGCACATCCATTTCTGTTGAGAATGCATATCAACAATGTATTACAACAATCCCTGTATGCGTGGATGTGACTTGAGCACGTATCCGAACTATGTCTGGCAATGCGTGTACATTACAGGCTCCAATACACGTACTAGTAATAAACGCCGTACACAATATTGTATCCTTTCTATACCCTACAGTCAACCATACATATACCCTGCTGCCAACTGTTCCAAGGGATCTTAAGCCCATCCAACCTAGAAAGTATATCCCGCACAATGTATTATCGACGCTCGCCGTCAACCTTCAAAACCAGCCATGACCGACAAGATCATGCTACCATGGCATAATACAATCCCGCTATTAATAGACACTTAGAATTCTATGTAGCATGTACACAGCGCCTGCTCCATTATAGTATAGCATAAATATATTATCTGCGAACCTCTCTCTATAGACAAGAACCCCTTCTTGTTTAGCGCCGTATTTGTCAAAATATCGATATCTGGCTCTGGGGTGTTGTTAATGGGGGGAGTATATAATACCGTTTCAATACTGTCCATACATTGAGTTCATTACCAATCACTATATAGAACGAATACTTACTTCGCAACATTATAATATGAAGTTTCTTCTACTGTTGTGTTGTGACTTTTCCTGTAAAGATACATTTAATAGTTTGTTATTAAACTGGAAGTTAAGTCAAATGTTTCTATTTCTCGCCCTTGTTAAGTTGTAAGGTCTATGCCGAAAACGAGCACATCAAGTGTGTGTTTATTAGTCTCCCAAGATCGCATAGCAAGATTGGTTGTTATTGACGACATAGTTAGGGCACGTCATCCTGAGATACGTGTATATTACAAGTACAACATGTTCAATGTTCATGAACACTGTTTATTCCAACAGTTAAAGGAATAGTAGGATAAGATCATGTTCGGTATTTGTTTAACGGGACAAACTACAATATTTTATATGAAAGTGAAAATGTTCCGATTCAAATGCGGATTAGAACTGCTCATCTTATGAATGAATAACATTGATTGATTTGTGCGTATGCACATAGCCTTAGAAAGGCGGATTTGGCCTCGACATAATCAAACACACCCACTGTTAGCTATACCTCAGTGGACATTAGCGGCGTTTCATTCCTTATTAGGTTGGACATGATTGGTTTATGTTCTGAGAGCAATGTCCAATACCTTATTGCACTTTTCCGTTATGCCAACACTACAGTACAACATACATAGAGCGGACATACCTGTTAGCTGATCTTGAAGGAGTTCGGTCTGAAAACAAGAGGCAATTCAATAAGTATACGCCAGGTGTTTAATGATTGTAACATTATATATTTGCTCCTGTCGTGCAGTATTTGATTGTGTAGAACATCGGTATTGTCCAATCTATTTGATGTCAGAATATGGTCATATGATAACCACATGTTTTTATTGTAATTATGCAATATTGCAAATATTATGCTTCAAATATCAGCGGGCCACGGGCCTACACATAGCAAAATAAGTGTTCTATTATAATAAATAGTTATTGACATATGCTTTCGCAATATTATATCTAATTGTCAAAGGTAGACCTTGGTGCACATTCAAACATACTTCATACATACTAATTGTATACACGTGTCGGGTATAGTGTACGGGTATAATAGGAGTATGGTTTATTGATTAATATGTGCATGCACCGAGAGGATGACATGTACCGTTATTCAACAGCAGCAGCAGTTGCCATCAATATGATATGCACTATAAATATTCATAGTGACTAGCCCGAAATTGATAAAGTACAGCAAAGACACCAACCACCCGGATAAAGCTGGCAATTCCACCCATCCAACAAGCAGATTTGCATAGCTCATGTACACTTGTGTATACCTAGATCTAACTCTAACCTCGAGAACTGAGAATATGTGAGCGATTTGCTAGGATAATTACCATACACTGGTGTGTGTACAACATAATTACGTTGCGTTATACTTTTCTGAGCACGAGTCGGAACTTAGCACTAGGAATAATAGTTGTATTATGGTAGTTCGTTAACATTTTACCGATTAATTCACTTGGGGCATCTACAGCATATCGGTGCGTTTGATTAAAACAGATGAATTAACATGTTAAGCCTTCACCGAAAGCTTCCATTATAATCATTATTTTAAGTAGGGTGTTATATAATCACACTGTGTACATTCTACATGGACTTTGAAATGTATTATGGTTTAACTTAGTAAGTGTACGGAGCAAGGTTATGCTGACTCAATAACGTAAAATGCCAACTCAATATGGGGATCGTCTGTGCAAGCTACTTCAAAGCATGTCGATAGCTTGAACAAGTTGAGTGGACATAAAATACTGTGCATTATTCTGAGATTTCATGGCTTAGAGTGGCCTTGATATTTGGTCTTGCTAACAATACGTCGATTACATACATTAAATATGGAGGTCCAGTTATGTTCAGAACGACCACGTGATTTCAAAGATATGGATGGAACATGTGAATGGAAAGTGCAAACCCCCCGATATATGCAAAGCAATATGCACCAATGTACTCCTTAATGAACACACACATATACACACACACACATACATATATATATACACACACACACACATACACACATCCATATATACAAACACATACACACATATATACACACACACATATATATATATATATATACTCACACACTACTCGAACATATACGTTTCGTGACATTTAACATATTTATCACAATGGGATCTTGGATTCTGCTTATCAATTCAATTATATACTGTTAATAAGTGAACAACAACTTGCATGCATATTGTAAGGTAGACGTCACATTAAACATTTGATGTCCATATTGTTTATGCAATGTATTACCTTTTTGGTCGTACCTCCCCTTGTAGAATACAATTGATCAAGTAGCTATTATCAACACGAGAATGACTGTTGAAATCCAACCTGCAACTCCCCACACTGGAAATGTTGGTATTTCTGGAACTGAATTGACAAAATACAATTAAGGATACGTTTATGGAAAGCACCACGTTTGGAAAGACGCTGTTGCACATGTTTGATGTATAAGTAATGAACAGGGATATAAAGTATAACTGCCTTGTGCTGTGTTGTGACAATGAAACATTGTGCATGAATAAATGAACGCAAATTAGGGACTAAAGCTTATCTTGCCAAGTGTGTATCATTCTTTATTTAATTTTGTAATTAAATGCTTAATACAATACTACATTTATTTTAGGTACACATTTGATTGGTTTGCTGTTAATTTTGAACTAGCATTTCGTTTTCGGTCTATGCAATTTGGCAGATTATCGAGTCAACATTTTGGTAGATTGTCCGTAAGGCACTTACCTTTCATTGTTTCTAAGGTTCGTGTCATGCTTTTAGCTACCTGAACATAATTGCTTTATTGTTCAAACTGTTGCGGTTTCGACCTAGGCAAGAATTGCTTTGTTGCAATTAACATTCTCATAGCCTGGACATTCTTTAGTGCTACTCGCCTGAGCACAAAGTGCATAAGGCGAGTTTGCTTGTTTGTTTATTTTTTTTCTATTTTTTTTTCTTCTTTATCCGCACCACAGTCTTAACTATTTATTTACTTATGGCTCTTGTTATTACTTATTTTCCCACTTTTGATACAATACTTTTCTGTTCAGTTGACGATTATGATCACATGCTTAGGTGAGCGAATTCAGCTGTTCTTACAGCTCCTCTAACATATGAAAATAATGTAATTTGTATGTTTATATATAATTATGCATGTTTATGTTGATCTATTTGTAAATATGTTGTAATCTTCAAATATTGGAGGAAAAAAAAAAAAATATCTATCTATTTGTGTGATAGAAGATTATCGAACTATATCGGGATTTTATCAAAATATACTGAAACTATTTCATCCTATCCTCGGTGGCAGCTTGTTTCTACAAATAGCTTGCATTTTGTAGTTTACTATACAGTTTGAGAAGACTTTATACGATATCATCATGAAACATATCCTGCACATCGAGTAGAATATCCATTGGATCCAACATGGTAGGTTTTGATACTATACATATATTGTGTTTAATATTTCGTTAGTTGCTTATCAACTACATTTCAACTATGTGGTAGAGGAATGGCAGTATATGTCATCTATGTGGTAGAGGAATGGCAGTGTATGTCATCTATGTGGTAGAGGAATGGCAGTACATTTCAACTATGTGGTAGAGGAATGGCAGTACATTTCATCTATATCATAGAAGAATGGCAGTACATTGAAACTATATGGTAGAGGAATGGCAATACATTTCAACTATATGGTAGAGGAATGGCAGTCAATTTCATCTATATCATAGAGGAATGGCAGTACATTTCAACTATATGGTAGAGGAATGGCAGTACATTTCAACTATATGGTAGAGGAATGGCAGTACATTCCATCTATATGGTAGAGGAATGGCAGTACATTTTATCTATATGGTAGAGGAATGGCAGTACATTTCAACTATATGGTAGAGGAATGGCTGTACATTTCATCTATATGGTAGAGGAATGGCTGTACATTTCAACTATATAGTAGAGGAATGGCTGTACATGTCATCTATGTGGTAGAGGAATGGCTGTACCTGTCATCTATGTGGTAGAGGAATGGCTGTACATGTCATCTATATGGTAGAGGAATGGCAGTATATGTCCTCTATATGGTAGAGGAATGGCAGTATATGTCATATATGTGGTAGAGGAATGGCAGTGTATGTCATCTATGTGGTAGAGGAATGGCAGTACATGTCAACTATGTGGTAGAGGAATGGCAGTACATTTCATCTATATCATAGAAGAATGACAGTACATTTTAACTATATGGTAGAGGAATGGCAGTACATTTCAACTATATGGTAGAGGAATGGCAGTACATTTCATCTATATCAATTCATAGAGGAATGGCAGTACATTGAAACTATATGGTAGAGGAATGGCAGTACATTGAAACTATATGGTAGAGGAATGGCAGTACATTTCATCTATATGGTAGAGGAATGGCAGTACATTTTATCTATATGGTAGAGGAATGGCTGTACATGTCATCTATATGGTAGAGGAATGGCAGTATATGTCCTCTATATGGTAGAGGAATGGCAGTATATGTCATCTATATAGTAGAGGAATGGCAGTATATTTCAACTATAGGGTAGAGGAATGGCTGTACATGTCATCTATATGGTAGAGGAATGGCTGTACATTTCATCTATATGGTAGAGGAATGGCAGTATATGTCATCTATGTGGTAGAGGAATGGCTGTACATGTCATCTATATGGTAGAGGAATGGCTGTACATTTCATCTATATGGTAGAGGAATGGCTGTACATTTCATCTATATGGTAGAGGAATGGCAGTACATGTCACCTATATGGTAGAGGAATGGCAGTACAGGTCACCTATATGGTAGAGGAATGGCAGTACATTTCAACTATATGGTAGTGGAATGGCTGTACATTTCATCTATGTGGTAGAGGAATGGCAGTACATTTCATCTATATGGTAGAGGAATGGCAGTACATGTCATCTATATGGTAGAGGAATGGCAGTACATTTCATCTATATGGTAGAGGAATGGCAGTACATGTCATTTATATGGTAGAGGAATGGCAGTACATTTCATCTATATGGTAGAGGAATGGCAGTATATTTCAACTATATGGTAGAGGAATGGCTGTACATGTCATCTATATGGTAGAGGAATGGCTGTACATTTCATCTATATGGTAGATTATTATGATTCGGGTTTTACGCCTGCATCAGCACCATTTTGGGCTATATCGCCGGCGGGCAGTTTACCTAACAACACCTTTCCTGGGCAGGCTCCAGCGGTTAACCAGTACTTGGGTGCACCAACCTCCGTAAGAAACTGCCAACTTTTTCATATAAATGAGACACGGCCTGAGCGAGGCTCGAACCCTTGACCATCAGTGATGATAGGTTACAGTGGTATACAAGTCAGCGACCTTAACCACTCGACCACGGAGGCGGACTCTATATGGTAGAGGAATGGTAGTATATGTCATCTATGTGGTAGAGGAATGGCTGTACATGTCATCTATATGGTAGAGGAATGGCTGTACATTTCATCTATATGGTAGAGGAATGGCAGTACATGTCACCTATATCGTAGAGGAATGGCAGTACATGTCACCTATATGGTAGAGGAATGGCAGTACATTTCAACTATATGGTAGTGGAATGGCTGTACATTTCATCTATGTGGTAGAGGAATGGCAGTACATTTCATCTATATGGTAGAGGAATGGCAGTACATGTCACCTATATGGTAGAGGAATGGCAGTACATTTCAACTATATGGTAGAGGAATGGCTGTACATGTCATCTATATGGTAGAGGAATGGCAGTATATTTCATCTATATGGTAGAGGAATGGCAGTACATTTCAACTATATGGTAGAGGAATGGCAGTACATTTCATCTATATGGTAGAGGAATGGCAGTATATTTCAACTATATGGTAGAGGAATGGCTGTACATGTCATCTATATGGTAGAGGAATGGCAGTACATTTCATCTATATGGTAGAGGAATGGCAGTACATGTGGCTCTTCTTGATATACGCAATTATACATGTGTAGAGGAATATTATTTTAATCATAAATAATATACACATTTAATATGTGGCGACAGAAGGAGTTATACAATAATTAACATCAGTGGATCATGAGAACATGCTGTGGTATTGTTTTCTTTATATAAATATACTTATATATTCTTCTATACGATGTTGAATATGTGTGGCTTGTGATCTACAAACTCTTAAGAGTGAAACTTTCCGAAGATGGTCACCCACACCTAATCAGCTGCATGCATTTACTATTCAACTGTTCATTGGAGGATAACATGTGATACTGTCATTCAGGGCTAACATAATAATGTTATCATTGATCATAGAGTTAATCAGGATACATACATTGCATTAACTGTAGGCATATTGGTTCGGAAGCATTTTGGATGTACTAAACATTATAAACCTGGTTAATACGTATTACTGATAGTGCGTCCAATAAAAACAATACAACTTACACTGAACAACTACATGGACGATGTTGACGAGTGATTTTTCATAATTCCCTTGAACTATGTTTCTGCAAGTACACGAGTAATATCCGGCCTTTGATCTTGTCACCAGTTCAAGAGAGAGATCACCATCAGAACCAACTGGGCTGTTAATGCTGACATTGATCCATTGTTGTGAACATGCAGGATAACAGACAGACTGACACGTGATTGTAGGAATGCTGTTTCCTTCTCTCACTGTATATGGAGATTCAAGACTGATGTCAAATCCACCAGGTCCATCTGGTATTAGAAATTACAATATATCATTATAATTTGAGTTAATTACAAACACAAGGATCCATTCATAGCAGCCAGATAGACGAACGGACAATGTCAAAACATATCACTCTACATTCAATGTGAAATAACAATGGATGGACCTAGGTAAACCCCTGGCAAAGGTGGGTAGTTATGTTAATGGAAGCATTGAGCAAACATCGAACGTGATCATATTTTCATCTACTAGTCATCCCGATGACACAGTTAACAGTTTGAATCAAACCGCACAATGATTTTGCAAATAGATTTACAAGATGGCTACAATGATGGTCACAATATGGCTGCAATGATGTCAATATTGGATTTCAGATCAGCACAACACCCATACATAAATCCTGAAATCTTACTATTTTTGACAAAATTTCAACTTCAATATCATTGGAGGCAACTGTGTTGTAGATAAGTGGTTCTCGGATATGTATGCAACGTTTCAACGCAATCTTTGTGAAGTAATAATGTTTTATTTACGCACAAATAAATCATGAAATCCCACTATAGTTTACAATTATATTGTGTTTGGGCATGTTGGTGTAGAGTGCTCGGATGAGTAGGCAACGTTTCCTAAAGAAGTAATTAGCCTAGTAATTCTCCAGACACGAATGGCATAGATAATGTGTGAGCTTGTTGGATATAGAGGTACATAAAGACATATCCTCCTCTTCGATGACATAGTTGCGACATCGCCTAGGCTGTTCTGGAGCAAGATCTCTCCAACTCACACCAGGATACCTATTCATTACGTTATATACTAAATATTGCGTATGAAAAACGGTAGGTCTCCCACCTCACTGTTGCTTCAGTAGAGTAATAAAAATATGAAGTCATTATGTTCGATTCACCACATTTGTACATAGGTCGTAAACTAGTTTTAAATCTTTAAAGCAGCCTACCTGTATTACGCAGCCAGTTTCAAGATTACCAATGTACATTTGGACACAATGTAATTAAGGAAACAATAAATATATGGTGTACATATATGGCTTCCCAGTTCAACTTTATAATACAGCTGCGCTATTTTGTAATATAACATTACATAATGTGATTCCACCGTGTGATAATATCGCATACTATTTCATTCGAAGGTTCAATAAGGTAACGAAAGGACATATATGTTCCTAGCAACCAATCTCTTTTGTATGTATTGAAGCATGGTGAAAATCCAACACTGTATTGGAGATGAAGCACAGACACGCGTTGTGCTATAATAATGTTCAAATGTCCGTAAATCCGCAACATATCATCCAACTGGAACGAGGTCACAATATGCACAACTAGACATGCATCAAGTTAGGCAAACATCCAACACGGGGTTATTAAGTGCGGAAGGACAGACAGCGAGATAGACAGCACAGGCAAACACATTCGAAGGCGACGAAATTACATACATTTTACCAAAACCCCTTTTGTATTGATTGATGTTTGGCGAAAATCCAACAAGTGTAGGTGAAGTGCAGACAATCTGTGCTTTATAAAAATGTCCAAATGGCTGTAAATCCGCAACGTAAATTCTTCCAATCGCAACGGGTTTACACTATGTACAACTAGACACCATACCAATGCCAAGTTTGGCAAACATCCAACACGGGTTTAATAAGTGCAGACAAGCTAAAGCAAACAGACGGACGGACGGACGGACAGACAGACGGCAAAACAGTAATGGGAGGAGACATACTAATAAGGGTGGACTTTCTTCGGGATGTTAAATGTTAAATTTGAGTGAAATATGTTGTTTGTTTAATTTAATTAATTCAACCCCCCTTACATGCATGTATATTGATAATTATTCAACTCAGAACAATCGTCATTAATCATTGTAAATCTATACTATGTATGTCAGCTGTTGTAGAAGCATATCATTATGTCTAGTATTTTATGAATACATGTAGCTACAGTATATTAAATTTCTAGCAAAATTTCTAATTGGTCACCTAGGTTTTATTCATATTTCTGGAAAACGGATAAGACAACAGTATAAATCATTATGATATTTTATAAAGCATTTCATTATGCACGTTTTCTGAAAATATTATAACAATCTAAAAAATGGTTCAAACATAACAACGATTTAAATGTAGTCACCCTCCAATCAAAAAGTCACACAATGTTAATATCTGGTGTGGCCTCCTTGTGCATCAATTACAGCGCGACAACGAGCTCGCATCGAAATGATGTATCACTGTAAATATCGCTGTGGGATGGCCTGCAATGCCTGTTGGATAATAATACCCAATCCAGCTGTGGCAACTTACGTATGCGACGCTTGAGAAGATCCCACACGTTCTCAATACAGGTCAGGACTTTTCGATGGACACGGAATTACTCTAACTTGGTTGAGTTGCAACATTCCTTGGGTTGCTCTTGCAGTATGACAAGGCGCATTGTCCTGTACTAGCATCATGCTTCTCTAAAATGCGGCAGAAGTACAGGGGTAATAATTTGATCCTGGCAACGTCTGGCTGTGAGGTTACCATCAACTGACACTGCCGGTGTTTTCGTGTGCATGGACGTCGGTAGATACGCTTACGGCCGTCGGCACCTCTCAATTTGACGCGAGTTTCGTCGACGAACAAAACATTGGCCCAGTCTGCACGGGTAAACCGAACATGCTGTCTAGCCCAGCGTAGGCATGCATAGCTGTATCTTAGGGTAAGAGTTACACCCTTTATTGGTCGTCGGCACCTCAAACCTACCTCGCGCAGTCGATTTCTCACTGTCTGAGGCGATATTACGTCCATGTGAGCCCATGATTTGCCTTGCAGTCCCGGTGGAGGAGGTAAAACGATCTCGTAAATGACTGAGAGTTATGTACTTGTCCTGTCGCCTTGTTGCTACCCAGCGTTTTGGGTGCCCTCGGCGGTTGTTCACACTTCCGGTAGGTAAATTTCCCCCATAGGCTCTGTATGGTAAACATTCGTCTGTTGAACATCCGTGCCACCTGAAATAATAATGAATCATGTTAGTTGTGTTATGAAAACATGTTTTTAGATAGATATAATGTGTTTTTATGCAAATAAGTCATTAATTACATGTTCGGTATCTTACCAGCCAAATACTGGTGCCTGCTGCAATCATCCCAACAGCGCGGCCACGCTCTTCTATGGTCATTCTGGCCATTTTATGTGTTTTTCAAGTTGTTAAAACGTTATCGAACATATTCATGTACATATGCACAGTTTTCGACCTTTTCACGTGCGCCACGTGCTTGAATCATGAAAATGACATCTCCGTTCCACGTGGGTGATTTTGGCCATAATGTGTTTATTTTAATTGTGGCGATCGATAAAGTGTATACTTATAATGTAATATACAAAGATTTATATCATTCCGAAAATCAGTTGTTATGGTATTAAATTTCATAAAGTGACCAATTAGAAAAATTTTAAGTGTATATATTATATATAACAGTAATTATAATTATACACTTACATCGCACAAAGATCTCTACATGCTTTGTAACAGTTGCGCTCGTCCCCGGGTTAGATACTGTGCATGTGTATGTTGCTGCATCATTCTTGTCCAATGTTCCCAGCGATAGTACTCCAGTATTGGTAATAACTGATCCAGACGTTGGCCATTTAATATTACAGGTCGGATAGCAATCAGAAGCGCACGTAATGCCAGGTAGTACGGTGTTTATATTACGTGTATATGATGATGTTGTGGGAGTCAATATTTCTGTATCTGGGCCATCTATGAAATATAATTAAACATACATTTAATACACATTACAGCGAAAATGTGCAATTTCTTAGGAATGTCCTATTACAGTGTATACACAAACGTTGCATACGATATTTGTTGACATAAATAATTCACGCAAACAAGACCAAATACCATGCTTGGAACAAAACATACGTATCTACTAAATAACGCTATGTGACCACAATGAGTTTTTCAAACAATACCAAATACCATGCTTGGAACAAAACATACGTATCTACTGAATAACACTATGTGATCACAATGAGTGTTTCAAACAAGACCAAATACCATGCTTGGAACAAAACATACGTATCTACTGAATAACGCTATGTGATCACAATGAGTGTTTCAAACAATACCAAATACCATGCTTGGAACAAAACATACGTATCTACTAAATAACGCTATGTGACCACAATGAGTTTTTCAAACAATACCAAATACCATGCTTGGAACAAAACATACGTATCTACTGAATAACGCTATGTGATCACAATGAGTGTTCACACATATTTGACGATATATCTCACACCTTAAATATAATGAAATGTAGCTAATCTGAATTTAATTACCTCTACCAGACAATATCACATGATTGTCTCCACTGTAGAGTACATTCACAAGACAAACATTTGTTTACCCTATGGTCATATAGTAAGTATTGATTACTGTAAACATTATGCAAATTGCAAGCGTCTATGATTAGCCTCAAGTAAACATTATGCAAATTGAAAGCGTCTTTGCATCGTGCACGTAAAATAACCAGAATAAACTGTCTATAATCGGTCTATTTAAAGGGATATTAGTCACAAAGTGATTAATAATTAACAAATAATGCAAGAGCAGTGTGTGGCAATAGGTAATACTATGAACTACACGTACATGGTAACGATACGTCACTGATTGAATCATCGATGACGTATCGCTGTTCTCATAATGACGTATCTTCACGGCAATGTTTGGATTGTACCGTTATCCAATGAAATGATATACATTTGGACACATGCATACATATATTACCGGACTTGTGCGTGATATCTACTTATTTAAGTAGTCTCCCTGTCTGCCCAGTTAGACATATTTATCTTATTTACATCTTCAAAACGGACGAAACGCAACACCATACCACAAAATAACTGGAGGACTTGTGCGTGATATCTACTTATTTAAGTAGTCTCCCTGTCTGCCCAGTTAGACATATTTATCTTATTTACATCTTCAAAACGGACGAAACGCAACACCATACCACAAAATAACAACAACACACACACACACACACACACCAACACACACACACACACACACACACACAATGTTTATTAAATCTGCCCTAAGACAGATGTTCCAGAATCATTTGCAGTAGGGAAACACGTTTTACAGGCAACCTAATGGCACTTAAAACAAACTCGCGATGTATATGCTATTGTCAAGCGAGAAAATCTAAATATTGTAGAAGTGCAAAGTTAAATTTAATTCAAGCGACGCAATGTTTATACATACAGTTTTAATTGTTGTTAATTTCATAATCCAATGTATCTCTTTGATTGGGAGTGTTGACCTGGTGAGGTGTAGTATGTTTCGTTTATTACAAGCATGAGTAGATATTATATAATATTTTATAAACTATTGACGATTGATTTCTATATTCGTTTTATATTTTTATTATATATTTGTTTCAGGCATAGTTCAAAGTGAAATGAAAAATAGTGTTCATACAAATTGGCACACTTCAGATTATATTCGGCACTCCATGGATGTTGACCCCTTGTCAACTAGTTGTGCGGTCATTTCATTATTTGATTTTTTATAGCTATAAGTACCTTTTCTCGCGTGTATATCTTTAACAAATAGAGAAGAATGCTATTTGACCTCCTTACCACGAACATACCCCGTCAATGTAACATGTATGTGTCAATATACGATGGGATCACACCCTGGCATGATTTAAGTGTATGCCAACATGAAGGTTATTTTAATTTAGTCTCAATAATTGTCTTATTGACGGCTTACGAGTCGTTGTATCAACTTTTGGAAATACACCTTCTAAGAATAATAGATGCTAACCGAAAGTATAGGACATAGCTGTAATTACTTGACACTCAGCCAAGGGAAATAGCATTGTTCCCGAATACATTGCGAAAACCTTCCTCAATTGTTACACCACACAGTGTGTAGACAAATAGTAAGAAAGAGAAGCAAGTTCCAAGGCCAACCTTAGATAATGTCAGAACTATTACCTTGAACATGAATTGTGGCCTCGTTACTATCTTTGGCACCTACTGTACATCTCCAGGTTTCATTTTCCTGGTTTTGTACAACTCTCTTTAATGTCAACGTAAACACATTTTCCATGCAGCTCCAGCCGTACTCGTTAGTATTGTCCAAGTATCCTGTAGCTATGCAATCGGGTCCTCCCATTAATGGAAGCACATCTGGTTGGGAAGAAGATTTCCATTTGATGGATGTTGTTGTTCCTCCATTGTATGTACATGTTAACGTGACGCTTTCATTCTCCACAACAGTAACTGTAGCAGGTGTCAGTGTTAACGTCTGGGAATACACACCTACAATACAAATATACAGTAACAATGTACATGTTAACCTCTGGGAATACACACCTACAATACAAATATACAGTAATAATGTACATGTTACCGTCTGGCAATACACACTTACAATACAAATATACAGTAATAATGTACATGTTAACGTCTGGGAATACACACTTACAATACAAATATACAGTAATAATGTACATGTTACCGTCTGTGAATACACACCTACAATACAAATATACAGTAATAATGTACATGTTAACGTCTGTGAATACACACCTACAATACAAATATACAGTAATAATGTACATGTTAACGTCTGGGAATACACACCTACAATACAAATATACTGTAATAATGTACATGTTAAGTCTGTGAATACACACCTACAATACAAATATCAACAATAATGTACATGTTAACGTCTGGGAATACACACCTACAATACAAATATACAGTAAAATGTACATGTTAACGTCTGTGAATACACACCTACAATACAAATATACAACAATATGTACATGTTAACGTCTGGAATACCACCTACAATACAAATATACAGTAATAATTACATGTTAATGTCTGGGATACACACTACAATACAAATATACAAAAATGTACATGTTAACGTCTGTGAATACACACCTACAATACAAATATACAACAATAATGTACATGTTAACGTCTGGGAATACACACCTACAATACAAATATACAGTAATAATGTACATGTTAACGTCTGGGAATACACACCTACAATACAAATATACAGTAATAATGTACATGTTAACGTCTGGGAATACACACCTACAATACAAATATACAGTAATAATGTACATGTTAATGTCTGGGAATACACACCTACAATACAAATATACAACAATAATGTACATGTTAACGTCTGGGAATACACACCTACAATACAAATATACAACAATAATGTACATGTTAACGTCTGGGAATACACACCTACAATACAAATATACAGTAATAATGTACATGTTAACGTAACGCTTTCATTCTCCACAACTGTAACTGTAGCAGGTGTCAGTGTTATCGACTGGGAATACACACCTACAATACAAATATACAGTAATAATGTACATTTTAATGTCTGGGAATACACACCTACAATAAAAATATACAGTAATAATGTACATGTTAACGTAACGCTTTCATTATTCACAACTGTAACTGTAGCAGGAGTCAGTGTTATCGTCCGGGAATACACACCTACAATACCGATATACTGTAATAATGTACATCATAACGTATGTGAATACACACCTAAAATACAAATGTTCATAAATAATGTACATGTTAACATCTGGGAATACACACCAACAATACAAATATACAACAATAATGTACATGTTAACGTCTGTGAATACACACCTACAATACAAATATACAACAATAATGTACATGTTAACGTCTGTGAATACACACCTACAATACAAATATACAACAATAATGTACATGTTAACGTCTGGGAATACACACCTACAATACAAATATACAGTAATAATGTACATGTTAACGTCTGTGAATACACACCTACAATACAAATATACTGTAATAATGTACATGTTAACGTCTGGGAATACACACCTACAATACAAATATACAGTAATAATGTACATGTTAACGTGACTAACATACTATAGTAGTTTGCAGTCAGTAGCAATCAGTAGTATGTGTAAGCATAGTGGATAGCCCTCAGCTATGTAAACTGGTTTACTATGAATGATTGAATTTCAGAAAATAGTCAACTGTTTTCGTCAGTCGAATAGTCATCCTTACGATATAGTAATGTACTTGTGCGCAGAGGATGATATGTAATGGTTGCTGTAAATAGTTGTAAGAAAATCATGATAACAAAATGTTTGTTATGGTGTCATGGAATATATACTGATATACATATACACAGCGACTATAGCTCAACGAGAAGTCATTGCTACCTCCAAACTAGTACCTTCAAATAGTCGTCATGTCAACGATTCGTTTCATGTAACTGATATACCAGTAGTTCAAGGTCCAACAGAGTAGTAACCAGGACTTGAGACTGATATTTAATGTCACACGAACAGCTATGTCATATGGCGACTATTCAGCTGTAACCTGTGGAGGATGTTCCCAGATACCCTCCGAGAAATATTTAAATTAGGGATACTTAATTTAACGGATTTACACACAAATTTAACGAAGCATTGCATACATTGATGGAATTAAAATTTAACTGTTTTAAGCTAGAAATGAAGTAGACCTCATCAGTTTGAAAACACCGTCACATTCCTACATCCAGCATTGAAAAAGCACTACGGGGTCTGAAGATGAATTCATTCACCGACCTACACACAACATTGTTCAATGAACCCTATTTCCTAATATAAAGTGTAATACTGAAATAAAATAGCATATAATTATCATTTATCATTAATGAGTAACAATCATTGTCCAGGTATTTCTGGATCAACCCTTGTATAAGATGAAGGAGTTATACTGTTCGTTGCTCCTACTGCGGATTTACATGATTAGATTTACTTGGATTTATAAAAATAATACTTTTAAATTGTAAATATCTAATTATGTTAAAAACAATGTTTTGTTTGTTTGTTTCATATTTCTACTACTTATTACTTCATATGCTACTGTACACATTCTGTATCACATTTGTATATTGGCATTGTTATATTTACTACATTCTGTGAATTGCTGTCTTTAAACTGATTACCATTTTTTAAGATACCCCTATAATTCGCCTCTGCACATATTTAAATAGATTTATTATCGTTAACTGACTCATTACCCCTTTTTCTACATCCAACTAGCCAATTAAAACATATTCCATTACATATTATATATAGCGTATCTACTCTGAGCCTTTACATTACCATATCATTCCAATGTGCATTTCTCACTTACAGCCCTATATGATGTGTATATGTTCTGTGCATTGTTGGAATACTGACGATTCCAAAATATGTCGAGGACATGATGGTAGATTGACCTTTGTTGAGATATCTCGCTAAATAAAGTCTTTATTAGTATTATCTGTCTCTTGTTCTCTCTTCCCTCACTCACTCAATCGCTCACTCTCTCTCTCTCTCTCGCATTCTCTCGCTCGCTCATTATCTCTATCTCTCTCTATCCATCTTGCTCTCTCTCTATGACTCTCTCGAGCGCTCTCTCTCTCTCGAGCGCTCTCTCTCTCTCTATCCATCTCTCTATATGACTCTCTCTCTCACGCTGCCTCTCTCTCTCGCACATGCGCTCTCTATCTATCCATCTCTCTCTATATATATATATGATCGGTTAGATAGCATGGTGGTTCAGTGTGTCATGTATCGTATGTAACTATGTATGCTATTTAACGAATTAATATCTTCATGTTTTAAATATTTAAAGCAAGGCGACATAGGAAAATATAAAATGATAATTGACATAGAATATATATGTGTCTATGTTTTACTTACAGCTAGACTTAATACACGTATGTTATTAGGGCATAAATAGCCGGTCCAAGTTGTACATGTGTGTAGATGTATAATATCACACATACAGTGCAATCACATATGCATGCATGTATATTACTAATGTATGTCAATGAACGGCTCTGTGTGAGATCTCGGTAATTTGGTAAGGGCCGTTTTCTAATGTTGGTTATAGCTTGTGGCCCGACCCTTTTGCAATGTTACACAAATGTATGTATGCATCTTATGCATTGTTAATTTCTATTATGTATCTTGCATGTATGTCAACTGTACTGTTTAATATGCATATGCAATAAAATATGGTTAAATTAAATCTCGGTAATTTGAAAGCGCATTTGCAACAAAGTAGATGTCTGAGATATAGCTGAGCTTAGAATTTTGTTTGTATCGTTCAAAGCGCCCAGCCCACATTCCACATCATGTATGTAATTGTCCATGTTATTGCTCAAAAATGGTGGTTATGTTGTCCAACTTAGCGTCATGTCTTTGAATATTAGGCTACGGTGTTGATGTTACAATAACATTGAGTGATGGATTAGCTCTTCTATAGATGTCGTGTTTATGTCAGATTATAAAGTATACAATCAGATGGATCGAAGCCCACATTAAATATCAACAAATATATACACGTAGGCCAGTCTTATTTCACTAAGTTATACTATTCTGGAAGGGGCACAGTTCAAACTATGGTCCATTATCTTACAACATGCTATATCAAATATGAAAATATTACCAAGTGTATAGCATAATCCATATATAATTAACACAATCTGATGTTCCATACTCGTTTGGTTAATTTGTTTAAATGCGTTGAAATAAGTCGATAACTTCCTATATGTAGGTATGCACATCTCGTACTATCTAAACTTCCTTGTCGCTGGTACCCAGCATAATGCATAATGTATATAGCATAATCAGTGACATTAACATTTGAACGATCTGGTGTACACACTAGTTTCTATCAGTTTATTTAACATCGATACCGGTTACCCACATGGGCGGGTGGTAGCTTAATACCTTTCCTGGGCAGGTTCCAATGGTTAACCAGTACTGATCTGCGTAAGAAACTACACACTGTTTCATTTAAAGAGACACTGCCTGAGCGTGGTTCGAATCCGTGTCCATCAGTGATGGTAGGTTACAGTGGTATACAAGTCAGCGACAGTAACCACGTAACAACGGAGGCATCCCCACAATGATCCATTACCTATGTACAACGGACACGTCTCGAAATTACTTAGCTACCGAGGTACCGTCATGAGACCCTTCTCCAGCGTTTTAAAACAGTGTGCTAACACCACATAATCTTCACTATATCAGCTCTTGGCAACACATCCATGCCATTATATAGTATATGTAGGTAATGCTGATCCCAACAAGGCCCTTCCATAGTATATGTATGTACTTAGGTGCCATTATTAAGAAAGTGTGCTAGCACAGTAGGGCATTATCTATTCAAATTAAAGCAGTATTCTACCACACTACGCATTTCCCTAAGCTATGCAAACAGTGCATATATTGTCCACAATGACCTTCCTTTTCTATTTCAGTCAACAATTCCTAATATAAAAATTTATATTACAGCGATTGCAAACAAGTTTTAGCAACTTATATTAATCACTCTTGTTCGCCCTTGTGAAAGCGTAAATATGGTCATTCGTGTTGGATGAAACCGGAGCACCCGGATAAAACCACCTGTCTGTTTCTGGCGACCACCGTACCATCTCACATACTTCCCGGGCCTAGAATCAAACACTGTGCTAATCGTATTATGTAGCCCACCAAGACATTCTTATGCAGAATAATTCCACGACTATATACTAACAAAGTGCAGCAGAATATTACGTACTATATATAAGTATTGATATAGCTATCAAACACTAGTATGTATATCACGTGACCTTCCCGGAAGTGTGGAAGTCTTGATAGGGCTGTTGTAGTGTATTTGCTTCACATGAGTTGGTATCCAGCTGTAACCATTACGATTGTGTCATTGTGCAAGGCACTTAAAACATTCCCCATTCCCCATTGCCTCTTCTCTCTCCCTCATTACGATTCCACGATGAAAGATGTCTCGAGAGCGATTGAAATAATGTTGACAGTACACAATTAATGTGTGTAAATAATTTTCTAAGCTAACCCTTCTCCAAATACCGGAGTACCTCAATCAATACATGTGCTAACCCTTCTCCAAATACCGGGGTACCTCAACCAATACATGTGCTAACCATTCGCCAAGTACCGGAGTACCTCAACCAATACATGTGCTAACCCTTCTCCAAATACCGGGGTACCTCAACCAATACATGTGTTAACCCTTCGCCAAGTACCGGAGTACCTCAACCAATACATGTGCTAACCATTCTCCAGGTACCGGAGTACCTCAACCAATACATGCGCTAACCCTTCTCCAAGTACCGGAGTACCACAACCAATACATGTGCTAACCATTCTCCAAGAACCGGAGTACCTCAACCAATACATGTACTATCCCTTCTCCAAATACAGGGGTACCTCAACCAATACATGTGCTAACCCTTCGCCAAGTACCGGAGTACCTCAATCAATACATGTGCTAACCCTTCTCCAAGTACCAGAGTACCTCATCCAATACATGCGCTAACCCTTCTCCAAATACCGGAGTATCTCAATCAATACAAGTGCTAACCCTTCTCCATGTATCAGAGTACCTCAACCGATACATATACTAACCCTTCTCCACGTACCGGAGTACCTAACCAAACAATACATATACTAACCCTTCTCCAAGTACCTAGTCCGCCTCCGTGGTCGAGTGGTTAAGGTCGCAGACTTGTATACCACTGTAACCTATCATCACTGATGGTCACGGCTTCTAGCCCATCTCAGACCCTGTTCATTTATATGAAAAGGTTTGCAGTTTCTTACGGAGGTTGGTGAACCCAAGTACTGGTTAACTGCTGGAACCTGCCCAGGAAAGGTGTTGTTAGATAAACTACCTCAACCGATACATGTGCTAACCCTTCTCCAAGTACCGGAGTACCTCAACCGATACTCATCAGGGTTTATATTATGTGTATTTCTGCACTGGCCTCCCAAACAAGAATAATGATATAAGACAGTGTTTTTCATTATAATTGTTTTCTGTATTTTAATTTGTGTAATTATGTGCATTGTGTTCAAACTGTATAATATTGGGACATACAATATGTTAAAATTATACCTGGCAAGTCATTAGTCTGTTTATCACTGTGTTTTCATATCGTTCTCTAATTTACTGTAGTATTGACGCAGTCAACAACACATTTCTCTAGTCTGCTATTTGTACTTGCTATCACCATCAGTTCGCATAGCATAGATCAGCACTGGGCAACCGACCACGTCTTCCTTTTTATGTTTCAGTAGTGATGCAGTCAACCACACATGTCCATAGTCTACTGTTGGTACTTGCTACCACAACTAGTTCACATAGCCTAGTTCAGCAATGAGCAACCCTACCATGTCTTCCTTTGTATGTTTCAGTAGGCACGTACCACAACCCGGTCCTTCTCAAGTATATATAAAGCATTGTGGTAACCCACCAAACCCTACGCTGTTCTACACAAGTATGAGATACTGCATCACGAACATTTACTATCACGGCACAGCCTTTAGTTTATTCAATACTGAGGACAATAGCCTTTTCTAATATATGTATGCGCATGCATCAGCACCATTATGGGCCATATCCTGGGCAGGCTCCAGTGGTTACCCTGTACTTGGTGCACAAACCTCCGTAAGTAACTGCCAACCTTTTCAAATAAATGAGACACGGCCTTCTAGAATTTGGTGACAATCAGTGATGATACGTTACAGTGGTATTCACATCATCTATGTGAAGTTTGTATCGAACATAATAAAGTTTGTACCGAAATGTCTGTACCGAACATCAATGCCGTTTTTTAAGATAATACCAAAGATATTGACGTTTGCATTGAATATAATGAAGTGTGTACATAATACAAAGATGTATGTGCCGAGCATAGTAATGTTTGCATACATATATATGCACAACTGTATCTTCTTGACCACTGGACAATAATATTCTAACGAAGTACCGAACATAATGACGGTGTATTTTAAACTTAATACCAAACATATTGACGTTTATATTTAACATAATGAAGTATGTACAACACATAAAGAAGTTTATGCAGAACATAAGGAAGGTTTGCCGAACGTAGTGACGTCTGCATACATTTCCATATACACAACTGTATCTTATTGAACACTGAACCACACTATTATAACGGACTCCCTATTTTCGACAATTGGCTAGCCTAACATAGCGGTATTGTGGTGTTATTTTAATGTAATGTGACAGTAGTGGATTTGTTGCTAACACAGCTTTAATATCGTGTAGGTCGGCAAATTGGACAGCACTGGCTGGTGGTGTGTAGGGTCTCGCACAATGTTGTTGTGTACAGAACGCTCTGCTACAATCGGGTCCAACTGAAAAATATATATAATAGCATTGGTAATTACTGCATTAATGGATATATAAAATTTGAAAGCCGTCATTTGCAAACTATTTGTTTATTTGAATGTGTATGGGGTATGACGTCACAACAACAGCATATGTCATAAAGCGACGCTCATGCTGTTATTGGTGGAGGGAAACCCCTGATGTTATTCAAATAATTAATCACTATACAAGTACCACATTGCAATTATTTCGTAATACATTTGCATTGTCATGATCAGTAGTCAAGAGTGTTACTCTGGTACGGATTTTTGAGACAAAAAACGGAATCAGCGAGTGTAACGCTTCCTATAGGTATACAGCGTATCAATTCATACACTAGCCCTCTAAAAGCGCTTGTATGTGTTAATTAACCAATCGAATCGTCATAAGCATTTGATATACTACATTTTCCCAGGTAGTCAAATCACATTTAAACCTGGGCTAGAGATGTAAACACAGCCGTGATAGAGCGTGTCTTGTAGTTTACGTAGATACATAATACAGAGGTAAGAGTACTTTTCTTAAACCATTAGCCAATCAAATGACAGCTAGGTTTTTAGCTACAATGTATTAGTTTCAGTATGCAAGTGGATAGCGATCTGTACACTTGAGCAAAATCACATTTATCCTTGGTACAGCATAATACATGTAGTTGGAATGTAGACATAGCGGGTTTAATGGGTCACTCAATGAATGTAGATACTTCTGATATAGGACTATCATAATACTCTCCCTTTTATTGATTTAAAAGGAACAAGAAATATACATTTTAAACTCTATTGACTATAACACAAATACGCATATTTACAACATGTGCATACATTAGATATGTAATATATAATAGCGAATAGATATACATGTTTTAATCAGTGTACGTCACTGGCTTTGACAAAGCTATTGAATTTCACATAATGGCGCTAGTTGCGTCCTTTGCCAATTGACTTAAGAACACGTTCAATTTTCCACAGCTGATTAGGCTGAAGGTCAATTTTCTGCAACTCGCTTTGATAAAATGTCCCTTTGATTTCCTCATTATCCATGTCTTTGAGCCTGTAGATGGACAGCGTTCCTCTATGATAGCGTTTGTATATTAAAAACGCTTCTCCCGTATATGTTTCATCGTACGCTCTGGAAAACGCATATTTTAAGTGACTAATGCGCACATAATCACCAATTTTATATTTGAATGGTTTGAGTTTACCATTGTTCTTGCTCTGTGCGAAGTATGTGGACAGTCTGACTGTTTCTTGGTTGTCTTCTTTGACGTCGGCTGGAGCCATATCTATGATCCGGTGATATGTTTGGTTATAGCTGTCGGCCATGCTCTGTAACACCGATAAGTACTGGTAATCATCGTTGTGGGTAAAATAACGATTTAGTTTCGTCTTGATGGTCAAGATTGCTCTCTCAGAAGTTGACGCCTTTGTTTCGCTCTAGGGAAGTAAATGATTCCGTATTCTTTCATGACCACCTGTACCTTTTTAGCAAGGAACTCTTGACCTGAAGTGATAGAAAATGCATATGTAATACACATCAATATAACACAAGTAATACATAGCGAATAGTTGTATGTACATGTAGGAAAAGCTTTACTAATAGATAATGGATAATTAAGCATAAACCTTACCTTTATCGGTAATGAGCTTGGATGGTGACCTTCCAGATTTGGTGAAGACATCTTGAAAGGCGGTTGCTACATCTGCCCCGGTTTTAGATTTCAATGGTCGCAGCCAAACTTTTTTGCTGAATGTGTCTATGATTTTATACATATTTATAGCCGCTATTCCATTTCGCATATTTCACCATGTCCATGAGGTCTGCCATCCATAAATCGTCCGTTCCTGCACTGATCACGGGTTTATGAAGGTTATATGACTCGTATCCTATACATTCCTAGTTTGTATGTTCCCTCTCGCTGTACCACTTTGTACACTTTCTGAGGACCAGCATAACTGGCAGGGTGTGAAGGATCGTAGTATATAGTCTTTAGATAATCCTGTCACGGAGCGATGTCTGAATACGTCTATAGTATAAGCACAAATGAAGTCTCTGCATCACACATTCATTGTTCATCGGTATTGCTGCTTTCGTCGTCACTTTCATCGCCGCTGTTTTTGTCATCCGATTCATCAAATAAATCCTGGAATTTTGCCTTATTCTTGCGCAGGACACGTTTCACAGCAGGTGTAATACTGACCCCCTTTGTACGCAATGTGTCGATCTCTGACATAATCTTGCGATGTATGCCACTTGTTCTGAGAGGAATAATGTATCTTTCAATGAGCTGATGGTATAGCTCTATGAATTTACTTTGATCGTAATGTTCCATTCGTGCTTCTACTAACCGTGTGGTCTCTTTGTCGGATTCACCATTGGTCACATATTGGGCATAACACGTTCTGTACTTGTCCTCGCCTCTGTCTCTGTTTAGTTCCCACAGTGAAGTATATGTCTCATTCTCTTCAATATCGTCATAGCTGTCTTCCAGTTTTCGCAGTTTAAAAGCTGGTTCATCGATGTCACTATTTTCTAGCTTCCTCTTGATTGGTTCTTCATTCTCGGGACACTTTCCACTTTTAATGTGTCTTTGCACATCGTGCGTTGTGTCGAACAATAGTCCACAATCGTCACAGGCGTGTGCTGTTATTCCTTTATCAGCCATATTTCCTGATAAATTAAGCGATTCCTTTGCTTTATTATTTTCTTCTACTGGATTATCGCCGATGTGCACTGTTTGAGTTTCAACTGACGAATGAGAGTCTGGGCATACGCTATCATGTTCTATAGGTGCAGTGACTTGCCCTAACCACGTGACGTCATGTATTAACCTGTCCGTTTCTGGCGTAAACGGCTTTAATTCCACCAACAAATAGCCATACGGGTGTTTGATGGCCTTTTCAAACGATTTAAAGAATATATCCGCATGGCCAGGGTACATCTGTTGAGCCAGTGTCTTAGCTGACTGCCTGTCAATAGGATTGTTGAATAGAACGAAATAATGACAGTTTCTTCTCTGAGTAAGGTTCTTGTTGGCGTATAGATTCTGCTGGATTGAGACGATTGTAAGTGATCTATGATGGAACCTTCTGTAAACAGATCCGTGATGCGTTGATCTTTCCCACAAACCGACATTAAGTCATCCAACACAAGTAAATTGTTCACTTTGGGATCGAAGAAATCATCATCATCTAAATCCGTCGGAACTCCTTGTATAAACTCTACATCGCGTAAAACTGTGTTCTTAATGTCATCATAGAGCGGTTGCCATCTCTTGTATAACCATACTATTCTTTGTATCTCCGGTTGTATTCTAGAAGTATGGCACTGTAGCAAGTCCTTCACAAAGGTGGTCTTTCCACAGGCTGAAATACAGGACATAGTATAAGTCATCAAATACACTACATACATAGAATGGCACTATATGTCAATATTTGAAAATAAAATATGACAATTCATAAAACAAGTCGATTACCTGTTGGTCCAGAAATCATCATGGTGAATGGATGCTGCAACACCACTCTCGGTGATCCATGTGGCGCTCCCTGGGGAGGAGGAGGCATATCCCCTTTCGGTGGAGGAAGAGGAGGAGAAGGCATACCCCCTCTCGGAGGAGTAGGAGGATACGCTTCACTAACTCTCTCGTCTTGCACATACTTGAGCCCCCGATGTCTTAACATATTATCTCTCCTCGAAAAGCACTGATTACAGTCTGGACATTGGGCAGAATACATGCTGCTCCATTTGCTGCTGACTGCACAATGATATATAATAATATTTACTATCACTTTATGGCCACTCAAATGACATGCATCGTTCTTTTACAAATAAAAAGGGTACATATTACGTCCCTGTTCCTTCGTTATCAAAATGCTTTTATCTATTGATAACCAATCAAAATCCCTTAACGTAATAGTCATTACGCATGCGCAATAATATGCGTTTATATAGCCATTGCTCACAACAGTAAATTCATTTTCAGCCCTACACACAGAGAGTGAAAATACTCTGCAGTGAAATAAACGTTAAGAGTGCTCTTACAGAAGAAAACAAGAAAAGGTATTTTAAATGTACTTATAGCCTTGCTAGTTGTGCACACAATGTACTGAAACATTAGTCTCGCCTGGCTAAGTGTAGTCTCGCCTGATATGATTGTAATCTAGCATGAAGGGTGTTTTAAAATGAAAGATACATTTATGTACATGCATTTATGAAGTTTGATTAAGTCACTAATTGAACATATTTCTGATTTCAGCCTTGGCGTACACATGTGAAGAGTGTGGGAGTCAGTTTACAAAGTTGAGCCAGCTTTTACAACATCGACGTGTGCAAAATCTTTGGAAGAAGTATATGTGCACTCAGTGCAAGAAGGTGTTCAACAGAAAGTCCAATCTGGATAGACATCAACAGAAGCATGATAGCCCACATAGTCACCACTGTCCCGATTGTTTAAAGGCGTTTATTAATGAAGAGGCTCTCGATAGACATATTCAACACAACCATGAACACGTGGGTGGTGGTGGTGTAAAACGTACACGAGATTCGTCGCCTATGCCCGGTCATAGGAACAGACAGAAGCTTCAGAACACCGACGATGCCATGGAGTTCTACAACATAGAGACAGTTAGTGAAAAGAAGATAGAAACATTCAAATCTACAGCCAAATATTACAAGATAACAGTGAACGACCTAGAAGTGAGAGACCTTCCAACTATTTTGAAGTCACTGAAGATACTGTTCCAATCGATCCTTGATAGAATAACTGTAGATATTACACCTAACGACCTAGTCAGTGTGTCTATGGACAACCCTGAGCTGGATTATCCGATAGTATTGCGCTTCATGAGGAGATCATCGTTGACAGTGGAAAGACTTCTATCAGAAATCGAACGTGTGCTGCAGTCGTATGAACAATTTGTTATCGATGAGACGTTCGGTATCGAGTTGGTGCATGTTTAAAATGCAGCAGGCTCTGGCTACAAAAAGATTTTTGTGGATATTACCAACATGATGGAAGCTAAGAAAAGTGTCATACAAATAAAAAACAGCGATTCCTTATGTTGTGCACGCGCTTTAGTAACGGCCATAGCCCGAAATGAAAATGATAATCGTTGGCACAGCATTCGTAGTGGTTTTAAAATACAAAAGGAGCTTGCGATGGAACTGCATGAACGAGCCAATGTACCTGCTGGCGAATATGTTGCATCGACGAAATTAAGATATGTCAAGAAGTGCTACCTGAATATCAAGTACACGTACTCTCAAAAGAACACTTCAATCATATTGTGTACAACGGTCCTGAAGGTGGCTTACCCATTTATGTATACTGCCACGACGGCCATTTCTCAACAGAAGTTATTTTTGTGTTAATTGCAAGAAAGGCTATCAGAATAAAGAAAGTCACATATGCAACAACCCGTGTCATTTCTGTCGTCAACTGCACATGGACACTGTGGAAGACTGGACATATTGTCAAAAGTGCAATTGCAAATTCGTTAACCAGTCCTGTTACGATCTACATTTGAAGAAAACAGAACATGGAAAATCAATCTGCGATACATATGTCGTCTATGTGGCCAGTATATAAATCGTTCCAAACACAAGTTGCCGAATGTATGTAGTGACAAGTATTGTCAAACGTGTAAGGAGTACTTTCCTGGTGGGCACCAGTGCTATATGCAGCATGTTGACGTCGAGGAAGACAGTACGATCACCACATCTAAGGCCAAGAAGGAAATTACCTATCTATTCTTTGATCTTGAGTGTACTCAAAGCACACGTCTGGAATGTCAAGAAGGTCATTTACCTGGTGTGCATGATAAATGCACGAACTGCAAGACAGCATGGTGTGGATCCATGGAACATAAACCAAACCTGTGTGTGGTACATAAAGTGTGCACAACGTGCATGGACAGGGACGTGACATCATCCTCTGAATGTGGTACATGCGGATTGAATGAAAGAGTGTTTTCTGGATCGAATACCATGACCTTGTTCTGTAAGTGGCTCTTTTCTGGCGAGAACAATGGTGCCACTGTCATCTGTCACAATTTCAATGGTTATGACAGCTTCCCAATTCTTAAATATCTTCATGACAATGCCATTCTGCCAGAAGTGATTACAACAGGATCAAAGTACATGTCGATCAAAGTACCGCAGTGCAAAATAAGATTTATAGATTCCTTGAATTTCATTCCAATGGCTTTAACAGACATGCCCTAGGCCTTCGGGGAAACCGAAATTGCCAAAGGTTACTTTCCCCATCTGTATAATACAGATGAAAATCAGAAGGCTATACAGGAACATCTTCCCGATGTGAAGTATTACAACCCTAACGGTATGAAACCGGAATACAAATCGAAATTTGAGGCATGGTATGAACAACATAGCAAGGACCATTTTGATTTTGAAAAGGAGCTTGTACGATACTGTCGCTCAGACGTTGACATACTGCGAAAATGTTGCTTGAAGCTTAGATCATTGTTCATGGACTTAACCAGAAAAGATAGCAGTGCCGGAATTGACCCTTTTGCGAAATGTATTACCATCGCATCAGCATGTAACCTGGTGTTTCGCACTCTATTTCCTGAACATGAACACATATGGATCATACCTCCACACGGGTATCGACCTGAAGAGAAGCAGTCAACCATAGCACATAGCAATGGCTGTCCTATCTGGCACATAAAGACAATAGAAACATTAAACATGGTCGAAATAAGGGTGAAAAGCAAATTGGTCAGTACAAAGTGGATGGATTTTACGAGCATAACGGCCAACCAATTGTGCTTGAATTCTACGGGTGTTTCTGGCATGGATGTCCGAAATGCTATTCAAAGTCCACAATTAATCCAGTGGTTGAAATGTCCATGGCTGAACTTTATCTCAGGACCATAGAAAAACAGAGGTATATAGAGTCTGAGGGATTTGCCTACATTTCTATGTGGGAATGTGACTTTAAACAGCAGTTGTCAAATAATCAGGCCATGAGAGAGGACGTTGACTCGCTAGACATTGTATCTCCATTAGAACCTAGAGAGGCATTCTATGGGGGGGGGCGAACTGAGGCATTCAAACTGCACGAAGAAGCCTCAGACAACACTGCTATCCATTAGTATGACGTCACATCGCTTTATCCCTGGGTAAACAAAACGGGCAAGATTCCAATGGGACATCCAGACATCATCACTAACAATGTTAAAGACCTAAATCATTACGAAGGGTTTGTGAAATGCAAAGTGGTACCTCCCAATGGGTTGTACGTGCCTGTGCTACCAACAAAATGCAATGGACAATTGTTGTTCAGTCTTTGTCGAACATGTGGTGAAACTTATCAGAAATCGAAGTGCCAACATACGGCTCAAGACAGGTCAATAACGTTGGGTCACAGATGAGCTCAAAATGGCTGTGTCTCAAGGTTACACAATATTAAAGATGTACGAAGTTTGGCATTTTACTGAGATCTCTCAGTATGATCCAGTCACCAAAACAGGTGGTTTGTTTACCGCATATGACAATACATTCTTGAAGGTCAAGCAGGAAGCTAGCGGCTGGCCAGAATGATGTATGGACGAGGCAACCAAACAGCGCTACATACAAGACTATTACAACACAGAGGGTATAGTGTTGGGCTATGATACGATTATGGAAAACCCTGGCTTAGGATCATTAGCAAAACTCATGTTGAATTCATTTTGGGGGAAATTTGGACAACACACTAACTTGACCCAAACAACTTATGTCACAGAGCCTGATGTGTATTTTGACATGATGACTAGTGATCAGCAAGATATAAAGAATGTAAGATTCATCGAATCAGTTCAAATTGACTGGGCATACCACTACGATTGTATCCAAGCACCATCTCGCACCAATGTTGTAATCGCAGCTTATACCATAACACAAGCACGCCTCAAACTGTATGGTTATTTAAAACCCCTAGGAGACCGGGTTCTGTACTGCGACACTGATTCGGTCGTGTTCATCACAGCTCCAGATCAGTGGAATCCCCCACTTGGTGACTATTTGGGAGATCTTACGGACGAAGTTCCAGATAGTAACGCCCCCACACATTTCGTAACTGGTGGGCCTAAGAAGTATGCCTACAATTTATGGAAACCCAACAAAAAGGGGCAAACCTCCATATGCAAGGTACGAGGGATTACATTAAATTTCAAAAACGCTTTGGACATTAACTTTGATACATTACATAGAATGGTCACAAGTAAAGACAAAGCTGAACATGTCAAGGTCGTATATAAACATAAAATCACAAGTAATCTTGATACATGCAATATCATAATTAAAACTGAAATAAATGATTACAAAATCGTGTTTGACAAGCGTGTCATTAGCACCAACTTCAACACACTACCATATGGAATGTAGGCAAACACTGAACATGTACATTGTATACCACCATGTTGTATAATATTATATATGAAATGTTTCATGAACTTGTGTTATTGATGTCCTACTACGTGTGCATGCCACTATGTAATACTATGCTGATGGTAGGTTGTCAATGTGTGTACGATCATGT
>CM026391.1:79930741-79963116 GCA_014843695.1 Archivesica marissinica
TGGTACTAACCTAGTTACTGTCACAAGTGTTTAGAAAGTTATTATATATGCATCTATGACCCTAGAAGGTGGTACTAACCTAGTTACTGTCACAAGTGTTTAGAAAGTTATTATATATGCATATATGACCCTAGAAGGTGGTACTAACCTAGTTACGATCACAAGTGTTTAGAAAGTTATTATATATGCATCTATGACCATAGAAGGTGGTACTAACCTAGTTACGATCACAAGTGTTTAGAAAGTTATTATATATGCATCTATGACCATAGAAGGTGGTACTAACCTAGTTACGATCACAAGTGTTTAGAAAGTTATTATATATGCATCTATGACCATAGAAGGTGGTACTAACCTAGTTACGATCACAAGTGTTTAGAAAGTTATTATATATGCATCTATGACCATAGAAGGTGGTACTAACCTAGTTACGATCACAAGTGTTTAGAAAGTTATTATATATGCATCTATGACCATAGAAGGTGGTACTAACCTAGTTACGATCACAAGTGTTTAGAAAGTTATTATATATGCATCTATGACCATAGAAGGTGGTACTAACCTAGTTACGATCACAAGTGTTTAGAAAGTTATTATATATGCATCTATGACCATAGAAGGTGGTACTAACCTAGTTACTGTCACAAGTGTTTAGAAAGTTATTATATATGCATATATGACCATAGAAGGTGGTACTAACCTAGTTACTGTCACAAGTGTTTAGAAAGTTATATATATGCATCTATGACCATAGAAGGTGGTACTAACCTAGTTACTGTCACAAGTGTTTAGAAAGTTATTATATATGCATCTATGACCATAGAAGGTGGTACTAACCTAGTTACTGTCACAAGTGTTTAGAAAGTTATTATATATGCATCTATGACCATAGAAGGTGGTACTAACCTAGTTACTGTCACAAGTGTTTAGAAAGTTATTATATAGCATCTATGACCCTAGAAGGTGGTACTAACCTAGTTACTGTCACAAGTGTTTAGAAAGTTATTATATATGCATCTATGACCATAGAATGTGGTACTAACCTAGTTACTGTCACAAGTGTTTAGAAAGTTATTATATATGCATCTATGACCCTAGAAGGTGGTACTAACCTAGTTACTGTCACAAGTGTTTAGAAAGTTATTATATATGCATATATGACCCTAGAAGGTGGTACTAACCTAGTTACGATCACAAGTGTTTAGAAAGTTATTATATATGCATCTATGACCATAGAAGGTGGTACTAACCTAGTTACGATCACAAGTGTTTAGAAAGTTATTATATATGCATCTATGACCATAGAAGGTGGTACTAACCTAGTTACTATCACAAGTGTTTAGAAAGTTATTTATATGCATCTATGACCATAGAAGGTGGTACTAACCTAGTTACGTCACAATGTTTAGAAAGTTATTATATATGCATCTATGACCATAGAAGGTGGTACTACCTAGTTACGATCACAAGTGTTTAGAAAGTTATTATTATGCATCTATGACCATAGAAGGTGGTACTAACCTAGTTACTGTCACAAGTGTTTAGAAAGTTATTATATATGCATCTATGACCATAGAAGGTGGTACTAACCTAGTTACTGTCACAAGTGTTTAGAAAGTTATTATATATGCATCTATGACCATAGAAGGTGGTACTAACCTAGTTACTGTCACAAGTGTTTAGAAAGTTATTATATATGCATCTATGACCATAGAAGGTGGTACTAACCTAGTTACTGTCACAAGTGTTTAGAAAGTTATTATATATGCATCTATGACCATAGAAGGTGGTACTAACCTAGTTACTGTCACAAGTGTTTAGAAAGTTATTATATATGCATCTATGACCCCCTAGAAGGTGGTACTAACCTAGTTACGATCACGAGTGTTTAGAAAGTTATTATATATGCATCTATGACCATAGAAGGTGGTACTAACCTAGTTACTGTCACAAGTGTTTAGAAAGTTATTATATATGCATCTATGACCATAGAAGGTGGTACTAACCTAGTTACTGTCACAAGTGTTTAGAAAGTTATTATATATGCATCTATGACCATAGAAGGTGGTACTAACCTAGTTACTGTCACAAGTGTTTAGAAAGTTATTATATATGCATCTATGACCATAGAAGGTGGTACTAACCTAGTTACTGTCACAAGTGTTTAGAAAGTTATTATATATATGCATCTATGACCATAGAAGGTTGTATTAATCTATTTACTGTCACGAGTGTTTAGAAAGTTATTATATATGCATATATGACCATAGAAGGTGGTACTAACCTAGTTACTGTCACGAGTGTCTAGACAGTTATTATATATATGCACCTATGACCCTAGAAGGGCGTGGGCGTTATTGTGGAATATAACGCTAACATTGCTGGAGCTGGGAAATACATGGCCATACCACTTTATTGTCTGTGGGTATATTAATATTTATTGATATGAAAATATTGGTACCGATCTGTGTGCATTTAGACCGCGACATGTATCTTATTTTATATAGTATTAAGTATAACAGTAGATATGCCATGTTTGATGTGCTACAATAATTTGATAAATTGTATATAATGAGCACACACATGTCCGAATTGGATCTGAGTATCCTAGTCTATAAGATTCCATAGTAGTGTAGCTACTTCAAGCATGAACAAGGAGTCGTGAGAGGGAGGCATTGGTCCGATTGGGCTTGACAGAGGAATCAGGAAGTACAGATGGTGGCACGGACCGGCTGGTTGCTCCTGCTGGTTTGAGCTGGGTGGGTCGCCAAATACTTGACTTGTCGGTGGGTAGCAAGCGGTCCAGCATCGTGTCCGTCACGGAGTAGATCGACTACTGCAGGAATTAGCGTGTGTCGTTCCCCATACATGTGTATGTGCCATCGGAGTAATTCAATATTCCTTGTTACCGGCAGTATTAGCCGAAGTGCTTACATTGAGTTGTTATATTATTGTGAACGGCAGTATTAGCCGAAGTGCTTACATTGAGTTGTTATATTATTGTGAACGGCAGTATTAGCCGAAGTGCTTACATTGAGTTGTTATATTATTGTGAACGGCAGTATTAGCCGAAGTGCTTACATTGAGTTGTTATATTATTGTGACCGGCAGTATTAGCCGAAGTGCTTACAGTTAGTAATAATAATAATAAAGACTTTATTTATAGCCTTCTGATATATGACTCGTTCTGGAAAGGTCATCCATTTTAGTTGGGAGTATAATAATTGCGATGGAGTGTCAAAGTCCTGATCTAGAATTAGTCTAGCTGCTCTCTTTTGTAACCGAACTATTTATCTTCTAAAGATGAGTTGCAGTTACCCCAAATCACACAACAAAAGTCTAAGTGAAGCAATATGTAAGCATTGTAGAAGAGGTTGCGATTGGGAATAGAGAGATACCTTTTTATACGAGACAATAAATATAAATAAGAGTTACATTTGTTGAGAACATTGTCAGGATAGTGTGTTGTCAATCATAACTCCGGGTAGTCGTTCAGCAGAACTCGGATGTATGACGGTGTTGTTCACTTTCACTTCAAGAGCAGACTCACTGATACTATGAGCTTTTGATTTAGAGGAAATATACATGATTTTGGTCTTAGAAGTATTGAGAATCATACGATTGTCTAAACACCACTGTTGAACATTTATCAAATCAGTAGATAAAGAAGTAATAAGAATGTCAAGAGATTGATCGGAGGCAGACCTAGTTGTATCGTCAGCAAATATGTCTACAACTGTGCTGGTAAGAGTCATAGGTAAGTCATTGATGTAAATTATAAAGAGAATGGGACCTAAGACAGACCCCCGAGGAACACCAGAAACAACAGGTCCAGCATCAGAACGAGCACTAGAAACATTCGTTTGTTGGAACATGTCAGCTAAGTACGAGGAAAACCAATTTTGTGATGATTCAGCAAGACCATAATAAGCTAATTTACGTATTAAGATAGAATGATCAACCAGATCAAAGGCTTTGGAAAGATCCAGAAAGACGGTGACCACTACTTCATTCTGATCAATTGCTGATATCCAGTCATCCAGTAAGCGTGTAAGGGCAGATTAACATGAATGATTTTCACGGAATCCGGACTGTCGATTATATAATAAATTATGTTCCTCAGTTGTTATATTATTGTGACTGGCAGTATTAGCCGAAGTGCTTACATTGAGTTGTTATATTATTGTGACCGGCAGTATTAGCCGAAGTGCTTACATTGAGTTGTTATATTATTGTCACCGGCAGTATTAGCCGAAGTGCTTAAATTTAGTGGTTATATTATTGTGACCGGCAGTATTAGCCGAAGTGCTTACATTGAGTTGTTATATTATTGTGAACGGCAGTATTAGCCGAAGTGCTTAAATTTAGTAATAATAATAATAATAAAGACTTTATTTAACGAGAGTACTCATTTAGCAAAAGTTAATCTATCACGAGGCACTCAACATACATACAATCAAATGCAATAAAAAGATAGCACTATAAGTGAGAACTGCACATTGGAATAATATAGTAATGTAAAAGCTGACAAATAGAGAAACTATATTTAATATGTAATGGAATATGATGATATATGGAATTGGCTAGCAGAGTAGAAAATGGGAATGAGACAATTAATGATACTAGATCTATCTAACAATGTGCAGATTTGACTTGTAGTGGTATCTTCAAAATATGTATGAAATCAACTTAAAGACAGCAATTTTCCGATTCTAATAAATATAGCAATGGAAATACACGTTTATAATAACAGTATAAGTACGCGATTAGTTTGAATTGTTATAGTTCCTCCTTAAATAAAGAATTTTGAACTGTTGGATAGTTGGAGCATTTTGAACTGAGGGAGGCAATGAATTCCAAATAGATGATCCTGAAAATTCAAATGTATTACGAAATAATTCACAATTTGGTCTTGGTGTGTATAATTGATATTCTGAGGTTGGTCTAATAATAATAGGATGTATATCAGAAGTAAAAGTGAAGGACGATGTTAAATAGTTTGGAGCAGCTCCATGTAATGTTTTATACATTTGTATAGCCTTCTGATATATGACTCGTTCTGGAAATGTCATCCATTTTAGTTGGGAGAATAATAATTGCGATGGAGTGTCAAAGTCCTTATCTAGAATTAGTCTAGCTGCTCTCTTTTGTAACCGAACTATTTTATCTTCTAAAGATGAGTTGCAGTTACCCCAAATCACACAACAAAAGTCTAAGTGAGGCAATATGTATGCATTGTAGAAGAGGATGCGATTGGGAATAGAGAGATACCTTTTTATACGAGACAATAAATATAAATAAGAGTTACATTTTTTGAGAACATTGTCAGTATGCTTATCCCAGGATAGTGTGTTGTCAATCATAACTCCGAGTAGTCGTTCAGCAGAACTCGGATGTATGACGGTGTTGTTCACTTTCACTTTAAGAGAAGACTCACTGATACTATGAGCTTTTGATTTAGAGGAAATATACATGATTTTGGTCTTAGAAGTATTGAGAATCATACGATTGTCTAAACACCACTGTTGAACATTTATCAAATCAGTAGATGAAGAAGTAGTAAGAGTGTCAAGAGATTGATCGGAGGCAGATATAGTTGTATCGTCAGCAAATATGTCTACAACTGTGCTGGTAAGAGTCATAGGATAGTCATTGATGTAAATTATAAAGAGAATGGGACCTAAGACAGACCCCTGAGGAACACTAGAAACAACAAGTCCAGCATCAGAACGAGCACCAGAAATATTCGTTTGTTGGAACCTGTCAGCTAAGTACGAGGAAAACCAATTTTGTGATGATTCAGCAAGACCATAATAAGCTAATTTACGTATTAAGATAGAATGATCAACCAGATCAAAGGCTTTGGAAAGATCCAGAAAGACTGTGCCCACTACTTCATTCTTATCAATTGCTGATATCCTGTCATCCAGTAAACGTGTATGGGCAGTTTGACATGAATGATTTTCACGGAATCCGGACTGTCGATTATATAATAAATTATGTTCCTCAGTGGCCGGCAGTATTAGCCGAAGTGCTTAAATTGAGTTGTTATATTATTGTGAACGGCAGTATTAGCCGAAGTGCTTACAATGAGTTGTTATATTATTGTCACCGGCAGTATTAGCCGAAGTGCTTACATTGAGTTGTTATATTATTGTGAACGGCAGTATTAGCCGAAGTGCTTAAATTTAGTAATAATAATAATAATAATAATAAAGACTTTATTTAACGAGAGTACTCATTTAGCAAAAGTTAATCTACCACGAGGCCCTCAACATACATACAATCAAATGCAATAAAAAGATAGCACTATAAGTGAGAACTGCACATTGGAATAATATAGTAATGTAAAAGCTGACAAATAGAGAAACTATATTTAATATGTAATGGAATATGATGATATATGGAATTGGCTAGCAGAGTAGAAAATGGGAATGAGACAATTAATGATACTAGATCTATCTAACAATGTGCAGATTTGACTTGTAGTGGTATCTTCAAAATATGTATGAAATCAACTTAAAGACAGCAATTTTCCGATTCTAATAAATATAGCAATGGAAATACACGTTTATAATAACAGTATAAGTACGCGATTAGTTTGAATTGTTATAGTTCCTCCTTAAATAAAGAATTTTGAACTGTTGGATAGTTGGAGCATTTTGAACTGAGGGAGGCAATGAATTCCAAATAGATGATCCTGAAAATTCAAATGTATTACGAAATAATTCACAATTTGGTCTTGGTGTGTATAATTGATATTCTGAGGTTGGTCTAATAATAATAGGATGTATATCAGAAGTAAAAGTGAAGGACGATGTTAAATAGTTTGGAGCAGCTCCATGTAATGTTTTATACATTTGTATAGCCTTCTGATATATGACTCGTTCTGGAAATGTCATCCATTTTAGTTGGGAGAATAATAATTGCGATGGAGTGTCAAAGTCCTTATCTAGAATTAGTCTAGCTGCTCTCTTTTGTAACCGAACTATTTTATCTTCTAAAGATGAGTTGCAGTTACCCCAAATCGCACAACAAAAGTCTAAGTGAGGCAATATGTATGCATTGTAGAAGGGGATGCGATTGGGAATAGAGAGATACCTTTTTATACGAGACAATAAATATAAATAAGAGTTACATTTTTTGAGAACATTGTCAGTATGCTTATCCCAGGATAGTGTGTTGTCAATCATAACTCCGAGTAGTCGTTCAGCAGAACTCGGATGTATGACGGTGTTGTTCACTTTCACTTTAAGAGAAGACTCACTGATACTATGAGCTTTTGATTTAGAGGAAATATACATGATTTTGGTCTTAGAAGTATTGAGAATCATACGATTGTCTAAACACCACTGTTGAACATTTATCAAATCAGTAGATGAAGAAGTAGTAAGAGTGTCAAGAGATTGATCGGAGGCAGATATAGTTGTATCGTCAGCAAATATGTCTACAACTGTGCTGGTAAGAGTCATAGGTAAGTCATTGATGTAAATTATAAAGAGAATGGGACCTAAGACAGACCCCTGAGGAACACTAGAAACAACAAGTCCAGCATCAGAACGAGCACCAGAAATATTCGTTTGTTGGAACCTGTCAGCTAAGTACGAGGAAAACCAATTTTGTGATGATTCAGCAAGACCATAATAAGCTAATTTACGTATTAAGATAGAATGATCAACCAGATCAAAGGCTTTGGAAAGATCCAGAAAGACTGTGCCCACTACTTCATTCTTATCAATTGCTGATATCCTGTCATCCAGTAAACGTGTATGGGCAGTTTGACATGAATGATTTTCACGGAATCAGGACTGTCGATTATATAATAAATTATGTTCCTCAGTGGCCGGCAGTATTAGCCGAAGTGCTTACATTGAGTTGTTATATTATTGTGAACGGCAGTATTAGCCGAAGTGCTTACATTGAGTTGTTATATTATTGTGAACGGCAGTATTAGCCGAAGTGCTTACATTGAGTTGTTATATTATTGTGAACGGCAGTATTAGCCGAAGTGCTTACATTGAGTTGTTATATTATTGTGAACGGCAGTATTAGCCGAAGTGCTTACATTGAGTTGTTATATTATTGTCACCGGCAGTATTAGCCGAAGTGCTTAAATTCAGTTGAAATATATTTTGTGACCGGCATCAGTAGCCGAATGGTATTATCTACATTACTAGTATAGCATGCGGCTGTGAATCCATTAGAACAGCTGTAGACGATTAACAGTGTCAACATAAAATCCACGAATCCTGAAAATAAAGCTCAAGAATAATACAAACGTAATATATAATGTTATTACACAGTCAATTATTTAACACAACACATACTATACCAATAAATATTTTTTATGCAAATCGGAAGCTTCTTTATTTGTTCGGTTACATATATTTATTTGTACCAAGTTTTATGTATAAGCGTATATACACTTATATTGGTTCTATGTGTTCAGCTAAATTTATAGCATCCTGTACATGTATGGATATTTCAATCTCGTAATGGCTGCAGGACGTGTATCAGGGAGAATATTTGATTGGTTATGAAAATAAAAGCTTGAGTGTGCGCATTGACCAACACATTGTGAAAACCAACCTTCATTAGTATCGCAAATATATATTACCCGGTTCCTTTCTTGTAATAAGCCATATTTGCACTTGTGTTCATGGCGGGGGTATGGTTTCCTTGAGGATAGTTGTCCACGTCACAAGACTAAGCAGTTGCTCGCAATGCAATGCCTTGATTGCTACACTAGTACACCCCATATACCCACTCTGGATTGTAGCCTCAATGACAAGCTAATAAACTGTTCTTTTCTACAGTATATCATGTGGTGACAGAAGCCTACTTGCGCGTACGGAAAAGCCATTGTCCATTCTATGTCAGTGTTCATTATATCCATGGGAACCACACTGATAATAAAACAGGGACCTAGCACATGTAATTTTACTTATTTCTTTGTCGGTCATTTTAATATCCGAGGAAAAGGTATAAGTGGCGAAACTATTGGTGACATAATAAATGAATCCATGACCTTGTTTGGAAAAACTACCAGCAACATTTCAGTGCAGATACTTTTCTGAACGATTGTTGTTTTGGTGGAGAGATTATGGCATGAAAGATAATTTTAGAATGTAGTAAGTCTCAGGTATATAAAATTAAATCAAGACCTTTTGATTTAAACTTTATTTATTTTACAACGATTGCAAAGCATGTTCTAACAACTTATATTAATCGCTCTCGTTGGCGCGGATGATAGCGTATGTGTGGTCATTCGTGTGGGAGGAAACCGGAGTACCCGGAGGAAACCCACCTGTCCGAGCTGGCGACCACCGTACCATCTCACATACTTCCCGGTCCAAGAATCGAAGTCTCGTTGGCGCGGATGAAAGCCAATTGTAGTCATTCGCGTGGGAGGACAATCCAATAAATTGTCCTTTTCTAAAATATATCATATGGTGACAGAAGCCCACTTGCGGGTACGGAAAAGCCATTGTCCACCACTTGCGGGTACGGAAAAGCCATTGTCCAGTCTATGTCAGTGTTATATCCATGGGAACAACAATGATAATAAAACAGGGACCTAGCACATGTAATGTTACTTATATCTGTGTCGGTCATTTTAATAATGACTTCACAAAGACAGTTCAATGTGACATCAGCATATGTCACAGGAACAAAAAATATTGTATACAGCCCTGTGGGTGCACGGGGGTTAGGGTAGGTCTAGCTGACATATTGACTGGTAGGTAGTTTACAGTTAGACTAATACTGGCTGTGGGAGGCAACTCTGTAGAACTTGTTGATCTAATATATGACACATAATGATTCTTTGTTATGATAATTATATCGTTATGTCGGCATGCACGAACATGGGAGACTACTGGTACGGATGCCGTGGTATAACATGTACGCATATATACACATGGGCTACTACTGGTACTGATTCCGTGTCATGGTGTGCATACCTCTTTACATGAACGATTACTGGTACGGATGCTGTGGTATACCATGTACGCATATATAAACATGGACGACTACTGGTACTGATTCCGTGTCATGGTGTGCATACCTCTTTACATGAACGATTACTGGTACGGATGCCGTGATATAACATGTACGCATATATAAACATGGGCGACTACTGGTATTAATTACTTACTAAAGCAAGTACGACAATATGAACATGGACGACTACTGGTATTAATTACTTACTAAAGCAAGTACGACAATATGAACATGGACGACTACTGGTATTAATTACTTACTAAAGCAAGTACGACAATATGAACATGGACGACTACTGGTATTAATTACTTACTAAAGCAAGTACGACAATATGAACATGGACGACTACTGGTACAAGTTCCGTTGGTATATTATGTACGACTATATGAATATGGACGACTACTGGTATTAACTATTTATTAAAACAAGTACGACAATATGAATATCCCGTGTCTTCCTCAGGAAAATTTCAGACACGGGCGTGCCCTGTGTAGAAACACCAACTTGCGTCAAGCCAGTTATCTAAATCTGAAGGTATTCCACAATATCAATGCAACCACTCAGCCACGGAGAACAATGTTATCTAAATCTGAAGGTATTCCACAATATCAATGCAAGCACTCGGCCACGGAGAACAATGCTATCTAAATCTGAAGGCATTCCGCAATATCAATGCAAGCACTCGGCCACGGAGAACAATGCTATCTAAATCTGAAGGTATTCCACAATATCAATGCAACCACTCAGCCACGGAGAACAATGCTATCTAAATCTGAAGGCATTCCGCAATACCAATACAACCACCCAGCCACGGAAAACAATGTTATCTAAATATGAAAGCATTCCGCAACACCAAAACAACCACCCAGCTACGGAGAACAATGTTATCTAAATCTGAAAGCATTCCGCAATACCAATGCAACCACCCAGCCACGGAGAACAATGTTATCTAAATATGAAAGCATTCCGCAATACCAATACAACCACCTAGCTACGGAGACCAATGCTATCTAAATCTGAAGGCATTCCGCAATACCAATACAACCACCCAGCTACGGAGACCAATGCTATCTAAATCTGAAAGCATTCCGCAATATCAATACAACCACCCAGCTACGGAGACCAATGCCATGCATGAAATTGAACAAGCGGAGTATCTGGAATGGGCCTGTGTATGTAGCATTGTACTGCACCAAAAAACGCAAAACATTCTACAGTAAAACCTGTGTTAGTGGTTACCTCTATTAAGCAGCTAGCCTGCATTAGACAGCCAGTTTCCAGATTCCCCATGTGTTGCTAGTTATACATTCGCCATCCATTAACAGCCACCTGTGCTAAACAGCCACCTGTGCTAAACAGCCACCTGTGCTAAACAGCCATCTGTGCTAAACAGCCACTTTCTGTGAGTCCCTTAGATGGCTGCTTAAGACAAGTTTCACTTAAATATATCAAAGATATATGTTTTTGCGCACTACAAATCGAAGATCTTCATGTTCAACGTAAGAAGTTGTGCACCCAGTCGCTCTCTATTGTCTATCTGTACAATAGTTGGAGTCGAATCGACGCCAATAAATGATGCGATTAAATAATTACATTACTTATATCAATATAATAAAGTTTTATATGGCGAACATTATTATTGTAGGTATTAAGAACTTACCTCCATACTTATGAATTTGAAATAAATTTAAAAGTTCAGTGATATTCAAAGGATGGGTTTAAACTATGCAGTTAAAATTATTTGAATTGTGGCATTAATGCAGTCATGGTTTACGCCCCTGATGATGATAAACGGTCGTATTATCGTATATAAATAATTATGTGCAAACATTCAACTTTATATCCGTACATTTCTAACTGGATACCAGATCAAAGCCGTATTAATATACAGTCAAACATGCTAGTCACCTCTATTAAGTAGCCATCCTGTATTAAGCAGCAAGTTTCTAGATTTCCAAATACGTCATGTTATTATACATTTGAACTTATGACCATGTGATAGGCAGTCAATTTCTGTGATTCCCTCGGTCGATCTGATCGGGTCGAGCTCGGGTAGAAATCGAGTAGTGGTCGATTTGGTCGAGCTTGTCGAGTAGGGATCGTATATGGGTCGGGATGATCGAGTAGAGATCGGGGCGGTTGTCGTGTAGGAGTCGTGAATGGCCGTGTGGTGTCGTGTACCATCGAGTAGCGTTCGGGAAGGAGTCGTGTACAAGCCTCATCAAGCAGATTGTCGAACTTGGTCGGGAAATTTGGGAGATCGGGACGATCGAGTTAGTCTGATCGGCAATGGGAACGGGCCATAAGCTAGTCTGAATCTGCAGATATGTTTATGCTCAAGCCCAAAAATTAATGGAAATCAAAATGTCATTATTGTTAACACTTGAATAGGAAAACGTCGATATACGTTTAATACTACTGCACAGTTAGCGCTGTTTTAATTACATATGTAAGAGACAAGATACGAACTCAAAAAATGCATGAATACATGTAGGTTTGCTAAACTAAACTAAGTGCTGTTTGACAATGCAATATGTATGAGCCAAGATACGATCCCAAACAAATGCATGAATTCATGAAGGTTTGCTAAGCTAAGTGCTGTTTGACAATGCAATATGTATGAGACAAGATACGAACCCAAACAAATGCATGAATACATGTAGGTTTGCTAAACTAAGTGCTGCTTGACAATGCAATATGTATGAGCCAAGATACGATCCCAAACAAATGCATGAATACATGAAGGTTTGCTAAACTAAGTGCTGTTTTACAATGCAATATGTATGAGACAAGATACGAACCCAAACAAATGCATGAATACATGTAGGTTTGCTAAACTAAACTAAGTGCTGCTTGACAATGCAATATGTATGAGACAAGATACGATCCCAAGTAAATGCATGAATACATGTAGGTTTGCTAAACTAAACTAAGTGTTGTTTGAGAATGCAATATGTAAGAGACAAGATACGAACCCATACAAATGCATGAATACATGTAGGTTTGCTAAACTAAGTGCTGTTTGACAATAAAAGTGTAATGCCTCTTTAGAGCTGACACTCTTCAAATGTATTGGCGGAATTTCTAATATTCCAGATAACATTTAATCTGAACATCTACAAAATGTTCATTCAGTCATCTGAAGAAGATCTTGAAAGAAAGAGGTCTATGATATTGAGGAGTTGGTTGGTACATGTAGTTTATAAACCGATGATAGGACGAAAGGCATAGCGGAAGTCGTGGAAATCGTGGAAGTCGTGATAGCGCAGTGGATGGGCGTTCGCTTCAGGTGCGAAAGGTGAGGATTTCGAGCCCAGCTGGAGCGTTACGAGTGTGCCCTTAGGCAAGGCATTTAAATTCCACATTGCCTCTTCTCTCTCCTTCATGACGATGGATTACATCAAGAATGAGATCTCGAGAGCGATTAATATAAGTTGAAAGAACTTGTTTCGCAATCGAGCTAAAATAAATATGTATGAACTAAATAAACTAAGGAAGGGTATTGAAATAAGTTATATGTAACTTTCTTCCCAATCCTAAATGTGCTGCTATATGCAACTATGCATGTGTTACCATTATTGAATAAAATATTGTTTGAACTAAGCCAATGATAACTAGTTGATGACACTACTATTGATATAACAATATAATAGTGTATATCTTGCTTGAGTCACGGTTAACAACGTGACAAAAGCTAGTAAATACAATAACATTAATGAGGATAAATAACTGAATGTGTGCATTGTGAAGCAAACAGTTATCTATGAATGGATGCATTCATCTGTGCTCACGCTTGGTTAATGATGCAGAATGATCAGGTGGCAAACTGTTTTATATATTAACTAATTTAAAGTAAACATAAAAATTATACTCTCATATGGTTTTACGATAATTTTCCATAATATATGGATGTTTGGCTTGATTTTTATTACAATACTATATTATATAAGGATATTACTTTAAGATCATGTTCTATATCGATAGATATACACTCAACAAAATTCCTAATCTTTCATCTAGTGTTTTGTAATATTTGGAGTCAATTCAAGTCAAGTCAAGTAATAATAAACTTAATAACTAACTACATTTTATAATCATACAATATAAATATTTTCATGTCATTCAATGCATTTTATTGCAGATGATTATCCAACCATAGATCTGGAAAAAAATGTATCAAATATAATTACAGTCTACATCCGTTATGTCGAATTCCGTCGGACCGAACAAAATACTTCGACATAACCGAAGTTTGACATAACGAAATTCTATATAAACGTAGCCAGTTATATATAAAATGATGGTGTCTGAAACGGGACTTTCACCTGACTTCGAGATAACTGGATAATTCGACATAACCGACTTTGACATAACGGATGTAGACTGCATATGTATATTGATATTATATGGTTTGCCCCTTAATCTGTAAAGCACCATGTGACCGATTAGGAATTGTGTTGAGTGAATAGTTTGCATGGTTCCAATGCAACAGTTTCAAACAATAATAGAGACTGTCCGATTAACGCAGTGGTTAGCGCGCTCGCTCCTCGGACCGGGAAGTATTTGAGATGGTACGGTGGTCGCCAGATCGGACAGGTTGGTTTTCTCCGAGTACCCCAGTTTTCTCCCACACGAATACGCTACCATCCGCGCCAACGAGAGCGATTAATATCAGTTGTTAGAACTTGCTTTGCAATCGTTGTAAATTAAATAAAGTTTAAACTGAAACAATAATAGAAACACAATGCCAACCCGTTATGTAAATACAAGTAATCAGAAATCCAATCGACCGTGGAAGATAGGAAAACGTTCAATGCTGTAATTCAGCTAATCAGAGGATCTTCGAAACTTAATTAACTACTATCAATTATTGATGAATCCACAGATGCTGCATGCGCAAATTCCAAAACAATCTGATGATCAGAACAATGTCATCATCGATTGCACAGCGCACACAGAACAACGCAGCCGGCTATACGAAACAGTTGAAGCAATACAAGCAGATGAAGTAACTAAATCAGCGGATACTATCAGCGTCCATGTGTTAATTGGACAGGCAGCATATATAGATAAAGATAAACGACAGCTATTATTCCGCAGCTTGCAAAATATGTTTAACTAGTATTCCAACGATCAGTCCCAACCGTATGCACACTACTTAATTTTGTTTGTTTGTTTGTTTGTTTGTTTGTTTGTTCGTGTTGTATGTCTTCATCAGAACCATGTTGGGCTTTATCGGAGGTGCGCTGTTTACCTAACAAAACCACTCCTTGGCAGGCACCAGTGCTTAACCAGTACTTGGCGCACAAACCTCCATAAGAAACTGCCACGATGACCATTTTCATATAAACAGACACAGCCTGAGCGGGGCTCGAACAGTAGTATACAAGCAAGCGACATTAACCATTCGACAACAAAGGCGGTCACACAATCACGCAGTATTATGAATAATGGAATAGCCCAACATGTTAACAGTCCAGTATCTTGGGTAACAATCGACAACTCTTTTGACCTACCTAAAGGTATATATGGGTGTGAACTATGGAACCATTACTCTAAATCGGGTATTGCACTGCTTTAAAGAAGTCATAGGTTTTGCGCAACGTTGATACAAAATCTTCCTCCGTATGTCAGCACTGACATTATCTTTCATTAGCACTCACAGGAACTACACTCGTTTGGTTTCATACCAGATATACATAAGATTTTGCGAAAATATAACGTACTACATCACTTTCCTTCAACATGTGTGTGTGTGTGTGTTTTACGTTTATTTATCATCGCTACCGGTTGCCCATATGAGCGACACCTCCTGAAGAGATTAGTCATTTTAGATTTTTGGAGGATAGTGCAATGATACAGAGAGATCCATTCCAGAGTCTCCTCTGGTTCTTTTACGTGCACAATGTAAAGCACCGACACGAGACCTCGGTTTAACGTCCCATCTGAAAGACTGTCAATTTTATTAGGGTCAGACGGGGGATCGAACCTGCGATCCCAGGAGTACCAGTCCAGCGTGTTACCAGTGGACTACATATCCGTCAATGGACGGTTATGTTAAGTAACCACGTGCATGAGCAGGAGTAGCACAACAGGATGCGTTATAATAGTGTCCAGCGAGCCAGATTTGCAAGAGAGATTTTCAATCCAAATAAGCCAATGGCTAATAGGGACACAAAAACGAACAATGCCCAAAATGTGGTCCACTGGTTTAGAATTGTATGCAAATTATATATTGTATATCTGTAGAAAAACTAATAATCTTAGAATAGAGCAGTGGTCGAAGGTATTTGTTATTTGGAGGTATCGATGTATATTTGATGCTAATTTCAAAAGACCATTGCCCGAGGTTATAACACTTTTCTCAGATCTCAAACTCAAGCTCAAATGATTTGATTGGTTGATTCTGAGTTTTACCTGCCAGCTGAACCAACCAGAAGCTTGAGACTCGATATTGAGATAGGAGAAAACTTTTATAACCTTGAGGCCATGTATCATAATTATTTGATCTTTTAATTTACCTCGGTAATTATCATCTATCAACCAACCAAATCTTATTTTCAAACTGCAATACTGAACCCCTTACACAAATTGTTCGATTGTGAGTACAAAAGAAGTTGACATTATAAAATGCTGCTATACTATGTAACTGTTTTCCCATGACTTGTTATAGCATGACAACAGGATCGGGAGTTAATGTATTACGATGATTGGTATGTGAGCAATATAAGCTTCGAGTTATATTGGAAATGGCATGCTTACAGCTGGTCATTATTCAGGTAACCCAGTTCTTTGCTATTCTTCTTTCATTTCGTTTCTGTAAGGAGATCCTCTTCTAGGAACCCATGGTGTGTCGCATTAACTTAGTTATCGTATACACTTTCAATATTGTACAACCATGTACAGTCACTAAAAGTACATACTGTATACATGTATATAGTGTGACAGTTCAGTGTGTTGGCTTTTGGCCCGATTTGTGGAAACGTGTTGATGAACGATCACTTGTCGATGCTGTCGTGTTTGTGGCTGTGGTGTATCCGGGAAAAGCAGCTGTTGTTAGCAATGTTGCGGTTCGGTTCTTCTGTGATCGAGGGGGTTGGTGGGTGGTTGTTCGTAGAGGCGGTCCTCGTATGTCCAATTGGTAGGTTCACACACGATTGACATAAAGACAGTTTATATAATAATAGTTTGTCAAAATGCATGTATATGAATGTATTGTAATATGTGTAACATGATAACTCTCAGTACAAGGCTTAATGGAGGACATCAAATATCTATTTATCTAGAGTATGTGTTCATAAATAATGGTTTCGTGTAATAAACAAACCACCACTTTATAAAATAGTAGGATGTAAAACCGCTGATTGTTGCAAATCAGCCGATATGGTGTGATTCTAATATTAGACGCTTCTATTTTCAGTGTAATGTAGTAGATAAAAGCTGTATCTCTCTCCTGCTCGCATGTACAAATAATGAGGCTTAATGGATGCACACTGTATTTGCTCCTTCTTCGTGCTATTGTAAATCGATGAACTATAACAGTCAAATTCGCAGTGTCCAAACAAGAATCCACTTCTAACTCAAGTCATATGTGCGTAAAGGCGTATAGTGCATACAATCAGAAAGAAAACCTGTTCAAATCGAGCTCGGAGTATTCTAGTGTTCAGCTTACATATTGCTCAATGTTGTTTTCACAGAGTCATCATCCACAGGTGCATGTATTATACAACATATTAATATATACAGTGTGTTCCTTTAATGGCAACATATACAAATTCTAATTCATTTAGCATTTGTGATGAACGTAGGTTCCAAATCACTTTATGGACTTTTCATAGAAAATAGAAAAGATAAAGCTTAGTCTTAGTGCTAACGTTAGAAAACACACTGTGACACATTTGCAAATTAACAAAGTTAATGGTGATTTGCAAAGGTATGCCTACCTCTTAGAGCATCCGAGGCGAATACATTGACTGAGTAGCCACTGCGACAACAATTGGAACATATTTACAACAACATACCTTCTGGTTTAATTGTACCTGATCCCGAGTTTTCGTAGACACTGAAACATCAGAGGTATATAGTTGTGTGCAAATACGGGCTTGTTCGACGACGAAACTGATGTCGATACGTCTCGCCACAATTGGAAGACATTCCACAAAACACAACAATCAGAAGAGTGGTTATTAGAGCGAATACGAGACGATAGACGACATTGAATGTCGCAGCGTCGATGACACACGATGCTACACCCACTGTTAGATGGACATTTCGCGGGACACCCGAACGTTGATCCACATTACTGGGTACTTAGAGAAGTTGATCATGTAGATCACAGAAGCGCTTGAGACATTCATACTAGTGCCCATTTCGAGACCACAAACATACGACAACCATGGGTCTGGCCACAATGGTCTTGGAGGGGCTTGAACAACATACCCTCGATTACGAGCTGAAGACAGTAACAATTTCACTACGTAAGCTACACAATCATACCCTTGTATACTAAAGTATACACATTACTATAACAAATGCATAACCATGATATAAAGTTTGCACTTTATATTGGTTTACAAGTGTCAGTGTAGCATAGCAGTAGTCTAATTGTCATCACGCTTTATGGTTTACCCAATAGTTGCTCTATCTCCCTATTTACCTGTTTGTGAAAGCAAGCTAGATGATACTTGAGAGGACACTGTGACATAACAGCTGAATGGACTACACTTTCTGAATAAAGGGTAATTAATTGAAGCCTAGTGTTCAATATTTAGCTTCGTTGTAATTAAGTTTTCTAATTTCTATCTGGACAATATAATTATGGACTAAATTTCTATACATCATTTGAAATATTCTATAATAGCATTGAAGGGTCTTTCTATAAGTCTAACATATATATTTCGTTATTAACCCAATGATTTTGAAATAGCATTCTGAATATCGGCAACGGGGATTGTCTTTTTACGCATCACCAACATCTACTAGTGCATGAATATATAGTATTCGACAACACGTGTTTTGCTTTGAAGTGACTTGTGTCAATACGTTTTAAATATGCGATTGGATATATATCAAACTAGCAAACATGTGACTGTTCTGGTAAGTAGGCTTCGTGTGGAGGAGTTTATGGTAATAGACTACGTGACTGTACTGGTAAGTAGGCTTCGTGTGGAGGAGTTTATGCTAATAGACTACGTGACTGTACTGGCAAGTAGGCTTCGTGTGGAGGATATTATGGTAATAGACTACGTGACTGTGCTGGTAAAAGTAGGCTAAGTGTGTAGGAGTTTATGGTAATAGACTACGTGACTTGTGCTGGTAAAAGTAGGCTTCGTGTGGAGGAGTTTATGGTAATAGACTATGTGACTGTACTGGTAAGTAGGCTTCGTGTGGAGGATAGTATGGTAATAGACTATGTGACTGTGCTGGTAAAAGTAGACTTCGTGTGGAGGATATTATGGTAATAGACTACGTGACTGTGCTGGTAAAAGTAGACTTCGTGTGGAGGATATTATGATAATAGACTACGTGACTGTGCTGGTAAAAGTAGGCTAAGTGTGGAGGATATTATGGTAATAGACTACGTGACTGTGCTGGTAAAAGTAGGCTTCATGTCTAGGTTGTTATATAACTAGATTCGTGTTGATCATGTTGTATATAACTGTACGTAGAATAAGCAGTTGGCAAGTGCCAGCAAGCTTACCTTGTATCCCAGCATAAACAAGTAGACATGCACATGCAAATATGTATAAGTATTTTATATAGGCAATACTCAAATTGCAAGATTATCCTCTTTAAATCCAATATATAACTATATTAATTCTACTATACAAATTCTACTCTAAGCAACATGAGTATAATTAATGTGCTTTGTATTACATTGATCACGTGTAAATAGTATGCATACTATGTAAATAATTGTGACTATGTACTATATGTATACGTCTTAATACACTTCTGTTCTGTTCTGTTCGGTAATAGAGTACGTTACTTTGCTGGCAAAGGTATGCTTCATGTAGAGGTTACTATAGATTTAGATATGAAATTAATATGATTGTATGAGAAAGTCGACAACATTGAAAGTAAGTAGTTTAATTGGATTGACATTTTCATAACATTTATTTACAATACAATGTTCAACCACATACAATGTACAGCCACATACAATGTACAGCCACATAAAATGAACAGCCACATAAAATGTGCAACTACATACAACGTGCAACCACATACACTGTGCAACTACATACAATTTACAGCCACACACAATGTGCAACTACATACAACGTGCAACCACATACACTGTGCAACTACATACAATGTGCAACTACATACAATGTACAACACATCCACTGTGCAGCTACATACAATGTACAGCACATACACTGTGCAACAACATACAAAGTACAACACATACACTGTGCAACTACATACAATGTACAACACATACACTGTGTAACCACATACAATGTACAACACATACACTATGCAACTACATACAATGTACAACACATACACTGTGCAACTACATACAATGTACAACACATACACTGTGCAACTACATACAATGTACAACACAAATGTACATTTATAATCATATACAATGTGCACTGATACAATCATATACATATACAATCACATACAATTGACAATCTTATACTATGTACATTTACAATCATATACAATGTACAAGCACAGCAAATGTATAATCATATGCAATGTACAATAACAGAGAATGTACAACAACATGCACTGTACAATCACTTACAATGTGTGTAAGTAAGTTGAACATCAACATGTGCATGACATTTACACTCCCAACATATTCTCCTTTTTAACATATACGTTTGTTTAGTAAATACTTTTGGAAATACTACAACCTATTGATGTAAATATTTATTATACAAATCACTCATTTTATTGCATACATCATTCATTAAAGTCATCACACAAGTCACATGCATGATCATAGTGCAGTATAAGAGAACTATAACAAGAACTATATATAGTGTTTACATACATTGACTCTCATTGCACAGACGGATCTGTTGTCCAGTGGTAACTCGCTGGACTGGTAATCCAGGGATCGCAGGTTCGATCTCCCGTCTGACCCTAATAAAATTAACAGTATTTCAGATGGGACGTTAAACCGAGGTCTCGTGTCGGTGCTTTACAGCGTGCACGTAAAAGAATCAGAGGATACTCTGAAATGTGTCTCTGTCTGTATCATTGCACTATCCTCCAAAAATCTAAAATGACTAATCTCTTCTGGAGGCGTCGCTCATATGGGCAACCGGTAGCGACGATAAATAAACGTAAAACACAAGCACGACTCTGATTGCGATTGACTACAAAGACGGGTCAGCGGTTCATTCAGAGACATCTCTAATGTTCTATTATTTCCCTTGGCAGATAAAGTCTGATTTATTTAAAAATGTGAATAGTTAGACTCCTTTGGTTTTACTGTTGTTCCCTAACCACATGTTGCAGGTATGATAAATGTGATTATATCCAAATCGTGTTAATCAACATTCCTTTAGAAATAAGTACCCAATTGCATATACTGTATGAGATATGTCGAGATATAGTAATTGTAAACGCATAACAAGCGATAGAGTAAAATAATAGAATAACATTGCTAGCATGTTGTGCAAATGAAACAACGATAAAAACAGAGGAAAACACTTAATAGGACCTATCTACTTTTAGAGAGTGTACAGGGGAAGTATCTGACAAATGTCTCTCATTGTTCCCACGTAGAACTGTTAATCGAGGCCAGGGGTAGCAGACTCGATCCCATGCCTGACCTCTTTCAGTTGGGACAATAAACCGAAGTATCCTGTGTTGGTGCTATACACCGGACATGTAAACGAACACGGGAGGTTTCTGGAATCAGATCGTCTTATGTACCTTGTACTCTCCTCCAAAATATAAAATACTAACAAATTGCTGGAGGCGTCGCCCCGAGTAACTAGGGGGCGATGGTAAATAAGCATAATAAAACTGAATATGTTGAAACAGGAAGAACTGAGTTTTGATAGGCCTATACTATCAAGTTCCATTTGATAGCTTGTTCATTTATATTGCCATACGTTTGGCATATCCAATAAGGGCTTCATATAGTATATCCATTTATATTAGAAGTACATTTTTTATATAAAATATACAGTTATTTATAGAGACAATTTCATAACTAATAAATAACTGTGTTCAATATATCTTACTAATTTTCGAAGAGTTTATACATTTATAATTTTTGTTCATAACAATTTTTATTTTTGTTCATAACAATTTAACACATCAACACTTTTATTTCTGTACGCATACACGTACTGCCTTTCAGCAATCATACCCGTTTACAATGTACTATTATCTATATTACTTGTCTTTGTAATATGATGACATTGCGCTAATGATACTGCGCAGAGAGGTTTGGTTACGTGTTCTATTAACAAACTAAATGGATTCGCAATTTGGATTAGTGTCAGATTAGGACCAGTCCGTAGCCATACTTCAACATGTACGTATATTCTTAATACACAGCTTGTCACAACAATATATAAATTATAGGCGGTCCAGTTGAAGTACAGTTCCAAACATCAATTCACCCATTTGGCGGCCCAATCTGAACAGGTATGTGTTCGAATTGAGCATGTACAGATCTAAACACGGGATGCAGAACCAGATGTACGAATAGATAAATAAGAATAAACTGTTCGTAAAATATAAATTGTAAATTGGATCTTTTAAGTATAGCCAGACCTGCCCAGGTACCTCACGCCAAGCGAGTCCACAAATATATATACATAGATATAGATATAGACATACACCGCATACCTCCCTCCCCACGCGAAGAGCCGGGTCGGCACATATACCCGGTTCCGTATGCAATATCAATGGCATCTAGAAATAGTCTCTTCTGATGCTCAATGGTACAGCCTGATGTTTGGGCCTGATCTACCATATTTAATTTTGACAGATGTGCGAAATTATACGACAATATTGTAAATATCGAAAATGATTTCAAATTATGACCAAGTCGGTTATTCTGGATAGTGCGTAGAAATGCAATATGCATATTATTGGCCAGACATTCTGTTGGATAGGCTATTTATTCGTCCGGTCGTATTTCGGTGTCATTCTAGTCAGTTTTCCATTATATGTTAGGTGACTTAGACCATGTACCAACTTTGTCAGGAATGTGTGAGGATAATTGTATTTTTCAGTGTAAGCTTGTAATTGATCTCATAGAGTTAGCACCAAAATAATGTTTTTTCACGAGAGGCATAGCACATTGTCTATAGTATGGCTGTGTCTCTTAAAAACTCAGGCTGGTGATGGTCTTCCGAACCAGGGACCATCGTTAGCACGCTCTACCTATTCTTCCCCATGTGTAAGTTCATTCATGTCTAACACACTATCTAACTGCACGTGTTTTTAAAATCCATCGTTGTTCTGTGTTCAACCATTCAATGCAACGCAGTGAGGTACCGCAAACTTGGAAAGATACAAATGTATTGTGCTATCTTTAACAAGTTGACCTGTCTTTATCAAACTACTACCGACCTACTTCCTTAATTGCTCTGTTTATATAGAAGTTATTTGATCTTAATATATTTAAGTATATGTTCAACTTTCGTGATAATAACTCCCTCTGTTACCTCCAACCTGAGTTCATACAAGGAGATTCATCAGTGAATCAGCTCGTCTACATGTACACTATCTTCTATAAAGGCACTCGATGATGGACTTGAAGTAGGTACTGTATTCTTTGATATTAATTAGGCTTTAAAATTGATAGAGTATGACATAACGGTCTCCTCTTCAAGTTAGAAATTGCTGGACTGGATGGTTATTTATTTTACTGGTATATATGCTATATCTCTAACAGGCGATACTATGTTGTTCTAACTGGTATCCAGTCTAAGTGGTCAACAATAAATACAGAAGTTCCCCCAAGGATCTATTCTTGGTCCACTCTTGTTCTTAGAATTTATCAATGACATTTGACAATTGAACGTGTTTATCCTCATAAATGTTTTTAGTTCACGTTTAGTTGTCTCAGTAAATACTTATCTATCATATATATGTACCATATGTCAAGCACGATAGTTCCCATATACTTGATAGCAATTATGTGGCCGGGTGGTTATGATCGTTGAATCGGTTGGATCACGTGATCAATTACGTCATCAATTACATCGTCCAACTGATTCAATGCATTGACTAGTGTGTCTGATAGACGTTGTTCACAGTAACACGGGTGTACGTTGACCAGAAATACGTAATTACACATTGTAGACAGCTCAGAGTGAATTGTTCAGGAGTAAATCATGAATACACGCATTTGTGAGCACTGTCGATTCAATGAAACAAATATTGTCCCAGCATGAAGAAAGTTGGCAATAAAACATGGGTCCTGGCCAGAAAGAATGTAAAAAAAGTATCCAACTGTATACACTCGTGTGGGACAAGGATATTCCACCCTCGTGATCAGAATATGTCGTCAGAAACTCGAGAGAGCCTCGTTCTGACGACATATACTGACCATTTGAGAGCCTCATTTCTGACGACATATTCTGACCACGAGGGTGGAATAGCCTTGTCCCACATCAGTGCATATGATATGTGCCCCGCTGGAGTCGCTACGATTGAGCACTTAGGCAAGGCATTTAAATTCCACATGCCTCTTCTCTCTCCCTCGTATCGATGGATTCCATCAGGAATGATGTATTAATATAGTACATTACGTTGCTTCACAATCGAGCTATAATAAATTTGTAGAAAATAAGCTAACCAAGGATACTCTTACTCTTAAGATTGTATTTCTCTTTACGGGTGTATCGGGACCCCTATCTATGTACATAATGTATAATCCCTTCTGAAAGTTAATATCAATATTATTATGATGAGTCCGCGACCATTAACTTTACACTGCGATGTGTTAAAATTAGCAACAATTGAGCCACTAATTCGCCCCTCTATTTAGATAACGTAACATATTTCCATAATATGTTTGCTGAACGGGTATAGTTGAATCTTCATCAAGTATAAGTAAGTTTTATTAAAGTGGCATATGCAAGCATAAACATTCAATACAAAATATTTACACAAATATAACATGCTAAAAACAAAATACCAGTGCAAAGTAATAAAACGGTTCAGTTGAAAAAGATTTACTTTCTTTTCTTACCGATACTGTTTAGTATACCGCATGTATACATGTGCTGTTTATAGCAAGTCACTGAGGCAGGGTACATTTACTCCATTACAAATCACACAGCCGGGAGACTGCGCTCGATAATGACCGCTTGTCAAAGCAGAATTTCCCACAACTAAGACATATTCCTATTTACACAATGTGGCACTCTATTTTGGCATATTATAATGCATTAAAGCCACTCATCTTTGGTTTTGTAAGTTTTAATAACTCTCGAAATGATTGATGTAATAGCATATCAACAACATCGATGTTTAACAGCAGTGAAAAGTAGCTTAACGTGGAAGTCGTGATAGCGCAGTGGGTGCGCGTTCGCTTCAGGTGCGAAAGGTCCGGAGTTCGAGCCCCCCGCTGGAGCCGTTACGATTGTGCCCTTAGGCAAGGCATTTAATTTCCACGTTGCATCTTCTCTCTCCCTCGTGGCGATGGATTCCATCTGGAATGAGGTCTCGAGAGTGATTAATATAAGTTGAAATAACTTGTTTCGCAATCGAGATAAAATAAATTTGTATAAAGAAGTGAAAAGTAGCTAGATTTCGCAATTACAATGATATATATTGTTGCGAGGATTCGGTTTCAAACATATAAAATATGACACCATCCGATTAAGGTTCTAAATATTCCATAAGACAAACATATTTAAACTAGTGTGCATCAATCTGTCGTCAAGTTTTATAACCTCATCATATTATGTTGAATATTAGCACTAGTAGACATACATACATGCCTGTCGCATCCGTGGTCCAGTGGTAGAGCGTCAGATTTGGGATCGATTGGTCCTGGGTTCGATACTCGGTCAAGCCACGTAGGTGTTTTGGTTATTGAGCATCTCACACACATTGCTTAGTACTGGTTAACCACTTAGAGGTCGGCTAAGCTTGCCCAGGAAAACATGTCTACGTCCCCGCAAGGGGTTTGACATTAATGGAACATACATACATACATACGCATAGTTTCGTCTATGTATTAATAAGCAAATAGTGCATGCTGGTACTACATTATTCGCTTATTTTCGCTCATGCATTAGAGTCAGTAGCATATGTAATGGCGCAGATGGTAATTGTTTGATAGCATACGGTTTACATTAAATAAGTCAAGCAATGTTCAACTTCTATATCGTAAAATTAATCATCATTTAATTTATTATTATTATATAATGCTACATGTAAACGATTTACCATTGTAAATATATGCATGTTAAATGCATTGTATTACGTGACCAACATAACATTTCGGGAAATGAATATCACTTTACATTAATCTGCTTCCATTATTCAACTCTAAGATCGAAATTCATTAAATTATATTACCGTACTTGGCCGACAATACAGAAAATTATTAATCTTTTGTCATACAAATCCAAAATAATAAACATCGATCTTTCCAAATTTATATATTATGCAAATTAACAACGAAACTAACACATTATACAGCAACTATTTGAATTAGGGATGGCAATGAATAGCGATTTAGCTATTCGAATATTCGGTCGAGAAGGTATTCGAATATTCGATATAATTATATCAAAAACAACAAAACTAACACATTTTACAGCATATATTTGAATTACAGATGGCAATGAATAGCGATCTCGCTAATCGAATATTCGGCCGGGAAGGTATTCGAATATTCGAATATATTTTTTAATTATATCATACACTAAAAATCAACAAATTCTTATAAACATTGCCAAAGAAACATGTTTCTGTTTTACGCGTAAACGTCATATTCCTCCTGTAAGGCCATGTAAATATGACACAACGACTTATTCAGTTATTTTGTAAATATATTTTGGGTGTTAAGCTGCAAACACCTACCAATGCTATATATGGTGAATTAGGACGATTCCCATTATATGTTATATGTAAAGAGAGAGTAATTAAATTTTGGTTTAAAGTAATGAAAAATGTTGATTCTCCAATGTATAATATGTATGCCGATCTGTGTAATAACGTTAACGGTAAATGTTGGGCTGGCCGAGTTAATTCCTTAATTGATCATCTCGGTTTTACAAATGATCGATTCAATTTTGATGCAAATATAAACTATTTACCTATGTTTACAATGAGATTACGCGACCAGTTCGTTCAAGACTGGAACACATCAGTAAACACAATGTCGAAACTTGATTATTATTGTAAATTTAAGCTGACATTCCGTTATGAAGACTATATTGATCAAATCTCTAGTGATAGTTTACGTCAATGCTTAACATGTTTAAGATTAACATCCCATAAATTAGAAATTTAATTTGGAAGATTTAATGGTATTGATAGAAACAGGTTATGTAAATTATGCAATCAAAATGTAATTGAATCAGAATACCATTTTATATTATGTTGTGAAAAATACAGAGATATAAGATTGAAATATTTGGGCTACATAGCATGGCCATCAATAAATAAATTTATATCTATCATGTCATGCAAAATAAAAAATAGTTGATTAATGTTTGTAAGTACATCAAAGAAGCTATGACATTACGTAGTAATACCCTGTCAAGTACTACTGTTTCTTAAATGTATTGGTATTTAGTTTAAACATATTTTATTCGGATCAAATACATATATACATATATAAACACAATTCTTATACATTGGAACCGATATGGGTCGAGAAACAAGCTTAAAGCTTATATGAATCCCTTCCCATGTTGGAGTACGTTTAAATGGTACAAAATGCTTGGCGAATAGTAATAGTTTATGTGTTCAGTATATATCATATAAATTGTAGAGAAACTATTGAATATTTAACAGCAGTGGCAAATATTTGGACTTGATTTTACTAAACGTCCGCATATATTTACAGCATCGTTATTGTAATTTTAATGTAGCAATACGGAAACGTTATATCCAAATATGTAAAATATCAAAAAACAATCTGGTATTGTCACACGACGGGCCGGGACCAAAACGGAGAGAACCCCCACGTTCACCTAGGTATCGAAACGTTTTGTTGCTGCAATATAGCTCTGGACATTCAGGTAGAGTGTTGTGTTACAGTGTGTAGTGAGATGCTCATCGCCAAACAAGAGATTGTTGAGTGTGGCAGCACATGGAAGGTTAGATAGGTGTTGTAGACGTTGATGATTATACCTTGGGCAATGCAGAAGGAAGTGAGTGACTGATTCGATAGACCCGCATGCGCACACGGGAGAATCGATGATATTTTTCCTGTGAAGGTCGTAGCACAAAGAACTACATCCTAGTCGTAGTCGGGTGTGGAGTATCTGATTCCTTCTTGATCCAACATTGTATAACGGGGATTGTCTTTTCCTGTATTGACTTAACATGTATTTGAAGGTTGCTACTGTATCGGCGTTCCGTGTCTCGTTTGGCAGCGAGTTCCATATTAGAATAGTTGATGGAAGAAATGTAGAAGCATGGGATTGAATATGTGCAGTTATAGGTTGAACGGCGGGTACGTGTCGAAGGTTATATAATTGGTCAGCTTGTTCTGGAATGAGATTGGAGAGGTAATGGGGACAGCGACCAGTCTTCATTTTGTAGAAGAGGGTGATCTTGTGATTGCTACGTCTTTTGGCTAGGGTATCCCAGGACAGGTCCGACAGAAGAGAGTTTATGTTGCAGAGTTTAGTAGCTCCAGACACAATTCGCGCTGCCTCGTTCTGTACGGCCTCAATATCGTTTTTCAAATCATTACTGCAGTTGTCCCACACGACGTTACCATATTCTAGAAGAGGTCGAATGTAGGCAAGATACATGCGCTCTAGACAGAAACGGGTAAGAAGGAATTTTAATGATCTGAGAATTCCGATGCGCTGCCAAGACTTGTTAACAAGCTCAGATATATGAGCATTCCACTTGGCATCATCTGAAAAGATTATACCAAGATGTTTGTGAGTTCTAGTTTGGGTAATGGGAATGCTATTCATGAAGACATCTGGATGGATGGGCTTGTTTCGCTTACGTGAGAAAATCATGGATTCGGTTTTTGCAGGGTTGAATGTAACTAGCCACAATTTGGACCAGGAATGGATACGAGAAAGGTCGGTGTTGAGGACGGCAGCTGCATTGGCTGGATCGACAACGATGATGTAAAGACTTGTGTCATCGGCGAAAAGACGTATATTGGCATTAATGTCAGCAACGATGTCGTTAATGTAAATGAGGAAGAGTAGTGGACCTAAAATCGATCCCTGTGGAACTCCAGCATTAATAGAAGACCATTGCGAGGATGAATTTGCAATAACAACACGTTGATTTCTTGAAGACAAGTAAGATGCGAACCAGTTTAGAAGAGAACCTGTGATACCGAGAGAAGACAGCTTGCTAAGCAGACCACGGTGCCATACCCGGTCAAACGCCTTCGAAATGTCGCAGAAGATCGCTCGCACTTCCTTTCCATCGTCCATTGCCTGAGATATGTCATTGTAAAGGAAGGTCATTTGGTTGACAGTGGAATCACCCTTGATGAAACCAGACTGGTTCGGTGTCAAAATACTATTTTCCGTGACATAGTTGTAGAGGTACTTATGTACGCAGCGTTCCATAAGTTTATCCAAGCAGCTAAGTAGAGAGATAGGGCGATAGTTTGAGGGTTTCGATGGATCAGATTTTTTAAATATTGGGCATATGTTGGCTAGTTTCCAATGAGAAGGAAATGTGGATTTCGTAAGTAGCTTGGTGAAGCATACAGAGAGTGGTACAGCGAGCTCGTTGGCACCTTCCTTAATGAGTCTAGGACTAACCAAGTCTGGCCCGCTAGCCTTCGATGGGTTGATAAGAGAGATCGCGTCTCTAACATCCTGGTGTGTTATGCTGATATGTGACAGAGTGGATGGTGTCATTGGTGTGATGGGTGGTGGGATCTGATTTTGGTCGTCTATTGAGGATTGCTCACAGAAGAAGGTATTCAGGAGCTCAGCTTTGTCCTCATTGGACGTCGCTTTGACTCCGTTGTTAACAAGGGTAGGGATGCCAGAATATTTAGTGTTGTTTGAGAGTTGTTTCGACAGTTTGAACCACTCTTTAACTGGAATGGAAAATGAGTTCATCCTGTCGATTATGTTGTGTAGGTGAGTATCTTTCGTCTTTCTGATTAGAGCGGTGGTGATGTTCCTGCATCGTCTAAAGTTTTCCCATGCCAGTTCGGTATTTAGACGCTTGGCTTTCTGGTGGAATCTGCTACGCTTTCTGATGGATTGTCTCACCTCGCTGGTCATCCATGGAACGTCACCTGGCCGAATGGTTACTGTTTTGTTGGGGATGCTATCTGTTGCTGCTTGGAGTATGGAGGCTGTAATATTTTCAGCGATCTGTTCCAAATTAACGTCATCTATGATAGTGTTCCAATCTGTTGCACGTAGTTTGTCGTTAAACTTGTTATAGTCGCCATTGTCGTATAGCCAGATGCGGCGTCGAAAATTGCTAGATGTGGGTTTTGAGAAATTAAGGACAACTACTACTGGACAATGGTAACGGATAAGGTCTGTTACGAAGGGGTCAGATACAAAACTGGAGAGGACTTGTTGGTTGTTGCGAACAAATATCAGGTCGATTAGGGACTGAGAATGTTCTGTGAAATGTGTTGGGGTCGATATTAGCTGATGAGCATTGTAAGAAGAAATGAGACGGGACATTTTATTTGAAGGGGAATGACTAATGTTAATGTTGAAGTCGCCTGTTACTATAATATTATCGCAGCGTTGATGAAAAGCTTGGTCGACACTCTGCTCTAGCAGGAGCCATTGGTTGTTGTTTGCATCGGGGGGACGGTAGAGGCCACCATGTATTGTATTTGTTTATATATGTATATATGTAACATGTTTTGTGATGTCTTTGCCATATTTCTATCATTGTAAATGGCCAAAGGCAATATATTTGCTGATTATGCCAATACATTTGAAACTTGAAACTTGGTATCGACCACTATACATGCATGGGCGTTTTCACAAATGAAGCCATTGTCAGTTTGTCACTTGAATTGCTTTCCGTTGAAGGGTGTTTCTTTTTCAAATGATTAATGCAATTGATGTTGTACACAAATATGCTAAATCCAATTTGCATATAATATATTACACCTAGCAGTTTTCTTATTCTCAGAGCAATTGAAGGACACAATCGTAAATATCGTACTTTAAATAATACGTGTTGGTAATATTGAGCAGCTAATTAAAATGTTCAGATACATGGGGGTGGATGTTTTGCAATTGTTCTGTAATATTTCAAAGGAATGCTCATCTAAATAGTTTTGACATCATAATAAAACACTACCTACCTTAGCACCTAATGTAATTATCCGATTACATGACAGTGTCAATTAACAGCTGCCATGGATGCGACCACAGCATGGTTTACTCACACATCCTGGGGCGATTTCTTTTATGATGGTTTCAAAAAACAACGTATTTGACAGTTTATTACAGACGGATATGTAATCCAGTGGTTAAAACATTGGACTGGTAATCCAGGGATCGCAGGTTCGATCCCCTGTATGACCCTAGCAAAATTAACAGTCATTCAGATGGGACGTTGGTTTAAGCAGTGATGGGACGTTAAACCGAGGTCTCGTGTCGGTGCTTTACACCGTGTATGTAAAAGAACCAGGGGAAACTCCGTAATGTATCTATGTCTGTATCATTACATTATCCTCCAACAATCTAAAATTACTAATCTCTTCAGGATGTGTCGCTGATATGGGCAACCGGTAGCGACGATAAATAAACGTAAAACAAACAGACAGTTTATTTCATATTGTAAATTATACAATGTGTTTTCCGAATATTTGAATACTGGAATAGTATTCGGATATTCAGACGTCCGAGCGAATATTCGAATATTCGTTGCAATCCCTAATTTGAATAGGCTAATCTTAAAATGTTGCTCTTTTGTAAACTGCCAGTTCATTGTCTGTTTTACTGTCTAATTGCTATACACATGTGTATTTTATTGTAATTATATATGTGCATGTTGATGACGATGCACCACCATGTACAAGGATTGAAATAAACATCTATTCTATTATGTTCATAATACATGTTAATACATGAATCAATCTTGGGTGATGACTGACTAATCTTGCTATTTTCTTTTGTTTCCATTGCAAGGGTGTGTAATCATAGGTGCAGTATGTCAATCACCTGGTGTATAATATGCAATCAATACATAGTTCCCACGGCGTGTGTTTACATGCC
>CM026391.1:79972597-80002101 GCA_014843695.1 Archivesica marissinica
TCATCAAACTTCTCATTTTGAGATTTCTCTGGGGTCAATATTGCTCGGGCCCTACTTTCATCAAACTTCTCATTTTGAGATTTCTCTGGGGTCAATATTGCTCGGGCCCTTCTTTCATCAAACTTCTCATTTTGAGATTTCTCTGGGGTCAATATTGCTCGGGCCCTACTTTCATCAAACTTCTCATTTTGAGATTTCTCTGGGGTCAATATTGCTCGGGCCCTACTTTCATCAAACTTCTCATTTTGAGATTTCTCTGGGGTCAATATTGCTCGGGCCCTACTTTCATCAAACTTCTCATTTTGAGATTTCTCTGGGGTCAATATTGCTCGGGCCCTACTTTCATCAAACTTCTCATTTTGAGATTTCTCGGGGTCAATTGCTCGGGCCCTACTTTCATCAAACTTCTCATTTTGAGATTTCTCTGGGGTCAATATTGCTCGGGCCCTACTTTCATCAAACTTCTCATTTTGAGATTTCTCTGGGGTCAATATTGCTCGGGCCCTACTTTCATCAAACTTCTCATTTTGAGATTTCTCTGGGGTCAATATTGCTCGGGCCCTACTTTCATCAAACTTCTCATTTTGAGATTTCTCTGGGGTCAATATTGCTCGGGCCCTACTTTCATCAAACTTCTCATTTTGAGATTTCTCTGGGGTCAATATTGCTCGGGCCCTACTTTCATCAAACTTCTCATTTTGAGATTTCTCTGGGGTCAATATTGCTCGGGCCCTACTTTCATCAAACTTCTCATTTTGAGATTTCTCTGGGGTCAATATTGCTCGGGCCCTACTTTCATCAAACTTCTCATTTTGAGATTTCTCTGGGGTCAATATTGCTCGGGCCCTACTTTCATCAAACTTCTCATTTTGAGATTTCTCTGGGGTCAATATTGCTCGGGCCCTACTTTCATCAAACTTCTCATTTTGAGATTTCTCTGGGGTCAATATTGCTCGGGCCCTACTTTCATCAAACTTCTCATTTTGAGATTTCTCTGGGGTCAATATTGCTCGGGCCCTACTTTCATCAAACTTCTCATTTTGAGATTTCTCTGGGGTCAATATTGCTCGGGCCCTACTTTCATCAAACTTCTCATTTTGAGATTTCTCTGGGGTCAATATTGCTCGGGCCCTACTTTCATCAAACTTCTCATTTTGAGATTTCTCTGGGGTCAATATTGCTCGGGCCCTACTTTCATCAAACTTCTCATTTTGAGATTTCTCTGGGGTCAATATTGCTCGGGCCCTACTTTCATCAAACTTCTCATTTTGAGATTTCTCTGGGGTCAATATTGCTCGGGCCCTACTTTCATCAAACTTCTCATTTTGAAATTTCTCTGGGGTCAATATTGCTCGGGCCCTACTTTCACCAAACTTCTCATTTTGAGATTTCTCTGGGGTCAATATTGCTCGGGCCCTACTTTCATCAAACTTCTCATTTTGAGATTTCTCTGGGGTCAATATTGCTCGGGCCCTACTTTCATCAAACTTCTCATTTTGAGATTTCTCTGGGGTCAATATTGCTCGGGCCCTACTTTCATCAAACTTCTCATTTTGAGATTTCTCTGGGGTCAATATTGCTCGGGCCCTACTTTCATCAAACTTCTCATTTTGAAATTTCTCTGGGGTCAATATTGCTCGGGCCCTACTTTCATCAAACTTCTCATTTTGAGATTTCTCTGAGGTCAATATTTCTCGGGCCCTACTTTCATCAAACTTCTCATTTTGAGATTTCTCTGGGATCAATATTTCTCGGGCCCTACTTTCATCAAACTTTTCATTTTGAGATTTCTCTGGGGTCAATATTGCCCGGGCCCTACTTTCATCAAACTTCTCATTTTGAGATTTCTCTGGGGTCAATATTGCTCGGGCCCTACTTTCATCAAACTTCTCAATTTGCCACGAGGTAGAGAGAAGAGGCAATGTGGAAGTTATAGTGTGTTGCAACTCATCATATTAAACTGAACATCCACAGTATTTCATAGCAGATCTTATAACATTTTAACTTCATTCGCTTGTCGCCAACATGTTTGTTCTGTGCAAAGCGAGTTGAATATAATTCTATACGATCCTTTTATCGGAACATCGGGTTTGTTTGCATGAACATGGACCATGTTGAGATAATATATATCTATTATACGCATAGACAATTTAAGAACGATTATTTTGTCTATAACAATTACATTGTCAATTATCATACACTGCGGAGTCATCCTTCGTTTAGTTTAATCATAATTTATTGCAACTCGTTATTATATATGTCATGCATAAACAGATATAATACATAATATGAACATGCAAATGGTTTGGGCCACAAGTTTTAACAACATTAGACAAAGGCCCGCACCAGGAAGTCAAGATAACGTTTGAATAAACTAAATAGCTACGTTTTTTTTCCAGAAAAGAAACCACAAAAGAGAATGAAAATAAAATGATTCAAAAGACTAAAGAAAAAGATGACAAATCTATTACAAAAAAACATAAACATTGCTTAGATTGATACCTGCTTCACACGATTCCACCTATAGCTCCCCCACACAACGCCAAGACCCGAACCCAGACCCAAACTCGCAAGCTAATAACGTATATATCTCAATATGGGCAGAGAGCAGTGCCGAAAAACGACGAGAATTTTTTATGTATGTTTGCACTTCCAAGAATAAAGTAATGTTCTCCTCATCTGTTAGAGACTCTATACCATAAAGTAATTTATTTGAACTTAGTGGATGGAATATACGAGTATTGATGAACAGTGAATGACGGTCAATTCTATATCTATTACATTTGAAGAAGAAATGTTCCGCATCTTCAATGCCTTGATTGCATAAACAAACAGGTGAGTCTGACGGATCTGTAATCCAGTGGTAACACGCTGGACTGGTAATCCAGGGATCCCTCCTGATAATACAATTAACAGTCTTTCAGATGGGACGTTAAACCGAGGTCTCGTGTCGGTGCTTTACACTGTGCACGTATAAGAACCAGAGGAGATTCTGGAATGGGTCTCTGTCTGTATCATTGCACTATCCTCCAACTATCTAAAATAACTAATCTCAATATGGGCAACCTGTAGCGACGATAAATAAACGTAAAACACACACGACAGTACAAATAAATGATTCTCGTCTGTCGATAGGAGTAACTAAACTATTCTAATTTCGGAAGTAATCCTCGTTTTTCGATTTGAACATTTCTCTTCTCAGAATTAATTGTTTCTCTTCCATATTTCGAGCAGCAGAGCAACTATTATTTTGCTACAGTTACGTATTAGTGAGCGTATAAACAACGCTATTTTATGCGTAAATTAAGCAGGAATATGACATTAGATATAGGTTTCATTGTATTTGGTAAAATGTATTAAAGCTACACGAATTACATCATTTACGCTTTCACCCGCGCCAACGAGAGTGATTAATATAAGTTGTTAAAACTTGCTTCGCAATCGTTGTCAAATAAATAAAGTTTAAACTTTATTAAAGCTACAGTTGCGATGTTATGGGGCCAATCATTATGATGTTCAGGGTTGTTGGCGCAGCCATTTTGATTTCATAAAATGCGGACACAATACCACTCTATTTAGTAGTAAATTCTGTCAAATGACTCTTATACTGGAATAGGATTACATAGCTTAATCGCACCTGGCTCGTGTATCCGTGGTGTCTGCAAAGAAATGAAAACGTCTACAAGAAAAGCTCAATCGTTTTCATCATTATATCGCAGGGATGTAGTCATAATCCTCTTATAATCTCTAGCTTAGAAATAACCTTCACTGAAGAACCTAAACCCTTGCTGTCTTGCTTTCAACGAGATATTCTTATCTGGGTGAAATGAATGACCACATTTGTGCTTTCATCCGCGCCAACGAGAGTGATTAATATAAGTTGTTAAAACTTGCTTCGCAAAATAAATAAAGTTTAAACTTTAAACTCTTCTTCAACGTGTCAACAGCCAACACTCATTCAACTCCCTATGAAGTAATACATGGTGTTATACATTTCCATTTGATTGAGGGATATTCTGTGCATATAATTATTGTACATAGTTACTTACTATGCTTGATGTTGAAGAAGTCGTAGTAACTATGTGTTCATGTCAATTAGCGTTAATCCGAGATGGTTGATAAAGTCTAATGCAACAAGTAATTGTGGTCGTTCTTCGGGGCGCGGTCTCGTGTTATTCTTGTGAAATATACCTGGAACTGTGCTACAGCTCATAATGGGAATAAAAACGTAAACAAGATGGCATTAGAGCGCATACCTCCGCCATGCAGTGATCCATTTTCCAGTTACTAGTAATGGATTGGACCGATTGATTGAACATTCATCTGTAAGTATTTGTCTGCTTGTGGTAGTCGTGATAGCGCAGTGGATGCGCGTTCTCTTCAGGCGCGAAAGGTCCGGAGTTCGAGCCACGCTGGAGCCGTTATGATTGTGCCCTTAGGCAAGGCATTTCAATTCCACGTTGCCTCTTCTCTCTCCCTCGTGGCGATGGATTCCATCAGGAATGAGGTCTCGAGAGTGATTAATATAAGTTGAAAGAACTTGTTTCGCATAAATATAATAAATTTGCATAAATATTTTTAGTAAGTATCTGCCTAACCGAGCTAACAACCCAGCGTGATATGAATACTCAAATGTGTGTAGAAACAGACAAGCTAGTTAGTGGGTGTACTACTGGCCACATACAATAATGTGGGTATCGACTGAGTACCCGGGTGACAGAATGACTGACTCGATGCCCGATACACGAATACTCAATCCATCTCTACTACAAAACAAACGGATACAAGACTAGTTGATTCATTCTCACTCATATATCTTGTAACTAAATGAAAAGCAACATTATAATTATTTAGTTAAATTTTGTTTATTGTAAATACATACAAAAACAATTTAAATACAATCATAAATATAAAGTATAAGCAGATTTTATTATATATCGAGCCCATGCAGAAGTGTAAAATACTTTCATAATTGATACACAATTTAAATAAATACCAAGTTTCATTGTAGCATCAGGCACAAACATCTCTATAGTTTTGCTAGACGAGACCGGAAGAGAACATAGTTTCTCTTTATAAAACATTTTGAAATAACTTCATAGACTGTGTCACAATGTGTAAGAAGGCAACTATTCCAAATGTGTATCTCCACTCGCGATTGACTATAAATGCTGGTGTAACAATGTTTTCTAACAACTTGCCAAATTTCAAGTTTAATGTCACTGGTAGTGAGAAGGGGACTTAATGTGTGCCATTTGTAAAATAATAGACAAAATACTGTATTGTTATTAACCCATTTCATTCTGGACACATTTAAAGGCTTTTGCAAACAACATAGATCCAGATCAGCTGCAGCGTGACGCTGCATGCTGATCAGGATCTATGTTGTTTGCTACATAGCCAAGTGTCTCAGCAAGTTCATTTGAATAGCAAACAGCATAGCGCATGATCAGACAGAACGTTTCGTGGCGGCTGATCTGGCTCTATATTCTTTGCAAATACTGTTTGAACGGTATCCAGAATCAAATGGGTTAACTAGGCGAATTTTGGCTACATTAGCATGAAAGCATAGTACAACGATACTCGTTGGTTAGTTGCCAAAGCGATCTATACAGTCATGTAGGCTGCCTTCAGAGTTTCTTTAACATTACATGGCACCAAACATGTTTGAACATTGTACTTACACTGTACAGACAGGCCATATGACACCAAACATGTTTGAACATTGTACTTACACTGTACAGACAGGCCATATGACACCAAACATGTTTGAACATTGTACTTACACTGTACAGACAGGCCATATGACACCAAACATGTTTGAACATTGTACTTACACTGTACAGACAGGCCATATGACACCAAACATTTCTGAACATTGTACTTACACTGTACAGACAGGCCATATGACACCAAACATTTCTGAACATTGTACTTACACTGTACAGACAGGCCATATGACACCAAACATTTCTGAACATTGTGGTTTCATGACACATTTACACTAACAGGTTATACAGCACCAAAACATGACTGAACTTTGTGGTTGCATGGCGAACTTACCCTGCACAGGATATATGGCACCAAACATGTTTGCATATTGTAGTTTCATAGTGCCCTTACACTGTACATGTGGTTGCATGGTATACATACATCCAAATAAATAAAGTTACAAGATATATAATCATAACTTTCACACCCGCTGGTTATCACAGTGATGTACACTCTTAGCCGCCACATACGAACCTACAATGCAAATACATACGTTCCCATTAAAATTAAAGTTAAGCAACCATATTTTTCAAACCTGCTGGAATCACAGAAATGAAGCAAAATTAAACAAGTGTTTCGACATTAAATGCTTAAATAGCATGCCTATGTTCAACTAAATTGAGGTAATAAATGAATGCAATCTAATATAATCATGCATAGAATAACAACAGGTGAATAACAATAGGTGAATACAAAATGTTAGAACACTACATATTTTATTAGATGGTAAAAGCTTGGTCTAAAAGAGTTTGGCACCATGGTTAAACAAACTATAACTACACATATAATAGCATAGTACACAGCACATCACATATAATATTACACAGCACATCACATATAATATTACACAGCAGACAGGTTTGTCAAGTACATCTAAGTATATAGGCCAGCTATAAAAAAAATAACTGAATCAAAGGACAGTAACATTATTGTGTCCATACACTATACCCCAACGATAACGTGATTCCCGCGAAAAAGAAAAAGGGCTAATATTATTATAGCGGGTAAAAAGAAGTTTATTATCATTTATGTATGCATTACTTGGCACACATGATTATTTATTACACCCTACGTATTGATTTGGCTTATTCCAAACCTATGTATAGTAATGCTTGTAAATAACACGTTATCGTTGGGCCACTGTATATATGCATATATATATATATATATATATTGTACATTAAGTATGTTTTGTACATTAAAAATAGAACAGAAACGGAATGCATATTAAATGGAATGTATGCAAATTACCAAAAGAAGTTATAAAACAGAATCATTCAATTGATAGTGATCATATATTTATAAAATGATTATTTCAATTTTTATTCCAAGCAAAGAAATTCAAATCAATGGCCTAAGAAAAGTGAGAAGATGTTTTGTACATGATTATAGACATATTCTTAAACAAATGCTTCAAACAGAATGGCACTTGTCGCATCAATTGTAATTTAGCACAATTTTTTATGCAGTTTCACAAAAAATAAATGTGTGCATAAAATAATATAAACGTGATATTTCAATAAAAATCATGGACGGTATCGAGAGCATATATAAATAGCATCATAATGGTCTGTTAAACAGGTTAATACAGTCGACATCGTACATTACAACCTCTATTAGGCAAAGTTTTCATTGAACGACAATTATGAATCATGCATGAACATTTTGCTATATAAATACATTCCATTACACGATTTATTCAATTTTTGGTAATCCAGGGATCGCAGGTTCGATCCCCCCGTCTGACCCTAATAAAATTAACATTCTTTCAGATGGGACGTTAAACCGAGGTCTCGTGTCGGTGCTTTACACAGTGCACGTAACAGAACCAGAGGAGACTCTGGAATGGGTCTCTGTCTGTATCATGCACTAGCCTCCAAAAATCTAAAATGACTAATCTCTTCAGGAGGCGTCACTCATATGGGCAACCGGTAGCGACGATAAATAATTATATAAAAAAATCAGCGTCATATTGCTATAAGCAGACCGGTGCGTGCGTATTGGCAATTCCAAACAAACAAATTACCTTTAGCGTGATCAAATTTACGTGACTGTCTACAATACACCTATTATACAATACCCCATGCTATACCATTGTTGGGATAATTAATCCTTTTTCATAAGACAGTTAAAGTACAGTAATAATTGAAGACGTGCAACTATCTAAGGTCTGTCCCACATAATCTATAAACCTAAAGTCTGTCCCACATAATCTATAAACCTAATGTCTGTCCCACATAATCTATAAACCTAAAGTCTGTCCCACATAATCTATAAACCTAAAGTCTGTTCCACATAATCTATAAACCTAAAGTCTGTCCCACATAATCTATAAACCTAAAGTCTGTCCCACATAATCTATAAACCTAATGTCTGTCCCACATAATCTATAAACCTAAAGTCTGTCCCACATAATCTATAAACCTAAAGTCTGTCCCACATAATCTATAAACCTAATGTCTGTCCCACATAATCTATAAACCTAAAGTGTGTCCCACATAATCTATAAACCTAAAGTGTGTCCCACATAATATATAAACCTAAAGTCTGTCCCACATAATATATAAACCTAAAGTCTGTCCCACATAATATATAAACCTAAAGTCTGTCCCACATAATCTATAAACTTAAAGTCTGTCCCACATAATCTATAAACCTAATGGCTGTCCCACATAATCTATAAACCTAAAGTGTGTCCCACATAATCTATAAACCTAAAGTGTGTCCCACATAATCTATGAACCTAAAGTGTGTCCCACATAATCTATAAACCTAAAGTCTGTCCCACATAATCTATAAACCTAATGGCTGTCCCACATAATCTATAAACCTAAAGTCTGTCCCACATAATCGATAAACCTCAGATATGTTCGAGTGTTTTATTAATTCTTACTAATTTACAATGAAATATGGTCATAAGATCATGTATTTTTCATATTTTTGATCCGATGACTTTTGACATTAAGGATTTGTAAAACACAAGTTTGACATGGCCCAGGTGTGTATATGGAATACATTTAATTTGGTGTAAGGTAACTGAAGCAAGATGGCGTCTCAACAATATACAACAGTCCACTTTGGGAATTTGAAAATCAGGCTAATGGTAAAACTAATATAACGGAACAAAAATGTCTTGAAATTTGGGAGGGTGACTTTTTTATAGATCAACAAACAGGTATTTATTTTACGATTAATATTTAACAAATACTCAGGGCAAAGTTGGGGTTTACGAGTAGGATAGGACAGACCTTAGTCTATAATTATGGTGTAGTTTTCGGACAGTCTTATTTTTCGTGCACTTTAATGCAAGAAACTGTCAAAGATATTTTGCAATGATGGTAAACAAGTAAAACTATGTACATTTTACAGTAATGTGATATACTATATACTTTTTTATGTACTATCATGAAATATGGTAAATGGTGTATCAAATGTTCAAAATGTATTACCAAAATGTATTAAGAGACCATTCCATAAAGAGACCATGTTGTGGCAGTCCTTCGAGTGGTCTCTTAATATAATGTTGACTGTAAAAAAGTAGTGTTTGTCTATTATAGTGTCACACCTATTTAACGAACCAGCCATTTCTGACACTTATGAGACACCTCTTTTTATGAACATCAGTACTTCCCGAATCCTATGCTTGTTTGCCAGGCTTGTAACCATTATTAAACTAGCTGGCGGCTCACCAACCGGCCATATCAGAACGAACACTCCGACGAGGTTCGAACCATCGACCTCCCACTCCGTAGGTGTACGCTTTAACCACTAGGCCATGGAGACGTATGTGCTGCATTAAGCCTACACATCAGGTCTAGTTTGTGCAAACTTAGAATTCCATTTATGAGGGCATATTTTAACAAGACAAGATAACTGACAAATAGTGAATGGAGATGAGACAACCAACAATTCATGGTAAGAATTCTCCACCCTCACATGTCATTGACAATGTTCTCACATATAAGGGAGTCCGCCTCCGTTGTCGAGTGGTCGCTGACTTGTATACCACTGTAACCTATCATCACTGATGGTCACGGGTTCGAGCTCCGCTCAGGCCGTGTCTCATTTATATGAAAAAGTTACAGAGGTTGGTGCACCCAAGTACTGGTTAACCGCTGGAGCCTGCCCAGGAAACGTGTTGCTAAGTACACTGCCCGCCGGCGATATAGCCCGAAATGGTGCTGATGCAGGCGTAAAACCCGAAATATAACATATAAGGGAGTGACCTAACAACCTTGATAACAGTGAAAGGACAGTTTTAACAGAGGGTGAACTGTCCGGATAACAGTAAAAAGCCGACTCTAACAGATAGCAAACTCACGGCCCTGATAACAGTTAAAGGACAGTTTTAACAGAGGGTGAACTGTCCTGATAACAGTAAAAAGCCGGCTCTAACAAATAGCAAACTCACGGCCCTGGTAACAGTGAAAGGACAGTTTTAACAAAGATCAAGCTCACAGCCTTAATACAAGTAACAGAGAGGTTATAATTAGAGCTATATATTTGTCAAGAGCACAAACGTGAATATATCAATGAAAATATCACTACTAACAAGACCGAATCTACAGTACAGGACTGATGGGAAAACGTAAATGCCTCGCATTCAATGCAGGATGTTTTAAGAACAAAAAAAAAAGTGCACGGTCTCTTAATTATATTCATGAATATGTAATTGGTAACTTAAGACAGGGTAATCTGCAGCTACTACACCTGCTTCTGATAAATGTATATATGTATACACACACACATACAAAATATGTACACAAGCATACACACATTACATGTACAATGTATATATTTATGATATTACAACCTGGGGCCATTTGTTAAATTGACATGGAAAATAATTCTTATTCAATTAGAAACTACAGTAAAACAGACAGACATAAATAGGTAACCGCAAAAAGCCCTGCTCTATGGTCTAGAACAATCTAAACTCCTGTCGATATATTCACATAACAATCTACACTACGGTTATTACAATGATGTATTATCATGCACGAATAACTCAGAAAAAAAAAAAATTTATACAACAAATTGTATTATTAGGCCTCCATTTTTGATGATGTAGGTTGGTATGTGGCTCGACAGCTTGGATTATATAGCCACATTCCAGCGTTTTGGAAACATTCATATAACCACTGATCTTCCACAATCCGGCTGGATAAGTCATGGATCCTCTGATCTCCCACAAGCATAGCCAGGCATGTAGCTAGGCCTAAATATGGCTTACGCACCATTCTAGGGGGAGAATTTATTCCGCTATATGGTCTCAGGTGCCTATTGCATACTATGAACATCAGTTACAAACAATAATCTGTTGGCATTTCGATCATGTCTGCTTTCTTGTGAATGACCAATGTCTGTGTCCCACTTACGATCAAGTTTTTATTGCATTTTTCGCATTTGTATAATTTTCATTTTCAGGAACTGTCAAAATAAATCTTACGCACGTAAGCCTAGCTACGCGCCTGCTAGCTTCCTTGTATGAACGTATCAGGTCTACATAACATCATGGAGGGGTAAATGATACAATTAAAGCAACATGAATATAAAAAATTGCCACAAAACTATAATTTCTGATGTAAATTGGCAAGATCGTGGTCTCAGAGAGCTAACATCATATAGTACAATAAATGGCATATCTCTTTTTGTCACAATCATAAACAGTTTCTTCTTTTGAAGCGATATAGATACTATATCGGAATGATATAGATACTATATCGGAATGATATAGATACTATATTGGAATGATATAGATACTATATCAGATATCGGAATGATATAGATACTATATCGGATATCAGAATGATATAGATACTATATCGGATATCAGAATGATATAGATACTATATCAGATATCGGAATGATATATAGATACTATATCGGATATCAGAATGATATAGATACTATATCAGATATCGGAATGATATAGATACTATATCGGATATCGGAATGATATAGATACTATATCAGATATCGGAATGATATAGATACTATATCAGATATCGGAATGATATAGATACTATATCAGATATCGGAATGATATATATACTATATCAGATATTGGAATGATATAGATACTATATCAGATATCGGAATGATATAGATACTATATCAGATATCGGAATGATACAGATACTATATCAGATATCGGAATGATATATATACTATATCAGATATCAGAATGATATATATACTATATCAGATATTGGAATGATATAGATACTATATTAGATATCGGAATGATATAGATACTATATCGGAATGATATAGATACTATATCGGAATGATATAGATACTATATCGGAATGATATAGATACTATATCGGAATGATATAGATACTATATCGGAATGATATAGATACTATAACGGATATCAGAATGATATAGATACTATATCGGATATCAGAATGATATAGATACTATAACGGATATCAGAATGATATAGATACTATATCGGATATCAGAATGATATAGATACTATATCAGATATCAGAATGATATAGATACTATATTGGATATCGGAATGATATAGATACTATATCGGATATCGGAATGATATAGATACTATATTGGATATCGGAATGATATAGATACTATATCGGATATCGGAATGATATAGATACTATATCGGAATGATATAGATACTATAACGGATTGATATAGAAACTATATCGGAATAAAGGATGTTTAAAAAGTACATGTACCAGATATTAGAAGAAAGAAATTTCCTATGAATGTGCATTTAAACAAATCCAAACAAAATTAAATCAATATAGCACCGTCGTATAGGTGAATTGTTTATCAACTAATGTATGTAAATAATGCTAGATACATTTCATTCTAGATACATTTAAAGTCTTTTGCAAACAACATAGATCCAGATCAGCCGCAGCATGACGCTGTGTGCTGATCAGGATCTATGTTGTTTGCTACATAGCCAAGTGTCTTAGCAAGATCATCTGAATAGCAAACAGCATAGAGCCTGATCAGACGGCACATTCCGTCAAATACTGTTTGAACGGTATCCAGAATGAAATGGGTTAACATGCATGCGTGAGGTAATAACTGATGTTGAAGCAGCTGTCTTATGTGTTTTTCTGATTAATGATAGTTAATTAACTACATTAATGTACGAATGGTGTGGGGGACAAGTCGTACATCCACATTCAATTTGCTATATTGCCAAAACACACACGTACGTCCACATTCAGTTTGCTATATTGCCAAAACACACACTGTTTATTGAGTGAAAATAATTATTCAAATTATAATAGAAGCATGTGTAGTGGAATTGTTACTTGTACCTTAAATTTCAAATTCGATCATATTTTTATTCCATACACTAATTCGCCACTTTGAACATTAAATGCACATTAGTTGCATTATCAACATACAGTAAAAGCTGACATTCTCAGATTTCAAATTCAAGTGATATGATTGATCTTGCTCTGACTTGCTCTGGCCCAAACAATAAGCGAGATTTAGAGTGAGTCTGAGATTGAAGAAACATTTTTGAATGTGTTTATGTGAACAATATTTTGGAATACGCATGCTCAAAAATAAATCAAGCTTGATAACTCACAGATATGCAAATAGTAAAAATAAGATAGAACATTAAATTATTTATCAACCCGTTACTGACTTGTTACTGGCTCATTATATAAACAGCTCTGGCGATGTAGACAGACACATCCTTTCCTCCAGTTGGCCTAAACATTCTTCTATAAACAAATAACAAAACATGGCACAGTCAAACAAAAATTGCTCAAGTACTAGGAAAATATTTATCAAATCGTGGTGGTCGTATTCTATGAGGATTGGAATTCTAACATGTCATCTAAAATTATTCCAAGCAGAAATATATTTCCATCTCAATTGTCCGTCAACAAATTGCTCATATCTCATCACAAATTCAATTGGAATACCATCTGCAGCCTATTTATGGAGTTCAATGGGGAACTGTGGACAATTGTGTATATTCAATCTCTCACTTCTTCTTCACAATCCATTACACAATTGTAGATATTCCAGAATTATGGACACTGTTTTAGCTTAGGATATAAGAAATGCAGCATGACTAGCAAGAACACTGGAATTTACTGTTACACTAAAAGAAATCTGCGGTAATATAATTCTGCATCTGTTATCTGTATTTAAGCTTGGAAAACTACAATTTCACAGCAGTAATTCTATCTACCCGTATAACGTCTCGTACATTTTGTGTACATCATGATGATATTGCCAAGCTATATCTCCAAATAGAAACACGGGTGGCTTTTAATTTAAAATCATCTATATCTTAGTTGTACTGTGCATTTGCTGTTATCCAGATAAGTCATTGCTTTAAGTCAACTGGCAGATGGTTGGTTCTCGTAATTGCAGATGATTGAATATCAATTTATATCTGGCAGATGGTTGGTTCTCGTAACTTCAGATGATTGAATATCAATTTTATATCTGGCAGATGGTTGGTTCTCGTAACTTCAGATGATTGAATATCAATTTTATATCTGGCAGATGGTTAGTTCTCATAACTTCAGATGATTGAATATCAATTTTATATCTGGCAGATGGTTGGTTCTCGTAACTTCAGATGATTGAATATCAATTTTATATCTGGCAGATGGTTAGTTCTCATAACTTCAGATGATTGAATATCAATTTTATATCTGGCAGATGGTTGGTTCTCGTAACTTCAGATGATTGAATATCAATTTTATATCTGGCAGATGGTTAGTTCTCATAACTTCAGATGATTGAATATCAATTTTATATCTGGCAGATGGTTGGTTCTCGTAACTTCAGATGATTGAATATCAATTTTATATCTGGCAGATGGTTAGTTCTCATAACTTCAGATGATTGAATATCAATTTTATATCTGGCAGATGGTTGGTTCTCGTAACTTCAGATGATTGAATATCAATTTTATATCTGGCAGATGGTTAGTTCTCGTAACTTCAGATGATTGAATATCAATTTTATATCTGGCAGATGGTTGGTTCTCGTAACTTCAGATGATTGAATATCAATTTTATATCTGGCAGATGGTTGGTTCTCATAACTTCAGATGATTGAATATCAATTTTATATCTGGCAGATGGTTGGTTCACGTAACTTCAGATGATTGAAATCATTTTTATATAACTATAATCTCCCTGTGAAACTTTAGAACATTGTCAAGTCAATCCGAAGTTGTATGTAAATGCAAGTTCTAACAATGTTTGCATAGCACCATCTTCTACACATACAAAAAGCTCATGGCCATCTGCATACCTCCGTCTGAAAAGTTAAATACATGAATAGAGTGTGTGTATGTTCGGGTTTTATGCCTGCATCATCACCATTTTGGGGCTATATCGCCTGCGGGCAGTTTACCTAACAACACACTAAGCAGCCCTAGGAGGGATATTTTCCTTTTCAAAACTGAAGCTCACACTCACGGTAATTCTAACACTAGACTTATATATGTCTAGTAATATCAAAGAGACACCAACTGCCCAAATAATCCGTTTTTTATGCAAACATTTTAATTAACATGCCAAAAGCGATTTACTCCCATTCATTTCTTTGCCATTGTGATTTGTGATGTGAACGAACCCAAAAAATGAACAAAAATAATAGTCAAAAAATAACATTATATATTTTTCAACAATGTTCAAGTAAATGTAAATTAAAAATGTTAACAAATGTTGCATTTCCTTGACTAATATTGGTAGTAATACTTTTACATGAAAACTACATTCATAGAAATGGTGACAGTTATTTTGAACAGAAATATGACTATAACATGGAGGCGTCAGTGTTGCGTCCATGGTCGAGCGTCAGATTTGGAATTGAACGGTACAGGGTTCTATACTCAGTTAGGCCACGTTGTGTAGTGTACTCACGCATATTACTTAGTACTGGTTAACCGCTTAGATCGGTTAAGCCTGCGGAAGGAATAATATGTCCAGGGCCTGGCAATGGGTTTGATATTAATGTAACATGCATACATACAGTAAAATATAAGTTACTCACTTTATTTGCAAATCTGATACAATTTAGGACATAACATAATTATGCTGCTGAAGAACAGGGATTGATAATCTGAGATATGCCTACTGGTATTAAGAAAGCTGCAGTTGTACACGCACAAATTGCTAGTAATCTGATACTGATTTGGTTTTATTTCATGATGCATAAATTACCCACATGTCAATCTTGTTTAATCATATTTTATTTGCTATTTTACATATATAGTACATATTAGTGTTTCCCCCAGACTGAAAAATGGGCAGGGTGCAGGTACAAAAAAGGGCATTTTTCATGTTGCCTGTCTTCAACAGGGCAGAATTGACATGGTCTTATTTATGCTGTTACGAGTATGAAACATTTTGAGGGCGAATCAATTTTCGAATACGAAACATTTTGAGGACGAATCATTTTGCAACATATTGCGTATTTCAATTCAAAATATATTATAAGGCGTGACAATGGTGTGGTATCCGAGATAATTATCTAAACAATATATGATATAGACCTAACATTCATTATATATGATAAAATGGGTTGGGCAACAAGTTCTAGCAACATTAGTAAACTGCCCTCCCCAAGAAGAATAAATGAATAATTGGCAATCAGGCATTCTGCAAAGAAGCAAACAAATATGGTGGAATATAGAACAGAATTACAAAAAATAAAGCCAAACTGGTAACTTAGTAAAGAGTCAATCAACATGAATTAGCGTACTCTCTATACAAGAATTGATAACCTGCTACTTACCCAATTACCCAATACATCACTAGAGGTGGCTGTTTCTTTGGCTCAGGAGATATGGAAAGGTGACAAGTGAACATTACCCCTTCCTCTAAGCAACACACTGGATGTCTAACGTCATGGGAAATCTAATTGAGTAGATCAAATACATCAGAAAATAATGCCGATTTACTAATAACATTTGAAGAATAAACTTTTTAAAAGATTATTATTTCATTGGATAAATTGGCTGTTCGATTAGCACAGCGCTTAAAATGCTCACTTCTCACTAATGCAACCCGGTTTCGTCATGTGGAAATAGTTCATCCACCAGCAGATACGCCACTTCACTGGCATATTTCGACTTAGCATAATTAACTCAGGCCATCCACTGTACAAACAAATGAACGTGATAATGTATTTATTCCTATTCAATGTCTCTGGGTAGGGCCCTGCGATATCGACAGTTAATTTCGTATATCCATACGGAGTGATATCTGTTGTCTGTAATGGGATTATAATCTTTCTCATATTGCGAGAATGACACGGTACATACATGTCCACATGCCCGTGAATGTACTTGTACATATTAGGCCAAAACTAACGTTCCATGACTGCATTGAAGACGGATGTTGCATTGACGATTCCAAATGCCTAACATTGAACCGATAAAGCCCCTCTGTCTTGATTCTCAGAATCGTAATTTAGTATGATAGTCCAATAGCCACTTCAAAGATCAAACGTGCTAAAGTACTTAGAACCTCTTAGTTTCGGCAACATTGTCCAAATTCTAGAAGATGAAAGAACCAACAAAATTGCTACAATAGATAGCTAAAACATGAAAAGTACTTTGAAATTAGAAACGGTATACATCTATAGCAACTAGGATTGCAAGTATATTGCAAAACTTACCGTTTTTTTTATATGATTTTCAAATGAGGCATGAATTCTTAGACAGCACCCATAAAAGTTGTACAACAAATGCCGGTGTATTGAGCACTGTGTTGAGGCAAGGTCAAAAGGTGTTGGGCTCAAGTACAGGCCCTCAAACCGGTCAAAATTCACATAATGAAATAGCTGATTGCGTAAACCTCTCGTCAACCTGAAATACAATCGCGATGTAATGTAAACAGCAAAAGAATATACTTCGGGATTAGTGTGGAACTACTTTAGCTATTTCTTACTGAACAATCACTTACAAAGATCTCTTTAAACTGTACCAGAACAGCTGACTACTATAGATTGGATATTTTTCCTTAAACTATATAACTGAATTACTAATATATTGGATAATTTTCTGTGTTCATAAAGGTATAAATATCATAGACTTTCCAGTGATAATTTGTCAGGTAAATAATCAGTATTACATGTATTTACACAGAGTTTAACCGTACCTGATATCACAGCTTAATTTACTTCCATCTCTACTGAAACTTCTATTTAATGTGTCCATATCATATACGGAGCCTTTCTTGCTTCCCAACTTCAGCTGTAAGTATAAATCAGCATGTAAAACTGATACTGATGACGATATAAAGATGTGGTAGTATTTCAGTCATTGTCAAGCGCCCAGGTAACACCACATGCAGTTCGTAAATCAGCTGCATTGTTTCCTCACATGAAATAATTGGAGACACCTGATGGGATTCAAACCTATGCTGGCATTGGCAAATACAGTAAAAACCCTCCAATCAGGACACCCCTCTAATCCAGAGCCCTCGATTCTGGAAACAAGGCTAAATATCGTAATATTTTGTGTATTTTCAACAGAAAATGACACCTAAACCGGATGTGCCAATTATGTGTAAACAGGTGATGGTAGACGTCCAGACGACCATCGTTTGATAGACAAATGAGAACTCAAATTCTTGCTTGGAAAGGCGTAAACAAATTCTATGCATAGTGTCAAGCCTATAGTGTTCTTAAAAACAAAAACAAAAACGTTTCTTAGTTTTGTGGTTTTGAACCCGCAAACATTTGTCCACACTACAAGCCCATGTGGGCTGAGCCGTGTTTCTATGAAATAAAACTATGCATTACTTTTCCAACATGAGATAAAACAATATTTAAGAATTAAACAGCTTACAGGATTATCAAAAATCCCAGTTAAATACCCGGGAGGCAGAGTTTCAATTTACGAAATTTCCAAAGTTCCAAATCCTGGGTTTTAAATGAGACTTGATACATGTATGCAGTTTAATTCTTATCCAACATGTATTTTCTGTCAAATTATACATAAAATGTTTCCCTGCAACTTAGGGCCTGCAATTCAAAGTATCTTAGCTGTTAACATCCATGTATTAGCTCGTCAAACCACTGAGCCAACAAAAATCGCTCAATATATTGCTTAAGCTATTAAATAAAATGGCGGCGATTCAGTAGGATGATTTGCATTCACAGTGTAATAATAATTAATTAAAATATTACGCTAATTTATCTGTGGATCAAATAAACATAGCCAAGTTCATAATTCTTTAAATAACGGCAGTGACATTGCGTATTCGTTACACCAGACTAGATTTGAAAGAAAAGTTTTCATTTGGAACTTTTCAAGACAGAATGGAACAGAGTCATGAGATTTGACAGCTTTGTGGCTACAATACAAGACCAAGAACATGAAACTCATACAGCTTACATGTAAAAGGGCCTATTTATGCCAAGCTTCAATACTGTGTGTTTATCATTTTACATGGAAACTATAAAACTTCAACAAATTGGCAATGCAAGTACAAATATCCTCCTCATTCTTGAAATAGTTGACCTCAGAAAATCAGATAATAAATTAAAAGCAGAATTAAATGTGAACAATTATGACGATGTAGAGGGGTAATACTACAGTGCAACTTTACCTTGTTTATGCTGGTACTGCTCCCGCTGGAGTCGTTAGAGCCGTACGAGAGTTTGCTAACTTGTCTCTTTATTTGTCCTGGCCCGTTAGGGGACTGCAATGATCTATCACCATCATCCATGTCTGAAAAATAAATGTGTTTTGTTTTTGGGGTTTAGTGTCACGTCCGCATCATAGGTTACTACGAGTATGCAATGAACTTTCCACAAGCGAGATAGACAGATGGATCTGTAGTCCAATGGAAACACGCTGGACTGGTAATTCAGTGATCGCAAGTTTGATCCCCCGTCTGACCCTAATAAAATTAACAGTCTTTCAGATGGGACTTTAAACCAAGGTCTCGTGTCAGTGCTGTACACCGTGAACGTAAAGGAACCAGAGGAGACTCTGGAATGGGTCTCTGTCTGTATCATTGCACTATTCTCCAAAAATACAAAATTACAAATCTCTTCAGGAGGCGTCGCTCATATGGGCAATAGGTAGCGACGATAAATAAACGTAAAACACACGAGACAGATAGGTTATTCACATGAATGAAACCGACATCCAAGTTGGGATTGAAATATATACATGTACTTAGTATTTGTTGTATTAAAGAATTCATTGTGTAATGAAATTAGATAGGTAATGCAAGCATTCAACTGTATTGTTAGGATTCATGAATGTTGGCGACTATTTGGGCACAGTTAATCGCCAATGTGAAACTCTATTTGCATGTGCATGTATTGCTTCACATGTCCCGTGAGGTATTTGGTCACTTTGATTTACTTGTCTTACTGATATTGTAAAGTAAACGAAAACGCTTACAAAATTTGTAAAAAACCCATTGAAATGCTGGATACTGGCATGTCGACAGAAAACGTTGCAATGCATGTTTGGAGTTCTAGTTGATCGATACGAAATCTTCACGCACGATTTCAAATGACATGACCAACCAACGACTCATCACGTCATGGACGTTCGCCCGTTACAACGTGTGGTGAGGACTGCTATATCATGAACAAGCATTCACGTAATAGATTCCAACTAACCCTGCTACTGCTGCTAGCATGCCTGGGTTTCATAATTCATGAATGGAACAATAATCCACAGGCAGAGCAGAAATCAATACTTTAGCCATACACGTTATTAAGTAGTACTTTTGTTTTTAACGCCTACTACACTTGGATTTCTCCCAATTTCTGATAACATATGGCTATAATAATATTTGCACAAAACAATGCATCAAAAAAACTCTTTAAAGGCATATATAATAATTCTTCCTATGGTTTATTTTCATCAAGTTATGTTGAAGTAAATTACAGAAAGTTTCTTATTTTGTTCAGTATATATTGGTGAATGACATCATTATCTACTTGGTTACAGAGGCTAGAATGTGCTGTAATCAGTAACAGCAGTAGAAAATGTGGAAACATACTCATATACAAATATTTAATCTGAATAATTTACTTGGTTACGGTGACGATAACTAAGTGGTTAGGTACTAAGACATGTCAGGGGTCAAGGCAATCCTAGTGTAATATTTACCTATAATATTCTGGTTGGCCCCCCACGTAAGCAATTTGCTGCCTCAGTGTAGCAAGCTGGTGGGTTGTTCCTCACACAGCACTCAGACATTACTCTACATTCATCAGCAGCCTCATTTCAATTAATGGAACAGCTATGTTAATTTATACAAATTTATTTTAGCTCGATTCCGAAACAAGTTATTACAACTTATATTAATCACTCTCGAGATCTCATTCCTGATGGAATCCATCACCACGAGGGAGAGAGAAGAAGCAACGTGGAATTTAAATGCCTTGCCTAAGGACACAATCGTAACGGCTCCAGCGGGGCTCGAACTCCAGATAACAGCTTTGTTACTAATGATATGACAATTTTACAGAAACACATGCGATTTGTGATGTCAAACAACAACCAACAACATTAACCAATCAGCATGGGCAACTGCGCTTACCAGAATGTAAACACAGTAGACTGGAAGGGGCTCCACATGGCGAGCATAATAATCAATGTAAATATATATATATATTTATATACATTTATATACATACTATATCTAGGCGAGGGTGTCGATTTGAGAGGGGACATGACATCATTGTTGTTACTGTGTCGTCTTTCTGTATCTATACACTTCAAACTGGGACCAAACTGCTCGTTGAAAAGTCTACAAAAGAAGTATATGTCTGTCATTTTGTGCATTTTATCTAACAGGTAAAATAAAATTATAATTCATATACAACACTCTTATTCAATGTTATAGATGATTTTGTAATATATATTTGTACAAATTTATCTTAGTTTCATTGCAAAACAAGTTCTTGCAACATTAGTTTACACGCTCTCGATGAAATCAATTGCCATGAAGGAGAGAAAGAGGCATGTGAAAATTTAAGTGCCTTGACTATGAGCACAATACTAATTGCTACAGCTTGGAGTAAACTCCGGGCGTCTCACACCTGAATCAGACAACTTCAACAAAGTAATAAATATCCATGAAGGCAGGCAATTTGCTGATATTTATTTTACCACAAAAAATAACCACCAGCAAATTTATTATATTTAAATATGTCACTAAGATATTATTGAAAACTCTCTGTATAACAAAGTTTGTTTGTTTCTTCAGGTTTTACACCTGCATCAGCACCATTTTGGGCTATTTCGCCGGCGGGCAGTTTACCTAACAACACCTTTCCTGGGCAGGCTCCAGCTGTTAACCAGTACTTAGTGTACCAACTTCCATAAAAACTGCCAACTTTTTCATTTAAATAAGACTTGCCCTGATAACAAATAATAGAGTTCCACACCTAACTACAGGATACTGTAACATTGTCTACCAACCTTTCATTGCACTGTAGCTCTATATCTGTGTCATCTAAGTCTAACTGTGCGAGCGTTCCTTTACACTGATCAACAAAAAACAGATCCACCACTTGTCTACCTATAGCAGGTTTAGAGTAACTTCCAGCCTCAAACATTGTACATAGTAGAAAATGTCTCTGCAAATGAAAAATTAATGACAACTGAATATAGTTTATTGCCTTGGGAACATATAAAATACAGGCAATGTGTATGTGGTGTTTTACGTTTATTTATCGTCACTACCGGTTGCCCATATGAGCAACGCCTCCTGAAGAGATTAGTCATATTAGCTTTTTGGAGGATAGTGCAATAATACAGACAGAGTCTCCTTTGGTTCTTTTACATGCACAGTGTACAGCACCGACACAAAACCTTGGTTTAATACAGGCAAATGGTTTGGGCCACTATGTCACAACTTTGATGAAGTTTCCTTCGTTTCAATGAGATACTAGCTGACTCATTAATTCAAACGAATTTGTGTGCATAACATTATTTGACCTTTGATCCGTAAATGAGCCTGTTACATTAGACCCAATCAGTGCACACAACATACTGCCTTACTATTCTTACTATTTCTAGGAAGTTTTATGACATTTTCTCCAGTATGTGCAACGTTTTGAGACGATTTATCCATTGACCGTGAGGTTTTAATTCCTGACCGATAAGGAACAAATGATATTACAAAAATTCTTCTATGGACATCAGATTTAAATGACTTGAAAACCTGCACAAACTACATTGTATTTGTAATGAGAAACTTTATAAATCTAATTCTTAGAATATGCATGGACCATTCCACCATTGGCTCCACAACAATAGTAAAGATATACATACCATGCTCACAACTAACAGGAACCATCTACCACTTGGTTCACTGTAACCAGGATTGTCTCCCCTTACTGTATGACAAAGGCGGGTGGGGTACATTTCCCGCCAAATCACAACATCGTCCACTGGCTGCTTACTGACTAGATGTAGGATGCAGTGAGATTTGAGAAATAAATGCACATCATGCAAATCATCAGGACAGAGGTGCGAACATAGCAAATAGTCCTGAAAAAGATCAAAACAAACAGTTTCAAATATGGCCGTTATAAATGAATGGCTAGAGCTTCGTCATGACCAGCCTCCTCTTTATGACAGCTGCTGCCCAACTTTATGGAGTAAAATCAGATATTTACGCTTATGACAGCTGCTGCCCAACTTTATGGAGTAAAATCAGATATTTACGCTTTATGAAAAACATGCAGTACAGCATAAATCTTAACATAATATGGGCATAGCCACATCAAAATTATGTGTACGCATATACGGGAGCACTGAAAGTGCAACTAGACTATAAAATTATGGGGTGGTGGGATTACTGGGGCATACTCGTAGGAAAACATGTTAAGCCCATCACATCAGTTTTTATTCCATTATTGGAGTATTTAAATTTTTGATTTTTCCGAAAGATGTGTGTGCAGCTGCGTTCTTGAGTACAGGTAGCTACATGCCTGCATAAGAGGTCACTCCCCATCGGGATGGAAATTTAGCAATACTTATAGTAGAGATATTTGCAGTGGAGGCCGGGACATCATCACAAATACATTACAGTTAAATTACCGGTACTCATAAAATAGATAAAAATTCAACAATAAAAGAAATCAATAAAACACTTACTCTAAAAAACAAACATGATCCCAAGATACCATATTTTCTCCTGGCATCTGGATTAATTTCCTCCTGTAAGACATGAATAAAACAATTAATGAATACTAGTCTTACTGCGAAAGCATGAGTGGGTACATAGCAGCTGTATGTTGAAATGTTGTTAACGAGTATGTTATAGACATGTGTGGTACATAGCAGCTGTATGTTGAAATGTTGTTAACGAGTATGTTATAGACATGTGTGGTACATAGCTGTATGTTGAAATGTTGTCAATGCGTATGTCATAGACATATGTGGTACATAGCAGCTGTATGTTGAAATGTTGTCAACGAGTATGTTATAGACATGTGTGGTACATAGCAGCTGTATGTTGAAATGTTGTCTACGAGTATGTTATAGACATGTGTGGTACATAGCAGCTGTATGTTGAAATGTTGTTAACGAGTATGTTATAGACATGTGTGGTACATAGCAGCTGTATGTTGAATTGTTGTCAACGAGTATGTTATAGACATATGTGGTACATAGCTGTATGTTGAAATGTTGTTAACGAGTATGTTATAGACATGTGTGGTACATAGCTGTATGTTGAAATGTTGTTAACGAGTATGTTATAGACATGTGTGGTACATAGCAGCTGTATGTTGAAATGTTGTCAACGAGTATGTTATAGACATGTGTGGTACATAGCAGCTGTATGTTGAAATGTTGTCAACGAGTATGTTATAGACATGTGTGGTACATAGCAGCTGTATGTTGAAATGTTGTCAACGAGTATGTTATAGACATGTGTGGTACATAGCAGCTGTATGTTGAAATGTTGTCTACGAGTATGTTATAGACATGTGTGGTACATAGCAGCTGTATGTTGAAATGTTGTCTACGAGTATGTTATAGACATGTGTGGTACATAGCAGCTGTATGTTGAAATGTTGTTAACGAGTATGTTATAGACATATGTGGTACATAGCAGCTGTATGTTGAAATGTTGTTAACGAGTATGTTATAGACATGTGTGGTACATAGCAGCTGTATGTTGAAATGTTGTCTACGAGTATGTTATAGACATGTGTGGTACATAGCAGCTGTATGTTGAAATGTTGTTAACGAGTATGTTATAGACATGTGTCGTACATAGCTGTATGTTGAAATGTTGTTAACGAGTATGTTATAGACATGTGTGGTACATAGCTGTATGTTGAAATGTTGTCAACACGTATGTTATAGACATGTGTGGTACATAGCAGCTGTATGTTGAAATGTTGTCAACGAGTATGTTATAGACATGTGTGGTACATAGCAGCTGTATGTTGAAATGTTGTCAACGAGTATGTTATAGACATGTGTGGTACATAGCAGCTGTATGTTGAAATGTTGTCAACGAGTATGTTATAGACATGTGTGGTACATAGCAGCTGTATGTTGAAATGTTGTTAACGAGTATGTTATAGACATGTGTGGTACATAGCAGCTGTATGTTGAAATGTTGTCAACGAGTATGTTATAGACATGTGTGGTACATAGCAGCTGTATGTTGAAATGTTGTTAACGAGTATGTTATAGACATGTGTCGTACATAGCTGTATGTTGAAATGTTGTTAACGAGTATGTTATAGACATGTGTGGTACATAGCTGTATGTTGAAATGTTGTCAACACGTATGTTATAGACATGTGTGGTACATAGCAGCTGTATGTTGAAATGTTGTCAACGAGTATGTTATAGACATGTGTGGTACATAGCAGCTGTATGTTGAAATGTTGTTAACGAGTATGTTATAGACATGTGTGGTACATAGCAGCTGTATGTTGAAATGTTGTTAACGAGTATGTTATAGACATGTGTGGTACATAGCAGCTGTATGTTGAAATGTTGTTAACGAGTATGTTATAGACATGTGTGGTACATAGCTGCTGTATGTTGAAATGTTGTTAACGAGTATGTTATAGACATGTGTCGTACATAGCTGTATGTTGAAATGTTGTCAACGAGTATGTTATAGACATGTGTGGTACATAGCAGCTGTATGTTGAAATGTTGTTAACGAGTATGTTATAGACATGTGTGGTACATAGCAGCTGTATGTTGAAATGTTGTCAACGAGTATGTTATAGACATGTGTGGTACATAGCTGTATGTTGAAATGTTGTCAACGAGTATGTTATAGATATGTGTCGTACATAGCTGTATGTTGAAATGTTGTCAACACGTATGTTATAGACATGTGTGGTACATAGCAGCTGTATGTTGAAATGTTGTCAACGAGTATGTTATAGACATGTGTGGTACATAGCTGTATGTTGAAATGTTGTCAACACGTATGTTATAGACATGTGTGGTACATAGCTGTATGTTGAAATGTTGTTAACGAGTATGTTATAGACATGTGTGGTACATAGCTGTATGTTGACATGTTGTCAACGAGTATGTTATAGACATGTGTGGTACATAGCTGTATGTTGAAATGTTGTCAACGCGTATGTTTTAGACATGTGTGGTACATAGCAGCTGTTTGTTGAAATGTTGTCAACGAGTATGTTATAGACATGTGTGGTACATAGCAGCTGTATGTTGAAATGTTGTCAACGAGTATGTTATAGACATGTGTGGTACATAGCAGCTGATGTTGAAATGTTGTTAACCAGTATGTTATAGACATGTGTGGTACATAGCAGCTGTATGTTGAAATGTTGTTAACGAGTATGTTATAGACATGTGTTGTACATAGCTGTATGTTGAAATGTTGTCAACGAGTATGTTATAGACATGTGTGGTACATAGCTGTATGTTGAAATGTTGTCAACACGTATGTTATAGACATGTGTGGTACATAGCAACTGTATGTTGAAATGTTGTCAACGAGTATGTTATAGACATGTGTGGTACATAGCTGTATGTTGAAATGTTGTCAACACGTATGTTATAGACATGTGTGGTACATAGCAGCTGTATGTTGAAATGTTGTCAACACGTATGTTATAGACATGTGTGGTACATAGCAACTGTATGTTGAAATGTTGTCAACGAGTATGTTATAGACATGTGTGGTACATAGCAGCTGTATGTTGAAATGTTGTTAACGAGTATGTTATAGACATGTGTGGTACCTAGCAGCTGTATGTTGAAATGTTGTCAACGCGTATGTTATAGACATGTGTGGTACATAGCAGCTGTATGTTGAAATGTTGTTAACGAGTATGTTATAGACATGTGTGGTACCTAGCAGCTGTATGTTGAAATGTTGTCAACGAGTATGTTATAGACATGTGTGGTACCTAGCAGCTGTATGTTGAAATGTTGTTAACGAGTATGTTATAGACATGTGTGGTACATAGCTGTATGTTGAAATGTTGTCAACGAGTATGTTATAGACATGTGTGGTACATAGCTGTATGTTGAAATGTTGTCAACACGTATGTTATAGACATGTGTGGTACATAGCAGCTGTATGTTGAAATGTTGTCAACGAGTATGTTATAGACATGTGTGGTACATAGCTGTATGTTGAAATGTTGTCAACACGTATGTTATAGACATGTGTGGTACATAGCTGTATGTTGAAATGTTGTTAACGAGTATGTTATAGACATGTGTGGTACATAGCTGTATGTTGAAATGTTGTCAACGCGTATGTTATAGACATGTGTGGTACATAGCAGCTGTATGTTGAAATGTTGTCAACGAGTATGTTATAGACATGTGTGGTACATAGCAGCTGTATGTTGAAATGTTGTCAACGAGTATGTTATAGACATGTGTCGTACATAGCTGTATGTTGAAATGTTGTCAATGCGTATGTTATAGACATGTGTGGTACATAGCTGTATGTTGAAATGTTGTTAACGAGTATGTTATAGACATGTGTGGTACATAGCTGTATGTTGAAATGTTGTCAACGCGTATGTTATAGACATGTGTGGTACATAGCAGCTGTATGTTGAAATGTTGTCAACGAGTATGTTATAGACATGTGTGGTACATAGCTGTATGTTGAAAGTTGTCTACGAGTATGTAACAACAACACAAAAAACACATATAGACATTGTGGTACATAGCAGCTGTATGTTGAAATGTTGTCAACGAGTATGTTATAGACATGTGTGGTACATAGCTGTATGTTGAAATGTTGTCAACGAGTATGTTATAGACATGTGTCGTACATAGCTGTATGTTGAAATGTTGTCAACACGTATGTTATAGACATGTGTGGTACATGCAGCTGTATGTTGAAATGTTGTCAACGAGTATGTTATAGACATGTTGGTACATAGCTGTATGTTAAATGTTTCAACGCTATGTTATAGACATGTGTGGTACATAGCAGCTGTTTGTTGAAATGTTGTCAACGAGTATGTTATAGACATGTGTGGTACTAGCAGCTGTATGTGAAATGTTGTCAACGAGTATGTTATAGACATGTGTGTACATAGCAGCTGTATGTTGAATGTTGTCAACGAGTATGTTATAGACATGTGTGGTACATAGCAGCTGTATGTTGAAATGTTGTTAACGAGTATGTTATAGACATGTGTGGTACCTAGCAGCTGTATGTTGAAATGTTGTCAACGAGTATGTTATAGACATGTGTGGTACCTAGCAGCTGTATGTTGAAATGTTGTTAACGAGTATGTTATAGACATGTGTGGTACATAGCTGTATGTTGAAATGTTGTCAACGAGTATGTTATAGACATGTGTGGTACATAGCTGTATGTTGAAATGTTGTCAACACGTATGTTATAGACATGTGTGGTACATAGCAGCTGTATGTTGAAATGTTGTCAACACGTATGTTATAGACATGTGTGGTACATAGCAACTGTATGTTGAAATGTTGTCAACGAGTATGTTATAGACATGTGTGGTACATAGCAGCTGTATGTTGAAATGTTGTTAACGAGTATGTTATAGACATGTGTGGTACCTAGCAGCTGTATGTTGAAATGTTGTCAACGAGTATGTTATAGACATGTGTGGTACCTAGCAGCTGTATGTTGAAATGTTGTCAACGAGTATGTTATAGACATGTGTGGTACATAGCTGTATGTTGAAATGTTGTCAACGAGTATGTTATAGACATGTGTCGTACATAGCTGTATGTTGAAATGTTGTCAACACGTATGTTATAGACATGTGTGGTACATAGCAGCTGTATGTTGAAATGTTGTCAACGAGTATGTTATAGACATGTGTGGTACATAGCTGTATGTTGAAATGTTGTCAACACGTATGTTATAGACATGTGTGGTACATAGCTGTATGTTGAAATGTTGTTAACGAGTATGTTATAGACATGTGTGGTACATAGCTGTATGTTGAAATGTTGTCAACGCGTATGTTATAGACATGTGTGGTACATAGCAGCTGTATGTTGAAATGTTGTCAACGAGTATGTTATAGACATGTGTGGTACATAGCAGCTGTATGTTGAAATGTTGTCAACGAGTATGTTATAGACATGTGTCGTACATAGCTGTATGTTGAAATGTTGTCAATGCGTATGTTATAGACATGTGTCGTACATAGCTGTATGTTGAAATGTTGTCAACGAGTATGTTATAGACATGTGTGGTACCTAGCAGCTGTATGTTGAAATGTTGTCAACGAGTATGTTATAGACATGT
>CM026391.1:80003101-80138743 GCA_014843695.1 Archivesica marissinica
CAGACACATCCCATGAAACAATATGAATTATACACATATACAATCAATGCAACAGGCACATCCCATGAAACAACATGAATTATACACATATACAATCAATGCAACAGACACATCCCATGAAACAACATGAATTTTACACATATACAATCAATGCAACAGACACATCCCCTGAAACAACATGAAGTATACACATATACAATCAATCCAACAGGCACATCCCATGAAACAACATGAATTATACACATATACAATCAATCCAACAGACACATCCCCTGAAACAACATGAATTATACACATATACAATCAATCCAACAGACACATCCCCTGAAACAACATGAATTATACACATATACAATCAATCCAACAGGCACATCCCCTGAAACAACATGAATTATACATATATACAATCAATGCAACAGGAACATCCCATGAAACAACATGAATTATACACATATACAATCAATCCAACAGGCACATCCCATGAAACAACATGAATTATACACATATACAATCAATCCAACAGGCACATCCCATGAAACAACATGAATTATACACATATACAATCAATCCAACAGACACATCCCATGAAACAACATGAATTATATACAATCAATCCAACAGGCACATCCCATGAAACAACATGAATTATACACATATACAATCAATCCAACAGACACATCCCATGAAACAACATGAATTATACACATATACAATCAATGCAACAGACACATCCCATGAAACAACATGAATTGTACACATATACAATCAATGCAACAGACACATCCCATGAAACAACATGAATTATACACACATATACAATCAATGCAACAGACACATCCCATGAAACAACATGAATTATACACATATACAATCAATGCAACAGACACATCCCATGAAACAACATGAATTATACACACATATACATTCAACCCAACAGACACATCCCCTGAAACAACATGAATTATACACATATACAATCAATGCAACAGGCACATCCCCTGAAACAACATGAATTATACACATATACAATCAATCCAACAGACACATCCCATGAAACAACATGAATTATACACATATACAATCAATCCAACAGACATAACATGAATTATACACATATACAATCAATGCAACAGGCACATCCCCTGAAACAACATGAATTATACATATATACAATCAATCCAACAGACACATCCCATGAAACAACATGAATTATACACATATACAATCAATCCAACAGGAACATCCCATGAAACAACATGAATTATACACATAATATATACAATCAATCCAACAGGCACATCCCATGAAACAACATGAATTATACACATATACAATCAATCCAACAGGAACATCCCCTGAAACAACATGAATTATACATATATACAATCAATCCAACAGACACATCCCATGAAACAATATGAATTATACACATATACAATCAATGCAACAGGAACATCCCCTGAAACAACATGAATTATACACATATACAATCAATCCAACAGACACATCCCATGAAACAACATGAATTATACACATATACAATCAATACAACAGACACATCCCATGAAACAACATGAATTATACACATATACAATCAATGCAACAGACACATCCCATGAAACAACATGAATTATACACATATACAATCAATGCAACAGACACATCCCATGAAACAACATGAATTATACACATATACAATCAATGCAACAGACACATCCCATGAAACAACATGAATTATACACATATACAATCAATGCAACAGGCACATCCCCTGAAACAACATGAATTATACATATATACAATCAATCCAACAGACACATCCCATGAAACAACATGAATTATACACATATACAATCAATGCAACAGGAACATCCCCTGAAACAACATGAATTATACATATATACAATCAATCCAACAGACATAACATGAATTATACACATATACAATCAATGCAACAGGCACATCCCCTGAAACAACATGAATTATACATATATACAATCAATCCAACAGACACATCCCATGAAACAACATGAATTATACACATATACAATCAATGCAACAGGAACATCCCCTGAAACAACATGAATTATACACATATACAATCAATCCAACAGACATAACATGAATTATACACATATACAATCAATACAACAGGCACATCCCATGAAACAACATGAATTATACACATATACAATCAATGCAACAGACACATCCCATGAAACAACATGAACTATACACATATACAATCAATGCAACAGACACATCCCATGAAACAACATGAATTATACACATATACAATCAATGCAACAGACACATCCCATGAAACAACATGAATTATACACATATACAATCAATGCAACAGGAACATCCCCTGAAACAACATGAATTATACATATATACAATCAATCCAACAGACACATCCCCTGAAACAACATGAATTATACATATATACAATCAATCCAACAGACACATCCCATGAAACAACATGAATTATACACATATACAATCAATCCAACAGACACATCCCCTGACACAACATGAATTATACACATATACAATCAATCCAACAGGCACATCCCCTGAAACAACATGAATTATACACATATACAATCAATCCAACAGGCACATCCCATGAAACAACATGAATTATACACATATACAATCAATCCAACAGACACATCCCATGAAACAACATGAATTATACACATATACAATCAATCCAACAGACACATCCCCTGAAACAACATGAATTATACACATATACAATCAATCCAACAGGAACATCCCCTGAAACAACATGAATTATACATATATACAATCAATCCAACAGACACATCCCCTGAAACAACATGAATTATACACATATACAATCAATCCAACAGGCACATCCCCTGAAACAACATGAATTATACATATATACAATCAATGCAACAGGAACATCCCATGAAACAACATGAATTATACACATATACAATCAATCCAACAGGCACATCCCATGAAACAACATGAATTATACACATATACAATCAATCCAACAGGCACATCCCATGAAACAACATGAATTATACACATATACAATCAATCCAACAGACACATCCCATGAAACAACATGAATTATATACAATCAATCCAACAGGCACATCCCATGAAACAACATGAATTATACACATATACAATCAATCCAACAGACACATCCCATGAAACAACATGAATTATACACATATACAATCAATGCAACAGACACATCCCCTGAAACAACATGAATTGTACACATATACAATCAATGCAACAGACACATCCCATGAAACAACATGAATTATACACACATATACAATCAATGCAACAGACACATCCCATGAAACAACATGAATTATACACATATACAATCAATGCAACAGACACATCCCATGAAACAACATGAATTATACACACATATACATTCAACCCAACAGACACATCCCCTGAAACAACATGAATTATACACATATACAATCAATGCAACAGGCACATCCCCTGAAACAACATGAATTATACACATATACAATCAATCCAACAGACACATCCCATGAAACAACATGAATTATACACATATACAATCAATCCAACAGACATAACATGAATTATACACATATACAATCAATGCAACAGGCACATCCCCTGAAACAACATGAATTATACATATATACAATCAATCCAACAGACACATCCCATGAAACAACATGAATTATACACATATACAATCAATCCAACAGGAACATCCCATGAAACAACATGAATTATACACATAATATATACAATCAATCCAACAGGCACATCCCATGAAACAACATGAATTATACACATATACAATCAATCCAACAGGAACATCCCCTGAAACAACATGAATTATACATATATACAATCAATCCAACAGGCACATCCCATGAAACAACATGAATTATACACATATACAATCAACCCAACAGACACATCCCCTGAAACAACATGAATTATACACATATACATTCAACCCAACAGACACATCCCATGAAACAATATGAATTATACACATATACAATCAATGCAACAGGCACATCCCATGAAACAACATGAATTATACACATATACAATCAATGCAACAGACACATCCCATGAAACAACATGAATTGTACACATATACAATCAATGCAACAGACACATCCCCTGAAACAACATGAATTATACACATATACAATCAATCCAACAGGCACATCCCATGAAACAACATGAATTATACACATATACAATCAATCCAACAGACACATCCCATGAAACAACATGAATTATACACATATACAATCAATCCAACAGACACATCCCCTGAAACAACATGAATTATACACATATACAATCAATCCAACAGGCACATCCCCTGAAACAACATGAATTATACATATATACAATCAATGCAACAGGAACATCCCATGAAACAACATGAATTATACACATATACAATCAATCCAACAGGCACATCCCATGAAACAACATGAATTATACACATATACAATCAATCCAACAGGCACATCCCATGAAACAACATGAATTATACACATATACAATCAATCCAACAGACACATCCCATGAAACAACATGAATTATATACAATCAATCCAACAGGCACATCCCATGAAACAACATGAATTATACACATATACAATCAATCCAACAGACACATCCCATGAAACAACATGAATTATACACATATACAATCAATGCAACAGACACATCCCATGAAACAACATGAATTATACACATATACAATCAATGCAACAGACACATCCCATGAAACAACATGAATTATACACATATACAATCAATGCAACAGACACATCCCATGAAACAACATGAATTATACACATATACAATCAATGCAACAGACACATCCCATGAAACAACATGAATTATACACATATACAATCAATCCAACAGACACATCCCCTGAAACAACATGAATTATACACATATACAATCAATGCAACAGGCACATCCCCTGAAACAACATGAATTATACACATATACAATCAATCCAACAGACACATCCCATGAAACAACATGAATTATACACATATACAATCAATCCAACAGACATAACATGAATTATACACATATACAATCAATGCAACAGGCACATCCCATGAAACAACATGAATTATACACATATACAATCAATCCAACAGACACATCCCATGAAACAACATGAATTATACACATATACAATCAATCCAACAGACACATCCCCTGAAACAACATGAATTATACACATATACAATCAATCCAACAGGAACATCCCCTGAAACAACATGAATTATACATATATACAATCAATCCAACAGACACATCCCCTGAAACAACATGAATTATACACATATACAATCAATCCAACAGGCACATCCCCTGAAACAACATGAATTATACATATATACAATCAATGCAACAGGAACATCCCATGAAACAACATGAATTATACACATATACAATCAATCCAACAGGCACATCCCATGAAACAACATGAATTATACACATATACAATCAATCCAACAGGCACATCCCATGAAACAACATGAATTATACACATATACAATCAATCCAACAGACACATCCCATGAAACAACATGAATTATATACAATCAATCCAACAGGCACATCCCATGAAACAACATGAATTATACACATATACAATCAATCCAACAGACACATCCCATGAAACAACATGAATTATACACATATACAATCAATGCAACAGACACATCCCCTGAAACAACATGAATTATACACATATACAATCAATGCAACAGACACATCCCATGAAACAACATGAATTATACACATATACAATCAATGCAACAGACACATCCCATGAAACAACATGAATTATACACATATACAATCAATGCAACAGACACATCCCATGAAACAACATGAATTATACACACATATACATTCAACCCAACAGACACATCCCCTGAAACAACATGAATTATACACATATACAATCAATGCAACAGGCACATCCCCTGAAACAACATGAATTATACACATATACAATCAATCCAACAGACACATCCCATGAAACAACATGAATTATACACATATACAATCAATCCAACAGACATACATGAATTATACACATATACAATCAATGCAACAGGCACATCCCCTGAAACAACATGAATTATACATATATACAATCAATCCAACAGACACATCCCATGAAACAACATGAATTATACACATATACAATCAATCCAACAGGAACATCCCATGAAACAACATGAATTATACACATAATATATACAATCAATCCAACAGGCACATCCCATGAAACAACATGAATTATACACATATACAATCAATCCAACAGGAACATCCCCTGAAACAACATGAATTATACATATATACAATCAATCCAACAGGCACATCCCATGAAACAACATGAATTATACACATATACAATCAACCCAACAGACACATCCCCTGAAACAACATGAATTATACACATATACATTCAACCCAACAGACACATCCCATGAAACAATATGAATTATACACATATACAATCAATGCAACAGGCACATCCCATGAAACAACATGAATTATACACATATACAATCAATGCAACAGACACATCCCATGAAACAACATGAATTGTACACATATACAATCAATGCAACAGACACATCCCCTGAAACAACATGAAGTATACACATATACAATCAATCCAACAGGCACATCCCATGAAACAACATGAATTATACACATATACAATCAATCCAACAGACACATCCCATGAAACAACATGAATTATACACATATACAATCAATCCAACAGACACATCCCCTGAAACAACATGAATTATACACATATACAATCAATCCAACAGGCACATCCCCTGAAACAACATGAATTATACATATATACAATCAATGCAACAGGAACATCCCATGAAACAACATGAATTATACACATATACAATCAATCCAACAGGCACATCCCATGAAACAACATGAATTATACACATATACAATCAATCCAACAGGCACATCCCATGAAACAACATGAATTATACACATATACAATCAATCCAACAGACACATCCCATGAAACAACATGAATTATATACAATCAATCCAACAGGCACATCCCATGAAACAACATGAATTATACACATATACAATCAATCCAACAGACACATCCCATGAAACAACATGAATTATACACATATACAATCAATGCAACAGACACATCCCCTGAAACAACATGAATTGTACACATATACAATCAATGCAACAGACACATCCCATGAAACAACATGAATTATACACACATATACAATCAATGCAACAGACACATCCCATGAAACAACATGAATTATACACATATACAATCAATGCAACAGACACATCCCATGAAACAACATGAATTATACACACATATACATTCAACCCAACAGACACATCCCCTGAAACAACATGAATTATACACATATACAATCAATGCAACAGGCACATCCCCTGAAACAACATGAATTATACACATATACAATCAATCCAACAGACACATCCCATGAAACAACATGAATTATACACATATACAATCAATCCAACAGACATAACATGAATTATACACATATACAATCAATGCAACAGGCACATCCCCTGAAACAACATGAATTATACATATATACAATCAATCCAACAGACACATCCCATGAAACAACATGAATTATACACATATACAATCAATCCAACAGGAACATCCCATGAAACAACATGAATTATACACATAATATATACAATCAATCCAACAGGCACATCCCATGAAACAACATGAATTATACACATATACAATCAATCCAACAGGAACATCCCCTGAAACAACATGAATTATACATATATACAATCAATCCAACAGACACATCCCATGAAACAATATGAATTATACACATATACAATCAATGCAACAGGAACATCCCCTGAAACAACATGAATTATACACATATACAATCAATCCAACAGACACATCCCATGAAACAACATGAATTATACACATATACAATCAATCCAACAGACACATCCCATGAAACAACATGAATTATACACATATACAATCAATGCAACAGACACATCCCATGAAACAACATGAATTATACACATATACAATCAATGCAACAGACACATCCCATGAAACAACATGAATTATACACATATACAATCAATGCAACAGACACATCCCATGAAACAACATGAATTATACACATATACAATCAATGCAACAGGAACATCCCCTGAAACAACATGAATTATACACATATACAATCAATCCAACAGACACATCCCATGAAACAACATGAATTATACACATATACAATCAATCCAACAGGCACATCCCCTGAAACAACATGAATTATACACATATACAATCAATCCAACAGGCACATCCCATGAAACAACATGAATTATACACATATATACAATCAATCCAACAGGCACATCCCATGAAACAACATGAATTATACACATATACAATCAATCCAACAGACACATCCCATGAAACAACATGAATTATATACAATCAATCCAACAGGCACATCCCATGAAACAACATGAATTATACACATATACAATCAATCCAACAGACACATCCCATGAAACAACATGAATTATACACATATACAATCAATGCAACAGACACATCCCCTGAAACAACATGAATTATACACATATACAATCAACCCAACAGACACATCCCCTGAAACAACATGAATTATACACATATACATTCAACCCAACAGACACATCCCATGAAACAATATGAATTATACACATATACAATCAATGCAACAGGCACATCCCATGAAACAACATGAATTATACACATATACAATCAATGCAACAGACACATCCCATGAAACAACATGAATTGTACACATATACAATCAATGCAACAGACACATCCCCTGAAACAACATGAAGTATACACATATACAATCAATCCAACAGGCACATCCCATGAAACAACATGAATTATACACATATACAATCAATCCAACAGACACATCCCATGAAACAACATGAATTATACACATATACAATCAATCCAACAGACACATCCCCTGAAACAACATGAATTATACACATATACAATCAATCCAACAGGCACATCCCCTGAAACAACATGAATTATACATATATACAATCAATGCAACAGGAACATCCCATGAAACAACATGAATTATACACATATACAATCAATCCAACAGGCACATCCCATGAAACAACATGAATTATACACATATACAATCAATCCAACAGGCACATCCCATGAAACAACATGAATTATACACATATACAATCAATCCAACAGACACATCCCATGAAACAACATGAATTATATACAATCAATCCAACAGGCACATCCCATGAAACAACATGAATTATACACATATACAATCAATGCAACAGACACATCCCATGAAACAACATGAATTATACACATATACAATCAATGCAACAGACACATCCCATGAAACAACATGAATTATACACATATACAATCAATGCAACAGACACATCCCATGAAACAACATGAATTATACACATATACAATCAATGCAACAGACACATCCCATGAAACAACATGAATTATACACATATACAATCAATGCAACAGACACATCCCATGAAACAACATGAATTATACACATATACAATCAATGCAACAGACACATCCCATGAAACAACATGAATTATACACATATACAATCAATGCAACAGACACATCCCATGAAACAACATGAATTATACACATATACAATCAATGCAACAGACACATCCCATGAAACAACATGAATTATACACATATACAATCAATGCAACAGGAACATCCCCTGAAACAACATGAATTATACATATATACAATCAATCCAACAGACACATCCCATGAAACAACATGAATTATACACATATACAATCAATGCAACAGGAACATCCCCTGAAACAACATGAATTATACATATATACAATCAATCCAACAGACATAACATGAATTATACACATATACAATCAATGCAACAGGCACATCCCCTGAAACAACATGAATTATACACATATACAATCAATCCAACAGACACATCCCATGAAACAACATGAATTATACACATATACAATCAATCCAACAGGAACATCCCATGAAACAACATGAATTATACACATAATATATACAATCAATCCAACAGGCACATCCCATGAAACAACATGAATTATACACATATACAATCAATCCAACAGGAACATCCCCTGAAACAACATGAATTATACATATATACAATCAATCCAACAGACACATCCCATGAAACAATATGAATTATACACATATACAATCAATGCAACAGGAACATCCCCTGAAACAACATGAATTATACACATATACAATCAATCCAACAGACACATCCCATGAAACAACATGAATTATACACATATACAATCAATACAACAGACACATCCCATGAAACAACATGAATTATACACATATACAATCAATGCAACAGACACATCCCATGAAACAACATGAATTATACACATATACAATCAATGCAACAGACACATCCCATGAAACAACATGAATTATACACATATACAATCAATGCAACAGGAACATCCCCTGAAACAACATGAATTATACATATATACAATCAATCCAACAGACACATCCCCTGAAACAACATGAATTATACATATATACAATCAATCCAACAGACACATCCCATGAAACAACATGAATTATACACATATACAATCAATCCAACAGACACATCCCCTGACACAACATGAATTATACACATATACAATCAATCCAACAGGCACATCCCCTGAAACAACATGAATTATACACATATACAATCAATGCAACAGACACATCCCATGAAACAACATGAATTATACACATATACAATCAATCCCACAGGCACATCCCATGAAACAACATGAATTATACACATATACAATCAATGCAACAGACACATCCCATGAAACAACATGAATTATACACATATACATTCAACCCAACAGACACATCCCCTGAAACAACATGAATTATACACATATACAATCAATGCAACAGGCACATCCCCTGAAACAACATGAATTATACACATATACAATCAATCCAACAGACACATCCCATGAAACAACATGAATTATACACATATACAATCAATACAACAGACACATCCCATGAAACAACATGAATTATACACATATACAATCAATACAACAGACACATCCCATGAAACAACATGAATTATACACATATACAATCAATCCAACAGACATATCCCATGAAACAACATGAATTATACACATATACAATCAATCCAACAGACACATCCCATGAAACAACATGAATTATACACATATACAATCAATCCAACAGACATAACATGAATTATACACATATACAATCAATGCAACAGGCACATCCCATGAAACAACATGAATTATACACATATACAATCAATCCAACAGACACATCCCATGAAACAACATGAATTATACACATATACAATCAATACAACAGGCACATCCCCTGAAACAACATGAATTATACACATACACAATCAATGCAACAGACACATCCCCTGAAACAACATGAATTATACATATATACAATCAATCCCACAGGCACATCCCATGAAACAACATGAATTATACACATATACAATCAATCCAACAGGCACATCCCATGAAACAACATGAATTATACACATATACAATCAATCCAACAGACACATCCCCTGAAACAATATGACTGACATTGAAAGAGTAGCATTTGCTTTCTATATACAACTTAAAAGTAAACGTACTCTTTGCAACAAATGTACTTTCTGATGTCAAAATCGATGTTGGGACGCTCAAAACATCACATATTTCAAAAACACCAGTTGTCACTCTTCTGATATCCGTAGCTTTGATATTCTAGACATTCGCTTGAAATATTCACAATGTACATGTAATCAGGAGTGCTTAAGCATTTATTAGAGATTGAAATATTGAGCTGTGCATTTTGTGTATGTGACATACCCGAAAATGCACAGGTCAATATTTTAATCTCTTTTATTTTGGGACTCATTCATATGTAGCCCAGCGAATAAATTATAAAGAAATCACTGTATGTCAGTTGCTGCACGTACCTCTATTTATTTGACCACATATATCCGCCTGGCTATCTGTAACAACTCCTTGCACTATTACTTTTCTGTCCCGTAACACCTGATCTACACAAGCACCATTTGGACGAGGCGGTCTCTCCTTGTAGTGACACAGTTTAATGCCAAATAACATCTCGCACAAACTCACACCCGAAGAGTTAGATATATTTCCGACATTTTTCAAATCTGGTACCATGAACACTGATTTACGCTTTCCAGACTGACTAACAGACGAAGTTACGATGGAGCTGCTAAGCTCTGCAGTTAATGGAATTTTCATTCGTAATTTCTGACTGGTTTTATGCGGTCCATTCTCTGTATTAAGGTTTTTGCTGAATGCTGCATAACTAGGATCGGATTGTCTTACAGAACTATCTCTTTGGAATTGTTCAACGTTCTGTTGTCGTTGGTGATATTCGAGCAACGAGCGGTCCTTAGTTTGTTGATATTGTCTAGTTGTTGCAGACTGCGAATTAGAATAACTGCTGCGGTCTGATCCCATAGAACTTTGTCTACTAAACGGCTGTCGTGGAGACTCACTACTGCCAGACTGGTTACTGCCTACACTGCCCACAGACTGGTAGCTCTCCTGTCTCAGGTGGTTAGTACCCATAGATGAATCTCTATACAAGGGTACGTTACTTTCTAGTGGTTCTGTGTAGAACAAATTCTCATGGTCTTGAACAACATGATTCCATCCATCAGTACTGAAAAATATTTTGTAAGTCTTCTAAGAAAATAGGACATATTAAAATAAGGTACATGTTTATATCAAGCTACAGGAGCATGAAATTGTATTCATAAGGCACCGCATTGTACACATTTGTATGTGAGATGGTACAGTGGTTGTCAGTTTGGACAGCTGGGGTTTCCACGGGTATTAAGGTTACTGCCCAAATGAATGTCCGCGAGTAATATACATGTAAGTTGTTAAAGCTGGTTTCGTTGTAAGATAAATACAGATTATACATGTACCTCTATTTTTGTATCTACCATACAGTGATTACAAGGATGTTGGTGTCTTATGGTTAAACTCCAAGCTTATTGCAATAGTGGACAGTGAGCTTATTGCAATAGTGGACAGTGAGCTTATTGCAATAGTGGACAGTGAGCTTATTGCAATAGTGGGCAGTGAGCTTATTGCAATAGTGGACAGTCAGCTTATTGCAATAGTGGACAGTGAGCTTATTGCAATAGTGGGCAGTGAGCTTATTGCAATAGTGGACAGTGAGTGTATTACAATAGTGGACAGTGAGCTTATTGCAATAGTGGACAGTGAGCTTATTGCAATAGTGGACAGTGAGCTTATTGCAATAGTGGACAGTGAGCTTATTGCAATAGTGGACAGTGAGCTTAATGCATGATATGCAAAACAGAAAAGGCATTATGTGTGCTTTACCAATAATAATAACCATTCAAAAATACAAACAAAAAATAGTACACATACAGTGCCATGGAAAATTTGGGACAAATTTCAGTCTTCACGAAACTTTGCCAGAGTTTGTCTGACACCGGTCAGACAAATGATTAAAATGCACTTAAACTTTCAATATATTTTGTCTGACCGAATTTCGGGAAGACAGGACAATAATCCAAAGTATTTTCAAGAATATATACATGTATGCTACCGTACATTGTACTTTTGTGCAGGAAATGGGCAACATAAATATGACTAATAAGAATTTCTGATCTTGAGACATTTGGATGTGAGTGATATGAATTTAAATTTGCAGACCATCGGAAATTATAGTTGTTCACCTTTTGAGATTTGAATACAAATTTTGTCCTTTTTTCCGGTGAGTTGAAAGCGACAGTACATTGGTGAAAACGCAAATTTATACAGAATGTAATTTCCTATTATATCGTATAATTTGTTTCCATATATTTGCCTCAAAAAATGAGTATTTCAACTAATAAACAAGCGTCGTATACGCAGTTTGTTGACACAACAAAATAATGTACAGGGTTGACAATGCGTACTACAGCCTGTGTATCCCAAATAATGAGATTTATGGTACAGATTTACCGCTATATCTCACATTTGTGCCTATGCATATTTATTTGTAGACTGATCTTAGTTAAATTTATTATCTCTAAGTGACAGTATCATACGTTTAGTATTGACTACAATGACAAAGAAATGTCAATTCAGGAGTGTAGATGACCGGTATATGAATTCCTACATTCTCTTTTGAAGTTTGTAGACCACAAACACACTGTTTATTGATTCAATATTTGTGTTCGAATGTATTCGGAAGAATTTGTAGTATTTCTTTTTTAATAGCAATGCATTTATACGTGAACAATGCATTTTTATGTGGCTTTTTGCGATGTTTAACAATATTGTGTGAGATCCGTGGGAGGTGATGCTGATGCTGTATCGTTACCCTTGCCCCCAGCGAACCAAGACGATTCGGTTTCATGTGTTCCTAGCACCATCGGTTATTAGTGAAGTGTGGTTGATGTGTTCTCTGTTGTCTTGTAGGATGATGGGCACTATGTTTCCGGTGATAGTGCATGAAAAGGTGAGAACTGGAGAAGGCATCTTCCACTTTATGGTAATAAGTTCTGATGGTAGCTTAGGTCAACCCTCCTCACTGTGGTTATCCCGCAAGAGTATATACACGGATATGAAGTTATATATCTAGTTGTCTAGGTCGCTCCAGGGTCAGTCCATACTTCCATCAATTCTGTAAAACAGTGATACTGGATCACAGTATCATATGCAGCGAAATGTGCCCCGATCGTGACGTGCATGTCATGAGGTCCAAACATGACTCAGTCATGATGTGCATGTAATGAGGTCAGCTGGTGACATAGCCAGAGGTCTACACATGATTCAGTCGTGACGTGCATGTCACTAGGTCAGCCGGGGCCATAGCAGGAGGTCCACACATGACTCAGTCATGACGTGCATGCCATGAGGTCAGCCGGTGACATAGCCGGAGGTCCACACATGATTCAGTCGTGATGTGCATGTAATGAGGTCAGCCGGTGACATAGCCGGAGGTCCACACATGATTCAGTCGTGACGTGCATGTAATGAGGTCAGCCGGTGACATAGCCGGAGGTCCACACATGATTCAGTCGTGACGTGCATGTAATGAGGTCAGCCGGTGACATAGCCGGAGGTCCACACATGATTCAGTCGTGAGGTCCACAGCTAAAATAAATGTGTATAAGCTAATCATTTAATGTTGCTTAACCCTTTCCTTCATTGAGATTAAAGTTAATATACTATTATATCTCCATATAAACGACAGCCATTTAGCTATCATGCAGTGGAGAAGTAGTCGCCATATCTATCTGGCCTTTATTATGAACATTGGTTTGGCTACTACATTGTCAATGTTATATTTCGGGTTTTACGCCTGCATCAGCACCATTTTGGGCTATATCACCGGCGGACAGTTTACCTAACAACACCTTTCCTGGGCAGGCACCAGCGGTTAACCAGTACTTGGGTGCACCAACCTCCATGTATGCCGTATTGGCACCAAGAGGTACTTCTATGAGGGAAGGGTTAAGAAAATTAACAGTCCATTAATAGCAAAGGTAGAAAGTCTTGGTCATGGAGCAAAAGGACAGAAAAGAAAGCTAGCACAGCTACCCCTACCCATCATAATCGGAGACAAAATCACATTGGTAAAGCCCAGGTCTTGTTCTGTGGATTACGTGTAATGATAGCTGGGTGTGAGAATCCTCCATTAAAAGGGTTGGTTGGAAAGCTCCCTCTTGGAACATGGTCAAGAGCTCAGCTACAGATGACAATAGTCAGTTCTTGAATAGGATGGTTCTTGGAAAGAAGCCATACTTGAAGTAATCTGTTCAGACTGTTGATCTAGAGTACTGCTGGAACATGAAGGCTGCAAGTGTTTGGTTTCAGATAAGTCCCTGATGGACTGTCGACCAGGTCATTTAACCCATTCAACACCAAGTAACTCACATGGACTGGTCCATGATATTCATAAACCAAGAAATGAATCAGAAAATCACATTTGGACAAGTTCATTTATCAAAATGGGTAATTATGTCTAAAAATAGTCATATCACTGGCAAAAAGTGCAGATCCTGATGAGACGGCTCATCACGAGCCGGCTCATCTGGATCTACACTTTTTGTAAGCCTATTTAGAGGTATGTGGTGTTGAAAGGGTTAACTTGATTTAAGCATTACTACATGTAGTTGGAGCTTTTCTCTCCTTGTTTCTAAAATGTTTGAGCCAAGATGTTGTAGCAGATAAGTCGTGCACTGCTGGTGTTACATGTATTATGGGTCACGATTCGTGCTGCACTGCATTGCACCATTTCTATCTGGTGAATCTGACGTTTATGATGTGGGCTCCATATTGTACTGCAGTACTCAATATTTGATAACACCAGAGTGTTGTTGGCATTGTTCTTTGTTGGTTTTGACGTTTTAAGAAGATTCCTTATGTCACAGGTTGTACTTAAAAGAGTACATGTATCGGAGTTTAATAATGTGAATGGTTTGCCATAATACATAAATACCTAATATTCGTGCATGCTTGTATAGCCATTTCAATTTGTATATCATTGTTCTTTGTGTCGTATGCAACGGTATTGAATCGGATTTACTCGGCAATCCTAATTCAGAGACGGAAATGGTCGCTATTTCCCGGGTTAATTATGTCATGCATGTGTTTTGTCTCGTGAACACATGTCAATGTCTTGTTCTGTGTCCAATCGTTTTGTTTATTGTATTTTTATGAATGAAAGATTGTATGATACTACGAAAATCGATGAAAGCACTACATGCATTGGTTACTAATAAATCTTCTTTGCACAATGATACCTCCGCCCTAGGTCAGAGTTGAGAGTAAAGTTGCATATTATATCGCACATTTACTTTATAAATATCTTTACCTTTCAATTTATATTGAAAGAGTGTATTAGTTATTACAGTAAGACACTGTGGCCATTTTCATTTTATTTAAGTTTATTTAACGTCGCTACCGGTTTCCCATTTCAGCGACGGGCAGTTTACCTAACAACACCTTTCCTGGGCAGGCTCCAGCGGTTAACCAGTACTTGGTGCACCAACCTCCGTAAGGAACTGCCAAATATAAATGAGACACGGTCTGAGCGGGACTCGAACCCATGACCATCAGAGATGATAGGTTACAGTGGTATACAAGTCAGCAACCTTAATCATTCGACCACGGAGGCGGTTTATTTTCAAATATACGGAAAATATCCAATTATATGACCCCTGTCACAATTACGCTGAAGGAAACCTAGCATACATGTTATTTGCCTTCTTTGTAGCTTGATTGATTGGTCCTTGCAGGCTATGTTCTATGATCTTTTGCTAGTTCTACACCTTTCAGGTTATTAAAAGATCTTGGGGGACTTGAACCTTATCACTAGGGGTGTCACGATATCAGCAACCCATATCGCGATATATTGTGATATTTTATCAAATAATCACGATATTTATCGCGATATATTGCCTATTCATTTTTCATGCATTGTGATTATTTTTTTCTATAAGAGTATTTAATAAGATGACACGGATTACATTATACACATTTTAAGACACTATCTCATTCAACAGTATCTATTAACTTGAAAAACAACAAAACACTGAATAGAAGAACAACTTAAATCGACTAGAAAATGTTTCAGAGAACGGTGAATATATAAGCACCGGTTGAAGCGATTGAGTTTGAGTTGAGTATAAAAAAAGCAGATCCCCTGCATATAACCATAAATTCATAAATTCTGGTCGGAAAAAATTGGTGAAGTATACGACTGGGTATCTATTTACAGATTCATAAACAATATAATTATTATTATACAAGACAAAAAGGTAAAACAGTTTAGATTTAAACTACTGAATATAATCGTTCCGTCTAAGATACTGAGATACAAGTGGAAAATGGTAGCTTCCCCTAACTGCTCTGTTTGTGATGTACCGGAATCATATGAACATGTATTTATCACATGCCCTACTGTAAACGATCCATGGAAGCATCTAATAGAAGTGATGCGACATATCGGAATAAATTCCAACTTAACGAATGCTTAGAAATATTGTAATAGGATACAAAATATCGCAACCGGACTATTTTTATATCAATGTCATACTTGCTACTTTTGGTTTTAGTTTATACAAAGCCTATTTCTTGAGTCAGAGTAGAACTGAAACGGTTAATATATACGCCTTGTTTAAGTATGAGTTTTACATTCTACACAAATACTTGTCGGACACTAACGCGAAAATTAAATGGATATCATGCTTAAACGATTATTTTTTACAACATTAATTGTGTACATTTTATTATATAGTTTAGTTATGTAGTGAGGTATATTATATAATTGTTAATCTGTAATATGCATGTATAATGTGAAGGAAAAAAACGAAGTCTCTGGCTTCACCAAAAAAAAAAAAATATCGCTCAATATCGGTATTCAATATTAATATCGCGGATCCTAATATCGCGATATACCGGTATATCGTGACACCCCTACTTATCACACAGAGAACACTTCTATCTATCTTCCTCATACATGTCAAACCCCTCTGAAGACAGCGACGTTGGACAATGATGCTCTAAATACAAATTATGTAGAGATGTTTGTTATTTAAATTTTGATTGGTAACTTCTACTTATTGTAGTGTATTTAGCAGTGGATAGATATAAGACGATAAGTCTGGCTAGCTCATGTAAACAGGTCTACGTCCCCGCGAGGGGTTCGACATCAAAGGTAGATAGATAGCTCAGTTGGTAGAGCTGTCCGACTAGCAATCGGCAGGCCATGGGCTTTGAGCTCTAAGTATGGGCTTCGAGCTCTAAGTATGGGCTTCGAGCTCTAAGTACTTCATTTCAATGACGACAAAGCTATAAGCTTAGTTGGCAGTGTATACAAATTTATTTTAGCTCGCTTGCGACACAAGTTCTTACAACTTATATTAATCACTCTCGAGACCTCATTCCTGATGGAATCCATCACCACGACGGAGAGAGAAGAGGCAATGTGGAATTTAAATGCCAGGCCTAAGGGTACAATCGTAACAGCTCCAACGTGGCTCGAACCTGGGGCCTTTCCCACCTGAAGCAAATGCGTTACCACTGCACTATCACGACTTCAACAAGAGTTGTTAGAGCTGTCAGAATCGTTTTCCGGAGGTCATTGGCTCGAACCCCAAGTCACTAACTGTTCCACTTTTTCGTTGCTTGGTCACTTCAATCTAAAACAAAAGTCATGACAAAGTCTGTCACAGACTAACCTGGGTATTACGTTTTCCCCTTGAAAACTATTTTCAGCCGATTTTCTCAACCGAAGTCGTCCGTCCACTTCACCATAGAATTGGTGCTCGTGTCTAGGATCATAAAATGGTCCGAATTTAGGGAAATATGCCATTACAACAGAATAATATTAAAAACTGGCATCATTTCGTTTCTGTATACAATATCCGGGTACTTTAGTTTAGTTAAAATATACCTTTATTAGAGAACTGAATAAACTCAACGAATTGTTAGTTACGACAAGGTACGAAATAGTCGAAATTGACCTGTAGATCTATACATCATCTCCAGATTATTAAATTTTGAACAATCGGTTTCGTTCACGTAGTCTGGGAACAGGCGTCGATATATTTTACCTGGTCAGTCAAATAAATATATTTTAACACCGAGACTATTAATTAGGCCGTATTGAACTTATGCTCATATCAACAATGTCATTTTGCCAGAAGTTAAAAAGTGAAGCATCGACAAACTGGAACCCAGGCTATCGTTCACGTACAAGATCCACGAAACATTAGTTTGAGTCGGACATAATATAGTATGTAAACATTAGCATAAAGCTAATTTCCCAATCTATATAAGTATGGGTAGTCGTGATAGCGCAATGGATGCGCGTTCGCTTCAGGTGCGAAATGTCCGGAATTCGAGCCCAGCTGGAGCCGTTACGAGTGTGCCCTTAGGCAAGGCATTTAATTTCCACATTGCCTCCTCTCTCTCTCCCTCGTGGCGATCGATTCCATCAGGAATTAGATCTCGAGAGTGATTAATATAAGTTGTAAGAACTTGTTTCGCAATCGAGCTCAACTAAATTTATATCAACTATAATTATAAGTATGGTAATGAAATGCCCTTTCAAATATTATTTATTGCATGCATACATGTATAGGCATACGTATGTTCCATTGATGTCAAAACACATAAAGGAACAAAAGGAGACTCTGGAATGGGACTATGTCTGTGTCATTACACTATCCTCCATAATCTAAAATTACTAATATCTTCAGTAGGCGTCGCTCATATTGGAAATAGTTAGCGACAACACATACAGGTAAATAAAAACACACACACGTACATCTCTGATAATACCTATGTTACATTGTTGTACATAAACATTAAAATAAGCAAACACGTGTATATTACAACGATACATGTACGGGTTTTATCATAAATTACTTTGTTGAAGAGGTCTCGAGAGTGTTTACTGTAAGTTGTAAGAAGTTGTTTCGGCAAAACCTAAAACAGTGACGTGTTTATTACTGGAAATTAGAAACAGACATTTGGAGTTGGTTGGACAGACAGTGCTCAACTTTAGTATAAATGGTACGCTGCAAGCATAATGTTCATTATAATGGGGCATTCAAACGCAATCGTGACTACGCCAACAGTATTCCTCACACTCCCGTTATCAGCCCTTTTCTCAAACCCAGAATCGACTACACAAATGCGAGCATGAAGTTCATCATATCTTGTGACGACTTTGAACTCACCACCAAACATAATATGATTTGTTATTCTGTTGTATAGCATTCCATGGTCATCAGTTAGCATGAATTCAGACAGCAGGAGTTCCACTTGTTCACAGAAATATAAGTTCGTGATACTAAATACTCGTCCCATTAATGTAAATTGATAATACACCCTAGTGAATGTTTCAACAGTGATATTTACGGTAATGTTGCCAAACGATACGGTAAGCTCTTCCATGTTTCCAAATGCATATGCCCTGCTGATATCTGCTACTAAGACACGTTTTGAATTATTGATTTGCCAATACCATCGTGATTTCATCATAATGGCTATGCTCTCTAGTAATGTGTTTGGATTGGTGATATGTCTACGATTTATTAGATTAACTCTGAATGTGTTGCTCTTCATGTTTGTTTCCGTTTGTTCTTGGTGCATTACGTCCAGTGATAAAATGTACCATCTTTTGGACTGTGGGTATTGCAGATCAGAGATAAGTGTTAATATCGGAACAGAATTGGACAATGACTCAGATAAATCAATTGGCTGATTTGTAATAAGTTTCACACTTATTATGTAGCCTGGCACAAGCAGGTTGTTGATCGGAAATACACACTTCCCATTGCTGTTGTAGAGTTTACCCGACGCACATTGGATGGATCGGCATTCTTCTTTGCCCTATGAATGATGATAAAAGAGTTATTGTTAATATTTTATATATTAAATATGGGGACTCCGTTTCTGCATCCCCGTTGTTATGGCAGGTTAAGTTGTCGATCACATGGGCAGTTTAGCCTCTATATTTAGTAACGCACAACGTTCTCATTGGTCGAAATGTGAGCCAACGCAATATAGTCAGAATCTACCCTTAATGAGGTGAGTTATCGAACTCCTGATCAATCCGGACGATTCTGTATTTAGTCTTGAGCAATTTAGGGGGGGGGGGCTCTGAACTAGGCTAAGACAATTCATAGTGGATTTGAAAACTGATTAACATGGTAGCAGATCCAGCACTCTAACAGGAGAAACAAAATTAGATCCGATATGTTTAATCCTCAATTATCTCTTAGATCATTTTTATTATATTTATATAGTTTTAGATAATAAGGTTTTGCTAAAAATGGAATATAGGTTGCATGTTATACTGTACACAACTGATACATGATACACATGTATTATGTTGAACACCAACATAACACTGATTTTTTGTAAGCTTCCCCAATATGAGACTAATTATATGGATTGGCACGGACATCATCTCGTGCCAGAAGGACCCTAGGCATCACAGGCACAAGACACAAACATTTGTTTGGCCTATGGTCATATAGTAAGCATTAAACATTACTTACTATATGACCATAGGCCAAAACAATTTTTGTTTGTGTCTTGTGCCTGTGCTAGGCATAATCAGTAAGACGGGCAAGGGCAGAAGCTAGACAAACTATACACAATAAATTGATTGCCGAGCAAAATGAAGCAAGAACCACATTACAAACCAAATCGGGAAGGAGGCTGCCGTTTCGGAGGTACAGTATGTACATATGTAAACTATTGGACTGTGTGAGGCGCGTAGCGCCGAAGACAGTACCAATAGATTACATATTGGATCCGTTGCTTATATCTTACGTAAAACATATACTTATATAACAAGATCCCACCATTTATAATTGTTAATTTCATACATGTACGCGTAGGATTTAATATAATACTGTGGCCTTTTGACAGCTGTCCAATATTAATAATAATGGACTGCAAGTACAAAGGTATAACATCACGACGGTGTTTTAAGAGAGCATACACATGTTGGTGACGGCTCGACTTCTACCTTGAATGCGGATGAGTTGAAGACATGAACTAAGTAACCAGAGATATTCTTGCTGGGGTGGACTGACAAATCGTGGAAGCTGTGTATAAAAAGAGTCATTAGTCCAGTAATTAACACATTGGACTGCGAATCCATAATTATATTAACACTCTATTAGATGGGACCATATGAGGAGGCAGTCTGTATCATTGCACTATCCTCCAAATTCTAAATTGACTAATCCCTTTAGGAGATGTTATATGGGCAACAGATAATATTAGTTAATACAAATTTGTTTTAGCTCGATTACGAAACAAGCTCTTACAACTTATATTAATCACCCTCGAGACTAATGGAATATATCGCCCTGGGTCAGAGAGAAGAGGCAATGTGGAATTTAAATGTCTTGCCTAAGGGCACAATCATAACGGTTCCAGCGTGGCTACATTTATAATTCAGCACATACCTGATACATACAAATAATGATCTAAGCTTCGATGAATTTCACTATTTGTTTGAATGTGAACAATTTACAAATGAAAGAAGACAATATATTAAACCGATGTATTTTCGCCGCCCAAATATGTTTAAATTGGAGAAATTAATTTGCCCCAAAAATAGTTCAGAATTTCAGAAATTATGTAAGTTTATTATGATAATAATGTCACATACAAGAATGTAACAGGTATACTCTTTTTCCAAATTTGTGATATTTGTGTCTATAACTAAATATACTATTGGAAATATTTATTCACTTTGACGATTGATATATTCTGTGTTGTACTTTTGTTTTGTAGCCTCGTTTGTATGTCTTGTTTATTGTAAATATCTCATATTTGCATGTTCTGTACATGTATTGAGTGAAATAAAAGAGATGTTCTGTTCTGTTCTGCTTCATTTCGTCGACATATGTGCGAATGACCAAGTTATAATATAATCTATCACATACATATTAAAGGGTTGATTGCACAGATTAATTAGCAGTTCAACAATATATGACAATATTGTCTTTTCCGAAATAGTTTTCTATAATAATTCTGAATAGATATGATAATGTTGTGTAACATATATAGACAGAAATGCTGGAAAAGCAGTTCACTGTCAGTATATACTTTTGAAGATGTTGCTTCCGACATTGCCACACGCCTATTAAGTACTTACTTATGTTATAAAATTCAACATAATATTATACTGACAGCTTTGATGCGAGGAAGCTATCCAGCTGACTTTCGAAATGCCGGGGGTTTACCAGTGTGCACGTTAGTATCAGAAATATTGTTCTGATGGGCACCAGACTAGGAATATTCCTTCACCAATAATAGCTATTGTGTCGTCATATGATCTAAGTTATTGGTACAACGTTATATCCCAAAAGGGACAGACGGATATGTATATAGTCCAGTGGATAATACGTTGGACTGGTAATACAGGGATCGCAGGTTTGATACCCCGTCTGACCCTAATACAATTAACAGTCTTTCAGATGGGACTTTAAACCGAGGTCTCGTGTCGGTGCGTTACAGCGTAAACGTAAAAGAACCAGAGGAGACTCTGGAATGTATCACTCCTCCAAAAATCTAAAATTACTAATCTCTTCAGGAGGCGTCGCTCATACGGGCAACCGGTAGCGACGATAAATAAACGTAAAACACATACACATATACCCAAAATGAAAGCAAACTATATTGTGGCTAACGGCGTATTGACAATAGGTTATCCCTTATGTATAAAATTCATAATGATCTTGTTGCTATTCCCATTGAAAATTACCTAGTTCCCCTCTCCCGTCCTACTCGCCATTGCCATTCCTTAAGCTATAGGTTAATTACAGCAACAACTGACTACTACAAGTTCTCCTTCTTTCCAAGAACAATCTATCATTGGAACCACCTCCCTCCTGACAGTGTCCATCTCCCTACCAGAGAGCAATTCAATACGGCAGTTTGCCATATTGAACATGCCAGTCCCTAGTTGTTCTGCGTAGCTGCTTTTAAACTTTTACCACAACTTATTTTCATACCTTTTTAAATTATACTTTTAACTACTCATACTTTTAACTTCTTAGCGGTTTTTGACGCGCAACATGTATACGTCCCCGCGAGGGGTTCGACATTAAAGGAAGATAGATAGATAGACCATTTTTGTAGATATTCAGCCTGTATTTTGTTATAGGATACAATATTTATTCACAAATCTCATTTGTACTAAACTAGGGGAAGGTTTAATCGAATTAATAAATGTATTAACACTTTAATAATAACTTAATATTTGGAAACAGGAAAGCTGGAGAATTGGTTGGGATGTAACATCTCTACCTGTTCCTCTATACGCATAATACTGATATCGTTTACTTAAGCTCATCAAAACGTACAAGTACAGCAGAACCCATATCCAGATATGTGCGTAATGACAGGTGTTGTTGATGATGTATTTGATGATGCATTTGTGCTGCATACGTTAGCGCCGGGACACACTTCTTGTAGCATAACTGATATAGTCGAAATGTCGTTGTCTTGAAATCCTCCTACTGTAGCCAATCCGACTACAATAATTAGCAGCCGGAGCATATTTGACATGTGATAGCTGTACTCCTGCAAAAACAAGTTATTATATAATAAAATAACTTATTTCATATTATTATGTGTCTGTTTCTTACATTTTAATATGACTGTTCCCATACTTCTCATCTCGTAAAGAGCTTGACATTGATATATCTGAGAAAGCACCTGGTTGAGAATGTCACAGCTTTGACGATGTTATGCAACATTTTTTGCTCAGTGTTTTATCTAGTAACGTCCCGACAGCTTGGTCAAAAGGCGAGGCTGTATCTACATTTGACCTCGCTACACACTGTCTTACATAGGCATTACACTGGCCCCTGTAAGCTACAAAATCTACTGGTACCGTAGTATTTTAATAGTCGAACGTCCATACAGAATCGATAATGAACAAAATGATATTATTTAGTACAACTGATCAGGTAGGAGCAGTCACTTACTGGCATTATGGAGACCCCCAAACAGCCTACCTGTATAAAGTGTACAGATTTCAAGAAGGCGTATGACCCAATCAATCGCTAAATGTTATTGGAAAAGGTAGTGAAGATGGGATTTGCTGACATACTCTTTAATGCAGTTGTTTCAATGTAGGAAGATATGTGCATTGCTGTATACGGCAAAACGGTTTCGATACAGAATGGTTTCATGTTAAGTGTAGTTTGAAACTGGGTTGCACGCCATTCTCATTCTGTTTAACGTATATAATAACTGACCGTATTACATACTTGAATAGGTTAAGCAAGAGTAACACTTGGAACATTTGCCAAAACATTACTTTATGCAGACGATGTTGGTTTACTTACTGACCTTCCAGAGTACTTGCAAGTTATGTTTGATGCTTTAAGCTTGTGGTTTAGACAACACATTTACGACCGTATATTTAAGTTTCATTCATGCAGTTTACACGTGGTTAGCAGCTATTAATATCGAAGTGTTACTTGGAATCAATTTCTTGATTTGTAAGAAATTGCTAACGCTGTTGCAATGTCAGCAAGTCATTGGTCTAGTCATCTCAAAATGCAAAGCATTTGGGGGAAATAACTAATTTAATAATATATTATTGCAACCTTTTCCATAATGATGAATACAATTTATCATTACTGTCACATTAATAACATACATAACTCCTGATAATATATATATATACAACATATACATGACATGTTCAAAGTGCAAATGGACTGGGCTTACAGGTTTTGAAAACATTAGCAACAGACCTTTCCAAAAGGTCAAATTTGCTATCAATTTGTTCCGATGTATGTAGTACTAATATAAGTAAGTCTTTCAAGAAAAGTATTGTTTTGATTGAATAATAAAATTAAGAAGAATTGAGAGAGAAAAAATTTGAAAGAAAAAATTTAATAGCTTCCTTAATAAGCTGCTTGACTGCCTCTCCCCGAAACCTCAACCTCAAAACAATATCGGTCAAGTTGAAAAGACTGGGATATCTCAATAAATGCAACAGTATGAGGCAGTATCGACTTTAAATATCAATCGTTAATGATATTACGGTTAACTCATACTAAATGCAATTCATAATCGGGTCATGTGGTACTTTCTAGGGACCGGTAAATACTCGGGATGGCAACACATATTCGAATAAGAACTCGAACAACCGAATATTCGAATACTTTTACAGTATTCGAATATTTGGAAGAAAAACAAATATATTTGCAAAATTCAATATATCGTAAAACCTTACAAAGTTACAATACAAGTTTCAAGTTTCAAGTTTATTAGCAAATCGGCAAAACATTTGCCTTTGGCCATTTACAATTTCACTAACTTATGGCAAAGACAATAAATATATATACATGACAATAAATATATAATTTATACAAATAACAAAACACACAAACACATCAGTACAGTAAACGATCAGTAGACAAATCTAATTTAATTTCCAAGAGTATTTTTACGTAGGCATAGTGCTTCTTTCACAAATCGAGCAATATTCAGCAAACATTTATACTAATATTTGTCTGTGAGCCTACGTCTAATCGTAGGAAATTGAACTTTCTAGTGTTTGAGACAAACGAAAATGAACAGTCTGATAAGTTAAAGAGCTATCTGCTCGAGAAAATGGACCCTCATTTGAAACCATTGAGTGGTGGCGGGAAAATGAACTGAAATCCCCCCCCCCACTGTCGCTCACGTCGCCCGTAGACTACTGTCAGTGCCAGCAACGTCAGCCCCATCCGAACGCATCGTCTCCGCAACTGGTCTACTTATCAACAAGCTAAGGAACAGATTATCCACTTCTCTTGTTGACAACATTATTTTTTTGAACAAGAACAACGTTCAAAAAGGTTGTGACATTGAGTTTTAATGTGCACGCATGGTGAGTGTGAAATTTAGTGTGTACTGACTTAAGTCTCGTCGGGAATGGTAGCCTGCGCAGTGGACGATAACAATAACTGATTGAGTCGTCGCCAAATTTACAGGAAGAAGATATGACGTAGGGCATACAACAGAAAGTAGATTAATTGTGAAAATTTGTGTTTGAGATATTTTGAGTTTTTCACAGAATTATAACGGATATTCGAATATTCAAATATCTTCCCGACCGAATATTCGAATGCCTAAATCGCTATTCGTTGCCATCCCTAATATTAACGATTATACTGATCTCTATCTCGTTAAATAACTGTTGTGTGAAATATGAATGCATATGTCCATTATCTAGCTGTAATTAGTTTCCTGTCCGTATAATACTCGCATAATATATAAACTTTGCTGTATTTTCTATTACATGTTTAGAGCTTTTAGACAAAAGGTTTTCAAACTTATGTATAATTATTAGGCCATTGGCAATAGTATCGCTTAAAATATTTTATTCTTAAATCTCTGTATTTTGGGCAAACCATAAGAAAATGATATTCATTGATATTCATTTTCTATCAAGTTTGAATTACAGTTAATGCATACTCGCTGACCTCTTGGGATATAGTTATATCTACCGGTTTCAATGTTTAATTGGTGGGAAGATGTTCTAAATCTTGCTAATGCAAAGCGGAATCGTTTCTCTTTCATGAAGAGAAGATAACTTTCCATGATGAATTCGTACTACATGTATATGTTTCTAACCTGTTAGAATTATTTATACCTGCGTACCAACTTTGGTGATACATATCAATGATTCTTTATTTTACAGAACAAAAATTAACAGGATAATTCAGCTGAGTTTGCCAAATCTGTGACATTCCACAATGGTCGAGTAATTACTTAATTTGAAAAGCCCGGTTAGAACCACTATACGTTTCTCCATTGGCATGTATCATTTTTAAGCATATTATAAACTTTTTTTATGATTGAATTTTCTTTAGATGAATTTTCTTTAGATGACAATATTTTTATACAGTATTTTATCATTATTATTTGTCGGCTTACTTTCATTGGTATCCTTCCTAATTCCCCATATATTGCGTCTAGATTTGTAGATTTTTTTACTCCCAACAATTTTCTGCAACATTTTGTGTGGAGATTAAGTTCATAATTTCCCCATATTTCCGCATAATAATTAAGGATCGGGGCTACTAGTGAATCAAACAGTTTGGATTTTTCAGAAGTAGGCAATTCAAGCTGATTATAGACAATAAACCGACATTATTTAACGAGAGAACTCATTTGAACAATTAAGTCAAATCTACAATGAAAACAAGAAATAGCATAATGACATATGTAAACAGTAGCCAGGTTCAAAGTCAAGGTCGCACTTTGAGGTCAAAAGTCAAATGCCTACATTTCGTGTCCGGTCCATATCATGTAGGTGTGAATAGGTGTTAGGTGTTAATACCTACAACGCGTACGTGCATTTGTATCTACAAGTGCACGTACAAGTCATCTCAACATCTTAATTATCGGAAGTGGGGAGCTCTATGCGTCAGGTTGAAAGACCCAATTTAAAGTTGATGTGTACCTTCGACCGATAGGGCTCTCGGGAGCTCTATGCGTGTTTGCCTAACGCATAGCGCTTCTTATGAGCTCTATGCATTGTGACCTAACGCATAGAGCTCCTCGAGGAGCTCTATGGGTTAGGAGCTCTATGCGGCGTAACAGTGCCTAACTATAGGATCTTACATGAATGCAGATGATACTGCAGTCTATCTATCACTGCCATCTGCAAATGAGTCGGTCACATTCCAAAACGATACAATGAGGTTAGAAGAGTGGGAATTGGAGTGGGACATGGAATTTAACCCCTCAAATGTCAAATTATCCAGGTCACCAAAAGGAAACATCCTATTCCCAGTCAATATAAACTCCATGGAGTCCTACTTGTGTCGGTCACCTCAGTCAAATACCTTGGCGTGGATATCTCAAATGTGGTGGGACGCTCACATAAATAGGTCAACACACAGCTAATCAAAAATTAGGGTTTCTACGTAGAAACATCCAGGTCAAATCCGAAATCTTAGGTCCATTGCTTACCAGACACTAGTGAAACCCCAGCTGGAACATGGCTCCCCATACTAACACATCGATTATTACAATTGTATTGTACTTGTGCTTATAACGATAGTTCAGGCGATCCTATGCCACTTGGTGATTCTTTAAATTCAGAATCGTGTAGAGACTCCCATGAGGTGGACTCGTTTCAGCTGATGCAGACTGTTTTGGGCGAGTCATTTGATTCAAGGACACCCGTTCTCCCATTTTTAAGTTAACTGTTAATAAAAATCAGTTTGATTTATACGCCGACATTCGTGGCAAGTTGCATGCCGGTTCGGATCTTACTTATCAAACAAGGGGAACAACATAAATAACATTTCATCGAAGGCATACAGAAAACGGTCGATGAACGCAACAAACTTCAAATTTACTGACATATTTCCATTGAGTTGGATACTGTACGTGAATACGAACGTGGAAGTTGTGATGACGCAGTGGATGCGCGTTCGCTTCAGGTCCGGAGTTTGAGCCCCGCTGGAGCCGTTACGATTGTGCCCTTAGGCAAGGCATTTAAATTCCACGTTGCCTCTTCTCCCTCCCTCATGGCGATGGATTCCATCAGGAATGAGGTCTCGAAAGTGATTAATATAAGTTGTAATAACTTGTTTCGCAATCGAACTAAAATAAATTTATATAAAATTATATAAAATAAGAACCCGACGATTTGGTTAGCTTTAGGTTTAACGTCGCACCAACAGCTTAGTTCATACTATTATGGCGACTGCAGCTATTATTTGTGAAGGAAGATCACGGATGCCACTCCGTGTAGTATTTCAGGTACGGGAGGGAAGAACCACCGACCTACCGCAAGCCTGTTGGTTAGGTTGTCATCACTTGAAATAATTAGACACCCCAGTGGGATTCGAACCTACATCGGTGAGGGACACGTATATGAAGTCAACGACCATAACTACTCTGCGACGGACGTCCCTCGATTTGGTAGTGACGATGAAGATGATAAAACAATCCATAGAACCAAACGCATATGTTTGGCTTGCGGATTCCTCTTCAAAGGTGGTTTATGTGGATTTTGTATCATGGATGAATCTCACAATATAGACATGTTAGCCTCACACCAAACATTTCAAGGCTTTTCTTGGCCTATTGAGTTCAGATATTCTCCGTGTTCATGGTTTACGTGGAAAATGTGCTCAGTGATGCTGGTTTCGTGACCAATTATCAAACTTTAAAATCAGTATTAATTCCTAAATAAACGCATTGCCGTGCGTCTTTAAATAAATCACTCTCACCACAATGGTATGTTTTATTAACTCTTGTTATGCGTAACTGGTTATTGTGTATGGTAATGGTGACGCAGTGAGCAATGGTAGCATATACATGTATGGCATGTCGTATGCTTGGCGCAGCAAATTTTGTTAACGTTTATTTATCGTCTCTACCGGTTGCCCATATGAGCGACGCCTCCTTAAGAGATTAGTTATTTTAGATTTTGGAGGATAGTGCGTGATACAGACAGAGACCCATTCCAGAATCTCCTCTGGTTCTTTTACGTACACGGTGTAAAGCACCGACACGAGACCTCGGTTTAACGTCCCATCTGAAAGACTGTTAATTTGATTAGGGTCAGACGGGGGATCGAACCTGCGATCCCTGGATTACCAGTCCAGCGTGTTACCACTGGACTACATATCCGTCTGTTTGGCGCAGCAAGTAGTATGCTGCTTTTTATATATTATTCAGGGAGGCAAAAACGGTTTATTTCATTCAACAGAACTACCCGGTACATAAGTGTGTTTGTGCATGGATATCAGTACAATTTAGTAACCAAGGGAACGCAGGTTCGATCCCCCGTCTGACCCTAATCAAATTAACAGTCTTTCAAATGGGTACTTTAAAGTACACTGTGCACGTAAAAGAACCAGAGGAGACTCTGGAATGGGTCTCTGTCTGTATCATTGCACTATCCTCCAAAAATCTAAAATGACTAATCTCTTCAGGAGGCGTCGCTCATATGGGAAACCGGTAGCGACGATAAATAAATGTAAAACACACACACACACATCTAAAATGAGTATGGAATGTAAGGTTAACTGACTCTAGTAGAGCATTGTTTTATAGGAATATTGCTTCTTTCAAATATCAATTATACCTAGATTGTTTTAATGTAAATAAATTGTGTCAAGCTCTAACACGGTTAAGAGTCTCCTCTCACAGGTTGTATATTGAATCGGGCAGGTGGTCTAGACCTGAACGCACACCAGTTGATGAAAGAATATGTACTGTATGCAACGTACTGGAAGACGAGTACCATTTTATTATTGAGTGTAGAATATTTTTAGATATCAGGAAGCTGTATATACAAAAGAAATATTGGTGTAGACCAAGCATGAACAAATTTATTGAGCTTATCACTTCAGAAAACAAAAATGTAATTAGGAAACTTGGACTGTTTATTTATAACGCATTTTCTATTAGAACTACTCTTTTGTATGCTAATTAGATACACTGTTTGGAAGTGGACACCGGATAGAGACGGGAATTTCCCTGAGTTATGTAATCTTTATGTTTCGTTTCGATAAAGGTTAACTTTAATGTGGTATCCGATTGTTCGATATGATGGTATGTAATTATTTAAGGAAGTAATAGTCCTGGTTTAAGATCTTGTCAGATTACTGTCTACAACATATATCTTAAGTATTCTATATAGACATGATACAACACTGTGCTTATTCCGGGGAGGGGGTCACATGTGCAGCGGGAGCCACGTAGGTAGGGATAGACCCCATCAACGGACCGGCTATACTCTGTGATGCACTTTTGAAAGTAAGCACAGTGTTTCGTATGTCATTTTGTTCATTTTTAAACCATATATGAACTGATGTTTATATAGATACAGTTGATTGTGTGTTATAGATCGATGTATATAATGTAAATTTATTGTATTATAATTTGACGTCTGTACAAAATGTTTGGCAAAGGCACTAAAATAAAACATTTATTTATTTACTTAATTAATAAAAAACCTAAGGATAATATTTCATTTATACATTTACTTACCATGTATGTATGACATATATGCGTATACATATATACTATCGGGTAAGGTATATATGCATGTACATTGTATTATACACGCAAATAATTAAATCATATTGGAACGACTATTGCACTAAATATGTCTATTTTCGTTTAAATTGAAATAAATAAAATTGCATAAAGCTCAAATGATTTTGGGGTATAAAATTACAGGGCCTTCTCTTTGTTTTGTACGATGATCTGTTTTATTATGTGTGTTGTGTAGATTGTCACTACAAAATGTAGTTTCACTGTTCGCTATCTCTATCATGCATATGTTTTGACCTCATGGGCTTTTTAGCCTAATGGTTTTGAATAAAATGTCTGTGTCTGTATTAGTGAATGCTTTTTAATTCGAATTGTGTTGATAAAGGCATGAACAGATCCATTGAAATCTGCATTAACCCTTTCAACCCCACAGGCCTCTAAATAGGCTTATGAAAAGTGTAGATCCAGATGAGCCGGCTCGTAACGAGCCGTCTCATCAGGATCTGCACTTTTTTGCCAGTAATAATTATTACTATTTTTAGATAAAATTACCCATTTTGATAAATGAACTGGTCCAAATGTAATTTTCTTATTAATTTATTGGTCTAAAAATAGCATGCACAGTCCATGTCAGTTACTTGGGGTTGAAAGGGTTAATGTGCACACATACATTAAATAAGTGTGTGCTAATTATCATGGGTGATATTTTAAAATAGCGTTTCATTTGTTTGCAAATATTATGGAATTCATTATAAATCTAATAGTTTTGTTTGTGTTCGGTCAATTTCTTAAGAGTACCATCAATAACTGATGCATTTCCACAAAGAATGAGTGAAAATATGATATACAAAATTGATTTAACTAAATATACAACACAACAACTATGTAAATTGTAAATCAACATGTAAACATTTTAATAGAGCAAAACATATATATAAACTAAGAAAAGCAGACACTAATAGAAAAATAGAACATGAAGAAAGTAAACGGTACAAATCTATACTTAATAAAAACTATCACATTATATAACATATACCGTATATAAAAACATTAAAAAGAAATAAACGTAAAGGAGTTTGGAAAATCTTTGGGACTTTGAGACTACTACGCGTTGTTCTGAATATTCTAATGTGATTTCTTCATTGATGACTGGTTATTTAATGTTTGTGTCTGGATTCATGTACTGTTTTTATTATCTTTTAATTCATTATTGTACACCGCCATTGAATATGTATTTATATGTAGAAATAGGCGTTTAAGCAAATAAACAAGTTTCAAAACATAGTACATGCAAGTATAAGTGATATATATATAGAGAGAGATAATGAATACTTAGTTCTAGAAATAAATGAACCATTATATGTAGAAATAAATATCGAGGCATTAGATGTTACAGTCAAAGCACTAAACAATAATGAATTGTGTTGCATAGATAAAGTCTTAAATGAACACATCAAGTCAACTTTTCTTCACATACTAATATAACTATATCCAATGTTACTTTCACTTCATGTGAACTACAAGAATCCCGGAGCATAGGACTAATATTTTAAAAACAACGGTTCATCTGCGGATCATGACAATTACCAACCGATAACATTACTAAGTTGCTTACGTAAATTATTTACGGATATTTTACTCACACGACTTGAAAAATACTTATCGATCCAAAATATTAGAACAATAATTAAATCAATTTCAGGTGGGTTTTTAGAAAAGGGGTTTCTAATAATATGTTTGTTATACACTCGCTTAATGACATTTTACGACTTAGAAACAAGTGTGTGCGTTTTTAGACTTAAAATGTGTATTTGATACTGTTTGACGTAGCAGGCATTGGTGCATAAATGGAAATTTGTTATTGTTTCGACAGGGTGAAACTTTGATACCTTTGGTATTTTCTATGTTTATAAACGACAAAAATAACTATATTGCAAATAACAATGATGTTGACGGTATTACAGATATCCTAATGACGATACAAATGTACAAAAATACGAAAGTGCGTGTAATTATTTGTTGCGTCTTATTCTATGCCGACGACACCGATCGCAGAATCAGCAAAGGTCCTACAGAATGCCTTAAACAAATATGCTAACTTGACATTTGGAAACTAACACTAAACAACACACAAAAACAAAAATTGCTATATTTAGTATGCACATCCAATACACATACAACTACAAAAACGACAAAATATAACGGATATGAAATATGTAGATATGGCAACAATTCAGTAAATTAAAAAGTACACTATTTTTTATTAAAGTTTCTAAAATGTATTTTAGGTCTAAAGTCAAGTACATCTTCCTGTATGTTATATGGAGAAAGTGATGTAAAACCAATATCTATAGATATATAGTCTACAATCATTTAATGGAAGTCGTGATTGCGCAGTGGTAGTGCGTTCGATTCAGGTGCGCCCAGCTGTAGCCGGTACGATTGTGCCGTTAGTCAATGCATTTAAATTCAACAGTTCCCTTACTCTCTCCCTTGTGGCGATGGATTCCATCAGGAATGAGGTATCGAGAATGATTAATATTACTTGTAAGAACCTGTTTCGCAATTGAGACAAACTAAATGTGTATAAACTAAGCATGGCATGGTCAAACCTTGTCATTCCAAAGCAACACAAACATGTCATGTCAACTTTATCCTATTTTATTAACTTTCTATAACAATACCCAACTCATGCCGAAACCGAGACTACTGTTACGGTAGCATGGTTAACATGTATTAAAAACATACTCACCAAATGGTATTTAAATATAATACAATAATTATTATGTATATGGTAAACTGAAGTATTTCCATTTTTATTATAAGTTTACTGATGTACAAGATGTCCATATTGCAAGTAAAGTGCTTTGATGTACTCAACAAATCCACTGCATTTGATAGTCTTAATTATTGGCTCATCTATGTATATATACAACTAATAAAAAGGAATGTCAACAATATACAACAGTACATAGCCATTCATTAAAATTGAATTGCAGGAGTATTATTTTAGAATATCACAAGTCATACAAACATGATCACATTCATATTTTTACAAATTGAATAAGAAAACAAAGGGGCTAAAGAAAGTAAACCAAGTGAACGATAATATATACAAGCTAAAACTGAGGAGTAGTAGTTAATTGTCAATTAAAACGTTATTAAAATAATTCAAATTAAATTGTGAAGTTCTAGCCCAGCACTATCGCGCAACTAAAACTGTTTTAAGAGACCAGGTATCAACCTGGATCAGATTGAGGGTGAACTTATTAGAAACGAATTCTCAGGATTTGTAAAACATACAATGAAGTAAGACACATCATAATCATTATTTACAAACTTTTAAGATAAAACGCACGTCTTTGTAATAAACGTGTATGTTAAAACAGGCTTGGCACATGACCTGATCAAACTATGGCTGGAACACAAACTATTTAGTTGATCTCCGAGTACTCCGGTTTCCTCCCACACGAATGACCACATTTACACTTTCATCCGCGCCAATGAGATTGATTCATATAAGTTGTTAGACCTTGTTTCGCAATTGTTGTAAAATAAATAAAGCTTAAACTATTCATCTTGACTTTTACAATTTTCACACACAGTCTTCATAGGAATCTTCTATACATGATTGTTTATTTTGGTTAGCTTCAAGTGACCGTATTTTCATAGTCAGTGTACGGATGTCATTGTCCGCCGTATGATGACTAATTTACAAATATGTTTTAACACGTGGTACTATCTGTCGTATATTAACTTCACCCCAAATTAACCTCTTCCACATCCATAGACGTGACATCTGGTCATAGCTCTGCATCCAGTGGTGGTCTGTAAAAGCATATTTGCTGTTTCTTCTTCGTTTTCGTCTTATTAGGTCAACACATGCCCTTTGCATATAAATGCTTTTCTTTGCGAATTCCTTGCATATAAAGCATTGTTTTAATCTACGGAAACCATGCTCAGCTAGACTGTTTGTAAAATACTGACTATTTGGCACATATACTGCGTCGACATGTTCTTTTAACAACGAACCAGAGTAGAAGTATGGTGCATTGCTTTCCTTCGTGTGTTGTACACGGTAATAGTCTGAGCCATTGAATTCATTATATAAAAGAAAATGATGTGTTACATATGAAGGTCCTGTTATGTCAAATTTGTCTACCATTGGATGGTATATATATAAATTGTCCATCATCAATTTAATAAATGGATGTTTTGGCCGACACATCATTAGAGCGTTCGTTAAAAGAAATGGTACGCTATACAATAAAGCACTCTGTTCAAATGGTTCCGGTGGAATTATGCATGTATATTTGAAGGTAACTCTGTCAAGTGGTCTCAGACATTCATAGTCAAGGTCAGCGTATACACCTCCAAATTCATATAGTATCACAAAACGCAGAGCATCTGCTCTGTTAATAGAAAATATATATGTATCCCAAACTCGAAGTAAGTATGGATGTTTATCCTCTATCAACTTTCTTACCAATTCGTCTGTCCAAAAATAGTACTCCCACGCAGGGTTTAGATCACTAAATGTTTTCATATAGTCAACATAATCCGCCGGGATTAGTTCACTCTTGTACGTCTGGTGAATAATATGTGGAATACGAGGTTTATCCGCCGCAACTGTCGGAAAGTCAGTATCTACTTCCGGCTCGAATGGATGGTAGTCACTTTCTCTTACCCATGACGGTAAGCTGTCTGAAACAAGTATCTAACAATTAGATACACAGCCAGGTCCGCAGTGGTAAAAAACGGAATCAGCGAGGCGTAACACTACCTATATGTATACAATCCGGATCCAACCGGATGAGTTATTTATAGCCTTCGAGCAAAATAGCAGACGATACAAGTAAATGTATACTATAATATGTTTAATAAGCTCTCGGTGTAGAGATTTCCGTTATAAATATATAATCATACAACTAATCTGTCCCGTACCAAATCAAACCAGTTTGGTTATTTACAACGGTTGCGCAATAGATTAAACTCGGACTAGATAAAGCAGCTACTTCTCTGAAAGCGCTTTTACTTGTCAATTAACCAATCATATTATAATACACCTTTGATAATATATCTTCCCATGTATTCAACTCACTTTTAAACCAGGTGTCGAGATGTAAACATTGTCGCGTGGTTTACACCTCTGTATTTCACAGGTAAGACCGTAAAGTACTTTTCTTAAACCATTAACCAATCAAATGACAGCTTGGTTTACATCTCCAGTATGCGGGCGGATAGCGATATGTACAGCTCGCTTTATTATGTATTATGTTTGTTAAACGTTAAAGCATAATAGTTGAATGTAAACATAGAGGGTTTAATGGGGTCACTCTATGATGAGATAGGACAGTCATAGTACTCTCCCCCTTATAACGCGTTAACAATATAATAAGTCTGGGTATGCAGTTTAAACTTTATTGACACTAATTATAATACAAACAGGTATATTTACAACATCGAAAGTAGATATTTAATATATACATAATTATAGCGAGCACATAACTAGTATAGCTTCAGTGTTCAATCACTGGATGTCACTGGCTTTGATAAAGCTGTTAAATTTTGATGGAAAATTCTTCTACTTAACGTAAATGCGCTTGTTCCGCCCCCGGCCAACTGTCTTAAGAACACGTTCAATTTTCCAAATCTGGTCTGGCTTAATGTCCACTTTCTGCAGTTCACTTTGAACTTTGTTCATGTCTTTCAATCGGTAAATTGGTATTGTTCCTCTATGATAGCGTTTGTATATTAAAAACGTTTCTCCCGTATATGTTTCGTCGTACGCTCGGGAAAATACATGTTTTAAATGACTGATGCGCACATAATCACCAATTTTATATTTGAATGTTTTGAGTTTGCCATTGTTCTTGCTCTGTGCGAAATATGTGGAAAGCCTGACTGTTTCTTGATTGTCTTCGTTGACGTCGGCTGGAGCCATATCTATGGTCCGGTGATAGGTTTAGTTATAACTATCAGCCATGCTCTGTAACACCGGTAGGTACTCGTAATCCTCCTTGAGTGTGAAATAACGATTAAGTTTCGTCTTGATGGTCAAGATTGCCCTCTCAGAAGTTGAGGCCTTAGTTTCGTTCTGCGTAGGGAAGTACTTGATTCCATATTCTTTCATGACTATATGTACCTTTTTAGCACGGAACTCTTGACCTGAAATGATAGAAAATGCATATGTAATACATATCATAAAGCACCAGTAATACATAGAGAATAGTTTATATACATGTAGGAACAGCTTTACCTAATAGATAATGGATAATTAAGCATATACCTTACCTTTATCGGTAATGAGCCTGGATGGTGACCTTCAAGATTTGGTGAAGACATCTTGAAAGGCGGTTGCTACATCTCCCCCTGTTTTAGATTTCAATGGTCGCAGCCAAACTGTTTTGCTGAATGTGTCTATGATTAATAGCACATATTTATAGCCTCGATTCCATTTCGCATATTTCACCATTTCCATTAGGTCTGCCATCCATAAATCGTCCGTTCCTGTACTGATCACGTGGTTTCGTCGAAAGCGTCGCCTCACGGGTTTATGCAGGCTATATGACTTGGTTTTGTAAGAATCTTCGTATCCTATACATTCCTAGTTTGTATTTTCCCTCTCGCTGTACCACTTTGTACAATTTCTGAGGACCAGCATAACTGGCGGGGTGTGAAGGATCATAGTAGATAGCCTTTAAATAATCCTCCCACGGAGCCATGTCTGAACGCGTCTATGGCATAAGCACAAATGAAGTTATATGTCTCTGCACCACACATTTATTGTTCATCGGCATCGCCGCTTTCATCGCCGCTGTTTTCATCATCCGATTCATCAAATAAATCCTGGAATGTTGCCTTATTCTTGTGCAGGACACGTTTCACAGCAGATGTTAGGTTGATACCCTTTGATGTGTCGATCTCTGACATAATCTTGCGATGTATGCCACTTGTTCTGAGAGGAATAATGTAGCTTTCAATGAGCTGACTGTATAGCTCGATGAATTTACTTTGATCGTAATTCTCCATTCTTTCTTCTGCTAACCGTGTGGCCTCTTTGTCGGGTTCACCATTGGCTACATATTGGTCATAAAACGTTCTGTACTTGTCTTCGCCTCTTTCCCGGGCTAGTTTCCACAGCGCAGTGTATGCCTCATTCTCTTCAATATCGTCGTAGCTGTCCATACGTTCTAGGTTTCTCATAGGTTCATCATTACCTTCTAACTTCATCTGTTTAGGCACTGGTTCTTCATTCTCAGGACATTGCCCGCGTTTAATGTGTTGTTGCAGATCGTGCGTTGTGTCGAACAATAGCCCGCAATCGTCGCAAGCTTGTCCTTTATCAGCCATGTTTCCAGATAACGATTGATCTGATTCAATATTTTCCTCTTTAGTTCTGATGTGCACTGTTTGAGTTCCAACTGACGAATGATGAATATCTCTAGCAAAGTCGTCTTTTATAGTATTTTGGCCAGTCACGTGATTAGGAGTTTGTTCATATTTGGATTCATCTGCCATGACACATTTTAATCTTTGGTCCTCGGTAGTAAATGGCTTTAAGTCAATTAGTAGATACCCATATGGGTACTTGGTAGCTTTCTCAAACGTTTTCATGAATTTGTCTGTATGCCCAGGATACATTTGTCTAGCCAATGTCATGACGGATTGCCTGTCTGCTGGATTGTTAAACAGTACTATATAATGACAATTCCTCCACTGCGTTGGGTCTTTGTTTCCAAACATGTTCTGAAGGATGGAAATCACTGATAACGATCTGTGACTTGAACCTTCTGTAAACAAATCAGTGATGCGTTTATCTTTGCCAGCTTCACTAAATAGGTCGTCCAATACGAGCAAGTTGTTTATGTAGGGATTAAAGTAGTCATCATCCTCCAAATCTGAGGGTATGCCTCGGATAAATTCCACTATGGGCGACACTGTCCTTTGAATCACAGTGTACAATGGCTGCCACCTCTTGTAAAGCCACACTATTCTCTGTATGTCCGGATGGATCCTTATGCTATGATTCTGCAGCAAATCTTTGACAAACGTAGTCTTCACACATGCTGAAATACAAACACTTTTATTAGTAAACACTTGTAAGCTATATGTGCTTGTTTTTAATACAATTAAGACCATACAATGCATAATATTATTTTAATAAAGATATAGATGTAATAGGCTTACCCGTTAGGCCCGATATCATCATGGTAAATGGATGCTGTAACACAGCCAAGTCCACTATCTGCTGCCGTTCCGTTTGAATGTGAGGCGGCGGCGGTGGATACGATTGACTGCTCTGCGACGGCGGTGGATACGCTTGACTGCTCTGCGGCGGCGGCGGTGGGTGCGCTTCATTGACCACCGTCCTATGATCTAGTTCATCAAAATTATGTCTGTGTCTCTGATGTCTTAACATAACATCTCTCCTCGAAAAGTCTTGCTTACATTCAGGACAGCTTACAGAATACATGTTGCTCCCCGGATGATTAACTTCAGAATGATGGCATAGATCTTACTCCGGCTGTTAAGTTATTTAGAAAAGACGCTTCTGCTGTCTTTAGCCAATCAAATCCCTTCAATCGAATCATAGTGTGCATGCGTAATTCAGTAAGTTTATAAGTGTATGAACTCATTAAGCTTTAAGCTTCCGATTTAATCCATTTTCGTTTTGTATACAATGTATATGTAATGTACATTATTATCGAATACATATGTTTAAACCAAATAGTGTCAATAAAGTTTAAAATGTATACCCAGACTTATTATATTGTTAACGCGTTATAAGGGGGAGAGTACTATGACAGTCCTATCTCATCATAGAGTGACCCCATTAAACCCTCTATGTTTACATTCCAACTATTATGCTTTAACGTTTAACAAACATAATACATAATAAAGCGAGCTGTACATATCGCTATCCGCCTGCATACTGGAGATGTAAACCAAGCTGTCATTTGATTGGTTAATGGTTTAAGAAAAGTACTTTAAGGTCTTACCTGTGAAATACAGAGGTGTAAACCACGCGACAATGTTTTCACCTCGACACCTGGTTTAAAAGTGAGTTGAATACATGGGAAGATATATTATCAAAGGTGTATTATAATATGATTGGTTAATTGACAAGTAAAAGCGCTTTCAGAGAAGTATCTGCTTTATCTAGTCGGAGTTTAATCTATTGCGCAACCGTTGTAAATAACCAAACTGGTTTGATTTGGTACGGGACAGATTAGTTGTATGATTATATATTTATAACGGAAATCTCTACACCGAGAGCTTATTAAACATATTATAGTATACATTTACTTGTATCGTCTGCTATTTTGCTCGAAGGCTATAAATAACTCATCCGGTTGGATCCGGATTGTATACATATAGGTAACGTTACGCTTCGCTGATTCCGTTTTTTCCCTCAAATTTCTCGTCTATAGTAACAGCTCTGACAATAATAAATGACAAAATGACAGCACGACATACACTTTATGCTAAGATAATAAATACGTAACAATGATAATGTTTTATGGTACACTAATCGAGGACTTGTGGAAGTCGTTGATAGTGCAGTGGATGCGAGTTCGCTTCAGGTCCGGAGTTCGAGCCCCGCCGGAGCCGTTATGAGTGTGCCCTTAGGCAAGGCACTTAAATTCCACGTTGCCTCTTCTCTCCCCCTCATGGATGGATTCCATCAGGAATGAGGTCTCGAGAGTGATTAATATAAGTTGAAATAACTTGTTTCGCAATCGAGCTCAAATAAATTTGTATAAACTAATCGAGGAACGAATGTACACACATGTCACGGCAATCAACCGTATCCGGCTATGATTAGCGAACAACTAATTAAATATGTCAGGCCGCTAAGCAAATACTCAATTCATTTAATGCATATTATGACTTCATCATCTATCCTTTTGCCTATCTTCTGAGTCAATCTTAATTTCAACTTACTAATTTAATTACTATGTGTATTTCTATCACCTTAATAATCTCGTTATATTATTGAGATTATAGTTTACAGTCCATGGTTAATATAATTTTATACTTATCTTTTTCAAATTGTAATTAATAGTTCAGATACGATTAAAACGCTGTCATACTATAATTACAATATGCATCTAAGTATAGGAGAAGACCTCTATAAGCTATAGCTTTCGGTTATAATCCTTTTTCATACATGTATGTAAATATTTGTGTAAATTGTACATTTGTATATGTTGTATCATTGTTTGAAATAAACTATGTTTAAACTTACTGAAGTACATGTATTAGGGATGCAACGGATTTCAAATCCATTTACAATTCAGATTCTTTAAATCCGGATATTGATTTACCAGTAACTGACTATGTCTTAATATACCTTCTAGAGTAGACTATCATACTATACAGTTGAGTAATTGTATAATGTATGCAAGACGGATCTGTAGTCCAGTGGTAAAACACTGGACTGGTAATCCAGGGATCGCAGGTTCGATCCCCCGTCTGACCCTAATAAAATTAACAGTCTTTCAGATGGGACGTTAAACCGAGGTCTCGTGTCGGTGCTGTACATCGTGCACGTAAAAGAACCAGAGGAGACTCTGGAATGGGTCTCTGTCTGTATCATTGCACTATCCTCCAAAAATATGAAATTACTAATCTCTTCAGGAGGCGTCGCTCATATGGGTAACCGGTAGCGACGATAAATAAACGTAAAACACACACACACACACACGCATGTATGACAGACAAAACTGAACTACATGTGGTGCTATCTGTTGATAAATACCTAAAATGTCGATTAGAAGTCGAAAGGACTATCGCAGTGATGCATAACAAACTGCAAACGCATAATACAGAATGGCAGAAAGTCCTAATTATAGTCTTGTACCAACAATATAGAAAGAAATATTTGGAATTCATACTGTAGAAGGAGCTCGAATAGACATATTAAACGTGTTTCTGTACGTGTCGATACGTGCTTAAACTGTATGAATGTGTGTATGTAAGTGTTTGTGTTGAGAGGGCGATATTAATGACAGCTATTAATAATAATTGCAAATCGATTTCTTATCACAATTTACACGTTACGAGTGTGCCTTTAGGTAAGGTTAAATTCCACATTCCGTCTTCTATTCCATCATGACGATGTATTCACCAGGAATGGAGTCTAGAGAGCGATTAGACTGATGTTGTAAACACTTGTTTCGCAATTTATGGATCTAAAATAAATTTGTGTAAATTATATTAAAACTACTTAACCCTAACTGCACTGGACTATTTGTGAGGTTCATATCACTGGTGGGGATCTCGGCTGTGGAATGACCGATTCACACTTGAGTAAACATATGCAAATAAACTGGATATTGGTTATATTAAATTGTTTGATGTTTGTTTATGAGGCAGACGGATCTGTAGTCCAGTGGTAACACGCTGGACTGGTAATCCAGGGATCGCAGGTTTGATCCCCCGTCTGACCCTAATACAATCAACAGTCTTTCAGATGGGACTTTAAACAGAGGTCTCGTGTCGGTGCTGTACATCGTGCACGTAAAAGAACTAGAGGAGACTCTGGAATGGGTCTCTGTCTGTATCATTGCACTATTCTCCAAATATTAAAAATGACTAATCTCTTCAGGAGGCGTCGCTCATATGGGCAACCGGTTTTTAAAGTCACACCGACAGCTACCATTGTTGGTCATCCGACGGCTTTCCATCTATTAATGGCGGAGGAAGACACAGGGTGCCCCCTCTGAGCAGTATTTCAGGCACGGACAGGCACCCGGGTAGAACCACCAGCCTTTCTTAAGCCAACTGGATACCTTCCTCACGAAATAATTCGACACCCCCAATGTGATACAAACCTACCGCAGTGAGGGGCAACCACTCGGCAACAGAGGCCCCTAATGTTTTGTTTTGTTTGAATGGCGTCATTAAATGAAAGTTTGCAGATTCTACATTTACTGTAATAATGCACACGAGTGTAAGTATGCATGGGCATAATTATGTAGCACTACTATGCATGTATTTGGTTTCACATGGCGCTGCTGTAACATACCCCTATGTGAAAAGAAATTAACTATTATGTGTGTTGTTTCATTTTTTTTTTTAAACTTTACTTATTTTACAACGATTGCGAACCAAGTTTTAACAACTTATATTAATCACTCTTGTTGGCTCGGATGAAAGCGTATATGTGGTCATTCATGTGGGAGGTAACCGGAGTACCCGGAAAAAACCCACCTGTCCGATCTGGCGACCATCGTACCATCTCACATACTTCCCGGTCCGAGGATCGAACCCGGGTCGCATTGGTGGTGAGAAGCGAGCGTGCTAGCCACTGCGTTAATCGGACATCATTGCTTCATTCTGTAAACACGGCCGGAATTCCAGCCGGTTGTATTACATAAATATGGATTGTAAACTTCCAAATCCGGTGCACCCCTAATTGATATACTTCTATATTACCATGCATTCTGTAACCATTAAAACATTTAAGTATAATATAAAAAATTATTCACTCGATAATAAATGAGTACATGTATCTCCATCCATGGAGTATAAAGGCTCAATCTCTACATTATTCGTATAAAGTTATGCTGTTCTCTTGAGACGATTTTTGCCTGGGTGAGGCTGCGGGGTTGGCCAGCTGGGGACATTGTACGGTGTGGCACTGGGAAGGTGTAGTAGTTGTGAATTGCATTTCCTAATGCTTTTCCTTATTTTGTACTTTTTTTTTCATATCCATTATTATCCCCTTTAATTGTAATAACAAAATTAGTTATCTTAATAGCAATTCTCTTATACTATATTCAGTCTTTGTTAATTACAATCTAGTATGTTGGTGCGGGTTGAAACTAATGTTGTTAAAATCGGTGGCCCAACCCTTTTGCTTCTCCATATCTATACATACTGATAATGTTTGTACCATATACCTTATTTAATTCATCCGTAAAATGTTTGTACATTTGAGTTGTATTGTACATTGAATGTAGCATGGGATCAAGTCTGTAGAGTTTTCACTTTTTAACTTCTGGCAAAATTGATATGATCAGAAACTCAATACGGCCATATTAATAGTCTCGGTGTTAAAATATATTGATATGACTGTCCAGTCAAAATATATCGACGCCTGTTCACAGGTTACATTGAATATAAAGAATGCAATAAAATATGATTAAACTAAACTATTGAGTATTCTGACCAGTATTATGAGTATCTGTTGCTTGTTTAGCTACTAAACTGTGTCAATGTATATGGGCAAACTAAACTATTCTGACCAGTATTATGAGTATATGTTGCTTGTTTAGCTACTAAACTGTGTCAATGTATATGGGCTTGATAACGGTGTTGAGAAAGCAATTCTATATGAATGAATCAGTGAACTGCCAGATTTGTACCTTTACACAACCAGCTGCTTGTCGTCCTGTACACCAATACACATGTAATGAGAGCAATGCCCATCAGTACCGCGGTGTTGCGATTGCGTATTACTCCAAATGTACGTAGCGTTGCATGCCGAACTAAATGTCTCCAGTATATGTGCGTACCTCTCATGCTTGCCCGTTGATGTAATCCTGAAAATTAATATTTATATATATATACATATGGGCATAGTGTCAGCTGTATATCCTATATACCAATGTAAATATCACTAAATGTAAATTCTATATATATACCTATAACGAAGTATATATTAATAACGTATATCCTATATGCCAAAGTAAATATCACTAAATATAAATTATATATATATACCTATAACGAAGTATATATTAATAACGTATATCCTATATGCCAATGTAAATATCACCGTGCTAAATGTAAATTTTATATATATACCTATAACGAAGTATATATTAATAACGTATATCCTATATACCAATGTAAATATCACTAAATGTAAATTATATATATATACCTATAACGATGTATATATTAATAACGTATATCCTATATGCCAATGTATATAGCAAATGTATAATATACTGATAATGTTTGTACCAAATATATTATTTAATTCATCCGTAACATGTTTGTACATTTGAGTTGTATTGTACATTGAATTATCCTATATACCAATGTATATACCAACTGTATATCCTATATAACAATGTATATATCAACTGTATATCCTATATAACAATGTATATACCAACTGTATATCCTATATAACAATGTATATATACCAACTGTATATCCTATATAACAATGTATATACCAACTGTATATCCTATATAACAATGTATATACCAACTGTATATCCTATATAACAATGTATATATACCAACTGTATATCCTATATAACAATGTATATATATATATACCAACTGTATATCCTATATAACAATGTATATATCAACTGTATATCCTATATAACAATGTATATATCAACTGTATATCCTATATAACAATGTATATATATATATACCAACTGTATATCCTATATAACAATGTATATACCAACTGTATATCCTATATAACAATGTATATATCAACTGTATATCCTATATAACAATGTATATACCAACTGTATATCCTATATAACAATGTATATATATATATCAACTGTATATCCTATATAACAATGTATATATCAACTGTATATCCTATATAACAATGTATATATCAACTGTATATCCTATATAACAATGTATATACCAACTGTATATCCTATATAACAATGTATATATATATACCAACTGTATATCCTATATAACAATGTATATACCAACTGTATATCCTATATAACAATGTATATACCAACTGTATATCCTATATAACAATGTATATACCAACTGTATAACCTATATACCAATGTATATATACCAACTGTATATCCTATATAACAATGTATATACCAACTGTAGATCCTATATAACAATGTATATACCAACTGTATATCCTATATAACAATGTATATACCAACTGTATATCCTATATAACAATGTATATATATATATCAACTGTATATCCTATATAACAATGTATATACCAACTGTATATCCTATATAACAATGTATATATATAATAATGTATATATATATACCAACTGTATATCCTATATAACAATGTATATATATAACAATGTATATATATATACCAACTGTATATCCTATATAACAATGTATATATATAACAATGTATATATATATACCAACTGTATATCCTATATAACAATGTATATATATATACCAACTGTATATCCTATATAACAATGTATATATATATACCAACTGTATATCCTATATAACAATGTATATATATATACCAACTGTATATCCTATATAACAATGTATATATATATACCAACTGTATATCCTATATAACAATGTATATATATATACCAACTGTATATCCTATATAACAATGTATATATATATATCAACTGTATATCCTATATAACAATGTATATATCAACTGTATATCCTATATAACAATGTATATATATATACCAACTGTATATCCTATATAACAATGTATATATATATATCAACTGTATATCCTATATAACAATGTATATATTATACCAACTGTATATCCTATATAACAATGTATATATATATACCAACTGTATATCCTATATAACAATGTATATATATATACCAACTGTATATCCTATATAACAATGTATATACCAACTGTATATCCTATATAACAATGTATATATCAACTGTATATCCTATATAACAATGTATATATCAACTGTATATCCTATATAACAATGTATATATCCAACTGTATATCCTATATAACAATGTATATATCAACTGTATATCCTATATAACAATGTATATATCAACTGTATATCCTATATAACAATGTATATATCAACTGTATATCCTATATAACAATGTATATACCAACTGTATATCCTATATAACAATGTATATATATATACCAACTGTATATCCTATATAACAATGTATATACCAACTGTATATCCTATATAACAATGTATATATCAACTGTATATCCTATATAACAATGTATATACCAACTGTATATCCTATATAACAATGTATATATCAACTGTATATCCTATATAACAATGTATATACCAACTGTATATCCTATATAACAATGTATATATACAACTGTATATCCTATATAACAATGTATATACCAACTGTATATCCTATATAACAATGTATATATCAACTGTATATCCTATATAACAATGTATATACCAACTGTATATCCTATATAACAATGTATATATATATACCAACTGTATATCCTATATAACAATGTATATATATATACCAACTGTATATCCTATATAACAATGTATATATATATACCAACTGTATATCCTATATAACAATGTATATATCAACTGTATATCCTATATAACAATGTATATATACCAACTGTATATCCTATATAACAATGTATATATCAACTGTATATCCTATATAACAATGTATATATCAACTGTATATCCTATATAACAATGTATATATACCAACTGTATATCCTATATAACAATGTATATACCAACTGTATATCCTATATAACAATGTATATACCAACTGTATATCCTATATAACAATGTATATACCAACTGTATATCCTATATAACAATGTATATATATATACCAACTGTATATCCTATATACCAATGTATATATCAACTGTATAACCTATATAACAATGTATATATCAACTGTATAACCTATATACCAATGTATATATCAACTGTATAACCTATATACCAATGTATATATCAACTGTATAACCTATATAACAATGTATATATATATACCAACTGTATATCCTATATACCAATGTATATACCAACTGTATATCCTATATAACAATGTATATATCAACTGTATATCCTATATAACAATGTATATATATATATCAACTGTATATCCTATATACCAATGTATATATCACCTGTATATCCTATATAACAATGTATATACCAACTGTATATCCTATATAACAATGTATATACCAACTGTATATCCTATATAACAATGTATATATATATACCAACTGTATACCCTATATAACAATGTATATATATAACAATGTATATATATATATCAACTGTATATCCTATATAACAATGTATATATCAACTGTATATCCTATATAACAATGTATATATATATACCAACTGTATACCCTATATAACAATGTATATATATATACCAACTGTATATCCTATATAACAATGTATATATACCAACTGTATATCCTATATAGCAATGTATATATACCAACTGTATATCCTATATAACAATGTATATATATATACCAACTGTATATCCTATATAACAATGTATATATACCAACTGTATATCCTATATAACAATGTATATATACCAACTGTATATCCTATATAACAATGTATATATACCAACTGTATATCCTATATAACAATGTATATATACCAACTGTATATCCTATATAACAATGTATATATATATACCAACTGTATATCCTATATAACAATGTATATATATATATACCAACTGTATATCCTATATAACAATGTATATATACCAACTGTATACCCTATATAACAATGTATATATATATACCAACTGTATATCCTATATAACAATGTATATATACCAACTGTATATCCTATATAACAATGTATATATACCAACTGTATATCCTATATAACAATGTATATATATATATATCAACTGTATATCCTATATAACAATGTATATATATATATACCAACTGTATATCCTATATAACAATGTATATACCAACTGTATATCCTATATAACAATGTATATACCAACTGTATATCCTATATAACAATGTATATATCAACTGTATATCCTATATAACAATGTATATATATAAAAATGTATATCCTATACAGGCCCGTCGCTGGGCATACGCAAGTACGCACGTGCGTATCAGTGGTCTCAGAAAATGAAAATAAAATATGAAAACTCCAAAAATGCAATACAACCTCGGGGGGGGGGGGGTAGTAGGGATACATAGACGCCATGATGTGGGGTGTGGTCAAATAATTGAGCCCATTGCAAATATGGTGCATCTTGAAATTTAGTGTGTACTATTTTACGTGCTTGTTTAATTGATAAGGGCGATATATCATGTTTATTATACATCTAGCCTTAATTTATACCTTTATAGGGATTGTCGTAAGAACTTTAGTCCTGCAATTGTTTGTTACAAAATGCATTAAAATGCAGGAAATTGCTTCCTCATTTCAAAAAATCTCCAGTGGGGCAAGCAACCGGACCCCCCCCCCCCCTAGCGTACTCGCTCGCTATGCTCACTCGACAAACAATCATATTTGGCCGTGCGTATCATCAAAATAGCTCCAGCGACGGCCCTGCTATATAACAATGTATATATATATATATATATATATATATATCCTATATACCATTGCTTCCTACATAATTTACACAAACATGTCATGGCATGACTATTTACAATATCAATAATACTTTGTCTTATGTAGACCTGCACATATTGGTGACTAAGACTTGGTTTGTACCTGTATTTACATGTGTTTGGTGCTGTGTGGATAAAATATCAAGTTCCTATGCCTCTACATAACCCCCGAATCCTCATTATAATCTGTTTATCAGTTGTTTATATTCATATTAGTTGATTTTTTGTTGATAAATATGTGCCCAATAATGTGGACTACCACGGAAACCAGTGGGCCACATAGCTACTGGGTACAGGTAAAATACAGGTAAAATACAGGTACAAGCAGATTAGGCTCATAAATGAGGGTAGATACGTTGCCAAACAAGAAGAGAATGGACGAACATTCTTCATACTAGATCTAGTTCTAAAAGAGCATACATGTAATTATAAATATACGCAACAATGCAAGTGTCATACCTCCTTAATATAGTCTGGTATAATATAACCAAGTTGTTTGTCAACGATCTGATTCCAATGATATCATTCAGCCATCAGTAGTGAGCCCTCATTTGGAGCAAACACTAACTTACTTAGCTAGAAAATAAGTACAGATGATCTCCCCTTGTCATTTTCTAATATTATAACAATATCATTCTTCGGTAATAAGATCCGGGTATAAAACAACCAAATTGAAATTTAAGCAATGTGTGCTAATGTGTGCCCTTTTGGTACATTGATAGCGAACAAACTATGCGATGTGACACCATGAGACCGGGTATGGAATGTAGCTGCAGAACAACATCAAGTATGACTCCTATCTTGGCATGGGTGGACACTGTACTTAGTCTTACTACTTGGCCCAAAGAGGCATACGTTTAAACTTATTTATTTTACAACGATTGCGAAACAAGCTTTAACAACTTATATTAATCACTCTCGTTGGCTCGGATGAAAACGTATATGTGGTCATTGACGTGGGGGGAAACCGGAGTACCCGGAGAAAACCCACATGTCCGATCTGGCGACCATCGTACCATCTCACATACAAAGAGGCCTAAAGAATCATGTATGGACGGACCCATATGCTACATCGATAACACTTAAGATGCATTCTTGCTAATATTTGCAGGTGCTTAATAACAAGGGGTCGATTTGTGCTAGTACGATTTGTTCTAAGTTGGGACAGAGATGTATCTTCGGTTGTCAAACATGCATTGCTTCTTCGTCTTTCAAGGACTGACTAATATAGAGCTATATGTATACTTCATCAATACTCTTCAATAGAGTATTTTAGCAAACATGACTATTTGCCCATTATTCGTCACTTAGATCTTAAATGTACACTGCACATAATGCCATTAGGGTACTGATTCTATTTCCACCATACACACCGTTACATTACAAAGCTTAATGACGGACGACAACTCTCACATTTCCTGTTCTTTAATGGTTGCTGAAGATTAATGTTTGCTGCTGTTAGCGGCTGATTTGTGTTTCGCATCAGAAAAGCCTGTCGAGTGGAGTAAGGGAGATAATGGGTTTTCACTCCAAACTTTCGTCCTCTATGTAGTTCGACCGGCAGATCTCCGACGTATATCAAGAAAAACACCACTAAATGCTGGCTCTATGTTGACAAATGTAGGTAAGCTTATACTATCCAAATATATATACATAACTCTTTTTACTATGATAGTTAATATTTTCAAAGCAACTGATAGACCAAAGTATATTAAATATCATATAAAATTAATAGGAAAAGATTCTGTGTGTGCTTTGTGTTTATTTATCGTCGCTACCGTGTGCTCATATAAGGAGTTTAGTCATGTTATATATTGGAGGATAGTTAGGTGATACAGACATAGACCCATTTCAGAGTCTCCTCTGGTTCTTTTATGTACACGATGCAAAGCACCGACACGAGACCTCGGTTTAAAGTCATCCCGTATGAAAGACTGTCAATATTATTCGGTTCAGGCGGGATCCCGATCGACCCTGCGATCCCTGGAGATTCGCAGTCCAACGTATTGTTAACTACTAGATGGTGGTTTTACGTTTATTTATCCTCGCTACCGGTTGCCCATATGAGCGACGCCTCCTAAAGATATAGTCATTTTAGAATGTTGGAGGATAGTGCAATGATACAGAGACCAATACCAGAGTCTCCTCTGGTTCTTTTACGTGCACGATGTAAAGCACCGACACGAGACCTCGGTTTAACGTCGCATCTGAAAGACTGTTAATTTTATTAGGGTCAGACGGGAGATCGAACCTGCGACCCCTAGATTACCAGTCCAGCGTGTTACCACTGGACTACAGATCCATATGTTGTATATAGTTCATAGTAGAAGCGATGGTAATACTGTCTCTCCGCAGGGAGTACATATATGGATATATCACTTTTATTAATTTATACTAATTTATTTGAGCTCGAAACAAGTTCATACAACTTATATGAATCACTTTCGAGACCTCATTCCTGATGGAATCCATCGCCATGAAGGATAGAGAAGAGCCAATGTGGCATTTAAATGCTTTGCCTAAGGGCACAATCGTAACGGCTACAGTTGGGAGCGAACTCCGGGCATTTTGCACCTGAACTTTTTATTCACGACAGTATGTCTAACAAAGTGAGCTGAACACAATTGAATTTCTCCAAACCCAGTTTTCAATTTGTCAAATGGTGATGCGGATGAGGAATTCCGCACCCATGCCATTCTGAATCGTAATCGTCATGTGATTACCAGTGCTTATTGCTGTACAAAATGTTATTGTCATAAAAACATTACAATACAGTAGCTCTATTCCCGTTTCAAACACATTGTACCAAGGTTGTTCTTATTTTTGCGGATATAAGTAAAGTGTTTGTTTATCATAGTGTCACCCCTATTTAAATGGCCAACTATTTCTGACTTACGAGACACCTCTTTTTTATGAACATCAGTACTTCCCGAATCCTATGCTTGTATGCCTGGCGCCAGGCTGGTAGGCAATCGGTAGCCATTATTTAACTAGCTGGCAGTTCACCAACCGGCCATATCAGAACATATATGCTGCTTATCAAAGAGAAGACGAATACATGGTCATATAGCTTTGAGGTTGCTGTTGTTATCGATGCTGACCTTGGACACTGTTTCAGATCATTATGCACGGTATTTCCTTTTAGTCTGTCCGAAATTTAAAGATTTAAGAAGAAAATATTTAAAACGTTATTTTTGTTCTTGGCCGAACATGCATAAATTCTTATCTTTAATGACTTATCAGTCACAAACACAGATCTTAAACCTTGCTAAGTATATTTATTATGCAAATCACACAAGAAATCAATGGATCATTACCATCATTCCTTACATTGCTATTATACTGTTATAGTTCATGCTTCTCTGTAAACTGTGGATATATGTGATGCTATAAGCATCTGCTGATGTTTAATGCAATAAAAAATATTGTATTGTATTGTATAAAGTTCCCTCTTTAATGTAAACATTTGCGGCGATGAGTATGGGTGTCTGCTGCTCTCAACAGACGTGTCCGTGTTTCGTTGTCATCACAACCAGTTATGCACGTATGCAAATCCAGCCATTTTTGCTGGCAGAAAGAAATCTTTGCCACAACCACAGGAACTTGAAATGTTATCAATAATCCACCAAAGGTCTCGTACCTAATTTTTAATAGAGGGGGTGTCCTAGGATAGAGGTACGAGACCTTTGGTGGCTTATGGATACAATTTCAAGTTCCTGTGCCACAACAAGGGTCACGTGGCCGAGTGTGTACGGTCATTGACTTCAAATCACTTGCCTAGAGCTGGACAGTTACTTAGTTGTTACCTAATCTGTCTGTCTGTCTGTCTGTCTGTCTGTCTGTCTGTCTGTCTGTCTGTCTGTCTGTCTGTCTGTCTGTCTGTCTGTCTGTCTGTCTGTCTGTCTGTCTGTCTGTCTGTCTGTCTGTCTGTCTGTCTGTCTGTCTGTCTGTCTGTCTGTCTGTCTGTCTGTCTGTCTGTCTGTCTGTCTGTCTGTCTGTCTGTCTGTCTGTCTGTCTGTCTGTCTGTCTGTCTGTCTGTCTGTCTGTCTGTCTGTCTGTCTGTCTGTCTGTCTGTCTGTCTGTCTGTCTGTCTGTCTGTCTGTCTGTCTGTCTGTCTGTCTGTCGTAGATAAAAACGATTATAAACGATTATGAAATAATTGATATTACATGTCATTCGACCTATGAATATTATATAAATTTGGCATACCATTTCTTTATGACGGATCTGTAGTCCAGTGGTAACACGCTGGACTGGTAATTATCAGGGATCGCAGATTCGATCCCCGTCTGACCATAATAAAATGAACAGTCTTTCAGATGGGACTTTAAACCGAGGTCTCGTGTCGGTGCTTTACGCCGTGCACGTAAAAGAACCAGAGGAGACTCTGGAATGGGTCTCTGTCTGTATCATTGAACTATCCTCCAAAATATTCAAATTATTAATCTCTTCTGGAGGCGTCGCTCATATGATCAACCGGTAACGACGATAAATAAACGTAAAACACACACTTTATGATGTGCCGAATGGCGTTCCGTACATTGTGATATATTGATAGTTCCGTCATTAATACAGCGGTACAAATGTTAATTGCTAGCCAACCGATTATGAATGGAAATATTATCTTATATTCTTTTGTAATAAAAACTATCACAGCGTGCAGGTGTTCTTATTGCGTGTGTATGCTATTTGCAAAGACAGCGCATTGATCTACTGCATTAAAATAATGAAAAGTGATAATAGTGATACAGTATAGAATATTTATGGGAAAATATAATAGCAACTATGACAATTGTTGGGCAAACAATATAAGGCGATGTATAGATATATTAGGTTTATTGACACATGATTAAATACTGACAAAACTTATAACAAGTGCCCACTGTTCAAACGACGTATTCGGCTGTCCGAGGAGAGGAGAGGCAACGTGGAATTTAAATGCCTTGCCTCAGGGCACAATCGTAACGGCTCCAGTTGGGCTCGAACTCCGGGCCTTTCGCACCTGAAGTGAACGCGCCATCACCGCACTATCACGTGTTGTATGCTGTTCCTTGTGTACTAACCTTAGAACTATGTATTTTGGTAATTTGTCTTGGCCTACAATTAAAACAAAAGTATAAATGTTTTGTCATTAAACAACAATAGAACAAATCCTTTATGGGAGAAAAGCAACCATTTTAACCAACAGCTGCTTCCAGACCACATGTATTGTTCATTAATATTATTGTACACATTTATTGTTCATAAATTGAGACCATATGTATTGAAATGTCGTACTATGTGTATATGCGTGATCACTGTCACAAACTCGTCTTTCTCTCGTATATTACGCTACGTTGCTTAGGCTCTTTCCAGGGTCTACCATATCGTAGAATCGCTGGTGTTGTCTATGGGTTTCTTCTTTTTCTATATCTCTATGGCGCCTTTGCAAAACGCCTAGAGCCCGATCAGACAGAACAGAACGTGCCGTCTAATCATGATATATACTGATTGTTCTTCAGACAGTGGAGCTGAAGCACTTGTCCGAATAGCAAACAATATAGATCCTGATCCTGATGCGATACGCCACGGCTGATCTGTATCTATATTGTTTGCAAATTACTTTGAATTTATTCGGCGTTGAAAGAGATATATTATAATAATAACTCAACACAGTCTTTCGTTTCTCTCAAATATAATATTTCTACATTTTGACACGCTCTTTGTTTTCAATACATGTACATGCCTGGAAAGTCTACAGTGTGTGTAATTATTATGTATATGTGTAATTGTTATGTATATGTGTAATTGTTATGTATATGTGTAATTATGATGTATATTGATCAGGAAATAAAAATCAAAAAAAAAATATATAATATTTCTCTTTCATAGTATATCTTTATTACTTAAGAAATAAAACTTTACACGCATTGTATAAATGAAATAGCCAAAACACGGTGCGCGCGCAGCATTTTTCAAGGTAGGTATATCGCAGAATAACCCCCCGAGGTAGATTTTACTCTACAAGTATGTATGTTATTAGCTGGGTCGTGTTAGAATATGATATATTCATATACCCAGCAATTAATAACAGTTGGCGTCTTCTCAGTTCACGTCTAAACAACGATCTAATGTGTCGGCCATCTCGGCTACACCAGAACATTAGATGGATTCTCTTTAATCCGTAATGACTCTATTCCGATAATCTCATCAATGTTTCTGATTTAATATCTTCCATTCACTTTCGTCAACAAACAAATAGACATGCAGTGTAGTCTAAGGCGTCAATATCTGTTGCCTGAATAAATATATTTAACACCGAGACTATTAATTGGGCCGTATTGAGTTTCTGATCATGTCATTTTGCCAGAAGTTAAAAAGTGAAAAATCGACAGACTGGCACCCAGGCTACATGCAGTGATGTCTTTTCAGTATTATACGTTTAGCCTAGTCTAAGAACAGGCGTTGATATATGTTGCCGTGTCCGTCATATAAATACATAGATTTAACACCCAAGTCCGCATCCGTGGTCGAGTGGTTACGGTCGCTGACTTGTATACCAATGTAACCTATCATCTCTGATGGTCATGGGTTCGAGCCCCAGCACCGTGTCTCATTTATATGAAAAGATTGGCAGTTTCTTACGGAGATTGGTGCACCAAGTACTGGTTAACCGCTGGAGCCTGCCCAGGAAAGGTATTGTTAAGTAAACTGCCCGTCGCTCAAATGGGAAACAGGTAACGTCGCAACCATAACAAATAAAACAATAAAAAAACCAAACCGTTAATTGGGCCGTATTGATCAACGGTGTCAGTTTACCAGAAAACAATCGACAGACTTGAACCCAGTTTAATATTTAGCCTTACATCTGATAAAAAAACATTTCACTATTTCTTACCAGGTTTACGTCGGTTTGTTATTGGTACCAATCTAACTTGTATTGAATGGTATATTATTATAATACTTTCTTTAACCTTTCCACACCGACTTTTTACAATTACAATTACATGTAGTAGCATATAATGATTAAACATGAGAGAACCATTTACTTTATTAATATCAAACTTGTCATGTGTATGCTTTATAGCATGTTCACTCTTATAATCAGGCGGGGATACATCACAAATAACTTGTCATGTAAGCATGGAATGGAATACCAGTATGTGTTAGTGTGTGTAGGATAACTACCTTGTTGATCAAGTCAGAATCTGATGTTAATGTTACAGGCAAATTTACAAACTCCTTCAATCTGTCGTATGCAGTTATACAACCCACAACCAAGGACCCTTTCACTGATTCGGAAGGACACTCATTATTATAACAATTTATTTCATTTGACATACACATTTTAGTACATTTGTATTTCAAATATTTAAGGTGTGTTGATATTAATGAAACATCGGACTGCATTATCTAGATTTCGATGTTCAGCCCATACATTGGCAATAGAAGAAGGAAGAGTTCGATGTTCAGCCCATACATTGGCAATAGAAGAAGGAAGATTTCGATGTTCAGCCCATACATTGGCAATAGAAGAAGGAAGATTTCGATGTTCAGCCCATACATTGGCAATAGAAGAAGGAAGATTTCGATGTTCAGCCCATACATTGGCAATAGAAGAAGGAAGATTTCGATGTTCAGCCCATACATTGGCAATAGAAGAAGGAAGTTTCGATGTTCAGCCCATACATTGGCAATAGAAGAAGAAGGTTTTCGATGTTCACCCATACATTGGCAATAGAAGAAGGAAGATTTCGATGTTCAGCCCATACATTGGCAATAGAAGAAGGAAGATTTCGATGTTCAGCCCATACATTGGCAATAGAAGAAGGAAGATTTCGATGTTCAGCCCTTCATTGGCAATAGAAGAAGGAATTCGATGTTCGGCCCATACATTGGCAATAGAAGAAGGAGTTTCAATGTTCAGCCCTCTTGGCAATAGAAGAGAGATTTCGATGTTCAGCCCATACATTGGCAATAGAAGAAGGAAGATTTCGATGTTCAGCCCATACATTGGCAATAGAAGAAGGAAGATTTCGATGTTCAGCCCATACATTGGCAATAGAAGAAGGAAGATTTCGATGTTCAGCCCATACATTGGCAATAGAAGAAGGAAGATTTCGATGTTCAGCCCATACATTGGCAATAGAAGAAGGAAGATTTCGATGTTCAGCCCATACATTGGCAATAGAAGAAGGAAGATTTCGATGTTCAGCCCATACATTGGCAATAGAAGAAGGAAGATTTCGATGTTCAGCCCATACATTGGCAATAGAAGAAGGAAGATTTCGATGTTCAGCCCATACATTGGCAATAGAAGAAGGAAGGTTTCGATGTTCAGCCCATACATTGGCAATAGAAGAAGGAAGATTTCGATGTTCAGCCCATACATTGGCAATAGAAGAAGGAAGATTTCGAAACATTGAAAGAAATTTAAGAGTGTGCTCAAAATGTAACATGCATCAAGTAGAATCAGAATATCATTTCTTAATAGTTTGTCCTTATTATAATGATATAAGTAATATATATTTACCTAGATATTATTGTTCATGGCCAACCATTAATAAGTTTAGAACACTCATGAATTCAACACCAAAAAGTAAACTTGTCAATTTAGCTAAATATATTTATTTAGCAACAAGTAAAAGAAATGATATTAATTAACTAAATGAATGTTACTACTTGTAAAATATTGAGACCTGAATACCAACTATATTGTTAAACAAACATTATATTTCGTAAATGTTAATGCTATGCTTACTCAAACCTTATATAATATCATGTTTTTCTGTAACTTTATATGTAACCGCCAAACATGTTTCTTGGCGATGGACATGTACATGTTTATGCCAATAAAAACTTTTGACTTGACTTGAGTATTAATTAGAAAATCTATGACAACCAAGGACCCTTTCACTGATTCGAAAGGACACTCATTATTTTGACAATTTATTTGACATACACATATTAGTATTAATTAGAAAATCTATGAACAATTGCCCATACTTGTTTCCTCATAATTATAGACACAATCATTAATATACAATCAAACCTGTCTTACGCAGCCAGCCAAGGGAATCACAGAAAGTGGCTGCTTAGCACAGATGGCTGCTTAATAGAGGTTAAATATATAATAAAGCAACATATTGGGACTATAGGAACTGGCTGCTTAATACAGGTTGGCTGCTTAATGGAGGTGACCACTAACCCAGGATTAAGTCGGTGTTAAAAGCTTTTTCGAGCTGATACTATATGTTGTTATATTGCCCGACTTTGTAAATAAAATTGACTTGACTTGACTGTAGTGTGTTAAATGACTTTAACTTAGTATTGGTGCCCAATGAACAACCTTCACAACTCGATATGTATTATTATTGGAATGTATGTCTCAACTCTCCTGATATTACTCTGTAGGAATGCCGGCATTTATCATTAGCTCTCCAGGGATTGAAACCCGCTACTATTCAAGTATATAACGCTATCTCTCCAGGTACAGGAATCAGACGATTGAAACCCGCTACTGTTCAATTACATGACGCTATCAACGTCAATTTTGACATTAGAAAGACATCGGTGCAAAGTTCTACACTCTTCGTAGAAACGTTATTTTTCTATACCAGATTCTATACAAGAGTATACACATACACGCAATAGAAAGTGTGGTGGGATGCAACCTTTATAAAGGTAATTACAATTTCTTTAGTTTAAGCATTATTTATTTGAGTATTTGTACATGTAATCAAGAAAAGAACATTGCACATATAATTTACCAGCAGTAGACTGAAAGAGATTAGAACGAAAGAAAACTTATAATAGTTCTTCTCCCTATCAATTGATTGATATACAATAGGCAGGAAAATAATATATAATATTATAACAATGAAAATACGTGAAATCTATTCTAGGTATATGCTAAAGAATTTCAGAAGTTATTGTATTAATGAGTCAATAACTTTGGATGTTAAAAAGAAAATGGTTAATATTTAAAGGAATATTTGACTAAAGTTCAAGAACATGAAATATCAAATCGGAGCACGAGAAGAAGACGAGATTAGTATAGTGAAAAGTGGCTGAATATGATCGGATGGTGTGTCAATAACGACAGCATTCAAATTGGAACATACAATTTGTTTGCGTTGTCATGTTGGTGTTCTGTATCAACATATACATGTATATTATTGCAGTTGGCAACATTGTATCATAAACGAGCACACATTTTAAGAAATAGTGTGTGTGGTGGTGAGCCGTATCGGTTGAACTTCCGATGTATGTTTGGTGAGCTCCATATACCGGGAAATAACATATTATAGTCATTGCATTGACATTTTGAGGGCAATACAGTTAAGCATTTCGAGAGACGTGGTAAGTACATGAAATATATATATTGCATCAGAGCTCAGAATAGCAGACTTTACGAATAGATAACTGATCACTGTCAGGTTGCATGGCATACTGTGATTCTTATTTACTCTAATGTGTTATCAAACTAATCAGTCTCTTGTGAATATACAGATCACCCGGAAGTTGATCTTCTGAAAACAAACGGTGTTAGTTAGAATATATAGATTCCATCAGCCGGATATCACAGTAAGATAATGTGGACGTACATGTAATCATGCCATATAAGAACTGTTTGCTAAATAAGCCACGAATGGATCATTCACTGGTACTATTATATTATCCATTAAGTATATGATATAAGCCGAAAACGATCCAATATGTAAAATATTGGACTGTGGGAGGCGCGTAGCGCCGAATACAGTACCACTTTTTACATATTAGATTCGTTTGAGGCTTATATTTTACTTAAAACACACACTTATATAACAAGATGTTACTAATTAAAATTGTTAATTTCGTACATTTACGCATAGTACTTGATCAAATACATTGGCCTTTTGAAAGCAGTCCAACATTAATAATAATGGAGAAGGAGAGAGAAGAGGCATGTGGAATTTAAATGCCTTGCCTAAGGGCAAAATCGTAACTGCGGACCTTTCGCACCTGAAACGAACGCGCATCCATAGTTCGAGCCCATGCAAAGTCCATGTTTGTTGTCTGCGGGAAATTGAGCTTAAAAATATGTTCTACAATAGTTTGCCAGAAATTGCATGGAATCTAATAACTATCATATAATGAGTAGTTCTTCTGATTTATTGAGAGATTTTCAGTAAAATAAAGATGTAGGACTTTTTGCGATATTTAATAATAACGTTTAGAATTAACGTTGCAACTAGATATAGAGCGTTGTAAGCGAATGTGTGATAGCCACGCTTTTAGCCTGTGTGCCAGTCATTTTTTAGCTTCTGGCAAAATGACTGTTGATATGATCAGAAACTCAATACGGCCCAATTAATAGTATCGGTGTTAAAATATATTTATTTGACTGACACTATATGTTCCCAGGCTAAGCCAAGCTATCAACATTATGATGCAACATGACATAGTGCAATAGTGAAATTGAAAGAGATTGTTAAATATCAACTTCATTGATTCTGGTCAATAAATTGATTTTCCCAATTCAAAATACAGCATTTGTCTAAACTAATGAGATAATAGATTTATGGCATGTTGTTTATATGATGAAGACGTATGGCTTAGCATCAAAGCTAGCATATCAAACACTATGAACATGTACATCCCCACAAAATGAGCGACCATCGGAAATAACTACCATTAACAGAACACTCGAAATATGACAAAGAGAAACGCCCGACTCTATAAGCATACTACGTCAACCTATCAAAGGCAGACATACAACAACTCAACTTCCAGAAAGAATCCAAAGGATTCTTGAATAAGAACAATACTAAGCGCGTCTAGAGATGTTTCAAATCTCGTAGACAAGGTAATACTTGTATTTCTCCATTACCGAAGATAGGACACCTCATGAATGACAGCAAAGACAAATTTAAAAGACCAATTTAGGTCTATCTGCACCAAAGAAGTCCCACAAAGCCCAGCTATATTCCCTGTACTGAAATGTTAGCAAACCGAAAACATCCCAAACTGAACTTCTCCATCAATTTGAAAGGAGATGCAAAATTAAGAGGTGAAAAAACTGCTAGCAAACATTAACATTGTTAAAGCCAGAGGACCGGATAACAATGTCAATTGTATGCTTGAAGAACTGTCGAGATGGATTCCACCAGGAATGGTGTATGTACCGTAATCGTATAAGTTCCAAAACAAGTCCAAGTTATAAGTGATTATTTAAATAAATTTCTACGGTGTGCCTAAGCACCATATGGCGCTTTCAATAATCCCAGTAATCTAAGTTTATCCCATCTTTTATAGAGAAGCAAGCTTGGACATGTATTCCATAAAATGTCAAGTTACAGATGTTCCAGTAAACATGTTTGGCATAACTGCCACTCAATATATCAATTCGGATATATTGTTTTGGTGCAAACACATGCTTGTACGGAAAATAACATGTTAATATTTTGAAATTGTACTGTTTAATCTTTTAGTACATTTCTGATGTAATAGCACACATGTGTGGAAAAACCTTTAATATGCTGAGCAGGCATACATGTAAGGGATGTCCACGCCAAGCATACTTGTTTATCTGCCAAATGTACTTGCTTCTCTTCCAACATAAACAGTTAGTACAGTTCCATGTATAATTGCTTTGTATAACGACCAGATACAGCATTATTATAAATGGACCAATACTCATGAATATGTATCATGCTATACAACTAAGTATGGAGGTAGTTAATTAACATAATCAACATATAACCCCATTATGTTACATGTCTCAAGAGTGATTAATATAAGTTGTAAGAACCTGTTTCACAATTGAGCTAAAATAGATGTGTATAAACTAACATTCAAGCTAGAACAAGAGGTACACGAGCAGCCGGTCCGAAGCATTAATGATGTAATATGGCAAATTAATATATAATGACTTGTTTTTACAGGAGGACGGCCTTCTCGTATCAAATATGCTCCGATTCCTAATCATTGTAGTCGCATTAGTTACAATAAAAGGACTTCAAGACAACGACATTTCTACTATATCCGATATGCTACAAGAAGTATGTCCCGGCGCTGACGCATGTAGACTAAATGAATTATCAAAACCACCTGCCATTGAGCACAGAGTTGGATATGAGTACTGCTGTACCTGTACGTTTCAATGAGCTTATTTATAATAATAATTTATTTATATATTAATAATAACTTTAATATTTACTTTATACATTCTTAATAATTGCATGAAATATGTTTAGTGTGTTATTTATAAAATTAAAAGCATTTAAAGTAAGTTAACATGGCATGCATATGTTATTAAACCATTGCTCTTCTATATTACCACATATTATCACATATTATCACATATAAATATTTGCTTTAGTGTTACATAAGTAATTATATATATTGACAAAGTGAATTGCTGTCGCCATATTTGTTAATATGAACATGTATGCAGCATAGGTCTGAGACCTGGATTTAAACAAAACAATAAAACTATTTATAAGTAAACGAAATATGTCATGCGCTTAGAAATGAATGAATGAATGAATAGTGACCCTAAAGCACAACCAATGTTCCAGCTTTCTTGTTATAGTTATTTTAGTTTGTATATAATTAATTGGGATGAACAATCCCAAGATTTTAATCCCAATGGGATGTGTAAATAAACATAGTATCTTCCGATTTAAATCAGCCCGAAGAGCGTGATATTATGTGAAACTACAAAATAGTTCTTCTGTTGTTGGGGGAGGGTTAAAGCTGCATCCACAACACCGACCATCAACATGACTGCGCTCATAACACCCCAACTGTAGTACGTGTTATTATATTTTTACGAATGGAACATACATGCAGTGTTTTATTCCTGCTCAATTTACACATAGGCATATGCACCGGATATTACGTGACTGTAGCAAAATAAGAGAAATAATTAATTCTGAGGTGAGGGCCGATTACCGATGTGATTTACCCTTGTGGGTCGAACAGTTTGTCTGTAATATGTATATTCAAATATGCTTAAAACAGAAGAGAAATGTTCACATCGAACAACCACAATTGCATCCGAACACAGAACACTGTATTTAGTTTAATCTCGCACCGGTGTTCGAGTTACTGGCCGTGCATATTTCCCGTACACGTCACTATCATATCTTATCGACAACAGATTTAGCAAGAAATGACAGCACAATGGCTGTCCAATTAGCACACTTGTTAGCACGCTTGCTTCTCACCAGAGCAACCCGGGTTCGATCCTCGGGCTGGGAAGTATGTGAGATGGTGCATTGGTCGCAGTGGGTTTTCTGATAGCACTCCGGTTCCTCCCACATGAATGACCACAATTACGCTGTCATCCACGCATATGAGAGTATATTAATATAAGTTGTACAGCTTGCCAGTGCTTCGCAATCGTTGTTAAATAAAAAGAATTAAAGGAACAGTACAACAGTTTAATATAAGTTTAAACATATTTTATTTCCCAATGTAATACATATTGAACAATGCATACATTATACATATCAAACTACAGAATAGGATTAGAATAAAAGACAGAGTCTTGTATCATTCTAATCCTCAGTTTAAAGCGACATTACATCTCAAAAAGCAAATAAAATGTATTTTCCACGTATTAATGCATTGCTACTTCCGAATACATTCGAACACTAACATTGAATCAATAAACAGTGTTTTGTGGTCTACAAACTTTCAAAATTGAAAGTAGGAATGGAACGGTCATCCATGCCACTAAATTGACGTTTGTTTGTCATCGGAGTCAATACTAAATACGAGATACTGTCGTTTAGACATAATTTAAATAAGATTAGTCTACAAATAAAATATACATTGGCAAACATGTGAGATATAATGGTAAATGTGTTCCCTAAATCGTATTAATCAGGATACACGAGTTGTATTACGCATGCATGTCGATCCTATTTACATTACATTTTGTTATGTCAACAAACAGCGTATACGACGTTTGTTTATTAGTTGAAATACTCAGTTTTTGAGGCAAATATTTGAGGGGAAACTATTCCATATAATAGGAAAATACATTCTGTAGAAATTTGCGTTTTCACCGATGTCGCTTTAATATTAGACAACACGGTGCAGTACTTTATTAGTATTCCAGAATTGGACTCAAATCACTATCGATTATTGAATCGAATCGATAGAACTCTTTCGAGTGACTATAATCGATTACAGCATGCAAAAACAGAGAATAATAATAATATATTTATTGTTCCTCCAATATTGAAGATTTTATTTATTATTGACGTTAAGCTGTGTATATTCGCCCAGATCAGGCTTTCCCCATATTAAATTGTTCGTAGAATGTTATTGTGTTACTCTATGTAAATAAGTGATGCAAATAAACAGTGTTTCCGGAACAATACTATCTATATTTCAAGAGCTTGTTTAGTTGTTCGAGACACGGGGATTCGGCACGTTTGGGGTACTAGTATATATATTTAAGTACAGGGATTCTACTCTGTGGGATGTCAGATTTCGCATCGATCAGTAAAATTGCCCTATCTGAAACAATTTTGTACAAATCTATCCAAATATAACGCCTATCCCGAGTCTTTATATTGTTCTTCAAATAAAACGCAACTTTAAGCTGCATGCATGTATACCTTGCAAACAATTGCCACAGACATTGGCCATAGCAGGTCACATTTCCATACTAGGACACGGGTTCTGTCAGCAACAAAATAAAATCTTCGATGGGAGAGTTTTAACTGTGAATTTGTTTTGAAAATTTCTCAAGCGGCGCAGTTCGCGTTGAAACGAGCGTTCTGATTGGATTATTAGAATGTAACAAGATGTTTGTTTTTATATGTAGAATAATCATAATCCAATCAGAACGCTCGTTTCAACGCGAACTGCGCCGCTTGAGAAATTTTCAAAACAAATTGAAAAATTCTCTGAAATCTCTTTTTGACGTACATTTTTGCCATTAAATTTGTTACTATTTATAGTAACGTATGCAATAAATTATAATATTGGTAAACAGCATGTAAATATGATGATTGAAGCGATGACCTTGATGATAATGTGTATGTGAACTACACCCGGGTCCATCGACATGTCGGAGGAATGCTTCGGACCACACTGATTAACCCCACTATTCATTAATTATTTACTGTTATGGCTTACATTGAACTAAAGAGCAACTGTTATTTACTATCAGGACTTACATTGAACTAAAGAGCAACTGTTATTTACTATCAGGACTTACATTGAACTAAAGAGCAACTATTATTTACTATTAGGGCTTACATTGAACTAAAGAGCAACTGTTATTTACTATCAGGACTTACATTGAACTAAAGAGCAACTGTTATTTACTATCAGGACTTACATTGAACTAAAGAGCAACTGTTATTTACTATCAGGGCTTACATTGAACTAAAGAGCAACTGTTATTTACTATCAGGACTTACATTGAACTAAAGAGCAACTATTATTTACTATTAGGCCTTACATTGAACTAAAGAGCAACTATTATTTACTGTTATGGCTTACATTGAACTAAAGAGCAACTGTTATTTACTATCAGGACTTACATTGAATTAACGAGCAACTATTATTTACTATTAGGCCTTACATTGAACTAAAGAGCAACTATTATTTACTATTAGGCCTTACATTGAACTAAAGAGCAACTGTTATTTACTATTAGGCCTTACATTGAACTAAAGAGCAACTACTATTTCCTGTTAGAGCTTACATTGAACTAAGTAGCTACTATATGTATTGTTTAACTTGCATTTTACTAAACTGTCAATATTATTCACTCTTACAGCTTGTTCGTGTAGAGTTGGTTGCGAAATCAATGGAGATTGTTGTTTTCCTCATCAATCTAAACAACCACCCAGCAAAGATCCGCCAGACGAGTCAGAGAAATATCGCTCCTGCCTGTATCCAATGACAAGACAACCATATGTGGAGGACATGCTGTATGTACAATCCTTCCATATAATCACCTCCAGTGTGGATGGTAATATTACAGCCAATACATCATGCGGTGACGAAATCGTTGCTCCTTGGGGCAGCATGTATCCTGTGTCATCAAACGACACCAAGATAATATACAAAAACAGCGCATGCGCTAAGGCTCACAACGTCACTGATACTGTAGTATGGGATGCTGTAATTTCTTGCAATCGTGATCATGACAGAGATAATCTGAATCTAGACATCGCCGCATTTGTGGACTGGCTCAACACTGGTCACATTTCAGAATTTTGTCAAGTTAGTTTCACATATCCAGGTGACCGTGGCGATTTAAAATTTCAATTGTGCTACATAGATTTGATCGACACCTGTCCAGATTCTAATTTCACCTTACTGGAAAGTACTCTGTCTCGGGATGCTGTCATTGAAGCGTGTCAAAGCGGACTAGTTTCACCCTATAGATTGGAAAAGATGTATGCCAATGTATTTTGTTTCATGTGCAATGAGCTGAACTCTATACTCGAGGACTCTTGTAGACAAACCATATGGGACGTTATGCGCGGATACAATAAAGATAAATTCATAGCAATGCTTGACGGGAGTTTCATAGCAGATAATCAACTGACCACGAGTAACAAGAACCAGGTTATTCCCAAAGTATGTCGACGTATGTATAAGGTATGAATATACATATTATATTTGATTCGCATAGATCGACACAAACTAGTCAAATGAAATGACAGATGCACAGTTGAAAAGAATTGTCCTGACGGTTCTGGATCAGACAATTTGAAATTTGATGAATAGTTCAAAATATATGTTGATTATTCTCTATGTAAGTGAACTTGTAGTACCGTAGCCAGAGGCAAATTTCAACTGAGGCAATCTAGTGGGGTTCAGGGGTATGTTCCCCCTTAAAAGTGTTGGGGTATAGAAGCGATGTCCTGCGTTTTCTGACTTAATGCGTGTAAACGTATAGTTATGTACTGACCGTTCAGCTCTCTAGCAGTCAACATGTTATACAGCAAAGGGATATTTTTGGCATTTTATTTATTTAATTTTACATTATTTATTTTTGCTTTGGACATTTTAAGCTGCCTCGGTGTGCCTCAGTGTGGCTACGGGCCTGGCTTGAGTTCGTATAATGATAGTATACCGCATAATTATATAACATATTAATAACCGTCATAACATTTGCACATTCTACAGCTTACGACTTCAACGACTACAATGACGACTTCAGAGATGACGATGCTGAGTTGTTGATGATGATGATGATGATGATGATGATGATGATGATGATGATGATGATGATGATGATGATGATGATGATGATGATGATGATGATGATGGTGGTGAGTTGATGATGATGATGATGATGATGATGATGATGACGATGATGATGATGATGATGGTGGTGATGAAGAAGATGATGATGATGATGATATGATGATTGTGCTGCTGCTGCTGCTGCTCTGATGATGATGACGATGATGATGATGAATATGATGAATATGATGATGATGATGATGATGATGATGATGATGATGGTGTTACTGACCATCAATGACAAGCCCTGATGAGAACACAGCAACCGCATGAAACGTCGCCTGGTGCAGTTTATTCTTGCATGGACGGGTACCTGGGTAGAACCACCGACCTTCCGCAAGCTAGCTAGATAACTACCACACATAACTAATTCGACAAACCAAGCGAGTAAGATTCGATCATATAGCGGTCGGCGGTATGTGATTTGAAATCAACTACATTAACCACTCGACCACGTACGCGTATTTAATATTTAAATTATTAGCTTGTCTTTTATCGTCATTCTTAGGACAAAGAAGAATGCCGACTAATCCAATGTCCTTCCGGTCAACTCTTCAACAGCAATGGCAAGTGTGTATTTCCGGTCAACAACTGGTTTGTGTCAAGCTACCATATAAATGTGAAACTTATTGCAAATCAGTCAGTTGATTTGTTTGAATCAGTGTTCAATTCTGTTCCGATATTTACAATTATCTCTGCTCTGGAATATTCACAGTCCACGAAGTGGTACATTGCCGTAGTTTACCATGTACATACGGAAAGCAGCAAGGAGAGCAACTCGATCATTGTTAGATTAATAAATCATGAACATATTTCCAATCCAAACGCATTGCTGCGCAGCATAACCCTTATGTTGAAAACACAATGGTATTTGCATATTAATAATTCAACGTATGGCCTACTAGCTGAAATCAGCAGGACATATCAAATGAGAGCACCCAAAGCGTCGAACACACAATCTGCAGTATCCTTTGGCAACATGACCGTAAATATCACAATGGAAACATTCACAACGGCTTACATTTTTCTTAAAAGTATCAGCAAACATTTCTTGTCTGTTACCAAATTATATTTCTGTGAACAGGTGGAGCTCCTGCGTTCGGAATTCTTGCTAAGTAATGACAATACGATGCTATACAGCAGAATAGCGAATCGTATTCTGTTTGATGGTGAATTTTCAATCGCCGCAAGATATGGTGAACGTCATGCTCGCATTTGTGTAGTCGATTCTGGGTTTGAGAAAAGGGCTGATAACGGCAGTGTGAGGAATACTGTTGACGTAGTCACGATTTCGTTTGAATGCCCCATTATAATGAGCATTATACTTGCAGTGTATCATTTATACTAAAGTTGAGCAATGTCTGTCCAACCAACTCCAAATGTCTGTTTCTAGTTTCCGGTAATAAACACGTCACTGTTTTCGGTTCTGGAAGTTGCTGTTCCAATGCGTCTCAGATGGTATCAATGTATTTTGTACGTTGGCTACCGAATAGTCTAACAGCTATATTCTGACAAATGATAATAGTCTTGTGTGTGTTTTGCGTTTATTTATTGTCGATACATATTGCCCAATATGAGCGAACCCTCCTAAAGAGATTAGTCATTTTAGATTTTGAAGGACAGTACAATGATACCGGCAGAGATTTATACTTGCATTTTATACTAAAGTCGACCAGTGTCTGTCCAACCAACTATTGAGTCCTCATGTTGATACCTAATTTAACCTTTAGTTTAAACTTTATTTATTTTACAACGATTGCGAAGCAAGGTTTAGCAACTTATATTAATCACTCTTGTTGGCGCGGATGAAAGCGTAAATGCGGTTATTCATGTGTGAGGAAACATGAGTACACGGAGAAAACCCACCTGTCCGATCTGGCGACCATCGTACCTTCTCACATACTTTTCCGGTCCGAGGATCGAACCCTGGTTGCATTGGTGAGAAGCGAGCGCGCTAACAACTGCGCTAATCGGACAGCCAAAAGAATTTAATACATGCATTGCAACTAGCCTGGGAACAGACGTTTATATATTTTGCCTGGTCAGTGATATAAATATAGTGTTAATACCGAGACCATTACTTGAGTCGTATTGAGTTTCGGATGCTAGTAATATCAATGTCATGTTACCAGTAGCAAATTGGTGAACATTCGACAAACTGGAATCCAGGCTACATTGCAACCAGATTTGATGTATTCGATTTATCTGATTACAATGTGTAATATCAACGGACCTGGAGTGGTTAATGTCGTTGACATCAAATCCAAACCACGTGTCCCTCACCACTGCTGGTTCGAATCCCACTGATGGTGTCGAATTATTTCATGTGAGGTATGGGTTCAACAGGTTTGTGGAAGGTCGTTGTTATATTCGGGTCCGTTCCTGAAGTACTGCTCGAATGGACACCTCGTGACTTCATCCACTGTGTGTGTTTTACGTTTATTTATCTCGCTACCGGTTGCCCATATGAGCGACGCCTCCTGAAGAGATTAGTCATTTTAGATTTTTGGAGGATAGTGCAATGATACAGACAGAGACCCATTCCAGATTATCCTCTGGTTCTTTTACGTGCACGGTGTAAAGCACGGACACGAGAGTCGCCATATGACCCAAATTGTTGGTTCGACGTTAACCCCAAAAACAAACAAAGATCACAAGTTGGTTATTTCATCCTTAGGCAGCAATACATTTGCATTGTGAAATATGTAGAAAAATAAAATGCGTATAATAAATAAAATACATAATTATCAATAATATTCGTGTTGTGTCTTTCAAATTGACAATATTCTATTTCTATGAACTTCAAATCTGGGGGTCTGTGGATAAGTGATTCGTTATGAATGTCTAATTACCTTTAATCGGATTCCAGTTTGTAAGGAAATAACTATTCTTTGGACGGATATTTTCAACATCCTCGTGTAGCAAAGGAAACTATCTCTATGGCAAGTAAATAATTTCATTTTCCGACTTTATTCCAATTAGATTACTGGGCATTGTTGCTCTATTTGTTTATTTCTGGGGATTTAGATCTCACCGATATTTGGAAATACAGTCTACATCCGTTATGTCAAAGTCGGTTATGTCGAACTATCCGGTTATCTCGAAGTTGGGTCAACGTCCCGATTCAGACACTATCATTTTACATATAACTTATTATCGGTTATGTCGAAGTATTTTCTTCGATCCGAGGGAATTCGACATAACGGATGTAGACTGTAGTTTCATAATTACGAGGTTAACACTAAAGGTAAAATTGCCCAACGTATTTACGTTACTTTGTTCATATCGTTTCTCGTGTTGTTGCAAATCTGCTTCCTGAGAATATGAAAATAAACTGAAACTGAAACAATTTATTGTTGTTAGTATAATAATATTATTATTAGTATTATTATTATTATTAGAAAAAATAACACTATAATTCCGATGTAAATTAATCAAAGTGTTACATGTTGCTTGTCTGAATGGTATAGAATCGAGACAAGCGGTCACATATCTCTCGACGCGATCATAATTATAGTTGTGTTGTCAATGTGACAGTCGTGATAGCTCAGTGGTAGCGCGTTCGCTTCACGTGCGAAAGGCCCGGAGTTCGAGCCCCGCTGGAGCCGTTACGATTGTGTCCTTAGGCAAGGCATTTAAATTCTACATGCCTCTTCTCTCTCCCTCGTGGCGATGGATTCCATCAGGAATGAGGTCTCGAGAGTGATTAGTATAAGTTATAAGAACTTGTTTCGCAATCGAGCTAAAATAAATTTGTATAAACTAATGTGACATTTCATTTCTGTGCATAGCAAATTTAAACTATATTTTGCAGCATTTTGAAAAATACATCAACCTTTGAACATCTAACACGTACATTAAACTGCGTCACAGTGTACTATCGACGTTCTATGATTCAAAATTGTCATTGGGATCAGACCCCTCCAGTACTTCGGTACCTTCAGTGCTCAATATATTAGTCGGGCCTGCAATAATTGTGTATACTATATTGTAATCATTTCGACTATGTACACATCCTGGAAATAAACATATGCTATATGTTCTGTTCTATTGTTTTTGTTTCTGTCCACCTTTCCCCAAATCAACACACCTCCATAATTATGACGCAATCACGAAAGGATAAAGTTACAATCAAATATGTCTTAAGCAGCCATCCAATGGTACGACATAATGTGGCTGCTGGACAGAGAGGGCAAATGTATAATGAAACAACATATTGGGCACCTGTTATAAACTGGATGCTTAATACAGGTTGACTGCTTAATGGAGGAAGCCATTAACACAGGTTTGACTGTATATTAAAACACCCAATGCGGCATGAAGCATTGGCGCTCCGTGTGGTAGGGGTTTGTACAACATACCAATGAAATAATTGCGGGGTGATGCATTCGTGCATGGTCATTCGCGCGACAAGGCTGACATGGTGTACCGAGTAGAAAGTGGTGACAGATAGTGTTAAAAATAACTACATACTAAAGTTAAAGACAGTCATTAGTGCTACATGAATGGTACAGTGGGCAGCCGCACATCACACATTGTTTAGCTGGGGCTGGACTGTACATTGTAGGGCCATTCCAAATACGTATTGTTCTTGGGGAAAATAGTTAATATGATACTTGGTTCGTGATTGCGGAATTATGTAGTTCAGGTTCCTTGTACGTGGTTGTGGTCGATGCATACCAAGTTAGTTCTGATTTTGCATAGGTACATTTGTATATGACTGATGATTGTATGCGTCGATATTCAAGTGCTTGTCAGTTCAGGGAATTGGTAATTTTTGCTTGCATAGTGATAACCACTGCATATATAGTATGCAGCTGATCTGTGTGTTTTACGTTTATTTATCGTCGCTATCGATTGCCCATATGAGCGACGCCTCCTGAAGACATTCGTCATTTTATATTTGTGGAGGGTAGTACAATGATACAGACAGAGACCCATTCCAGAGTCTCCTCTGATTCTTTTACGTGCACGGTGCAAAGCACCGACACGAGACCTCGGTTTAACATCCCCATCTGAAAAACTGTTAATTTTATTAGGGTTAGACGGGGGATCGAAACTGGACTACAGATCCGTCTGTCAGCTGATCTTTACACTTATTCTGTTTTATAGGTGTGGAACTTTTGCCAGAGTGCCATATGGTTGAGCAATACTCGAGTTGGGGACGAACATAATTATGTGTTATATAAGCTTTTTCTTTGACATTCTTGTTTCTGGTGTTCACGTTCCTTTCAATGAATTTGAGAGTTAGTAGTTTTTGAGATGTTGGTTATATGTGTAGACCAGTTCAAATATTTACTAATTGTAACACCTAGGTATCGGTTGTCTTTAGTACCATGTTCTGAAATGTGTCAGGGACAATTAGTTGTTTTCTTTTGAGAGTAATTCTCAGCATCGCACACTTATCAGGATTGAACTCCGTGATCCAGTCTCGTTCCAACTGTTCTAGAGCATTCAGATCGCTTTGTATTTGCATTCATGAACATTATCATGGCCTCCTTATTACGTCACAATGGAATCACTAATCGTAATGTTTCATTAACTCTTTCATCGCCAATATCGCATAAAAACGTCTTTGCAGAGAACAGAGAACCTGGTCAGACAGAAGAGAACGTGTGTGTGTTTTACGTTTATTTATCCTCGTTACCGGTTGCCCATATGAGCGACGCCTCCAAAAGAGATTAGTAATTTTAGATTTTGGAGGGTAGTGCAATGATACAGACAGAGACCCATTCCAGAGACTCCTCTGGTTCTTTTACGTACACGGTGTAAAGCACCGACACGAGACCTCGGTTTAACGTCCCATCTGAAAGACTGTTAATTGTATTAGAGTCAGACGGGGGATCGAACCTGCGATCCCTGGATTACCAGTCCAGCGTGTTACCACTGGACTACAGATCCGTATGTGACAGAAGAGAACGTGAAGTCTGATCAGGTTATATGCTGATTGCTCTTCAAATAGTGGAGCTGAAGTCCCTGTCCGAATAGAATTAGACAATCCTCATAAGTTTACCACAATGTGTATGCTATATCACATTTCATTTTCATTTTCATATTATACTATTATAGATACTAAATTAATTATGTAATTCTTTTTCTATTTTCTACTCACTCCTTGATTTGGAAATGTTTGGATGTTGGGCGGTCCTCATTCATTGTGTGCGATTGCATGCTCTTTGCAATGTGGTTTCTGATGTTACTCACATCAGTTACATAAGAATATTGATTACTCTACACTGGTCATGCCATCGTACACAAGTCCATGGAAATTCTCACTCTTCTTACATACAATTACACTTCTGTCTATCGTAGCAAATAAAACATACAACTATAGTATATATTCGCAAGTACGTTCACAAATAAAATATAACATTGTTTATCCAACCAAACATGCCATTCCAGGAATAAACATATTACCCAACACACGCTTCATCGAAATATCTCTTCTCCTGCTTACTGGCATGGTACTTGCTGCTTGGCTTAGCTACTTACTGATCATAGCAGGTGATGTTCATCCGAACCCTGGTCCGTCTTCAACACATTCCACAAGCTCTACTTGCTCTCCATGTCGCAGTCACTGTCCGATCTCATGTCGAAATCTAACTGTCTTTCTAGTCTACACTACAACGTGCAGAGTCTTTTGAACAAAGTAGAGGTCCTTGAAGCAGAGTTCAGTTCCTTTGATATTATTTCATTTTCAGAGACATGGTTAAATTCTAATATTTCCAACGATGATCTGAAGTTCAGAGACTTTCACATTCCAGAGAGGAAGGATAGAGTCTGGGACAGTCATGGTGGGGTTATTGTCTATGTGAAGAACAATTGACATTTCAAGAGGCGACAAGACCTCGAACCCAGAGGACTTGAATGTATTTGGGTGGAACTGTATCCGTCTCAATCGAGGCGCATCTTATTTGGCACTTTTTATCGGCCTCCTAATGCTGACGCTCATTACACATCCTTGATAGAAGATTCACTTGGCCTTGCGATGGACTCAAATATCTCAGATGTAATTGTAACAGGAGATTTTAATTTCAATCTATCTATCCCCAACCTGTACCGTAAGCTTACTTCTATATGTCAACAGTTCAATCTGGAACAACTCATTTCCGAACCGACTCATTTTACCGAGTCTTCTTCCGCTATTCTTGATCTATTTCTTGTTTCGTGTAGTCATCGTGTTGTAGCAGCAGGTGTTGGAGAACCTATTCTAGATCAAAATGTCAGATTTCATTGTCCAATCTACTCTTTGTTTGCATTTTCTAAACCTCGGGTTAAGACTTTTAAACGTTTTGTTTGGCAATACGACCGTGGTGATTATGACACTTTAAGAAACAAAATATGCGACACGGATTGGGAAGCACTAAAGGATGATGACACTGAAATATATACAACTTCTGTCACTCACAAACTTCTTGAGCTATCCAAGCAATGCATTCCTACCAGAACCATTACTGTAAAACTAGATGATTCACCTTGGATAACTACACACATAAAACGGAAAATTCGCAAAAGGAAAAAACTTTATCAAAGAGCGAAACACTCACAAAACCCACGACACTGGCAAACATTTAAACTGGTTCGCAATGAGATAGTTTCTCAAATTCGCACTGCAAAACAAAATCATTTTAGTAAGATGTCGGAAGCACTACAATCGGATACAACCTCACAAAAAGACTGGTGGAAGATTGTAAAAGGATTCATAGCATCCAATGAGAAACGAACAATACCAGCACTTAAACACCAACACACAATACCAGCACTTAAACACCCACACACGCAAGAACTCGTCTTTGATACTAAATCTAAATCTGATCTCTTAAATGAATTCTTTTGTAGTCAATCTTCTTTGAACAACTCAGACAAAGACCTTCCTAAAAACTATTATCAAGAGCCCACACACAAACTCCTAACTATATATGTTACTCCTCAAGACGTGGAGGATACTCTTAAAACACTCAAAACTAACAAAGCCTCAGGTCCTGACGAGATCAGTAACCGCATTCTTCGAGAGACTGCTTCAGTACTAAAATACCCGCTTTGTTCCTTGTTCAATCATTCATTGCAATGCTGTAAAGTTCCGCAGCCCTGGAAAGACGCTCATGTTTGTGCTATCTTCAAGAAAGGCGACCCTTCATTGCCTAACAACTATCGCCCAATTTCGCTTCTTTGCTGTGTTGAAAAGGTCTTTGAAAGAATCATCTTCAAGTACCTGTACAATTTCATGAATGCAAATAATTTCATTTCACATCTACAATCTGGATTTAAGCTAGGGGATTCATCAGTGAACCAATTAACATATCTCTACAATACATTTTGCAAGGCACTTGATGACGGCCTTGAAATTCGCACAGTCTTCTTTGATATAAGTAAAGCTTTCGACAAGGTCTGGCATAACGGTCTCCTATTGAAACTTCGTAAAGCAGGTGTTGATGGGCCTCTTTTGTCTTGGTTCTCTGATTATCTTTCCAACAGACGTCACACTGTCATTCTTCCTGGCGCCAAATCTAACTGATGTTCGCTAGGGGCTGGTGTGCCCCAAGGATCCATCCTCGGTCCACTTCTGTTTTTAGTATATATCAATGACATCGTGGAAGACGTAGGTGCTAAGATACATCTATTTGCCGATGACACGAGTCTACACATTGTCGTCGACCAACCTGTAATTTCAGCCCAAATACTGCAATCTGATATCAATAAACTATCCAATTGGGCGGAGGCATGGTTAGTCACATTTAATCATTCAAAAACTGAATCTATGATCATCTCACGCAAAACACATAGACCACATCACCCAGCATTACTCATGAATAATCAACGAATCTCATCCGTCACGTCTCATAAACACCTTGGTGTCCACTTCTCAAACGACGGCTCTTGGCATACTCATGTAACTCATATTACTGATAAAGCATGGAAGAGAATACATATCATGCGAAGATTCAAATTCCTATTGGAAAGACGATCACTTGAAACCATTTATACTTCTTTCATCAGACCAATTCTAGAATATGCCGATGTTCTGTACTGCAATTGCACTCAGTATGAAAAAGACGAACTCGACAAGATCCAGAATGAAGCTTCTCGAATTGCTTCCGGTGCAACAAACTTGTTTCTCTTCATAAACTACATAGGGAAGTCCGGTGGGAATCATTAGACAAACGTCGACTTAACCACAGACTTACTCTTTTGTATAAAATGAAAAATGGTCTTACTCCCAAACATCTATCTTCTCTTGTGCCACAAAGTGTGGGTGAAACTACCAGATACAACCTAAGAAACGCAGCTAATATTAATGGTATTCCATCCCGTACTGCGCTCTACTACAACTCGTTTCTACCTTCTACCTTAAGAGATTGGAATAATCTATCTATGCAACAACAAAGCTCTCCTACACTATCTTCTTTCAAACACAGTCTTCGTGGAAATATATCTAAAACTCCTAAATACTTTTATGTTGGCTCCAGGAAATGGCAAGTTTATCATGCCCGATTACGTACTGAGTGCTGCTCCTTAAACCAACACCTGTACAGCAAAAACTTATCTCCAACATACAAGATACAAGATACAAGAAGCTTTATTTAACGTCGGATTACATTTACAAATAACATTAGCTAATAAGCTATTTTTCCGACAAACATATATTATAATCATAACATGAGAAAAAACAGCTAGGAAATAAAAGTTGGTTTAAACATGAGTACAACACAGGACATAGCATAATTAAAACATGTTAAAGCGAGCACCTAAAAGACAAAAATAAAATTAATACATTGTGTTAATAGTTTTAACAACTATATAATATAGATAAATCTTAAGAATTCAAATAGAGATACACTATTGATTGATACACTGTGTTGTAGTTGCTGATCTTGGTCTGTGGCCTAAAAACTGCAATAAGAACTAAAATGTTAAGACACTGACAGGCAAAAAGGTACACTACTGTGAAATTAAGATATGTTTTTAAAAAAACAGTTATCCCCAAATCAGATTTGGAAAGGAACTGATCAGCTATTACCTCACAGGTATCTTAAAACAAAATACATAAAAAGCAGTTAAAGCAACTATTTGTGGCACGCAACTTTATAGAACACTAAAACTAAGTTACAACAATCAAATTAGAACATCAAGCTAGCACAAATCATAAATTATAAACATAAAAACACAAATAAAACACATAGCACACAGTTATAAGCACATTAAGCATGAGGAAATAAGCGGACACGACTAGATAGAGCACATTGAGCACTTACAGGACGGGCCCGTCCAGGTACGGACCAGCCTCACAAACTCCTTGTGGTTTTCAATTTTTCTAATGTCATTTGGCAGGCTGTTCCATACATGAGCGGCCTCGTATCTGAACGATCTCTTTACGTTCAAGGTGGTGCGTACAGTTGGTACTTCAACAGTGTTTGAATGTCTGAAAGAATATTTTATATTTCGAAATTTAACCAGGTCATGTAAATATGGAGGTGATTCATGGTACAGGTATTTGAATGTTTCTATTGCAATAGTTCTTATTCTACTACGATGTAATGTAGGCATGTTTACTTGTTTCAAAAGGTCTTCGTAGCTAGAGGTGAAATCATTTAAAGTAATTTTTAGAGCTCTATGTTGTAGTTTCTCCAATTTGTCGGTATTAGTTTTGTTACAAAAGTGCCATATGAGCGGACAGTAGTTGAAAGTTGATCTTATAAAGGATTTATAAATTAACAATTTGAGGTCAGGTGTTAAAAACTTGCTTAGTCTGAGAAGTACATTTAGTTGTCTAGCAGCCTTCTTACACATTTTTGTAACCTGTTCATCAAAATTTAACATAAAATCTATATCTACACCTAGGAGTTTCACAGAGTCTTCACATTTAATACCAGCATTTGCAATGGTAAAAGATCTTAATTGTTTGTGGGTTTTCTTACCTAGGGCTATGGCCTGAAACTTATCAGGGTTGGCCTGCATTTGGTTACAATCAAACCATTTTATTAAGATGTCACTTTCTGTTTCAAGAGTTGATTTGAGAGATGACAGATCCTTATCCCAGTATGACAAAGTATTGTCGTCTGCATAATTGTAAAGCTTAGCTTGTGTAATAAAATAAAAGATGTCATTTATAAAAATATTAAAAATTAGAGGTCCTAATATGGAGCCTTGGGGGACCCCCTTGATTGTTTCTTGCCATAGGCTGAGTGCATCACCAATCTTAACACGTTGTTTCCTAAAAGACAGATAATTATGTACAAGCGAGCATGCACCATATGCCCCCAATTTCAGGACAACAAGGTCATGTGGCAAGCAATCAAATGCCTTTGATAGGTCCATAAGTATTCCCGCCACATGATCATTCCGGTCCAGTGCCATTTTCCAGTCCTCAATTAAGCGCAAGAGGGTTGTCTGACAGCCATACTTTGGTCTAAAAGCTGCTAAGTAATTATTAAATACATGTTCAAAGTAGTCTGCCAGCTGATTGTTTATGACTGTTTCAAATATCTTGGACATAGTTGGTAAAATACTAACAGGTCTGTAGTTTTTCTTGATAAATGGGTCATCTTTTTTAAAGACGGGTGTTACTTGGGCCATTTTAAGGACAGCTGGGAAACTACTTTGTTTTATCATACAATTTACAATATTTGATACAGGTAAAGCTATAGATTCTGATGCACATCTTAAAATTGTTGGCGGTAGGGCGTCAACACCAGTTGCTTTTTTGGGACCGGGGAGTTTATAGATATAACAAACTCTGGTTGTTTTCGTATTTTCGTATATATGGATATAAAGAGCCTGTAAAATACAATATATACATAATATTATTATGTACAAATCATTCTACTAAATTTCACAATACAAAATAGTAAATACACAATTCCAATTCCAGCAGTTCAAATAAATATTTTACAATGTAAAATATCAAAGATAAAACATTACATTACCAGAGTCCGGCTATCAGCTGATACATATAATGTATATATGTATATAGTTACTATATAGTTACTAGTAAAGTATATATTAACGTAAACAGGATAGCCTCACAACTTATCCGTTTGACTAGTAGAGATAGAGTGTGGGATAAGGGTCTTGAACAAGTTAGTTGGAAAGTGCACCTACTTAGTTGAGTTAGTTCACTCATTCACACATCTGACCTGATTGTCACTCACAATCACTCACCCATAATACTTTATACACAATAGTAGTGAAGACTAGTATATATTATACACAGACATAGTATGGGACCAGGCTATATAATTATGATATGATTCAGACCAGTGATTTTATTAGGCCATATAGGGAAACTATTGGGTGGTACGCTTGCAGCAGGGTTTGGAAACATTATAATGTACATGTACTAAATATCAATAATTAGTTCCCTTTAACATAAATATGACATGGGTTACATAGTTCCCCCTCTTGGAAAAAAGGTCTCCTGACGTTTTAATTACCTGAAACTAAATGAATAGTGTAGATCAATCCAAATAATCAAGCTATATAATAACAATTTTATTTACTGCATCATTCACTATCCAACATCCGACATTGTCAACTGAAATAATTTTACAACCTGAAAGAAAAACATAACAACCAATACAATGTAATTAAAGATACTAATGTAACGATCATTAGTTAAGTATTACACCATACATGTGTATGTTCAATATGGCTGGCTTACAGGTATATGTCCACAATAATGGACATATGCTACAAATCTGTTCCAACTATGTGGAGACCTGTAAAGGTAAGATTAACCTTCAAATTGTACAAACATGAACATTTACTATGAAATAAAAACAACCATTTCAAATGACATAATGAAATGTAATACTAATGTACGCGCATTGTATATATATGACATAGAATGATTCAAACATTGCACTTACACAGTAAAATACCAGAATACAGTATATTTTGAAACAATTAAAAACTCAATATCTGACACTGTCTTACACATAGTACACAACCTTGTCAGTGTTTGGTACTGCTGTCAATGGGACCACCCATTCTCCATACCGGTCCGGTGGCTTCCGTTGGCGCACCGGACGACGGGTCGGTTCAGGAGTTTGGGCATTGCCAGCAGGGACGACAACAGGTTGGTCTATTATGGACTCTAAATGTGAGACAGATCTCTGTACTGATGGTTCTGAGGTGGTGTTATAAGATATATCGTGAAGATTCAGGTATCGTACTACCGGTACCAAGTAAACTGGGTACAGAGGGTTGAGATGTCGCAGAGTTAGATCTGGTTGAGTGTTGCACTCCTGGATTGTTCTCGACGATACGGCTAGGAATATGGGTTGGACTACCAGTAGTCGCAGGAACCATCCTAGGTATCGTCGGAGGCAGCAATCCAGGGTGATTATGCTTTCGCAAAGCTGGAGGTCTGTATAGTTTGACGCTTTCGCCTTCGCTATCTAAATCGGAACTATCAGATTGGATTGCGTGAGGTACATGTACTGGTGGTGTCTTGAGATTGGTTCTGGCCAACTCCTTGCGGATAGGGCCTATCTCAGATTCTACACTTACATCCACCGTCGGTGTATCTCTGGGTACACAATTGAATGGCAGGAGCATATTCCTATGCAACGTCCGGATTGGTCCTTTGCCATTCTCAAGTTGTACACGAAATACTGGTATGTCAGGGTTCGACATAGATAGCACAACATAAGGGTCGCGATCCCATCTGTCTGCTAGCTTATGTGTCCCCTTGATACCGACTTTCTTTACAAGTACACGGTCTCCAACTTCTATCTTGGACTCACGAACTTTACAGTCGTACCTGTCCTTGTTCTTGGCAGCCTGCCTGCCAGCTTCATTGGCAGCTGCCCTATATGCATATTCTAGCCGGTTCTTTAGTTTGGCTACATATGTCGTAGGTGTGAATTCACCAATGTCTTGTGGATCTGTACCTAAGTAGGCATCGACAGAAAGTCGAGGATGCCACCCAAACATTAAATAGTGTGGCGAAAAACCGGTTGCGTCACTCTTGGTACCATTGTATGCCTGAACAAGAGGGGCGATATACGATTTCCAGTCGCTCTTTTGGTGTTCCTCTAAGGTACCAAGCATGCGCAGAAGAGTGCCGTTGAATCGTTCTGCTGAACCATTACCCATAGGGTGGTACGGTGTTGTACGGCTTTTACGAATGCCCGTGAGCTTACACAGTTCCTGTATAGTCCTACTAAGAAAATTTCGACCATGGTCACTGTGAAGTCGCTCGGGAAAACCATAAAACCGGAAATAATGGTCATACAAGGCCTTGGCAGTGGTTTGTGCAGTCTGGTTGCGACATGACACTGCTTGAGCATATCTGGTGAAGTGATCCACTATAACCAGTATGTTTTCCACACCACCTTTGCTAGGTTCGAGCTTTAAAAAGTCGATGCACACTAGCTCCATAGGTCTAGAGGTAAAAATTGGTACAAGCTCGGCGAAAGGTTTGACAGGGGTCTTCCGTCTAATACATGAGCTACAATTGGTGATGTACTTGTTAACATCCTCTTCCAACCCAAGCCAGTAAAACCGTTGTCTGGCCAGCCAAAGGGTATTTTCCTTGCCCTGGTGACCAGCATCGTCATGAATACCCTTCAAGGCAATAGTCCTGTGGGATTCAGGTAAAACAAGTTGACGAACTGACTGGCCGTCCAAGAAAGCGGTTCTGTACAGAATTCCCTCATCGAGATGAAGTCTGTTCCATTCTCGGAGAAAACGCTGTACAGCTTTTGACTCGGATCCTCTCCCTCTAGGAAGAAAATCGCTTTCGAGGAGGTCAATCACCCTTACAATGATAAAATCATTCAATTGCTCAGCTTTCCAGTCAATCTTGTTAACATGTTCAGATTCAAACATCATCATTCGAATCTGATAAACAGTCGACAAGTGGTGTAGCATTTACAGCACCTTGAAAAATCGCTTTCATTTCTTCTTGAAAAACGTATCGACGAGATAAACCATCTGCGTCTCCGTTTTGGCTGCCACTACGGTATTCAATATAAAAATTGTAATTGGCTAATTCTGCTAGCCAACGGTGGCCTGTTGCATCAACCTGTGCAGAGGTTTTGACATAGGTTAAGGGATTGTTGTCAGTAACCACCTTAAAGTCATTCCCACACAAGTAGTCATGGAATGTATCTGTTATACTCCACTTAAGGGCTAGAAATTCCATCTTGTGGGCGGGATAATTCCTCTCACTGGGTCTCAAACTTCGGGATGCGTATGCAATAACACGCTCCTTCCCGTCTTGGACCTGGTACAATACTGCTCCTAATCCAAGGGAGGATGCATCCGTGTGCAGAATAAAAGGTTAGGAATAGTCTGCATATGCCAAGATTGGGTGTGATGTTAATTTATCTTTGATTGTATCAAAGGCAGCTTGCTGGGCATCACCCCATATCCATGGAACGGGTGTCTTGGTCTTCTTCTTGGTCTTTTTCTTGGATTTTTTCTGGTTAAAACCATGTCCTTCTAATAAGGAGTTTAACGGCTGTACAATCTGGGCATAATCCTTTATAAATTTTCTGTAGTAGCCCGAGAATCCAAGAAATTGTCTGAGAGATTTCAGATCGTGACATGCTGGCCAATCTTTAACGGCGGAAGCTTTACCGGGATCCGTAGAAATACCTTGATCAGAAACGACATGACCCAAGTAAGTTACGGATTTCTTGAAGAATTCGCATTTTGAAGGTTTAAGCTTCAAGTGATGCTGATCCAACCGTTGAAAGACGGATTCAATCCTCTCTAGGTGTTCCTCAAATGTAGAGGAGAAAATAAGGATGTCATCTAAGAAAATTAAACATTCTCTAAGATGCATATCACCCATGCATTTTTCCATCAGTCGCTGGAAGGTTGCGGGTGCATTGGTGAGTCCGAAACCCATCCGGTTCCACTCATAAAACCCCAGTGCTCCGACACTAAAAGCTGTTTTGGCCTTATCATCTTCTGCAACTTCGACCTGCCAGTAGGCTGAATGTAGGTCAAGTTTACTAAAATATTTGGCAGAAGAAAGGACATCAATAGTGTCGTCGAATCTGGGTAACATAAAAGCATCCTTACGGGTCTTGTTGTTCAATCGACGCCAATCCACACAAAACCTGAGTGCACCGGAGGATTTTCTAATCAAAACAACGTTAGAAGAGTAAGGACTATCAGACTCTCGAATAACGTCTGCCTCCAACATTTCCTTTATGTGCTGACGCACTTCCTCATACATGGCTGGAGGGATTCGTCTGTATGGGTCTTTAAATGGTGTATTGTCCTCTAACACTATCTTGTGCTGTACAAGATTTGTTTTACCCAAGTTCTGACTGTCTTTTGAAAATACATGTTTCCATTTACCCAGGACTTGTTGAAACCGCAAAACTTGAGACGGAGACAAATTTGTATTGTCAACGTTGACACCCAGGTCTTCAAGAGAGGTATCTGAAGATGTATCCTGGCAAATATATGTAGAAAGATCATCCACAACTGTTGCTTCAGAAATTTCACAAATCTGTGTTTTGGGTTTAAAAGATAAAGTCTTCGCAGTCATATTACAAATCCTGACTGGGACTTTAACTGTGGATTGTTGATTGACTTTAACAATCCGAGGACATACTGTATAACATGTAACAGTTTCCGGTGTCTCAGTGACAACAGATGAGATGTTGTTGTCGAAATTACGGACTATCCCATTGATGGTAACTGTCTCATATGGTGCTACCGTAATCGTTTTGGTACCGCACGCTTTTACTGAGAAGGTCCGGGAGTCGAGGCTATCCATCGCCGACTTCCATTCTACTGGGATGTCAACAGTAGAATGATCTGAAGATGGGGACAAAAATGTCTTACACCTTCTAAGAACGTTTGTTCCCACAATGACGGGACACGTTCTGTTAAAACTATTGTCTGGGATGACCAGAACAGGAATATCCAATTTAAAAACAGATAAACACGGTAATGTGATGGTAGACTCAAAATAACCTGAGTACTCCATGCGTGAACCATCAGCAATTGATAAGTCAAGACCAAGAGTGGTGAGAGGTTGTAATACAACATCTGAAAGTCTCTTGAAACAAGAGAAAGAGTGGTTACTTGACTACCAGTATCAATCAAGGCTTTAAAAGAACTGCCGTTGATAACAATATCATGTTCATTCGGTGAACCTACAAGACGGTTCACAAATTGTTGTGCTGGTGGGTGTGGGTTCGTTTGGGCAACTTGATCACCAGTCCCTGTTTGGCCCTCAACAGAGACGGTATCTAGTTTAACGATTGGCGATATTGGGAAATGCCTCTTCCGCGACCAAATAACCTTGGTCCGGAGTTCGGCTGCAGGTGTGATCCTTGCGGATTGTAATCCTGCTGACTATAACCAGAAGCTTGGTTGCCACCACTGTATCTCCCAGGTCTATGACCGCGACCTCTGTTGGTACTAAATGGTTGTGGTGGTAGAGAGAATGACTGATGTTGTTGTTGCTGGTTGTGGGTAGAGTCCAGCTTCTGTAAAATCTGGTCGAACTTGGAGTTAATCTTCTTGTCCATCATGTTCTCCCAGGAAGTGATTTTGGTATCGAACTGATCCAAGCGAGAATGCATTTTCTTTTCCCATAAAGAAAACTGTTGTTGCACGTCTGAGTCCGCAGTAACTGTATTGTTCTTAACAGAAACCTTCTTAGAGAAAGGAGTTGTCTGTAGAACATTACCAGTTGAAGAAGAGTTGAGATTAGAAGAAGTCGAAGTGCGCAACATCTCTTTCTCAACTTTGCGGATTTCTCGAAGTAATTGGTTGTAGTCCGCCAGAGTATCATACTTGTGGCAGGTTTGCAGTCGCAACATATCCGAGGATAACCCTGTCCAGAACTTATGACGAAGTATGTCATTCCTTGCAACACCTGGTAACTGACCCTTATTGATGATGGCCTGTAACAACGTTTCTAGGCGACATGCATAGGATGTTACTGATTCGTCCGCTGCCTGAGAGGAATTAAAACATTCTGTCAGCAGGTCCTCTTTGGTCGATGCATCTGAGAACATGCAGTCTAGCTTATCCATAATCTGGACAAGTGTTGACTCCTGACCTAGCGGAATCACCATCATACGGGCAGAACCACGAAGGGAGCTGCGCACACTGTACAACAGGTTGGTGGCTGATATTTCCGGATTGTTCATCATACATTGGACTTCATATCTCCATATAACATAAGGCACCTCCCCCTTGTTGATAGGTTCATCACCCGAGAAGCTGGGTATCTTAGGAGGGTTGGATGAAAACTGTGTCGGATATGGAAGTACATTGGGGGTTGAAACAAAAGGAAATCCAGAAGGTTGTCTATTAAGAAAAGACTGCACTGGTGGGGTACTATCTGCACTGTTGTCTGGAATGTCAAACCGTCTGCCTCTGAAAGAAGTGAAGGGCAAGGGCGGTGGGGGTGCTTGAGCCGACTTTGGAACCAAGTCAAAATGCTCACTCAACTGTTTATAAACCTGGTCCATCATCCCCGGGGGTAATCCTCCAGGAGTGCTCTCCTTTCCTGGTGTAGCCATTATAAAAATTATAACCAGGATATAAGGAAAATAAATACAAGAGTTGTACAACAATATGCAACAAAATCAATAGTGGACACGCGAATACGGCGCAAAAATACCGTCGCAACCGTACGTAATATCGCGATAAATAATTGTTGAAACGCAAAAATATTTCGCAAAAAAAATTACAAACGCAAGAATTATATATGCTATTAAACAAATGTATGGTTGGCCTTTAATACTCTGTTGAGAATCAACAGTAGCTAATTATAACTGTCTCTACAATGCAACACCTTCAATATAAAGGCTGAACTGACCAATAAATAAGTAGGTCACAATGAAAAGGTGTAAACTGATTGTATGTAAACAGATCAGGAATTTAACCTATCCACAATCAATACTGTATACCTGTAAATAAACACAGACTATATTTTAACACAATACACACAACACAAAATTTAATGGACTGTAAAAGAATACACAATTACTGGACTGTAACACAATATACATATAATCCTGAAAATCAATTTAATTGATTTAACAGTGATTATACAATATGTTGTATGGCAAATAGAAATTGGTGCTCCTACTGGCATCTATCTATACCTGAAACACGAAATTTGAACAACATTACCCTCTGAAAAGAATGACAACCGCAGGCCTTAGCAAGGGCGTATATATAACCTAGTTATATGGGTAATATTATACTGGGGCGTAGGAATATATGGGGTAACACAGATCACATAAATATAATATACAATATAGATCTATCCGATACTACAACAACATCTACGCACTTACATACCTTTCTTTCTGCTACTCACGATTCAATGTTGCCGGAACAATAAGTTTAATTAATGTGTGCAACTTGTGAATAATGACATGCAGGGATGTGTGTTAGTAATACAGAATAAAGAAACCCTATTTATACAACCAGGTATATATGGTACTGTATTTTTCAGATATAGGTCACTACCAAACCCTAGTGACACATTCACAGAATGATGATAATTAAATAATGTATAGTAAATGAATTTACAAATGTAGCACACTAATTACATGTATACCATTTTGAAATATATCGGTTCACAATCACACGAGAATACAATACGTGGAATCAAAAATAACCGTCAATGAATTTACAATGACTATCAATTAATAGATCATGTACAGTTTTGACAATAACTAAACACCTAGTATGAAAAGCCTAGTAAATGAAGTAGACTAATGAAATACAAATGCTTTTAAAATGAAATTTACAAAATGACTGGTACGAACCGATACCTTTCAAAAGCACAACAATATAGACAATACATAATACCAACAGACTACGATGACAATATCCGGTAAAAGGACAATATTCCGGTTACGCAGTTTATACGCCGACTTCATGATTAACATTAGATCATGTACATCTAAAATTTACACCTGTACATTAAAGAAAACCACTGTATAGCAAACACACACTTGCTCCCGTTTAGTAAAGAAAAAAAAGAAACTTCCACTTGGAGAATCATCCTCACCATGGTGCCATTTCGATCCGCACAGTGGTGTATACAGCTACTTCCATTCGTGATGCTATGGCGTAGGACCCCAATTCTCCGTGCGCAGTTATTACGGCTGTAAGAATTTTGCCGTACTCTGGCTTCATCTATCATTCATGACGGGGAGCATTTGTAGACGGGAGTTTTAGATTATACAAACTCTGGTTGGTTTTAGTATTTTTATATATGGAATAAAGCGCCTGTAAAATACAATATATACATAATATTATTATGTACAAATCATTCTACTTAATTTCACAATACAAAATAGTAAATACACAATTCCAATTCCAGCAGTTCAAATAAATATTTTACAATGTAAAGATAAGATGTAAGATAAAACATTACATTACCAGAGTCCGGCTATCAGCTGATACATATATTATATATATGTATAAAGTTACTAGTATAGTATATATTAACGTAAACAGGATAGCTTTGCAACGTATCCGTTTGACTAGTAGAGATAGAGTGTGGGATAAGGGTCTTGAACAAGTGAGTTGGAAAGTGCACCTAATTAGTTGAGTTAGTTCACTCATTCACACATCTGACCTGATTGTCACTCACAATCACTCACCCATAATACTTTATACACAATAGTAGTGAAGACTAGTATATATTATACACAGACATAGTATGGGACCAGGCTATATAATTATGATATGATTCAGACCAGTGATTTTATTAGGCCATATAGGGAAACTATTGGGTGGTACGCTTGCAGCAGGGTTTGGAAACATTATAATGTACATGTACTAAATATCAATAATTAGTTCCCTTTAACATAAATATGACATGGGTTACATAGAGATTTCAAGTGTTTACTTATTTCTACTGGATATATGGGTTTGAAGTTAAAATTTAAATTTTCCGATTTATGCTCAAGGATTTTGGCAACACTAGGATGTTGTTTATTTACCTCTATGTCATTACTAATACCAATGTTTTGGGCAATGTTTACATCTCTTTGCCAATGCGGTCTTGTTGAAAGTAATCACCATTTCTTCTTGGAATGCACACTATATACCAACATCAGAGCAAAACTAATACAAGAAACTTCTATATACTGTACAGTAACTTTGTACACTCTCTTACACGGAGGTCAAAACCTTTGCGACAACATCAACATCAACAGCAGAATCTTTCTTGCTGTACAGGACTATATAAGGGACAGTAAACGTTTTCCATGAACTTGAATGACTGACCTGTTCCTGGCTCTCAACATTCCAAATCAAATCTCAAGATCTTATTTCTTCTACTTGAATTGAAAACAACTAGGATGATTTATCATCAAAGTTGATTGACTCTTTTATTTATTATTACTTAATTTTATGTTTATTATTACTTAAGATGAACACTAAGTGTATTAGTTATAAATACCATACATTTTAAGCCACTGAGATAAATATCTAGCAAACTATATCGATATCATATCATACCTCACTTTACCTAATAATGTTACTTTCTTCTTACAATAATTGTTGTGAGTCTGCACATAATATAAATTAGAACAATATATTACACTTAGACTCAACCATATTCTTTTTATTAGCATTCCTCATCATTATAATATTCTGACCTCTATTATTATAATGTCTTTTTACTTATCTCAACTACAATATCGTATTTTTTCTATCTAAATCGTATTATGAATCTTGTATTGTTAAACATTTCAAGCACATTATTTTACCGCCAACTTTGTAGCAAACGAGTTTCGAAGGAGAAGACCTTTATAAGCTAATCTAGCTTTCGGATCTAATCCTTTTTCAAAACATAAAATATTATATTGTAATGTAATTGCTATATGTATATTTGTTACATTGTTTGAAATAAAATATGTTTAAACTAATAGGAAACACGCCGCAGCTGATCTGGATATGTTGTTTGCACATGCTCTGAATGTATTCGGCGCTGAAAGAGTTAAGCAATATCTGCAAACCTGTAGCGAGACAAATGATATTAATATTATATGGGCTCATGTAAAAACTATCAACTACATTATCAGCGTCTAGAATTAATACTTCAAGAACGGATCCAACAAATACCTAAAGGTAACACACTGGTTAATATGGGTACCAAACCGCTCACCCAGATCCTGTGGTGGTGGAACCAATGTACTATATAGTTATTGGGTAAATGTAAATACAGGACTGAGGCTACTTTGGATGATGATGTTTTAAACGGTATGGTACGGATAATATACGGGGAATAGATGCATTCCGCCAAGTTACCCCCCATTTTAAAAAGCTCTTCATTTGTTTTGACATTTCAAAAAACATGTGGAGCAAAAATATTCCACGTTTTTCAAGTTGTTTAAGAGCAACAAGACAACAGCAAATCATTGGTGAGTAAAACTTAACTGAATTATATAAAACTACACATGCTATATGACATCGCTGAATTAGCCGACCAGAGCAAAACATGAAAATAACCCCACCCACCATTGACCTCTCAGCGCCGATATTCCTGTCAATTTTACATTTGATCTAGTTAATGTCGCTCGTTCAGTCTATGAACAATTCAACGTGATCCTTTGAAATGTATACTGGATAATCTGGGGTTCTTGATTGTACATATATGAAATGACTAAGGCACAATACTGAGGCGGTGAAGTTTAGTTTAGCTTGATTCCGAAACAAGTGTGTGGCGTCCGTGGTCCAGTGGTAGAGCGTCGGATTTGGAATCGAACGGTCCCGGGTTCGATACTCAGCCAGGCCACGTATGTAGTGCCATTGAGCAAGGCACCTCACACACACTGCTTAGTACTGGTTAACCGCTATGGTCGGCTAAGCATGCCCAGGAAAACATGTCTAGGTCCCCGCAAGGGGTTTGACATTAATGGAACATACATACATACTTACATTAATAGTTCTCGAGGCCTCATCCCTGATGGAATCCATCGCCACAACGGAGAGAGAAGAGGCAACGTGGAATCTAGTCTAAGAGCACAATCTAGTCTAAGAGCACAATTGTAACGGTTATAGCTTCGCGCAAAGTCCGAGCCTTTCACACCTGAAGCGAACACGCTACTACTGCGCTATCATGGCTTCCACAAATTGAAGTTTGAAGATGCAATAAAAAAAGTATGCACTATCAAAAATGTATCGTGCCTGACTGGCGACCATTTGGTCGGACAACCGATTTTTCAGTCCACCCGCACAAATGCTTAATATAGCTGTTGTAAATTCAATTTTGTTCTAAATCATTCTGGTGTATATTTCCAATGCAAACGACATGAATATTTGCAAGACAACGAGTTAAATCTACTTAATTTGATTGATTATTTGAGTTTTAAATTCTCTGTGGACTTCCATAGACAGACTTTATTTTTAAGGGGTTCAAGTAGGGTGGAATTAAATTTCCATCTTATACTGTGATGTACCGGCTTATTCCTATGCTAGGCGTATTTTCCATTTTCATCCGTATTTAAAATATTTATATAGTTCTAGGCTAATTTCGCTGACATATCTGAAGCATGGTTCAATAGCATTTCGTTGAGAGTATCGGTAGGCTTAGGCAACTGTCATGTGACTTGGGAGAATATTTCCACCGAAATTGTAACGGTGTATGAGCAATTCGGGTAGCTATCCGAATTTTAAAAATCTACACCTAACCCGAAACATATTATTCCATTTCTGATTAAGACCAATAAATGTTTTTACTCAATGATGTACTATATCAAAATAAGATATTCAACAAGTTATTGTGGATAAATAAAAAATAACAAGTATGCCGTGCATAGGTGCCCTGAAGTCTTCAGTTTCCCATATAAACGGGTGCCGACCGACACCGTTGCGATAACTATATTGAGCAGCAAGGTCACGTGATGAAGCTAAAACTATCGACAAGAGTATTTTGAAAGTTGTTTTCACGACTTAAGAAAATAATAATAATTAATATACGGCATGTGCAATTAACATTTTATACTTGTCATTATATGTGGGATTTACGCCGAGCATAGGTTCCACCACTCTAGAATGTGTTTATTAAAACCAACATTTAAATCTGTAACAACTTATATTAATATTAATCACTCTCGTTGGCGTAGATGAAAGCGTATTTGTGGTCATTCGTGTGGGAGGAAACCTGAGTAATCGGAGAAAACCCACCTGTCCGATCTGGTGACCACCATGTCATCTCGCATACTTCCCGGTTCGAGGACTGAACCCGGGTTGCATTGGTGGGAAGCGAGCACACTAACCACCAGACATGGGGCGATTACATGCAAAATGTAATCAGTTACGATTGCGATTACTTGCTGTTGCTATGATTACGATTACAATTACGATTACAAATATTTTCCAAGTAATTGATTACAATTACATTGCAATGTAATCATGATTGCAATCATGATTACATTGATGTACCCATGCACCCAATTCCTTAAAATTGTAATAAGATAACACAAAAGCTGTATTATACAATATATAAAAGGTATTTATTCAAAAAAGTATTCCATATATACACACGTACATCATTTAATTCAAAAAAATATTGGTATAAGAAGTTAAAACTACTAAGTACAAAGGCTTACTGCAGAAAATGCATTGATTATTATTGTTATTACTGAGGACAAGCTATGTGGGTATTGCATTAAAACATGATTAAATTAAAACATGATTATATTAAACTGTGCTTGACAGTTTGTAATGTTCACTGCGAGTTACATCTTATAAACATAAGTTCCTGAAACTGATGATAACTTACAATTTGCTCCAGCATTTATCATTGACAATGTGCTCCCTAGAGTTGACATTGTGCTCGCTAGATTTGCTCCATAATCCATCCCTAAGTGCTAGGGTGGTATTTTTTCATGGGGGAATGTTTATGTACCTTTGAAGCCTTTGTGCAAATAGCACTTCTTAAAAATAATTACTCTTACCTTCTCATTTTCTAAGTATAAATTCAAACTTTCTTTTTGATATATATTATTACAATCTCACTTGTAATTGTTTCTAAAAAAGGTGCAAAGTTAAAAGAACTAATATAGTTGTTTCTAAAAGGTGTAAAGTTTATTCACCTTTCAAGTTATTTAATGAATGTTCACAAGGAAACTAGGGAGTGTTTATTTATCTTTGAAGTAATTAATTAAAGTACCTGTTTCAAAATGGTGTGAATGTTTATTCACTTTTGAAGTGAATTATTGATGACCCATAATTAAGATGTTGGATAAGTTTATTTGAGATATAATTACCTTTGAAGTATGTATATTAGTTCCCGGTCGATCTCCTCACGACGTGCACGTCGTGACCGGGGCACATCCCGCAGCAGCAGCGTAGGATCCTGGGATCTTCTGGTCGTCGATCTTGTGAAGGGGAGGCTCACCAGCATGTGGATCCATGGCTACGGCACATCAGGACAGATCCACCAGCTCTTCTAGATAGTGGACACTCTAGATAGTGATATTGACGCACTATATCTTCGCCGGCTTTTTTCGACACTTTCTCTTCCTTCTACTTCTCCGGCGGATAGACGAGACGGCGGACCTGAGGGAGCGGCAATAGTCGTGGATCCACGCTCCCCCGAGCTACACCGGAGTTTAGTAGACTCGTTTGTGACAATCGACGACCAGATGTCTAACTGTCAGATCCGTATTAATGCTGCTGCGGGGTGACCAACAGTGAGGAGTGTGGCCCTACAAAGGACCATGTACAGACCAGGCCTTGTCAACCTGGCCGGCACAGAAAGAAGTAACCACCTGATGACGTCTTCATAAGCCACACAGAATACAGAACCGTCAGAGAATACCGAACTAATCAACGTAGAAGAACAGGAATAATCATCATAGAAGCATAGGAATAGTCATCACAGAACACGTATAATCATCATCGAATAACCACCACAGAAGAATCACCTTAGGACAAGAAGAATCACCTTAGACAAGAAGAATCACCTTAGGACATAACCATCTTAGAAAATACAGTCGCCCAAATGCATTTATGCGGTGGCGACTATAAACAAAATTACATCGTTCGTATATTAGTTGTTTTTATTCAAAATAAAAAAAATGTCACTTGAGAAAAAATACCACAGTTTACCACTCCTAACCTCACCCTTGCTGTAAAAAACCCCACTTTACCCCTTCCACTTTAATAAATTTCTAATAATACCCCTGACCCCCTCTAAAATTTAAATGAAGCACCCTCCCCAAATATGGAATGAAACCCCTCCTTACCTTATACAAAGGGGCTATTGTCCTATGATTAACTTATATGAAGGGGATATTGTCCTAGGGGCAATTGTTCTAAGGGGCAATTGTCCGTACCCCCAGCTGTTTAATATCCCAAAACCTAAATTACAATGTAATCATAAAAGTAATCAGTGATTACGATTACTTTTCAAATGTAATTGATTACAATTACTTTGGCAAAATTGTAATTGTAATCAATTATGATTGCGATTACTTGACAACTTGTAATCGATTGCAATCGATTGCGATTACCGATTACGATTACCCCATGTCTGCTAACCACTGCTCTAATCGGACAGCCGATGGTTGACAATAGTGTGTCAAAGAGTAAAACCGTTAGTAAAAGGAAATTTCAATGAAAATGGATGGGCTGATGATAGATACAAACATTGCTTCATTTCTTTATTATTGAGCATGAATAAATATACATGTACAGCCTAAAGAACAGATTATAACAGGTACTTTCATTGATATTTATGATTGTCCCCCATTTTTGTATATTGACCCCATGTCTTGGGCCCCAACAATAGCCCCATGTTTGGAAAATCTGGATTGAACGCAGTTTTGCACTGGATATGCCCTTGTTGTCACTGCCTGAATTACTTATTCTAGTCACATACATTTTATTTGATGGAAATCTGTCAAATAACATCAGAATGGCTCATTGTTTCATGTTATATATCCGGAAATACCGTGTTGAGGTTTTCGCTGTCCATGACAATAATTTTGGAGGTTTTCTAAAAAAAATTAATTGTAATGCTCATAACAGCTCGAACTTCGCCTTACTTCGCAAAAGGCAGCAGTCGTTCTCTCACAAAGCACACTGTCTGCAGCCTCAGCATGCAGATATACCAGAACAATCTAGAAATAATACATTAATGAATGCTCTGATTCAAAGGAATGCTGTTGCCTCAGTTGTCAAGGCTGTAGTTGTGATAGTGCAGTGGATGCGCGATCGCTTCAGGTGCGAAAGGTCCGCTGGAGCCGTTACGATTGTGCCCTTAGGCAAGGTATTTAAATTCCACATTGCCTCTTCTCTGTCCTTCATGGCGATGGATTCTATCAGGAATGAGGTCTCGAGAGTGATTATTATAAGTTGAAAGAACTTGTTTTGCAATTGAGCTAAAATAAATTTGTATAAACTAAGACCGAAATAGGAAATTCGTATGAAAGCGGAAATGATCAGAAATCGATTTGAACTGAAGCACAAGTATTATTTTTGAGTGAATAAATAAAAAATGTTTCACTAGTCACATACAAAGGGTAGTACTGGGGAGATAACATTGGGCAGAGGGCTGAAACAGCTTGATAACATTGGGCAGAGGGCTGAAACAGCTTGATAACATTGGGCAGAGGGCTGAAACAGCTTGATAACATTGGGCAGAGGGCTGAAACAGCTTGATAACATTGGGCAGAGGGCTGAAACAGCTTGATAACATTGGGCAGAGGGCTGAAACAGCTTGATAACATTGGGCAGAGGGCTGAAACAGCTTGATAACATTGGGCAGAGGGCTGAAACAGCTTGATAACATTGGGCAGAGGGCTGAAACAGCTTGATAACATTGGGCAGAGGGCTGAAACAGCTTGATAACATTGGGCAGAGGGCTGAAACAGCTTGATAACATTGGGCAGAGGGCTGAAACAGCTTGATAACATTGGGCAGAGGGCTGAAACAGCTTGATAACATTGGGCAGAGGGCTGAAACAGCTTGATAACATTGGGCAGAGGGCTGAAACAGCTTGATAACATTGGCAGAGGCTGAAACACTTGATAACATTGGCAGAGGCTGAAACAGCTTGATAACATTGGGCAGAGGGCTGAAACAGCTTGATAACATTGGGCAGAGGGCTGAAACAGCTTGATAACATTGGGCAGAGGGCTGAAACAGCTTGATAACATTGGGCAGAGGGCTGAAACAGCTTGATAACATTGGGCAGAGGGCTGAAACAGCTTGATAAAATGTCTATAATTATCTGGCATTATATGACTTTATCGTTTTGTAGCACCAAGATGTTGCTGTATGGAAAGAATGACCTGTTCACAGATGCACACTTCACAAGCTCAGAATGAGGCTGAACACAGATCAAGGACACTGGCACTACTGGCTGGTCTTGGAGTTTCTCTTACAACTTATATGGTATAACATATTGCAGTCAACCATACACTTGAAGTACATGTAGTCATGTCAACCATACACATGAAATGCAGGGATCAGTTTAGAGGGCGATGTGGGCGAAATTGTCGACCTAGGGACCCTGACTTCGCCCTATCGAGTCCCCACTTCTCCCTAAAAAAACAAAATTATTTTGGTTTTTATGATTTTCAAACAAAATTTTGTCTAGTAAGATACACTGGCCCATTATAAAGCACTCCTTCTATTCAAAATGTTGTATTTAATGGTTGTACTGTGCATTTTAACCCTATTTTGCAGAAGTATATTAAAGAACATCATTTAAGGAAGCGATCACGTGCTTTCTCACTTCTCCCAAAAATTCTGACCTAGAATGAACCCTGGAAATGTCCCCTTCAGATGGTATAACATATTGTTGTCAACCATACACGTGAAATAGTCCCCTTCAGATGGTATAACATATTATTGTCAACCATACACGTGAAATAGTCCCCTTCAGATGGTATAACATATTGTTGTCAACCATACACGTGAAATAGTCCCCTTCGGATGGTATAACATATTGTTGTCAACCATACACGTGAAATAGTCCCCTTCAGATGGTATAACATATTGTTGTCAACCATACACGTGAAATAGTCCGATCAACCATATACGTGAAGTACAGGTAGTCATGTCAACCATACACATGAAATAGTCCTCTTCAGATGGTATCACATATTGCAGTCAACCATACACATGAAATAGTCCTCTTCAGATTGTATATCATATTGCAGTCAACCATACACATGAAATAGTCCTCTTCAGATTGTATATCACATTGCAGTCAACCATACACCTGAAATAGTCCCATTCAGATGGTATAAGGTATTGCAGTCAACCATACACATGAAATAGTCCCCTTCAGATGGTATAAGGTATTGCAGTCAACCATACACATGAAATAGTCCTCTTCAGATGGTATCACATATTGCAGTCAACCATACACATGAAATAGTCCTCTTCAGATTGTATATCACATTGCAGTCAACCATACACCTGAAATAGTCCCATTCAGATGGTATAAGGTATTGCAGTCAACCATACACATGAAATAGTCCCCTTCAGATGGTATAAGGTATTGCAGTCAACCATACACATGAAATAGTCCCCTTCAGATGGTATAAGGTATTGCAGTCGACAGGAATATGATTTTAATATGAGCCATGTTTTAACCATGATACTCTACCAAATCCCGCTTGAGAACTCCCAACTTTTTTGTCTTTTGTTTTTATGAATATTTTAAATGTCGCTCTTTAAAATGAGATGTGTCCCCTTGGATCATAGAAATTGTTCACATGTATGCACAACAACCAACATCACAGACATTCTGCAAACCGTTGGCTAACTCTCACATTGTGATCAGCAGGTGCACACATGTCGTCATGGCATAATTCCCGTCATGCCATACATTAAGCTGAACTAATTTTCCCACCTATACACAGGGTTTTTGGCGCCATTTATGAGATGTGAGATAAGTCCGTGTAACAGGGTAGACAAGGGGATTGTAGACAAGGGGACTGCATTATGCTAATTAGATATCGCAAACAAATCTGGTAGTTTTCGTTTATTTCCGCGTCCAAATTCATATCTTTTCACTTTTATTATTGTAATTGTGTTAACAAATCATTGTAATCTATGTTGAATGCGAAATAATAAAAAATACGGTAAGATCGGAACACTGCCGTGAAGTTATGTCATTGTAAGAACAGCGATTCATCATCGATGATGCAATCATTCAATGACGTATCGCCATCAAACATACGTTGTTCACGTGCCTACTATTACCCATTGACCCACAATGCACTTGCATTGCTTGTAAGCATCCCGACTCTATGTACTACATTAATCACAGTGCGACTGCTCACCCTTTAAATCTTGTTATTTATTATTTCCTTTAATTATGATGGTTTAAGTCATAGATTATTTGAATTGTTACCCGTGTTAGATGTAAAGGTTTAGCATTAAAAAATTAAACCGTTAAACTTTACATGTACATAGTGTTTACGTATACAGTCAAATCTGTCTTAAGCAGCCAGCCAAGGGAGTCACAGAAAGTGGCTGCTTAGCACAGGTGGCTGCTTCATAGAGGTCAAATTTACTGCCCCACGGCGAAAGTCAACCAATACCATGAACAAAACGTTAAATGTTTCTACTTCTTTATTCAACGCAGATATGTTGTACTGGTATGTATTTGGTTAAGACTGAAAATACAGTTACAAAGAATTTATAACAATAGTCCAGTATTGAGAAAACACAACAATAATGTAGTTTGCTGTATTACAAAAGTTAATTTACTTAAATACTGTTAAGCAAGATGTACTATAACATTATGAGGCCAGAGAAATAATGACTTATTACGAGTACGAAACTTGGGTACAAGAATATTTAGTATGAACCCGTATGACTGGACGATGATTCCTACTATAAAATGACAATAGAGAATAATTGAGAAATAAAGGGCTAGGAGTGTGCAGACTAAATACCTACATTGTTGTGGCGTACGACTTGTACAAACTGACGAAAATTGAGCCTGAAAAGACCGATCAACATGGCGACGTCGAAAAACGTGAGGCCAACATACTACATTTACCCAATTCTATCGGCATCGACTTAAAGGTAATAGACACCTATTACTCAAGGTCAGAGACACCTAAAACAGAGAGACCGCACATCAAATGTATAATAAAACAACATTGGGAAACTGGCTTAATACAGGATGGCTGCTTAATAGAGGTGACCACTAACACAGGTTTGACTGTAAGTGACAATCAACATCAATGTGAGTAAATTGTTACATTCCAATGACCTCATCACTTTAGAGTAAATTCATACGCCATTGATGCGTGTTTATATATAGGCTTGCATAATTTGTAAGGTGCATCACAAACACAAGAAAGGTGCAGATAAGGAAATCGCACACTCGGCTGATGATACGTGCAACGAACGAGGCTTCAGCCCCTCGGCTGGGATTTCTTTATCTGCAACTCTTGGAGGTGCTAGATTCACTTTGCCTATTATGTGATGTGAAAAATGTAAGACAATCAAAATCCACATGGTTCATACATTTGGCCAAGTTTGTCTCAACTGACATACGGGGCTGATTGCCAGGTTACAAACTGAACAGAATATAATAAACTATCATAAAAAAAGAGGCAAAGTTTTGAAAACAGAAGTTATTAAACTGTATGACACCATTGGATTTAACAAATTTGTAGAAATTAACACATAAAATTATGGAAATCGACAAATCAAATGTGACAAATGATGCACGTCATTGTGGAAATTGTAACCCAGAAATGTGAAAATTGTGACTCAAAATTGTTGTAATTGATGTACCGTTAATCTACATGTAAGTATGTATATATTTTATAGTTATGGAACAAAAGGCAAAGATTATACGCGGCTGAAATTGAGAAATCACACAAGAAAACTAAACATACCTCAAAGAAACCTAAAGGGGAGAATGCGGACGACAGTACCTCAAAGAAACCTGCAGTGGCTGGCAGTGATGTAGGAACAGAAACGAAAGATGCTCCAGGTACTTCCACATTTATAACATTTGGTAATTACTGGCCAACCTAACCTGTCTGTAGAGAGTCTCTACCAGATTGTCGGATTGTCTCTATTAAATATGTCAAACAGCAAACAACATTGATAGCAGTTTGATGCGAGATCAAAATGATACAGGATACTTGATCAGGTCAAACAGCATTGATAGCAGTTTGATGCGAGATCAAAATGATACAGGATACTTGATCAGGTCAAACAGCATTGATAGCAGTTTGGTCCGAGATCAAAATTGATACAGGATACTTGATCAGGTCAAACAACATTGATAGCAGTTTGATGCGAGATCAAAATGATACAGGATACTTGATCAGGTCAAACAGCATTGATAGCAGTTTGATGCGAGATCAAAATGATACAGGATACTTGATCAGGTCAAACAGCATTGATAGCAGTTTGATGCGAGATCAAAATGATACAGGATACTTGTTTCTGAGTGTTGGTCTGTAACACAGATATGGCTTTGTAACGGCATATTGCGTTATATAATATATGTTAAAGCGACACTACATCAGTGGACACTCAAATGTCTACAGAATGTAATTTCCTATTATATGGTATAATTTTCCCCCCAAATATTTGCCTCCAAAACTGAGTATTTTAACTAATAAATAAACGTTGTATACACGGTTTGTTGACATATCATATACACATACAACCTATGTATCGCGAATAATGAGATTTATGGTACATATTTACCGTTATATCTCACATTTGTGCCTATGCATATTTATTTGTAGACTAATCTTAGTTAAATTTATTCTCTCTAAGCGACAATATCAAGAGTTTAGTATGGACTACAATGACAAAGAAATGTCAATTCAAGAGCGTGGATGACCGGTATATGAAATCCTAGATTCATTTTTGAAAATTTGTAGACCACAAACACACTGTTTATTGATTCAATATTTGTGTTCGAATGTATTCGGAAGAATTTGTAGTAGCAATGCGCATTTTTTGGCTTTTTGCGATGTACTGTCGCTTTAAAGCTGTATGACAGGTGTATATCTAGCCACACTACTCGGCTATCCACTACATCCCGTCCTCGCACAGCCGTCAATATAGCAAATAGTGAGTAAACTGTTAACACAACCATTGATAGACTAACATTAACCCTTTTCTTCATAGAAGCACCTCTTGACGCCATTACCAATAGGACATACATTGACAATATAGTAGCCAAACCAACATTCATAATAAAGGCCAGAATCTCATGTAGTCCCAGTAATATCTATGGAGGTGGGATAGATATGGCGACTACTTATCCACTGTATGATAGCTAAAGGGCTGTCGTTTGTATGGAGATATAATAGTATATTAACCTAAATCTCTGTGAAGGAAAGGGTTAAACAGTTTGAAGCTGGATCGCCTTGGCGACAACTAGCATTACCATATGTCCTACTAGCGATAGAGCCATCACAGCAATGATTGGCGTAACCATATATCTTTGCTTCAATCAAGTTTTTGATTGGAAAACCATAGAGAGGAAACAGTAATGTGACGGTTGAGACTTGGACATACCCATTTCACACACTCATTTTTATTGAAAAGAGAGGATCCACCATGGTGTATACCATGCCATTCCTCTATAAATGTTGAACACATCTTAATTCACTGTGTAGATTTAGCACTCATTCATCAAACGTATTATACAGTTGTGACAATGAAGGAGCTTTTGATTTTAAATACATTATTGCATTTTTTAAAAGAATCTTTTCCATAAATTGTAAAGTTTTATAAATGACGTTTTTTATCATTTTTACAGCTTGATAAATTTTGTTGCAATTGACCTTTCGTCATTACAATTTTAATACATACAGTATGTTATCTACATATATTTTTAATTGTAGATATCTTGTATACAATATACTTAACCCGGCGCGATATAGCTTGAACTGTGCCGATGAACCAAATACTCACTCACTTTTGATTAGATGGAGGTTGAATCGCTTAAAGAGTGAATGATGGCTATATTTACAAGTTGTACTCCGTATACGTTGCTAATTCTGATGAACTTTACAGAAACATTTATATTTTCAGATGAAATAGACTGGTCTCTGATACCAGATTTACCGAGTCATGTTCCGTACTTGCTTATTGGTAGTGGCATAGCATCCATTGAAGCTTATAAGGCGATTAAGACCAAAGATATAAGAGCAAAGGTAAAGTATATATTCATAATGCGAGAAGGGTCACTGGTCCGTGCATTAATTAACCCATAGCCTGCTGCAGACATATCATTGCATTTGCAAACAATATAGAACCAGCTCAGCTGCGGCGTAACACTGCGTGCTGATCAGGATCTATGTTGTTTTCTATTCGGCCAAGTGATTTGGCTCCACTATCTGATAAGCAAACAGCATAGAGCCTGATCAGATTACACGTTCTGTGCCATCTGATCTAGCTCTATGATGTTTGCAAAAATGATTAAACGTCGCGATTGGCAGGTTAAGCGTTAAGACATGGGATGGCAAATCTAGTGATCTCGAGTTGGATTCTTGATAATAATGAAACAGTCCAGCTTACATCAATAACATAAAAACGACAAACACATACTGTCGGAACATTCGGACTCCGATAACGTTGTCTCTAGTTATTTCCCCTATGTTAGATTATCCCCGGGTTTTGTCATCCATTTGACTTGAAACTATGCATACTTCTGCAAAATCAAGGGAGAGGTGGAAAGTACATATTCTTGGAACTTTCAAATCTGACAAACATGTCTGGAATTATGGCCCTTTTGCAGCCTACTCGCTTACAATAGTTGTATTGCAAAATAGCTCATCTTAACCTTGTGGTCTCAACTCCACTTACTCAGTCCTTCCAAATTTATTCAATATCAGTAACCAAGCTCTGCGTCCACTAATGCTATGACCCTTTTTGTACATCACTATGTTACAAGAATTACCTCCATTACTTTGACGCATAAGGAATATTTACGGAATCAACTGTAAAGAACGTTTATTTTGTTCAAGCCAATGTATGGGGCATGTGTGGACTATGTTAACATGTTTGTTGTTTGTGTAGAACAGTGTTCATGGTTAAGTACCGAATACTACACTGCATGCTTACCAACCCCCTAAGATTAAGGAAGATTTTGATTTCTTAAGAGGGAGGTGTAAAAATATACGTGTTGTATCATAAACATGGGACAATCTATAAAAAGACACTCTTTTAAAAGAAAGCTTAGGTCGCTAAAAAGACTACAATTTAAAACAAGGAGGGCTAACTAATGTCGTGGTAGCGCGTTCGATTCAGGTGCGAAAGGCCCGGAGTTTGAGCCCTGCTGGAGTCGTTAAATTGTGTCCTTAGGCAAGGCATTTAACTTCCACATGCCTCTTCTCTCTCCCTCGTGGCGATGGATTCCATCAGGAATGATGTCTTAAAAGTGATTATAGTTGTAAGAACTTGTTTCGCAATCGAGATAAAATTAATGTGTATAAACTAGTTAATGTCTGATCCTGATGAACATGAGCAGTATTAGCTGGTCATATTTTAGTGAATCATATTATGAGCTTATATTCATAGGCGTTGTGATATTTCATCATCCCATGTATGTTACCGATTGATTCTGATTTTCGTCGATAGTTAAATTGTGAAGAAGAGAACGCACGAAAAAATCTCTCACAGATATACCCTGATCTACAAATAATGTGCAAACAAAGTATGTTTTCACTTGAATTGTATGTTTTTTCGACGGCAGGTTTTAATGATTGGTGAAGAGGATTGTTTGCCATACTGGCGTCCACCTTTATCAAAACACTTCTGGTACGATGAAAATAAAGATGCGTTCAAAGAGTACTGTTATTCCAATCTTGTAGGAAAGAAATCTTCGTAAGTCAAACATTCCATTATGTTCCCGTGCTGGTGCCAATGGTGCCAATGGGAGAACTTCCTGTCTCCCTGATTGGTCTGTTATTATTCTGAGCTCAGGGCGATGTTTATTTTAATACAGCATATATATTGGACACTTGTTCCACGCGCTACTCCCTTGAGCCGTTACGATTGTACCCTTAAGAAAGGCATTTAAATTCCACATGCCTCTTCTCCCTCGTTGCGATGGATTCAATCAGGAATGAGGTCTCGAGGGTGATTAATATAAGTTGTAAGAACTTGTTTCGCAATCGAGCTAAAATAATTGTGTATATACTAGGGATGGCAATGAATGTTCGAATATTCGTCCGAATATTAAAAAAAAATTCAAATCAAATGTTAATCAATTGCAGTTAAATCATAACTTAAAAGGATATATATGTTTGTTTAAATTTCAATCGATTAAGTTTCGAAAACAAAGAATGACCCAATGCGTGCCCGAAGGTGCGAAATGTCATCGCGATGTGGCTCTAAATAACAAAGGAGGGTGATGACATGTTGTTCACACCTTACAGGGGTCACTAATTGATTAATGCAGTCTATTTGACGGGACACAAACTGAGAAGCATTTGTTTTACAGGTACTAACTGTAGTGGAAATCGAAAGTTGAAGAAATTTGCGAATATTCGTTCGGAAGATCATCCGAATATTCGAATATCACAATCACCATTCGTTGCCACCCTAGTATATACTAATAAATATCTCCCTATTTGAAGGTCTAACTAAGTGTTTTATTGGCATATGTTCTCACAATGGGTGGATATGCATTAATAATGATCGATTGAGACATGTTTTAATGGATCGTTTGGTATCTACGCTGTTTGAACCAGTCTAATTACACTCGGCAACAGATTTGCCAAAACAAGAATACCGATATTTCATGCTGCAGCCATTCAGGACGTTGCATTTGTTACGCATTTGGAATTGTACAGTTTCGACACTTTGATACTGCAACTGCGTCCAGTGTATCATTAGAACGGCAGCCAGAAGGCATCTTGGCGAGGATATTCGCATAATATGTCTGTCTAGTTTGTAACAGCATTATTGATTGGTTGAGTCTCTGTTGTTGGCTCAACCAATCAGAAAGCTTGTGACTTCAGTCGAGATTGTAGCCCAAAATGGTGCCGATGAAGGCGTAAAACGCGAATAAATAAACTATCTCAAGCTTTTGATTGGATACATTGTGCGCTGATATCACACTCAACCAATCAAATCATTGGAGCTCCAGTTCAAAATCTTGGACGGATCTGTAGTCCAGTGGTAACACGCTGGACTGGTAATCCAGGGATTGCAGGTTCAATCCCCCGTCTGACCCTAATAAAATTAACAGTCTTTCAGATGGGAAGTTAAACCAAGGTCTCGTGTCGGTGCTTTACACTGTGCACGTAAAAGAACCAGAGGATACTCTGGAATGGGTCTCTGTCTGTATCATTGCACTATCCTCCAAAATGACTAATCTCTTCAGGAGGCGTCGCTCATATGGGCAACCGGTAGCGACGATAAATAAACGTAAATCACACATCTACAAAGTTGTATAACCTCTATAAATAGATTAAGTGTGTTACTACTCTCTATTTATTTCAGAATTTTCCTTTTAGAAGGTGTATATATGGAACCTAAAAAATTGCCCTTTTCTGACAGAGGCGGATTGGCACTCTTAAAAAACACGAAGGTAATTCATAACATTGTTTAGAATACATATATATATACACATTGTGGAAGTCGTGAGATCGCAGTGCTTCAGGTGCGAACGGTCCGGAGTTCGAGCCCCGCTGGAGCCGTTATGATTGTGCCCTTAGGCAAGGCATTTAATTTCCACATGCCTCTTCTCTCTCCTTCGTTGCGATGGATTCCATCTGGAATGAGATCTCGAGAGTGATTAATATAAGTTGAAAGAACTTGTTGATGCTGAGTGCTGATCAAGATCTATGTTGTTTGCTACATAGCCAAGTGTTTTAGCAAGATCATCTGAATAGCAAACAGCGTAGAGCCTGATCAGACGGAACGTTCCATGCTTCCACTGTTTGAACGGTATCCAAAATGAAATGGGTTAAATAACAAATGTAAAAAAGTCTATTAATTTGCTACAGTCTGCCTCCGTGGTCGAGTGGTTATGGTCGCTGACTTGTATACCACTGTAACCTATCATCACTGATGTTCACGGGTTCGATCCCCACTCAGGCCGTGTCTCATTTATATGAAAAAGTTGGCAGTTTCTTACGGAGGTTGGTGCACCCAAGTACTGGTTAACCGCTGGAGCCTGCCCAGGAAAGGTGTTGTTAAGTAAACTGCCCGCCGGCGATATAGCCCGAAATGGTGCTGATGCAGGCGTAAAACCTGAAATATAACCAATATATAACTATTAATTTGCTAGTTATTGTATTGCAGTATGTATTGTGCCTGTTTTTGGCTTATCATGCTTGCTCTGTTATATTATCAGGTAGTGCAACTTGATGCTGTGAATAAGAAAGTACTACTGGACAATGGGTCAGAGATTTCCTTTGATAAATGTTTAATTGCAACAGGTATGTATTCCATTACGCATATTATTTATTCATTCTATGCAACCCTATTACATATGTGATCTAGGTCTAAAGTCAAGAAGTCAGGATTCAATGTGATTGGTGGTATAGGATATAAGCCTCAAACGATTCAATATGTAAAATATTGGACTGTGTGAGGTGCGTAGCAATGAAGCCAGTACCAATATTTTAGATATTGGATCCGTTTGAGGCTTATATCTTACTTAACCCTTTCAACACCACAGACCTCTAAATAAGCTTACAAAAAGTGTAGATCCAGATGAGCCGGCTCGTGACGAGCCGTCTCATCAGGATCTGCACTTTTTGCCAGTGATATGACTATTTGTAGACATAATTACCCATTTTGATAAATGAACATGTCCAAATGTGATTTTCTGATTCATTTATTGGTTTATGAATATCATGGACCAATCCATGTCAGTTACTTGGTGTTGAATGGCTTATATCTTACTTAAAACACACCTTATAAGGCTTATATAACAAGATCCTACTTATTAAAATTGTTAATTTCGTACATTTACCCGTAGGATTTAATAGAATACTCTGACCTTTTGCCACCAGTCCAATATTAATAATAATGGGCTGGAAGTACAAAGGTATGACGTCACGGCACATGTTTTAAACATAGCTATTCTGCTGATGTAGCGGATTACCCTGTATATAGTTATTCTTTGAATTTAGATGGTCCTGCAAACTGTAAGCAGAAATATATTACTTCATGGTTTAAACATATTTATTTTCTATCATGTACATGATTATTTACAACAATGAGAGACATCGGTCAGTTACTGCCCCTGAATACTCCCTAAAAGTAGATAGGTCCTATCGCTTTATATGATTATTAAATTACTATATCTCGACAGATCTCCTACAGTATATGCATTGGTTACTTATTTGTAAAACAATGCTATCAGTTAATTAACACGATTTTGATAAATCCACAATTATCATACCGCAATATCTGGTTACGGAACATTTGTAAAAACAAAGGATTCTAACTAAAAGGACCTACCGGTATTCACATTTTGGAATAAATCAGACTTTATCTGCCAAGGGAGGTAATAGAAAATTGGAGATGTCTCTCATTGAAATAAGGAATTTGACAGAAAGCTATACAGCTTATGATTGTCCTCTCTTCTTCTTGGTTTCAGGTGGGAGACCCAAGAATGATGAGGTTTTAGAGAGGGCTGGTGCGGATGTGAAAAGTAGAACAACTTTATTCAGAAATGTATGTGCCATCATATAATTCACTTAATTCAAATTCAGAGACATTATTCCATTTGGGTTGATCTTAATTGGAGCCGTTACGATTGTGCCCTTAGGCAAGGCATTTAAATTCCACGTTGCCTCTTTTCTCTCCCTCGTGGCGATGGATTCCATCAGGAATGAGGTCTCGAGAATGATTAATATAAGTTGTAAGAACTTCTTTCGCAATCAAGCTAATATAAATTTGTATAAACTAATTGAATCTGGTTGAAGTTGTTGTAGATGTTCTTTCAGTTTGTACAGAGGTTGGTGATAGTAAGTGGATGGCCCCTATTGAATATGGGGTCCAGATGGAGACTGTGTTCATGTAGATAGGGTATACATGATTTGTACATAGGTTGGTGATAGTAAGTGGATGGCCCCTATTGAATATGGGGTCCAGGTGGAGACTGTGTTCATGTAGATAGGGTATACTTGGGTTGTACAGAGGTTGGTGATGGCCAGTGGATGGCCCCTATTGAATATGGGGTCCAGGTGGAGACTGTGTTCATGTAGATAGGGTATACTTGGGTTGTACAGAGGTTGGTGATGGCCAGTGGATGGCCCCTATTGAATATGGGGTCCAGATGGAGACTGTGTTCATGTAGATAGGGTATACTTGGGTTGTACAGAGGTTGGTGATAGTAAGTGGATGGCCCCTATTGAATATGGGGTCCAGGTGGAGACTGTGTTCATGTATATAGGGATACATGGGTGTACAGAGGTTGGTGATAGTAAGTGGATGGCCCCTATTGAATATGGGGTCCAGGTGGAGATGTGTTCATGTAGATAGGGTATACTTGGGTTGTACAGAGGTTGGTGATAGTAAGTGGATGGCCCCTATTGAATATGGGGTCCAGAGTGGAGACTGTGTTCATGTAGATAGGGTATACTTGGGTTGTACAGAGGTTGGTGATAGTAAGTGGATGGCCCCTATTGAATATGGGGTCCAGATGGAGTCTGTGTTCATGTAGATAGGGTATACTTGGGTTGTACAGAGGTTGGTGATAGTAAGTGGATGGCCCCTATTGAATATGGGGTCCAGGTGGAGACTGTGTTCATGTAGATAGGGTATACTTGGGTTGTACAGAGGTTGGTGATAGTAAGTGGATGGCCCCTATTGAATATGGGGTCCAGGTGGAGATTGTGTTCATGTAGATAGGGTATACTTGGGTTGTACAGAGGTTGGTGATGGCCAGTGGATGGTTTCTATTGAATATGGGGTCCAGATGGAGACTGTGTTCATGTAGATAAGGTATACATGGGTACGGTCGGCATATCATTAATTTAACAGTGTAGGCATGTTCCGTCAATAATTGGAGAACAGTTCAGCGTGGGGTGTAGAGTTTCTATGGGGATGCTAATGGTGCTCAGTACTCTTCAAATTACAATGTAATTAAAGGCGCATGCACAAGTGAGGATTCAGGGTGGTACGTACCATTAACTATTCAACAACACTTGGAACATGCATATAATATATTAATTGATACAGAGCGAGGATTCAGGGTGGTACGTACCATTAACTATTCAACAACACTTGGAACATGCATATAATATATTAATTGATACAGAGCGAGGATTCAGGGTGGTATGTACCATTAACTATTCAACAACACTTGGAACATGCATATAATATATTAATTGATACAGAGCGAGGATTCAGGGTGGTACGTACCATTAACTATTCAACAACACTTGGAACATGTATATAATATATTAATTGATACAGAGCGAGGATTCAGGGTGGTACGTACCATTAACTATTCAACAACACTTGGAACAAAACAATAAATAACTCTGTGCGACTTCGTCCGCCTCCGTGGTCGAGTTGTTATTGTCGCTGACTTGTATACCACTGTAACCTATCACCACTGATGGTCACGGGTTCGAGCCCTGCTCAGACCGTGTCTCATTGATATGAAAAAGTTGGCAGTTTCTTACGGTGGTTGGTGCACCCAAGTACTGGTTAACCGCTGGAGCCTGCCCAGGAAAGGTGTTGTTAGGTAAACTGTCCGCCGGCGATATAGCCCAAAATGGTGCTGATGCAGGTGTAAATCCCGAAATATAACATAACTGTGCAACTTCCCGTACAGATGCCACTTCAGACCTTAAAGGACTCACTTACAAACCTGTCAACTTCTGCGAAGTTTCAATCGGCGTATCGTTCTCGTGTGCGCGCCACACACGTACAAGACATTCGCAAGTGCTCGGGTGAAACCGGCTCTCATCTTTGAAGAGTACAACGTCCCAATCATTTACAGTCCATATTGGAGCTCACGAGCGAATTCCAACCTACACCTTCGGTGAAGCGCTGTAGGTCCTGTAGCCGGACTTCTAGCATCGATAGTGCTTCTATGAGGGAAAGGGTTAATGTGTACGTGTGACGTGTGTGTACAAATGTATTGTATACCCCAATAAGCGTAGCACAGGGTTATTTTATTCCTTAACCCTTTCAACAATACATGCCTCTTAATAGACTTACAAAAAGTGTAGATCCAGATGAGCCGGCTCGTCACGAGCCGGCTCATCAGGATCTGCACTTTTTGCCAGTAATAATTACTATTTTCAGATAAAATTATCCATTTTGATAAATGAACTGGTCCAAAGGTAATTTTCTTATTAATTCATTGGTCTAAAAATAGTGTGCACCAGTTCATTTCAGTTACTTGAGGTTGAATGGGTTAAATAATATACATGTATAATGCTTTATTATTGCAGTACACAGATTTGTGGAGATTAAGTGAAGTGGCCCAATCTGTGAAGTCCATTGCTGTGATAGGAGGAGGTTTTCTAGGAAGTGAGCTCTCGCTTGGATTGTCATACAGAGGTTTGTAGGAAATTGCTGTACTATTGCTGATAGGAGGAGGGTTTCTAGGAAGTGAGCTCTCGCTTGGATTGTCATACAGAGGTTTGTAGGAAATTGCTGCACTATTGCCGTGATAGGAGGGTTTCTAGGAAGTGAGCTCTCGCTTGGATTGTCATACAGAGGTTTCTAGGAAATTGCTGTACTATTGCTGTGATAGGAGGGTTTCTAGGAAGCGAGCTCTCACTTGGATTGTCATACAGAGGTTTCTAGGAAATTGCTGTACTATTGCTGATAGGAGGAGGGTTTCTAGGAATTGAGCTCTCACTTGGATTGTCATACAGAGGTTTCTAGGAAATTGCTGCGCTATTGCTTGGGGCTATGCTAGACTCCCAACTTAACATGGAACAACATGTAAATTCAGTGTGCAGATCCAGTTATGGGCAGATCAGAAAGATTGGTCATATCAGAAAATTCCTTACAACCCATGCAACAAAAACCCTAGTAAATTCGCTTGTGACATCGAGAATGGACTATTGTAATGGGCTGCTTCATGGTGTATCAAAATCAACGATTTCCAAATTACAGAATGTTCAACACACAGCTGCCCGCCTGATATCAAAAACGTCCCGGTTCGACCACGTGTCTCCTATTCTTGAAGATCTCCACTGGCTACCCGTCAACTACAGAATTAAATACAAAATCCTAACACTAACATATAAAGCACTAAATGACAAAGGCCCAGTTTACATTAAAAACATGCTGAAAGTGTACCACCCTAAGAGAACATTAAGATCGCAAAATGGTTCCCTTAGACTAGTCGAGGAGGACCCAAGACACATTAAGTCAGTGACATATGGTGACAGAAGATTTGAAGTAGCCGCACCAAAACTATGGAACGCCCTTCCCAATGGAATCAGGGACTCAAAATCGTTGTGTTCCTTTAAAAGATCTTTGAAAACACACTTTTTCAAACAAGCGTATGGATGTTAAATATCAATGATTTCCAAATTACATGTTGATAGTTTTTCCTTTTTTAATATTATTCATAAATGAAGTTATGTTGTTTTAATGAAAGATTTAATAATAATTTTTAAATGTTTTTATTTTTGTTTATTTCTTAAGGTTATTTAAATCAAAGACATTAGGAATTATATATCTTATCTTAGGCATCTTATATTAGTTTTCAGTTCTTATAATTTTTAATGTTCTAATGTTTCGATAACTTGTTTCATTAATGATTATGTAGGTTTTATTTAATTTTAGTTTCTTTAGTTTAGTAATTTTAGTTTCAAGATCCATATTTTTCAATCTCTAATTACTTTTTTATACATGTATTGTATTGTCATGTTTTGCTTACTTATTCATGTTTTACCATATCTGTGATATGTCATATGTTCAACTGTAAAGCGCCTTTGAGCGCATACCTTATTATGAAAAGGGCGCTATATAAATGTAGTATATTATTATTATTGCTGTGATAGGAGGAGGGTTTCTAGGAAGTGAGCTCTCGCTTGGATTGTCATACAGATGTTTCTAGGAAATTGCTGTGATAGGAGGGTTTCTAGGAAGTGAGCTCTCACTTGGATTGTCATACAGAGGTTTCTAGGAAATTGCTGTGATAGGAGGGTTTCTAGGAAGTGAGCTCTCACTTGGATTGTCATACAGAGGTTTCTAGGAAATTGCTGTGATAGGAGGGTTTCTAGGAAGTGAGCTCTCGCTTGGATTGTCATACAGAGGTTTCTAGGAAATTGCTGTGATAGAAGGAGAGTTTCTAGGAAGCGAGCTCTCGTTTGGATTGTCATACAGAGGTTTATAGGAAATTGCTGTACTATTGCTGATAGGAGGAGGGTTTCTAGGAAGTGAGCTCTCGCTTGGATTGTCATACAGAGGTTTCTAGGAAATTGCTGTGATAGAAGGAGGGTTTCTAGGAAGTGAGCTCTCGCTTGGATTGTCATACAGAGGTTTCTAGGAAATTGCTGTGATAGAAGGAGGGTTTCTAGGAAGTGAGCTCTCGCTTGGATTGTCATACAGAGGTTTCTAGGAAATTGCTGTGATAGAAGGAGGGTTTCTAGGAAGTGAGCTCTCGCTTGGATTGTCATACAGAGGTTTCTAGGAAATTGCTGTGATAGAAGGAGGGTTTCTAGGAAGTGAGCTCTCGCTTGGATTGTCATACAGAGGTTTCTAGGAAATTGCTGTGATAGAAGGAGGGTTTCTAGGAAGTGAGCTCTCGCTTGGATTGTCATACAGAGGTTTCTAGGAAATTGCTGTGATAGGAGGAGGGTTTCTAGGAAGTGAGCTCTCGCTTGGATTGTCATACAGAGGTTTCTAGGAAATTGCTGTGATAGGAGGAGGGTTTCTAGGAAGTGAGCTCTCGTGTGGATTGTCATACAGAGGTTTCTAGGAAATGAGCTGCATGATCATTTGTTTGTTTCGTGTAACACCGATGTGATTGATTGTAAATGTGCCATTCTGCAGATCTTAGTGAACAAAACAAGGGTCCTCCGTAACTTGGCCGAGTTGTTGAGGTTGCCTACGTCAAATCACTTAGCGCACTCGCTTCTCACCAATGCAAACTGGGTTCGATCCTCGGACCTGGAAGTATATGAGATGGTGCGATGGTCGCCAGATCGGACATGTGGGTTTTCTCCGGGTACTCTGGTTTCCTCCCACACGAATGACCACATTCGCTTTCATCTGCGCCGACAAGATTGAGTAATATAAGTTGTTAAAACTTGTTTCGCAATCATTGTAAAGGAAATAAAGTTTAAGCTTAAACGTATATTGTTTTTAACCTATGATTACCTGTATATTTTAGGTTCCACTTCAGGCCTAAAAGTACATCAGCTGTTTCCCGAAAAAGGTATATTTATAAATATGAAAAGCTGTTATAATTTTAATTGTTTATCGTCTCAATTCGTTTGAAATCAGAAGTGATATCTCGTTTTGTTAGCATTGTAATGTAAGAACATGGCTGTAATTGATTCAACTTCACGATTTCAACTTTACGATACCAAACTCACGATTTCAACTTCATGATATATTTCACAAATTCACGATTTCAACTTGATATCGCTTGCCCTCCCAGACTTGAGTCGGTGGTTCTACTGGGGTTCCCCGTCAGTGCCTGCAATACTGCCTCAGAATTGGAGAGTCACTGTATGCCCTAAGCTGCTGGTGCGACTTTAAACCAGGGATTGCAGGTTCGATCCCCCCGTCTGACCCTAATAAAATGAACACAATTTCAGATGGGACTTTAAACCGAGGTCTCCTGTCGGTGCTGTACACGTAAAAGAACCAGAGGAGACTCTGGAATGGGTCTCTGTCTGTATCATTGCAATATCCTCCAAAAATCTAAAATGACTAATCTCTTCAGGAGGCGTCACTCATATGGGCAACTGGTAGCGTTGACAAATAAACGTAAAACACACACACTTTAAACCACATAAACAAGCAATCAAATTCACAATTTCACCATTTCAACTTTCGTAGCCTCATGTACATGTATATATGTGAAGCCTCGTTCTAAATTTAGAATGCAGCATTAAAGAATCCTATCTTATTTAAGGAAACATGGCAAAGGTCCTTCCCGGTTTCCTCAGTGAATGGACAACAAAGAAGGTGGCTGAAGGTATGATATATACTGTATTGTTATGTAGTATTACTAGGGATGGCTAGGTATATTCGGAACCACGTGACCTCTTACGTGTCGTAGTTTCTGGCCGCTACATAATTTATGTCATGTAACTGAAGATACGGCTGTCCGATTAGCGCCATGGTTATGCTGTCCGATTAGCGCCATGGTTATGCTGTCCAATTAGCGCCATGGTTATGCTGTCCAATTAGCGCAGTGGTTATGCTGTCTGATTAGCGCAGTGGTTATGCTGTCCGATTAGCGCCATGGTTATGCTGTCCAATTAGCGCCATGGTTATGCTGTCCAATTAGCGCAGTGGTTATGCTGTCTGATTAGCGCAGTGGTTATGCTGTCCGATTAGCGCCATGGTTATGCTGTCCAATTAGCGCCATGGTTATGCTGTCCAATTAGCGCAGTGGTTATGCTGTCTGATTAGCGCAGTGGTTATGCTGTCCGATTAGCGCCATGGTTATGCTGTCCAATTAGCGCCATGGTTATGCTGTCCAATTAGCGCAGTGGTTATGCTGTCTGATTAGCGCAGTGGTTATGCTGTCCGATTAGCGCCATGGTTATGCTGTCCAATTAGCGCCATGGTTATGCTGTCCAATTAGCGCAGTGGTTATGCTGTCTGATTAGCGCAGTGGTTATGCTGTCCGATTAGCGCCATGGTTATGCTGTCCAATTAGCGCCATGGTTATGCTGTCCAATTAGCGCAGTGGTTATGCTGTCCGATTAGCGCAGTGGTTATGCTGTCCGATTAGCGCCATGGTTATGCTGTCCGATTAGCGCCATGGTTATGCTGTCCAATTAGCGCAGTGGTTATGCTGTCCGATTAGCACAGTGGTTATGCTGTCCGATTAGCGCCATGGTTATGCTGTCCAATTAGCGCAGTGGTTATGCTGTCCAATTAGCGCAGTGGTTATGCTGTCCGATTAGCGCAGTGGTTATGCTGTCCGATTAGCGCAGTGGTTATGCTGTCCGATTAGCGCCATGGTTATGCTGTCCGATTAGCGCCATGGTTATGCTGTCCAATTAGCGCAGTGGTTATGCTGTCTGATTAGCGCAGTGGTTATGCTGTCCGATTAGCACAGTGGTTATGCTGTCCGATTAGCACAGTGGTTATGCTGTCCGATTAGCGCAGTGGTTATGCTGTCTGATTAGCGCAGTGGTTATGCTGTCCGATTAGCACAGTGGTTATGCTGTCCGATTAGCGTAGTGGTTATGCTGTCCAATTAGCGTAGTGGTTATGCTGTCCGATTAGCGCAGTGGTTATGCTGTCCGATTAGCGCAGTGGTTATGCTGTCCGATTAGCGCAGTGGTTATGCTGTCCGATTAGCGCAGTGGTTATGCTGTCCGATTAGCGTAGTGGTTAGCACGCTCGCTTCTCACCAATGCAACCCGGGTTTGATCCTCAGACCGGGAAGTATGCAAGATGGTACGGTTGTCGCCAGATCGGACAGGTTGGTTTTCTCATTTACTCTTTCATCCACGCCTTCAGTTGTTTAAGCTTGCTTCGCAATCGTAAATAAAGTTTAGACTAACTGTATGTACACACGATCCATGCTATCCTCAAGATTCAGATTAATTGATATTCCACTTAAATAATATCATTAATTAATGATTAATTTATTATTTGAAGCGTTTGGAAAATGAATGTTCTGATTGTCGTCCATGATGATGTTTTACGTTTATTTCAGCTATTCCACGTTTATTTCGGGTGGAGTAAATGTCATGACGGATGTCAGTATTTAATCAGCTATTCCACGTATATTTCGGGTGGGGTAAATGTCATGACGGATGTCAGTATTTAATCAGCTATTCCACGTATATTTCGGGTGGAGTAAATGTCATGACGGATGTCAGTATTAAATCAGCTATTCCATGTATATTTCAGGTGGGGTAAATGTCATGACAGGTGTCAGTATTAAATCAGCTATTCCATCTATATTTCAGGTGGAGTAAATGTCATGACTGGTGTCAGTATTAAATCAGCTATTCCATGTATATTCCAGGTGGAGTAAATGTCATGACTGGTGTCAGTATTAAATCAGCTATTCCATGTTTATTTCGGGTGGAGTAAATGTCATGACGGATGTCAGTATTAAATCAGCTATTCCATGTATATTCCAGGTGGAGTAAATGTCATGACAGGTGTCAGTATTAAATCTGCGGTGTATGAAGATGGTAAAGTTAAACTGGGTCTCAGTAATGGAAAGTATGTAAGTACCAATATATCTACGTTAGACCAGGGGCATGTTTCACAAAAGATCCTATATTTCCACTTAGACGTAGTAAAGTCTAACGGTAGTGGCTTTCGTGGACCAGTGATAAGAGTGTCAGATTTGGAATCAAATGATCCTGAGTTCGATATTCAGTGGGGGCGTGTATGTAGTGTCACTGTGCAAGGCACCTCGTACACATTGCTTAGTACTATATCCCGCTTAGGTCGGCTAAACCTGTCCAGGAAACATATCTAGGTCCCCACAAGCGAAATGATATAAATTGAACATAAATACGAGTCCAGCGCTTGGATTGTATATAAATATATTATAGTACAGTCAAACCTGTCTTAAGCTGCCAGCCAAGGGAATCACAGAAAGTGGCTGCTTAGCACAGGTGGCTGCTTAATACTGTATAATAAAACAACCTATTGGGAATCTGGAAACTGACTGCTTAATAGAGGTGACCACAAACACAGGATTGACTGTATTACCATAATACTCTTCGCTTTTGGTTGATGTACCAAAAACTGGCTATGTCAACTTGGGGAGGGGGGGGGGGCGTTCCCAGAACTATTGGCAAGTCACATTCACGAGAAGTGTTCCTCGACATGGTGTCCAAAATAACTTTAGAAATAGGTTTATTTTTCAAAAAGAATCTAAAAGATTTTATGTTGCGAGTTACAAATACCTTTTTATTTCAAATAGAACCTCTTTTAGAATAGTGACCATTTGCCATAAGGTCCAGTAGGTTCACATGTATGCAAACGGATATCACTGTTCCACTGTGTCATAAAAAAATCAGTTATTTAAATTAATTAATTAGTTAATTTATATATGCCAAATGCACTAAGTCATCGTGATGTAGTTTAGCAAAATTACCTCCATACTTCTGTACAAAAGTTGTGGAACATGGTTCCATGTGCGCGAGTGTACATTTTCCATATACAGTCAAACCTGTGTTAGTGGTCACCTCTATTAAGCAACCAACCTGTGTTAAGCAGCCAGTTTCCAGATTCCCAATATGTTGTTTAATTATACATTTGACTGTATTAAGCAGCCATCTGTGCTAAGCAGCTACTTCCTGTGATTCCCTTGGCTGGCTGCTTAACACAGGTTTGACTGTATGGACATATACAAGCATGTATATGCAACAACTAGTATAATTAATGGGTTCTTGCACTCCCATATACATGGATATACTGCAGGGATCATTCTAGAGGGCGGTGTGGGCGAAATTGTCACCCTAGGGACCCTGACTTCGCCCTCTGGGGGCCCCACTTCTCCCTAAAAAAAAAACATTTATTTAGTTTTTATGATTTTCAAACAAAATTTTGTCTAGTAAGATACACTGGCCCATTATAAAGCACTCCTCCTATTCAAATGTTGTATTTAATGGTTGTACTCTGCATTTTAACCCTATTTTGCAGAAGTATATTAAAGAACACCATTTAAGGAAGCGATCACGCGCTTTCTCACTTCTCCCAACAATTCTGACTTAGAATGAACCCTGATATACTGGCTCCATTCACCACCATATTTGAACCCATCTCCCAATTTGAAATCTGGTTAAAGATTCACAGTAAGTTGACTTATGTTTCGAAATACAGACCACGGCTTTACCCCCACTAACTTGCTATACATTGACGTATTCACATTTCACAGATCGTGTATCTACTTCAAATATGCTTTACGTTGAATGTATAGAAATGTGATTTGGATGTACTTTGTGTGTATTGCAGTTAAAAGTAGATCATTTGGTGGTTGCCGTGGGAATAGAACCGAACACGGAACTAGCTGATAGCGGCAACTTGGAATTGGATGATAAATTAGGAGGATTCCGAGTGAATACAGAGCTACAGGCACGTTCAGATATATGGGCAGTAAGTACACACGCTTGTAAATTATGGCTCAAAATAATGAATCTTAGACCCCAAAAAAAAAACCATAAACTGTAAAAAACTTGTTTTGTTATAGCAAAATATTTTGACGGAAACTTGCAGGTTTTTGCAGATTGAATTTGTTCATCTATGTTTGTATTTTGATGAATACTGTGGATATCGTTGACTGTCTAATTAGAACAAACAGTATACGTAGTGAGTGGTATACGTAGTGAGCGGTATACGTAGTGAGCGGTATACGTAGTGAGCGGTATACGTAGTGAGCGGTATACGTAGTGAGCGGTATACGTAGTGAGGGTATACGTAGTGAGTGGTATACGTAGTGAGTGGTATACGTAGTGAGCGGTATACGTAGTGAGCGGTATACGTAGTGAGCGGTATACGTAGTGAGCGGTATACGTAGTGAGTGGTATACGTAGTGAGTGGTATACGTAGTGAGTGGTATACGTAGTGAGCGGTATACGTAGTGAGCGGTATACGTAGTGAGCGGTATACGTAGTGAGCGGTATACGTAGTGAGTGGTATACGTAGTGAGTGGTATACGTAGTGAGTGGTATACGTAGTGAGCGGTATACGTAGTGAGCGGTATACGTAGTGAGTGGTATACGTAGTGAGTGGTATACGTAGTGAGTGGTATACGTAGTGAGTGGTATACGTAGTGAGTGGTATGCGTAGTGAGTGGTATGCGTAGTGAGTGGTATACGTAGTGAGTGGTATACGTAGTGAGTGGTATACGTAGTGAGTGGTATGCGTAGTGAGTGGTATGCGTAGTGAGTGGTATGCGTTGTGAGTGGTATACGTAGTGAGTGGTATACGTAGTGAGTGGTATGCGTAGTGAGTGGTATGCGTAGTGAGTGGTATGCGTTGTGAGTGGTATGCGTAGTGAGTGGTATGCGTAGTGAGTGGTATGCGTAGTGAGTGGTATGCGTAGTGAGTGGTATGCGTAGTGAGTGGTATGCGTAGTGAGTGGTATGCGTAGTGAGTGGTATACATAGTGGTATACGTAGTGAGTGGTATGCGTAGTGAGAGGTATGCGTAGTGAGTGGTATGCGTAGTGAGTGGTATGCGTAGTGAGTGGTATGCGTAGTGAGTGGTATGCGTAGTGAGTGGTATACGTAGTGAGTGGTATACGTAGTGAGTGGATACGTAGTGAGTGGTATGCGTAGTGAGTGGTATACGTAGTGGTATACGTAGTGGTATACGTAGTGAGTGGTATACGTAGTGAGTGGTATGCGTAGTGAGTGGTATGCGTAGTGAGTGGTATACGTAGTGGTATACGTAGTGGTATACGTAGTGGTATACATAGTGAGTGGTATGCGTAGTGAGTGGTATACGTAGTGAGTGGTATACGTAGTGAGTGGTATGCGTAGTGAGTGGTATACGTAGTGAGTGGTATACATAGTGAGTGGTATGCGTAGTGAGTGGTATGCGTAGTGAGTGGTATACATAGTGAGTGGTATACATAGTGAGTGGTATACGTAGTGAGTGGTATACGTAGTGAGTGGTATACGTAGTGAGTGGTATACATAGTGAGTGGTATACATAGTGAGTGGTATACGTAGTGAGTGGTATGCGTAGTGAGTGGTATGCGTAGTGAGTGGTATACATAGTGAGTGGTATACGTAGTGAGTGGTATACGTAGTGAGTGGTATGCATAGTGAGTGGTATACGTAGTGAGTGGTATACGTAGTGAGTGGTATACATAGTGAGTGGTATACATAGTGAGTGGTATACGTAGTGAGTGGTATGCGTAGTGAGTGGTATGCGTAGTGAGTGGTATGCGTAGAGAGTTATACGTAGTGAGTGGTATACATAGTGAGTGAAGTGTTTCGCATTTGCCGCTCTATCATCTTCCACCAATAAATCATGAAAATTCTCCAAATGACATTAAACTGTTGACCCAAAAAGGAAACAAACCATAGTAGCTTGTTTATGCATCAAATGTATGACTTGTGTAGCTTGTTTATGCATCAATTGTGTGACTTGCGTAGCTTGTTTATGCATCAATTGTGTGACTTGCGTAGCTTGTTTATGCATCAATTGTGTGACTTGCGTAACTTGTTTATGCATCAATTGTGTGACTTGCGTAGCTTGTTTATGCATCAATTGTGTGACTTGCGTAGCTTGTTTATGCATCAATTGTGTGACTTGCGTAGCTTGTTTATGCATCAATTGGGTGACTTGCGTAGCTTGTTTATGCATCAATTGTGTGAGTTGCGTAGCTTGTTTATGCATCAATTGTGTGACTTGCGTAGCTTGTTTATGCATCAATTGTGTGACTTGCGTAACTTGTTTATGCATCAATTGTGTGACTTGCGTAGCTTGTTTATGCATCAATTGTGTGACTTGCGTAGCTTGTTTATGCATCAATTGTGTGACTTGCGTAGCTTGTTTATGCATCAATTGTGTGACTTGCGTAGCTTGTTTATGCATCAATTGTGTGACTTGTGTAGCTTGTTTATGCATCAATTGTGTGACTTGCGTAGCTTGTTTATGCATCAATTGTGTGACTTGTGTAGCTTGTTTATGCATCAATTGTGTGACTTGCGTAGCTTGTTTATGCATCAATTGTAGGTTGCCAGTATCATCTATTATGTTCCTTGTTTGTAAGACTGCCTTTGTTTATTGTTGATTCATGAAATGTTTGAATCTTTCTGCAGGCCGGAGACTGCGCATGTTTCTATGATCCGAAGCTCGGTCGACGGCGCGTTGAGCATTTTGATCATGCTTCAATTACTGGAAGACTGGCAGGATTTAATATGACGGGAGAAAATAAACCGTATACTCACCAATCTATGTTTTGGTAAGTATATTTCCCCATGCTTGTATACACTTAACACTCTCATAGGTGTGATGTGTGCAATATCATTGTAACTATCAGTGTAGTGTTGTCTTTGTTGCGGTGTTTCAGTTGTATAATGTTCATTTGTGTTATTGCTAGTCAGTGTTTCAGTTGTATAATGTTCAGATGTGTTACCACTAGTCAGTGTTTCAGTTGTATAATGTTCAGATATGTTACCACTAGTCAGTGTTTCAGTTGTATAATGTTCAGATATGTTACCACTAGTCAGTGTTGCAGTTGTATAATGTTCAGATGTGTTATTGCTAGTCAGTGTTTCAGTTGTATAATGTTCAGATATGTTACCACTAGTCAGTGTTTCAGTTGTATAATGTTCAGATGTGTTATTGCTAGTCAGTGTTTCAGTTGTATAATGTTCAGATGTGTTATTGCTAGTCAGTGTTGCAGTTGTATAATGTTCAGATGTGTTATTGCTAGTCAGTGTTTCAGTTGTATAATGTTCAGATATGTTACCACTAGTCAGTGTTGCAGTTGTATAATGTTCAGATATGTTATTGCTAGTCAGTGTTTCAGTTGTATAATGTTCAGATTTGTTATTGCTAGTCAGTGTTTCAGTTGTATAATGTTCAGATGTGTTATTGCTAGTCAGTGTTTCAGTTGTATAATGTTCAGTTGTGTTATTGCTAGTCAGTGTTTCAGTTGTATAATGTTCAGTTGTGTTATTGCTAGTCAGTGTTTCAGTTGTATAATGTTCAGATATGTTATTGCTAGTCAGTGTTTCAGTTGTATAATGTTCAGATTTGTTATTGCTAGTCAGTGTTTCAGTTGTATAATGTTCAGTTGTGTTATTGCTAGTCAGTGTTTCAGTTGTATAATGTTCAGATGTGTTATTGCTAGTCAGTGTTTCAGTTGTATAATGTTCAGATGTGTTATTGCTAGTCAGTGTTTCAGTTGTATAATGTTCAGATTTGTTATTGCTAGTCAGTGTTTCAGTTGTATAATGTTCAGATGTGTTATTGCTAGTCAGTGTTTCAGTTGTATAATGTTCAGATGTGTTATTGCTAGTCAGTGTTTCAGTTGTATAATGTTCAGATGTGTTATTGCTAGTCAGTGTTTCAGTTGTATAATGTTCAGATGTGTTATTGCTAGTCAGTGTTTCAGTTGTATAATGTTCAGATTTGTTATTGCTAGTCAGTGTTTCAGTTGTATAATGTTCAGTGTGTTATGTGTTGCTAGTCAGTGTTTCAGTTGTATAATGTTCAGTTGTGTTATTGCTAGTCAGTGTTTCAGTTGTATAATGTTCAGATTTGTTATTGCTAGTCAGTGTTTCAGTTGTATAATGTTCAGTTGTGTTATTGCTAGTCAGTGTTTCAGTTGTATAATGTTCAGTTGTGTTATTGCTAGTCAGTGTTTCAGTTGTATAATGTTCAGATGTGTTATTGCTAGTCAGTGTTTCAGTTGTATAATGTTCAGTTGTGTTATTGCTAGTCAGTGTTTCAGTTGTATAATGTTCAGATGTGTTATTGCTAGTCAGTGTTTCAGTTGTATAATGTTCAGATGTGTTATTGCTAGTCAGTGTTTCAGTTGTATAATGTTCAGATATGTTATTGCTAGTCAGTGTTTCAGTTGTATAATGTTCAGATGTGTTATTGCTAGTCAGTGTTTCAGTTGTATAATGTTCAGATTTGTTATTGCTAGTCAGTGTTTCAGTTGTATAATGTTCAGATGTGTTATTGCTAGTCAGTGTTTCAGTTGTATAATGTTCAGTTGTGTTATTGCTAGTCAGTGTTTCAGTTGTATAATGTTCAGTTGTGTTATTGCTAGTCAGTGTTTCAGTTGTATAATGTTCAGATGTGTTATTGCTAGTCAGTGTTGCAGTTGTATAATGTTCAGATGTGTTATTGCTAGTCAGTGTTTCAGTTGTATAATGTTCAGATTTGTTATTGCTAGTCAGTGTTTCAGTTGTATAATGTTCAAATGTGTTATTGCTAGTCAGTGTTTCAGTTGTATAATGTTCAGATATGTTATTGCTAGTCAGTGTTTCAGTTGTATAATGTTCAGATGTGTTATTGCTAGTCAGTGTTTCAGTTGTATAATGTTCAGATGTGTTATTGCTAGTCAGTGTTTCAGTTGTATAATGTTCAGATTGTTATTGCTAGTCAGTGTTTCAGTTGTATAATGTTCAGATGTGTTATTGCTAGTCAGTGTTTCAGTTGTATAATGTTCAGATTTGTTATTGCTAGTCAGTGTTTCAGTTGTATAATGTTCAGATGTGTTATTGCTAGTCAGTGTTTCAGTTGTATAATGTTCAGATGTGTTATTGCTAGTCAGTGTTTCAGTTGTATAATGTTCAGATGTGTTATTGCTAGTCAGTGTTTCAGTTGTATAATGTTCAGATTTGTTATTGCTAGTCAGTGTTTCAGTTGTATAATGTTCAGATTTGTTATTGCTAGTCAGTGTTTCAGTTGTATAATGTTCAGATTTGTTATTGCTAGTCAGTGTTTCAGTTGTATAATGTTCAGATTGTTATTGCTAGTCAGTGTTTCAGTTGTATAATGTTCAGATTTGTTATTGCTAGTCAGTGTTTCAGTTGTATAATGTTCAGATGTGTTATTGCTAGTCAGTGTTTCAGTTGTATAATGTTCAGATGTGTTATTGCTAGTCAGTGTTTCAGTTGTATAATGTTCAGATGTGTTATTGCTAGTCAGTGTTTCAGTTGTATAATGTTCAGATTTGTTATTGCTAGTCAGTGTTTCAGTTGTATAATGTTCAGTTGTGTTATTGCTAGTCAGTGTTTCAGTTGTATAATGTTCAGATGTGTTATTGCTAGTCAGTGTTTCAGTTGTATAATGTTCAGATGTGTTATTGCTAGTCAGTGTTTCAGTTGTATAATGTTCAGATTTGTTATTGCTAGTCATGTTTCAGTTGTGTTATTGCTAGTCAGTGTTTCAGTTGTATAATGTTCAGTTGTGTTATTGCTAGTCAGTGTTTCAGTTGTATAATGTTCAGATTTGTTATTGCTAGTCAGTGTTTCAGTTGTATAATGTTCAGTTGTGTTATTGCTAGTCAGTGTTTCAGTTGTATAATGTTCAGATTTGTTATTGCTAGTCAGTGTTTCAGTTGTATAATGTTCAGATGTGTTATTGCTAGTCAGTGTTTCAGTTGTATAATGTTCAGTTGTGTTATTGCTAGTCAGTGTTTCAGTTGTATAATGTTCAGATGTGTTATTGCTAGTCAGTGTTTCAGTTGTATAATGTTCAGATTTGTTATTGCTAGTCAGTGTTTCAGTGTATAATGTTCAGATTTGTTATTGCTAGTCAGTGTTTCAGTGTATAATGTTCAATGTGTTATTGCTAGTCAGTGTTTCAGTTGTATAATGTTCAGATGTGTTATTGCTAGTCAGTGTTTCAGTTGTATAATGTTCAGATTTGTTATTGCTAGTCAGTGTTTCAGTGTATAATGTTCAGATGTGTTATTGCTAGTCAGTGTTTCAGTTGTATAATGTTCAGATTGTTATTGCTAGCAGTTTCAAAACGTTCAGTTTGTTATTGCTAGTCAGTGTTTCAGTTGTATAATGTTCAGTTGTGTTATTGCTAGTCAGTGTTTCAGTTGTATAATGTTCAGATTTGTTATTGCTAGTCAGTGTTTCAGTTGTATAATGTTCAGATATGTTATTGCTAGCAGTGTTTCAGTTGTATAATGTTCAGATTGTATGCTAGTCAGTGTTTCAGTTGTATAATGTTCAGATGTGTTATTGCTAGTCAGTGTTTCAGTTGTATAATGTTCAGATGTGTTATTGCTAGTCAGTGTTTCAGTTGTATAATGTTCAGATGTGTTATTGCTAGTCAGTGTTTCAGTTGTATAATGTTCAGATGTGTTATTGCTAGTCAGTGTTTCAGTTGTATAATGTTCAGATGTGTTATTGCTAGTCAGTGTTTCAGTTGTATAATGTTCAGATATGTTATTGCTAGTCAGTGTTTCAGTTGTATAATGTTCAGATGTGTTATTGCTAGTCAGTGTTTCAGTTGTATAATGTTCAGATTTGTTATTGCTAGTCAGTGTTTCAGTTGTATAATGTTCAGATGTGTTATTGCTAGTCAGTGTTTCAGTTGTATAATGTTCAGTTGTGTTATTGCTAGTCAGTGTTTCAGTTGTATAATGTTCAGATGTGTTATTGCTAGTCAGTGTTTCAGTTGTATAATGTTCAGATTTGTTATTGCTAGTCAGTGTTTCAGTTGTATAATGTTCAGATGTGTTATTGCTAGTCAGTGTTTCAGTTGTATAATGTTCAGATGTGTTATTGCTAGTCAGTGTTTCAGTTGTATAATGTTCAGATTTGTTATTGCTAGTCAGTGTTTCAGTTGTATAATGTTCAGATTTGTTATTGCTAGTCAGTGTTTCAGTTGTATAATGTTCAGATGTGTTATTGCTAGTCAGTGTTTCAGTTGTATAATGTTCAGATTTGTTATTGCTAGTCAGTGTTTCAGTTGTATAATGTTCAGATTTGTTATTGCTAGTCAGTGTTTCAGTTGTATAATGTTCAGATGTGTTATTGCTAGTCAGTGTTTCAGTTGTATAATGTTCAGATTTGTTATTGCTAGTCAGTGTTTCAGTTGTATAATGTTCAGATGTGTTATTGCTAGTCAGTGTTTCAGTTGTATAATGTTCAGTTGTGTTACACATTCATTGTTTGCTAGTCAGTGTTTCAGTTGTATAATGTTCAGTTGTGTTATTGCTAGTCAGTGTTTCAGTTGTATAATGTTCAGATTTGTTATTGCTAGTCAGTGTTTCAGTTGTATAATGTTCAGATGTGTTATTGCTAGTCAGTGTTTCAGTTGTATAATGTTCAGTTGTGTTATTGCTAGTCAGTGTTTCAGTTGTATAATGTTCAGATGTGTTATTGCTAGTCAGTGTTTCAGTTGTATAATGTTCAGATGTGTTATTGCTAGTCAGTGTTTCAGTTGTATAATGTTCAGATGTGTTATTGCTAGTCAGTGTTGCAGTTGTATAATGTTCAGATGTGTTATTGCTAGTCAGTGTTTCAGTTGTATAATGTTCAGATATGTTATTGCTAGTCAGTGTTGCAGTTGTATAATGTTCAGATATGTTATTGCTAGTCAGTGTTTCAGTTGTATAATGTTCAGATTTGTTATTGCTAGTCAGTGTTTCAGTTGTATAATGTTCAGATGTGTTATTGCTAGTCAGTGTTTCAGTTGTATAATGTTCAGTTGTGTTATTGCTAGTCAGTGTTTCAGTTGTATAATGTTCAGTTGTGTTATTGCTAGTCAGTGTTTCAGTTGTATAATGTTCAGATGTGTTATTGCTAGTCAGTGTTTCAGTTGTATAATGTTCAGATGTGTTATTGCTAGTCAGTGTTTCAGTTGTATAATGTTCAGATTTGTTATTGCTAGTCAGTGTTTCAGTTGTATAATGTTCAGATGTGTTATTGCTAGTCAGTGTTTCAGTTGTATAATGTTCAGATATGTTATTGCTAGTCAGTGTTTCAGTTGTATAATGTTCAGATGTGTTATTGCTAGTCAGTGTTTCAGTTGTATAATGTTCAGATGTGTTATTGCTAGTCAGTGTTTCAGTTGTATAATGTTCAGATGTGTTAATTGCTAGTCAGTGTTTCAGTTGTATAATGTTCAGATGTGTTATTGCTAGTCAGTGTTTCAGTTGTATAATGTTCAGATGTGTTATTGCTAGTCAGTGTTTCAGTTGTATAATGTTCAGATGTGTTATTGCTAGTCAGTGTTTCAGTTGTATAATGTTCAGATGTGTTATTGCTAGTCAGTGTTTCAGTTGTATAATGTTCAGATTTGTTATTGCTAGTCAGTGTTTCAGTTGTATAATGTTCAGATGTGTTATTGCTAGTCAGTGTTTCAGTTGTATAATGTTCAGATGTGTTATTGCTAGTCAGTGTTTCAGTTGTATAATGTTCAGATTGTTATTGCTAGTCAGTGTTTCAGTTGTATAATGTTCAGATGTGTTATTGCTAGTCAGTGTTTCAGTTGTATAATGTTCAGATTTGTTATTGCTAGTCAGTGTTTCAGTTGTATAATGTTCAGATGTGTTATTGCTAGTCAGTGTTTCAGTTGTATAATGTTCAGATGTGTTATTGCTAGTCAGTGTTTCAGTTGTATAATGTTCAGATGTGTTATTGCTAGTCAGTGTTTCAGTTGTATAATGTTCAGATTTGTTATTGCTAGTCAGTGTTTCAGTTGTATAATGTTCAGTTGTGTTATTGCTAGTCAGTGTTTCAGTTGTATAATGTTCAGATGTGTTATTGCTAGTCAGTGTTTCAGTTGTATAATGTTCAGATGTGTTATTGCTAGTCAGTGTTTCAGTTGTATAATGTTCAGATTTGTTATTGCTAGTCAGTGTTTCAGTTGTGTTATTGCTAGTCAGTGTTTCAGTTGTATAATGTTCAGTTGTGTTATTGCTAGTCAGTGTTTCAGTTGTATAATGTTCAGATTTGTTATTGCTAGTCAGTGTTTCAGTTGTATAATGTTCAGATGTGTTATTGCTAGTCAGTGTTTCAGTTGTATAATGTTCAGATGTGTTATTGCTAGTCAGTGTTTCAGTTGTATAATGTTCAGATGTGTTATTGCTAGTCAGTGTTTCAGTTGTATAATGTTCAGTTGTGTTATTGCTAGTCAGTGTTTCAGTTGTATAATGTTCAGTTGTGTTATTGCTAGTCAGTGTTTCAGTTGTATAATGTTCAGATATGTTATTGCTAGTCAGTGTTGCAGTTGTATAATGTTCAGATTTGTTATTGCTAGTCAGTGTTTCAGTTGTATAATGTTCAGATGTGTTATTGCTAGTCAGTGTTTCAGTTGTATAATGTTCAGTTGTGTTATTGCTAGTCAGTGTTTCAGTTGTATAATGTTCAGATATGTTATTGCTAGTCAGTGTTGCAGTTGTATAATGTTCAGATTTGTTATTGCTAGTCAGTGTTTCAGTTGTATAATGTTCAGATGTGTTATTGCTAGTCAGTGTTTCAGTTGTATAATGTTCAGTTGTGTTATTGCTAGTATGTTTCAGTTGTATAATGTTCAGTTGTGTTATTGCTAGTCAGTGTTTCAGTTGTATAATGTTCAGTTGTGTTATTGCTAGTCAGTGTTTCAGTTGTATAATGTTCAGATGTGTTATTGCTAGTCAGTGTTGCAGTTGTATAATGTTCAGATGTGTTATTGCTAGTCAGTGTTTCAGTTGTATAATGTTCAGATTTGTTATTGCTAGTCAGTGTTTCAGTTGTATAATGTTCAAATGTGTTATTGCTAGTCAGTGTTTCAGTTGTATAATGTTCAGATATGTTATTGCTAGTCCGTGTTTCAGTTGTATAATGTTCAGATGTGTTATTGCTAGTCAGTGTTTCAGTTGTATAATGTTCAGATGTGTTATTGCTAGTCAGTGTTTCAGTTGTATAATGTTCAGATGTGTTATTGCTAGTCAGTGTTTCAGTTGTATAATGTTCAGATGTGTTATTGCTAGTCAGTGTTTCAGTTGTATAATGTTCAGATGTGTTATTGCTAGTCAGTGTTTCAGTTGTATAATGTTCAGATGTGTTATTGCTAGTCAGTGTTTCAGTTGTATAATGTTCAGATTTGTTATTGCTAGTCAGTGTTTCAGTTGTATAATGTTCAGATGTGTTATTGCTAGTCAGTGTTTCAGTTGTATAATGTTCAGATTTGTTATTGCTAGTCAGTGTTTCAGTTGTATAATGTTCAGATGTGTTATTGCTAGTCAGTGTTTCAGTTGTATAATGTTCAGTTGTGTTATTGCTAGTCAGTGTTTCAGTTGTATAATGTTCAGTTGTGTTATTGCTAGTCAGTGTTTCAGTTGTATAATGTTCAGATGTGTTATTGCTAGTCAGTGTTTCAGTTGTATAATGTTCAGTTGTGTTATTGCTAGTCAGTGTTTCAGTTGTATAATGTTCAGTTGTGTTATTGCTAGTCAGTGTTTCAGTTGTATAATGTTCAGATTTGTTATTGCTAGTCAGTGTTTCAGTTGTATAATGTTCAGATGTGTTATTGCTAGTCAGTGTTTCAGTTGTATAATGTTCAGTTGTGTTATTGCTAGTCAGTGTTTCAGTTGTATAATGTTCAGTTGTGTTATTGCTAGTCAGTGTTTCAGTTGTATAATGTTCAGATATGTTATTGCTAGTCAGTGTTTCAGTTGTATAATGTTCAGATTTGTTATTGCTAGTCAGTGTTTCAGTTGTATAATGTTCAGATGTGTTATTGCTAGTCAGTGTTTCAGTTGTATAATGTTCAGTTGTGTTATTGCTAGTCAGTGTTTCAGTTGTATAATGTTCAGATGTGTTATTGCTAGTCAGTGTTTCAGTTGTATAATGTTCAGATTTGTTATTGCTAGTCAGTGTTTCAGTTGTATAATGTTCAGATGTGTTATTGCTAGTCAGTGTTTCAGTTGTATAATGTTCAGTTGTGTTATTGCTAGTCAGTGTTTCAGTTGTATAATGTTCAGTTGTGTTATTGCTAGTCAGTGTTTCAGTTGTATAATGTTCAGATGTGTTATTGCTAGTCAGTGTTTCAGTTGTATAATGTTCAGATGTGTTATTGCTAGTCAGTGTTTCAGTTGTATAATGTTCAGTTGTGTTATTGCTAGTCAGTGTTTCAGTTGTATAATGTTCAGATGTGTTATTGCTAGTCAGTGTTTCAGTTGTATAATGTTCAGATGTGTTATTGCTAGTCAGTGTTTCAGTTGTATAATGTTCAGATGTGTTATTGCTAGTCAGTGTTTCAGTTGTATAATGTTCAGATTTGTTATTGCTAGTCAGTGTTTCAGTTGTATAATGTTCAGATGTGTTATTGCTAGTCAGTGTTTCAGTTGTATAATGTTCAGATGTGTTATTGCTAGTCAGTGTTTCAGTTGTATAATGTTCAGATGTGTTATTGCTAGTCAGTGTTTCAGTTGTATAATGTTCAGATGTGTTATTGCTAGTCAGTGTTTCAGTTGTATAATGTTCAGTTGTGTTATTGCTAGTCAGTGTTTCAGTTGTATAATGTTCAGTTGTGTTATTGCTAGTCAGTGTTTCAGTTGTATAATGTTCAGATGTGTTATTGCTAGTCAGTGTTGCAGTTGTATAATGTTCAGATGTGTTATTGCTAGTCAGTGTTTCAGTTGTATAATGTTCAGATTTGTTATTGCTAGTCAGTGTTTCAGTTGTATAATGTTCAAATGTGTTATTGCTAGTCAGTGTTTCAGTTGTATAATGTTCAGATATGTTATTGCTAGTCCGTGTTTCAGTTGTATAATGTTCAGATATGTTATTGCTAGTCAGTGTTTCAGTTGTATAATGTTCAGATATGTTATTGCTAGTCAGTGTTTCAGTTGTATAATGTTCAGATTTGTTATTGCTAGTCAGTGTTTCAGTTGTATAATGTTCAGATGTGTTATTGCTAGTCAGTGTTTCAGTTGTATAATGTTCAGTTGTGTTATTGCTAGTCAGTGTTTCAGTTGTATAATGTTCAGTTGTGTTATTGCTAGTCAGTGTTTCAGTTGTATAATGTTCAGATGTGTTATTGCTAGTCAGTGTTTCAGTTGTATAATGTTCAGATTTGTTATTGCTAGTCAGTGTTTCAGTTGTATAATGTTCAGTTGTGTTATTGCTAGTCAGTGTTTCAGTTGTATAATGTTTAGATGTGTTATTGCTAGTCAGTGTTTCAGTTGTATAATGTTCAGATGTGTTATTGCTAGTCAGTGTTTCAGTTGTATAATGTTCAGATTTGTTATTGCTAGTCAGTGTTTCAGTTGTATAATGTTCAGTTGTGTTATTGCTAGTCAGTGTTTCAGTTGTATAATGTTTAGATGTGTTATTGCTAGTCAGTGTTTCAGTTGTATAATGTTCAGATGTGTTATTGCTAGTCAGTGTTTCAGTTGTATAATGTTCAGATTTGTTATTGCTAGTCAGTGTTTCAGTTGTGTTATTGCTAGTCAGTGTTTCAGTTGTATAATGTTCAGTTGTGTTATTGCTAGTCAGTGTTTCAGTTGTATAATGTTCAGATTTGTTATTGCTAGTCAGTGTTTCAGTTGTATAATGTTCAGTTGTGTTATTGCTAGTCAGTGTTTCAGTTGTATAATGTTCAGTTGTGTTATTGCTAGTCAGTGTTTCAGTTGTATAATGTTCAGATGTGTTATTGCTAGTCAGTGTTTCAGTTGTATAATGTTCAGATGTGTTATTGCTAGTCAGTGTTTCAGTTGTATAATGTTCAGATGTGTTATTGCTAGTCAGTGTTTCAGTTGTATAATGTTCAGATTTGTTATTGCTAGTCAGTGTTTCAGTTGTATAATGTTCAGTTGTGTTATTGCTAGTCAGTGTTTCAGTTGTATAATGTTCAGATTTGTTATTGCTAGTCAGTGTTTCAGTTGTATAATGTTCAGATGTGTTATTGCTAGTCAGTGTTTCAGTTGTATAATGTTCAGATTTGTTATTGCTAGTCAGTGTTTCAGTTGTATAATGTTCAGATGTGTTATTGCTAGTCAGTGTTTCAGTTGTATAATGTTCAGATGTGTTATTGCTAGTCAGTGTTTCAGTTGTATAATGTTCAGATTTGTTATTGCTAGTCAGTGTTTCAGTTGTATAATGTTCAGATGTGTTATTGCTAGTCAGTGTTTCAGTTGTATAATGTTCAGTTGTGTTATTGCTAGTCAGTGTTTCAGTTGTATAATGTTCAGTTGTGTTATTGCTAGTCAGTGTTTCAGTTGTATAATGTTCAGTTGTGTTATTGCTAGTCAGTGTTTCAGTTGTATAATGTTCAGATGTGTTATTGCTAGTCAGTGTTGCAGTTGTATAATGTTCAGATGTGTTATTGCTAGTCAGTGTTTCAGTTGTATAATGTTCAGATTTGTTATTGCTAGTCAGTGTTTCAGTTGTATAATGTTCAGATGTGTTATTGCTAGTCAGTGTTTCAGTTGTATAATGTTCAGATATGTTATTGCTAGTCAGTGTTTCAGTTGTATAATGTTCAGATGTGTTATTGCTAGTCAGTGTTTCAGTTGTATAATGTTCAGATGTGTTATTGCTAGTCAGTGTTTCAGTTGTATAATGTTCAGATGTGTTATTGCTAGTCAGTGTTTCAGTTGTATAATGTTCAGATGTATTGCTAGTCAGTGTTTCAGTTGTATAATGTCAGATTGTTATTGCTAGTCAGTGTTTCAGTTGTATAATGTTCAGATGTGTTATTGCTAGTCAGTGTTTCAGTTGTATAATGTTCAGATGTGTTATTGCTAGTCAGTGTTTCAGTTGTATAATGTTCAGATTTGTTATTGCTAGTCAGTGTTTCAGTTGTATAATGTTCAGATGTGTTATTGCTAGTCAGTGTTTCAGTTGTATAATGTTCAGATTTGTTATTGCTAGTCAGTGTTTCAGTTGTATAATGTTCAGATGTGTTATTGCTAGTCAGTGTTTCAGTTGTATAATGTTCAGTTGTGTTATTGCTAGTCAGTGTTTCAGTTGTATAATGTTCAGTTGTGTTATTGCTAGTCAGTGTTTCAGTTGTATAATGTTCAGATGTGTTATTGCTAGTCAGTGTTTCAGTTGTATAATGTTCAGTTGTGTTATTGCTAGTCAGTGTTTCAGTTGTATAATGTTCAGATGTGTTATTGCTAGTCAGTGTTTCAGTTGTATAATGTTCAGATTTGTTATTGCTAGTCAGTGTTTCAGTTGTATAATGTTCAGATGTGTTATTGCTAGTCAGTGTTTCAGTTGTATAATGTTCAGATGTGTTATTGCTAGTCAGTGTTTCAGTTGTATAATGTTCAGTTGTGTTATTGCTAGTCAGTGTTTCAGTTGTATAATGTTCAGATATGTTATTGCTAGTCAGTGTTTCAGTTGTATAATGTTCAGATTTGTTATTGCTAGTCAGTGTTTCAGTTGTATAATGTTCAGATGTGTTATTGCTAGTCAGTGTTTCAGTTGTATAATGTTCAGTTGTGTTATTGCTAGTCAGTGTTTCAGTTGTATAATGTTCAGATATGTTATTGCTAGTCAGTGTTTCAGTTGTATAATGTTCAGATTTGTTATTCAGTTGTGTTTGCTAGTCAGTGTTTCAGTTGTATAATGTTCAGATGTGTTATTGCTAGTCAGTGTTTCAGTTGTATAATGTTCAGATGTGTTATTGCTAGTCAGTGTTTCAGTTGTATAATGTTCAGTTGTGTTATTGCTAGTCAGTGTTTCAGTTGTATAATGTTCAGTTGTGTTATTGCTAGTCAGTGTTTCAGTTGTATAATGTTCAGATGTGTTATTGCTAGTCAGTGTTTCAGTTGTATAATGTTCAGATGTGTTATTGCTAGTCAGTGTTTCAGTTGTATAATGTTCAGATGTGTTATTGCTAGTCAGTGTTTCAGTTGTATAATGTTCAGATGTGTTATTGCTAGTCAGTGTTTCAGTTGTATAATGTTCAGATGTGTTATTGCTAGTCAGTGTTTCAGTTGTATAATGTTCAGATGTGTTATTGCTAGTCAGTGTTTCAGTTGTATAATGTTCAGATGTGTTATTGCTAGTCAGTGTTTCAGTTGTATAATGTTCAGTTGTGTTATTGCTAGTCAGTGTTTCAGTTGTATAATGTTCAGTTGTGTTATTGCTAGTCAGTGTTTCAGTTGTATAATGTTCAGATGTGTTATTGCTAGTCAGTGTTTCAGTTGTATAATGTTCAGATGTGTTATTGCTAGTCAGTGTTTCAGTTGTATAATGTTCAGTTGTGTTATTGCTAGTCAGTGTTTCAGTTGTATAATGTTCAGATGTGTTATTGCTAGTCAGTGTTTCAGTTGTATAATGTTCAGATGTGTTATTGCTAGTCAGTGTTTCAGTTGTATAATGTTCAGATGTGTTATTGCTAGTCAGTGTTTCAGTTGTATAATGTTCAGATTTGTTATTGCTAGTCAGTGTTTCAGTTGTATAATGTTCAGTTGTGTTATTGCTAGTCAGTGTTTCAGTTGTATAATGTTCAGATGTGTTATTGCTAGTCAGTGTTTCAGTTGTATAATGTTCAGATGTGTTATTGCTAGTCAGTGTTTCAGTTGTATAATGTTCAGATTGTTATTGCTAGTCAGTGTTTCAGTTGTATAATGTTCAGATGTGTTATTGCTAGTCAGTGTTTCAGTTGTATAATGTTCAGATGTGTTATTGCTAGTCAGTGTTTCAGTTGTATAATGTTCAGTTGTGTTATTGCTAGTCAGTGTTTCAGTTGTATAATGTTCAGTTGTGTTATTGCTAG
>CM026391.1:80139743-80177261 GCA_014843695.1 Archivesica marissinica
TTCAGATGTGTTATTGCTAGTCAGTGTTTCAGTTGTATAATGTTCAGATGTGTTATTGCTAGTCAGTGTTTCAGTTGTATAATGTTCAGATGTGTTATTGCTAGTCAGTGTTTCAGTTGTATAATGTTCAGATGTGTTATTGCTAGTAAGTGTTTCAGTTGTATAATGTTCAGATTTGTTATTGCTAGTCAGTGTTTCAGTTGTATAATGTTCAGATTTGTTATTGCTAGTCAGTGTTTCAGTTGTATAATGTTCAGATATGTTATTGCTAGTCAGTGTTTCAGTTGTATAATGTTCAGATTTGTTATTGCTAGTCAGTGTTTCAGTTGTATAATGTTCAGATTTGTTATTGTTAGTCAGTGTTTCAGTTGTATAATGTTCAGATATGTTATTGCTAGTCAGTGTTTCAGTTGTATAATGTTCAGATTTGTTATTGCTAGTCAGTGTTTCAGTTGTATAATGTTCAGTTGTGTTATTGCTAGTCAGTGTTTCAGTTGTATAATGTTCAGATGTGTTATTGCTAGTCAGTGTTTCAGTTGTATAATGTTCAGATGTGTTATTGCTAGTCAGTGTTTCAGTTGTATAATGTTCAGATTTGTTATTGCTAGTCAGTGTTTCAGTTGTATAATGTTCAGTTGTGTTATTGCTAGTCAGTGTTTCAGTTGTATAATGTTTAGATGTGTTATTGCTAGTCAGTGTTTCAGTTGTATAATGTTCAGATGTGTTATTGCTAGTCAGTGTTTCAGTTGTATAATGTTCAGATTTGTTATTGCTAGTCAGTGTTTCAGTTGTATAATGTTCAGTTGTGTTATTGCTAGTCAGTGTTTCAGTTGTATAATGTTCAGTTGTGTTATTGCTAGTCAGTGTTTCAGTTGTATAATGTTCAGATGTGTTATTGCTAGTCAGTGTTTCAGTTGTATAATGTTCAGTTGTTATTGCTAGTCAGTGTTTCGTTGTGTTATTGCTAGTCAGTGTTTCAGTTGTATAATGTTCAGTTGTGTTATTGCTAGTCAGTGTTTCAGTTGTATAATGTTCAGATGTGTTATTGCTAGTCAGTGTTTCAGTTGTATAATGTTCAGATGTGTTATTGCTAGTCAGTGTTTCAGTTGTATAATGTTCAGTTGTGTTATTGCTAGTCAGTGTTTCAGTTGTATAATGTTCAGTTGTGTTATTGCTAGTCAGTGTTTCAGTTGTATAATGTCAGATGTGTTATGCTGTCAGTGTTCAGTGTAAAGTTCAGATTGTTATTGTAGTCAGTGTTCAGTTGTTAATGTTCGAGTTATGCTAGTCAGTGTTTCAGTGTATAATGTTCAGTTTGTTATTGCTAGTAGTGTTTCAGTTGTATAATGTTCAGTTGTGTTATTGCTAGTCAGTGTTTCAGTTGTATAATGTTCAGATTTGTTATTGCTAGTCAGTGTTTCAGTTGTATAATGTTCAGATGTGTTATTGCTAGTCAGTGTTTCAGTTGTATAATGTTCAGTTGTGTTATTGCTAGTCAGTGTTTCAGTTGTATAATGTTCAGTTGTGTTATTGCTAGTCAGTGTTTCAGTTGTATAATGTTCAGATGTGTTATTGCTAGTCAGTGTTTCAGTTGTATAATGTTCAGTTGTGTTATTGCTAGTCAGTATTTCAGTTGTATAATGTTCAGTTGTGTTATTGCTAGTCAGTGTTTCAGTTGTATAATGTTCAGATTTGTTATTGCTAGTCAGTGTTTCAGTTGTATAATGTTCAGTTGTGTTATTGCTAGTCAGTGTTTCAGTTGTATAATGTTTAGTTGTGTTATTGCTAGTCAGTGTTTCAGTTGTATAATGTTCAGATTTGTTATTGCTAGTCAGTATTTCAGTTGTATAATGTTCAGATTTGTTATTGCTAGGCAGTAGGTGATGTCGCCGTAGCATTGTGAGTTTGAACAAGACTAATGTCTATAGATTTATAATTCATCCAGTCAGAGAAAATAATACCATTCTATGATTTGGTATACAGTCGAACCTGTGTTAGTTGTCACCTCCATTTAGCAGCCAACCTGTATTAAGCAGCCAGTTTTTTTCGAAATTCCCAATATGCTGTTTTACAACACATTTCACCTCTATTAAGCAGTCACCTGCGCTAAGCAGCCACTTTCTGTGATTCCCTTGGCTGGCTGCTTAAGACATGTTTCACTGTATATGTTTTATGTAGTCACCAAGACTAGTGCAATCGGTAATTTGAGTACTGTCAGCATTTTAACATTTATTTGCTATTCCATGCCTTCCTTGTAAGCTTTGGATATAGATGGTGTTGTCTGGTAAATATAGTTTTGTCAGCTCAGGGTTCGACATTAGGGCAAGTCCGATGGATATGTCTAGTAAGAAATGTCGATCGGACGTTGTCAATTTGCCAGATGGTTGCCCGATCTGTCGTACTGATAATTTGATCAAATTGTAGCATTAAATTTTAATAATTACCTAGATCTAATTTGAATTCATTAGGAAGTTTAGACGTTTGTGTCTTGGCAAATAAGTTGTCCGTACACAGCCATTTTCTAAATCTTGGAAATCCTCCAACTATTACACGACCTAAATATATTATGTAAATTTCTGAAATGTCGTAAAACTGCTGCTCATTTTATTCAAATGTGGTAATATTTGAAACAGAAATATTTTATTTCAGCGGAGTGTTCAGACTGACAGATCGTTGTAGATTTAGGAAATAATATGTGTCTTGCTGTGGTATATCGGTGAATAAACCATGGTTTGGAGTTCTGATGCGTAGGAATTAACCACGCAGGCCGTAGGCCTAAATGGTTAATTTCTACGCATCAGAACGACAAACCGTGGTATATTCACCGATATACCACAGCAAGACAAATAGTATTTACATTCTAACATGACCCAATATAATGCTACGAACGAAGAAATGAGCGTGTTACTTTGTCGGCACATGCCGCCTAATTTCTATCCTTTCCGTGATTTGGCTGACTGACGGCTTTATAAATTACCCCCCTGAAATATTAGCCAGAGTTTATTAATATTATTATTCAAACAATAATAAATGTATGTATTAATAGTTAGAATAATGTATAATCATGAACAATATTAATAAAAAAAATTAAAAATTTAGCCACGCCTCCTGTCACACTGTTATTTTTGTAAACAATTCAGAATTCAACACTGTCCAACACATTCAGTTTAAAAGTTGACAAAACTTCAAGCGCCGAGGGGAAAGGATTATTTGCACTTCTTATGTTGTGTCATGGACATGAATTGTGCTGCTTGAGATATTTCCCGTAACATGTGAATTGCAGTTGCGTGACTTTTCTGGACATTAATGTGGCCAACTGTAGTGGGTGGGGAAATGGAACTCTCTTGGCCTGCAATACCAACTCCACCAATTCGCTGCTAATGTTGGAATCAGCAGCGGCCAGATGATGGGCTTGACGAGAGGTAGCATGATTAAGTGCCCGACGGACCTGTTCTCGTTCCTCATCAGATTTTATTTTTTACTATTTGCAGACGACGATATTTACTACGATTTTTGTTTACGTCACATGATTTTCATTCATAAATAAGTTTTTATGCGGTGGAGGAAAAATTCAACAGCCATAAAATAGATTTGTTCTAGCCGTGGTATATTGCATATTGTACAACAGTAGATCTGTTCTAGCCGTGGTATATTGCATATTTTACAACGGTAGATCTGTTCTTTGTTCATTAGAACAAAATATCAAGTCATGTTAGAATGTTGATTTAATCATAGAAATGAGATTGTAATTTAGAGTGGAATAAATTAACATGTTCTTACTTACTAGTGTCTGGTTTCCCAAATATTTCGACAATTGAAAAGTACGGTCTAGTTGATCACGGGTCCGGGCTAGTCGGTTTCCAGGTTACTGGTCTGACTTGTCTAGTCATAAAAACAATTAAATGTCGAGCCCTGCTACTCCTTGCTACTCGCTGCTACTCCTTGCTACTGTACTTATGCATGTATAGGCCCTGCTGGAGCCGTTACGAATGTGCTCGTAGGCAAGGCATTTAATTCCACGTCTCTTCTCTCTCCCTCGTGGCGATGGATTCCATCAGGAATGAGGCCTCGGGAGTGATTAGGAACTTGTAGGAACTTGTTTCGCAATTGAGCTAAAATAAATTTGTATAAACTATTCATGTATATGTTATACGTTGCAGGTCTACTCTAGGAGGCAGCATAGACTACGAAGCTGTTGGATTGGTTGATTCAAAACTACAAACATTTGCAGCATTCAGGAAAAAATATGCAGACGACGTAAGAATAGATTCGCCTTCAAGCCTTACACTGCATTCGCCATTGACCTCTCAAACTTGATACTGGTCTGAAGGACAATTCTTCGGGTCAATTTCAAGCACGATTCCCAACCTCATATTTGGTTGTCCGATTTGGTAGTACAATATAATAGTCAGGGTTCATTCTAGGTCAGAATTTTTGGGAGAAGTGAGAAAGCGTGTGATCGCTTCCTTAAATGGTGTTCTTTAATATACTTCTGCAAAATAGGGTTAAATTGCACAGTACAACCATTAAATACAACATTTGAATAGAAGGAGTGCTTTATAATGGGCCAGTGTATGTTACTAGACAACATTTTGTTTGAAAATCGTAAAAACCAAAAAAAAACACTCACTACGCATACCACTCACTATGTATACCACTCACTAAGTATACCACTCACTACGTATACCACTCACTACGTATACCACTCACTATATACCACTCACTATGTATACCTCACTGTATACCCTCACTGTATACCATCACTACGTATACCACTACAGTTACATCACTACGTACATCATATGTATACCACTCACGTATCACTCATAGTATACCACTCACTATATACACTCATAGTATACCACTCACTACGTATACCACTCACTACGTATACCACTCACTACGTATACCACTCACTACGTATACCACTCACTACGTATACCGCTCACTACGTATACCGCTCACTACGTATACCGCTCACTACGTATACCGCTCACTACGTATACCGCTCACTACGTATACCGCTCACTACGTATACCGCTCACTACGTATACCGCTCACTACGTATACCGCTCACTACGTATACCGCTCACTACGTATACCACTCACTACGTATACTGTTTGTTCTAATTAGACAGTCAACGATATCCACAGTATTCATCAAAATACAAACATAGATGAACAAATTCAATCTGCAAAAACCTGCAAGTTTCCTTCAAAATATTTTGCTATAACAAAACAAGTTTTTTACATTTTATGGTTTTTTTTTTGGGGTCTAAGATTCATTATTTTGAGCCATAATTTACAAGCGTGTGTACTTACTGCCCATATATCTGAACGTGCCTGCAGCTCTGTATTCACTCGGAATCCTCCTAATTTATCATCCAATTCCAAGTTGCCGCTATCAGCTAGTTCCGTGTTCGGTTCTATTCCCACGGCAACCACCAAATGATCTACTTTTAACTGCAATACACACAAAGTACATCCAAATCACATTTCTATACATTCAACGTAAAGCATATTTGAAGTAGATACACGATCTGTGAAATGTGAATACGTCAATGTATAGCAAGTTAGTGGGGGTAAAGCCGTGGTCTGTATTTCGAAACATAAGTCAACTTACTGTGAATCTTTAACCAGATTTCAAATTGGGAGATGGGTTCAAATATGGTGGTGAATGGAGCCAGTATATCAGGGTTCATTCTAAGTCAGAATTGTTGGGAGAAGTGAGAAAGCGCATGATCGCTTCCTTAAATGGTGTTCTTTAATATACTTCTGCAAAATAGGGTTAAAATGCAGAGTACAACCATTAAATACAACATTTGAATAGGAGGAGTGCTTTATAATGGTCCAGTGTATCTTACTAGACAAAATTTTGTTTGAAAATCATAAAAACTAAATAAATGTTGTTTTTTTTAGGGAGAAGTGGGGCCCCCAGAGGGCGAAGTCAGGGTCCCTAGGGCGACAATTTCGCCCACATCGCCCTCTAGAATGATCCCTGATAATTTATGTTCATTTCATATACACAACGAAATGTGTTCATAATTAAATTGAGCCAAATTACCTGTTGCAACATTGTTCCTAAAAAGTCTGTGTTGTTTTTTTTAATCCAGAAATCCTGTATGTAATGGAATTCCTTAAACATATAAACAAAAGTTTAAATTTTATTTATTTTACAATGATTGTGAAGCAAGTCTTAACAACTTATGTTAATCACTCTCATTGGCGTGGATGAAAGCATATATGTGGTCATTCGTATGGGGGTAAACCTACCTGTCCGATATGGCGACCACCGTGTATCGTCTCACATACTTTCCGGTCTGAGGATCGAACCTGGGTTAGTTTAAACATATTTTATTTCCCAATATAATACATATTGAACAATGCATACATCACAAAATACAGAATAAGGATTAGATAGTCTTATATAATTCTTCTCCTCTTATATAATTTGAACCCGGGTTGCATTGGTGAGAAGCGAGCAGTCATTATGCAAAAGTCGCCTTGTTGCAATGCAACTACATGTATATGGCATTTAAATAGGAAATGGTGAAATTGTGCAGACCGTACGTAGTGCACTTGAAAGCTCAGTACTGCAAGTGGCATTTCAATGTCAAATACTTATGCACTTAGCCAGCCAGATATCCACCTACTTGACAGATTTAACTGCTCTTCTCCCACAATGCATATTGTCACCAGGAAGTTGTCAAGTGCATCGTATACAAGTTAAGCACCTGTTATTGCAATGTTTGGGGGAGGGGGGTTTTAGTGGTACTGTTTTGGAGATATAAATAACAAATCACAACTTCAAGAGGTGGTATGATAAATATTGATACAGAAAATACTTGAACAACATTTTTTATCAGTTTTCTTCCATGTAGGTAAATAAATATTTTATGAACCACTACTAACTTGTTCAAATTGGGATCCTGATGTCATATTTGACCACACTGTAGTCCGCCACCGTGGTCGAGTGGCTAAGGTCGCTGACTTGTATACCACTGTAACCTATCATCACTGATGGTCACGGGTTCGAGCCCGGCTCAGGCCGTGTCTCATTTATATGAAATGGTTGGCACCCAAGTACTGGTTAACCGCTGGAGCCTGCCCAGGAAAGTTGTTGTTAGGTAAACTGCCCGCCGGCGATATAGCCCAAAATGCAGGCGTAAAACCCGAAATATATATATTTGACCACACTGTAGGTAGAGGTCACATAATTTGTATTCACCTAGCAGACCACTACTAAGTTTGCTCAAATGGCAATCCATGTTCATACTTGACCCCACAGTAGGGTTCACATAGTATACGTGGACGTCGTAATAGCGCAGTGGTAGCGCGTTCACTTCATGTGCGAAAGGCCCGGAGTTCGAGCCTCCGCTTTCATTGTGCCCTTAGGTAAGGCATTTAAATTCCACATTGCCTCTTCTCTCTCCCTCATGGCGATGGATTCCATCAGGAATGAGGTCTCAAGAGTGATTAATATAAGTTGTAAGAACTTGTTTCGCAATCGAGCTAAGCTAAATTTATATAAACTAAACATAGTATACAAAGACTTAAATATATAAGTCAAGTCAAAGTTGTTATTGGCATAAACATGTACATTGCCAAGAAACATGTTTGGCAGTTACATACAAAGTTACAGAAAAGCACGATATTATATAAGGTATGAGTAAGCATAGCATTAACATTTACGAAATAATTATATTGTTTGTTTAACAATATAGTTGGTATTCAGTGTCTCACAAATCATTATTATACAAGTAGTAACATTCATTTAGTTAATTAATATCGTTTCTTTTACTTTTTGCTAAATAAATATATTTAGCTAAATTGACAAGTTTGCCTTTTTTGTGTTGAATTCATGAGTGTTCTAAACTTATTAATGGTTGGCCAAGTTGGCAATATATATATTCATGTAGTGCCACTCTCTAAGAATCTTCTGAAACCACAGTACCTAGATTGTACATATTTGACATGTGGCTCTACCTAGTGAACCCTTACTAAGTTTGGTAGTATTTTAATCCTGGACATGTTTGGTTTAAACATATTTTTTAGACATTATATAACATAATTTAAAATAAATAATTTTATCCTACCTTCATGCGAAATAACGTTCAAAAACGGCCTGCCTAATAAATTTTTTGCCTAATTAATAAATAAAGCTTTCGTGACGGACTAATTTTATGACCCTGATTACGGTTTGTAAATAAACAAAGCGTCTGTCGTCACATTGTGTTGTCTGCCGAGTTTGGAAAATGTCCCAAGAAGAAAATCGTGCACAGGCAAACTTTCAGGTTGTTTGGGATGAATTAACAGCACTCGATGAGACCCCTCTGGAAACTACTGTTGTCAGAGAAATGCCATTTATCATTTATCTATAAATAGAAATATCAAATGCTCAACATATTACCAAGTGCGTAGCGAGTTTGTAAGCTGTCATGGCTAGTTTGTTTGTTTTTGTGTCGGGTGCACACTCAGAATGTAGGATAAATAGAATATTAGGTTACTGTCTTATAAATTTTAATTTATTAGGCTCGTCTCCAAAAAAATACAAGGCTCGGCAATTTATAAGACAATAACCTAATAGTCTCTATATTTACACAATAAATATAAGTGGATTGAAATGTAAGCTAAAAGAATTTCTCTCCACCATATTGGACATGTTTGACCCCACTGTAGAGGTCACATAATTATTCCCCCACCCCCTCAGGTAACTAGATAATTAGCTATTTAGTAACGATACGCAGGAAGTAAGAACTGGCATGAGTCAGATTAAGTGTACCATGAGTTATTGCTGGTTTTGTGTTATGAATTACCTTGTATATATGTAGGGATGTATATATGTAGGGATGTATATATGTAGGGATGTATATATGTATGGATGTATATATGTAGGGATGTATATATGTAGGGATGTATATATGTAGGGATGTATATATGTAGGGATGTATATATGTAGGGATGTATATATGTAGGGATGTATATATGTAGGGATGTATACATGTAGGGATGTATACATGTAGGGATGTATACATGTAGGGATGTATACATGTAGGGATGTATACATGTAGGGATGTATATATGTAGGGATGTATATATGTAGGGATGTATATATGTAGGGATGTATATATGTAGGATGTATATATGTAGGGATGTATATATGTAGGATGTATATATGTAGGGATGTATATATGTAGGGATGTATATGTAGGGATGTATATATGTAGGGATGTATATATGTAGGGATGTGGGGTGTATATATGTAGGGATGTATATATGTAGGGATGTATATTGTAGGGATGTATATATGTAGGGATGTATATATATGTAGGGATGTATATATGTAGGGATGTATATATGTAGGGATGTATATGTGGGATGTATATGTAGGGATGTATATATGTAGGGATGTATATATGTAGGGATGTATATATGTAGGGATGTATATATGTAGGGATGTATATATGTAGGGATGTATATATGTAGGGATGTATATATGTAGGGATGTATACATGTAGGGATGTATACATGTAGGGATGTATACATGTAGGGATGTATACATGTAGGGATGTATACATGTAGGGATGTATATATGTAGGGATGTATATATGTAGGGATGTATATATGTGGTATATGTTGTAGGGATGTATACATGTAGGGATGTATACATGTAGGGATGTATACATGTAGGGATGTATAGTAGGGATGTATATATGTAGGGATGTATATATGTGTATATATGTAGGGATGTATATATGTAGGGATGTATATATGTAGGGATGTATAAATTGTTTGCATTAACAATGTACTTGTTATGCTCTCCGATGTTATGCTCTCCGATGTTATGCTCTCCAACTGTTTGTTATATAGGAATTGGGAGAGGATGAAGGCAAGTCAAATGAGAAATCTGAACCAGTCAAATCCAAGACTGGTAGCAAGTCAAATGAGAAATCTGAACCAGTCAAATCCAAGACTGGTAGCAAGTCAAATGAGAAATCAGACCCTGGCAAATCTAAGACGAAGTCCACCATATCGCCTAAGCCATCTAAATCTAAAAGCGAACAAGCAGGTACACTTTGTGATATATCATTTGCATCTGTCTGTTTCAGGATAATTCGTACAATTATTTGATTATTTTCATATTTTTTCTGTGCTTATTCATTTAAAGCGACATTACATCGCAAAAAGCCCCAAAAATGCTTTTTCTTTTTTACGTATAAATAGCATTGCTACTATAAATATGTCTGAAATAATTCGAACACTAACTTTCTATTCATAAACAGTGTTTTTGTGGTATACAAACTCTCAAAAGTGAAAGTAGGATTTCATATAATGGTCAGCAGCTACTCTCCTGAATTGATGTTTATTTATTATTGGAGTCTATACCAAGCGCGTGCTACTGTCTAGATATTTTAAATCGTATTAGTCTAAAAAAATTAATATGCACAAAGGGTGAGATATAACGGTAAATATGTACCATAAATCGTGTTATTTAGGATACACACATTGCATTATGCATGGATGTTGACCCGATTTACATTATTTTGTTATGTCAACAAACACATACGACGGTTGTTTATTTAGTTGAAATACTCAGCTTTTGAGGTAAATATTCGAAATTTGCGTTTTCACCGATGTAGTGTCGCTTTAAGTATACAAGTTACAAATATACATACAAACAACAAGATACAATATCTACTAATAAACTGGTACACTTATATATATTATAAAACATAATACGGTGTTTTGTATTGTAGCAGCTGTTGCTCTTGAAGACGACTATGACCATGGCGTGATATTTTATCTCCGAGACGGGGTTATAGTGGGTGTAGTGATGTGGAACCTGGCCGGCTTTATGGGAGAGCCGTCGCGTCTTGATATAGCCAGACAGGTATGTGATATTGGCAGAACATCCAGTTTCATTAATAAAACAATTTACTTACATATCACATATCATTGCTTTTATTCAGTTTCATACAACCATCACATATTTTCTTATATGTACACATGTGTAATACAACCTGGAACAGATTCTGATTGGTTGAGAGAAAAATCCTTATAATTTGAAAATTAAACTTTAAATTATGCATATTTCTAGGTGAATTGGTGCATATCATTAACGATAAGACAAACGATGATTTAAGAGAAGTCTTGGCGTAACTATGACACTGTTTAACATAAATATAATGCTGTTTGCGTACTGACATCATGACAATTAAGTGATGTCATTACAATTTGCCCTATTAGCGCGTGATTAGCGCGCTGCGCTCGCAAGAGAAAATCGTCTTAACTGATGCGGCCATCCTATTTAAATCACAGGAAACATTTTTCAGTATAAAGATATATTGATAAACTACCAGTCTGATCACTGAAAAATTGAGATGTCCCGATCGGCTGTTGTCAGATAAAACAGCCAATCGTTTCTTAGACGATAGTCTCGCTCACCAACATGGTTCGCCGGAGGCGAGGGTAAATAAGCTCAATCATCTACCCAAGTTACGCTCGCCCACATGGTTCGCCGGCGGCGAGGGTAAATAAGCTCAATCATCTACCCAAGTTACGCTCGCCCACATGGTTCACCGGAGGCGAGGGTAAATAAGCTCAATCATCTACCCAAGTTACGCTCGCCCACATGGTTCACCGGGTGCGAGGGTAAATAAACTCAATCATCATCATCTACCCAAGTTACGCTCGCCCACATGGTTCACCGGGTGCGAGGGTAAATAAACTCAATCATCATCATCTACCCAAGTTACGCTCGCCCACATGGTTCACCGGGTGCGAGGGTAAATAAACTCAATCATCATCATCTACCCAAGTTACGCTCGCCCACATGGTTCGCTGGAGGCGAGGGTAAATAAGCTCAATCAGTATCATTAGACGATACAGTCGTAGTAAGTATGTAATTGGACAGGGTACCAATCTAATGGTTAGGCTGGGTAGAACCATCAATCTTCCTCAACCTACATCTATTCTTCCTCACGTACATGAATTAGCCTGCGCCACGATAGTTTGTTCTCATACTTATATTTGTTGTGTTTTAGGTAATAGCCGATGGTGCCAGAGGCAAGGATTTGACAGAAGTTGCGAAAATATTTAATGTATATGCAAACTGACGTGTTTAATGAAATAAAAAAAGCCATCGTAATAATATGATTATCTATACAGTCAAACCTGTCTTAAGCAGCCAGCCAAGGGAATCACAGAAAGGGGCTGCTTAGTACATGTTGCTGCTTAATAGAGGGCAGATGTATTGCAAAGTAAAATATTGTGTATCTGGAAACTGCCTGCTTGATACAGGTTGGCTGCTTAATAAGAGGGCAGATGTATTGCAAAGTAAAATATTGTGAATCTGGAAACTGCCTGCTTGATACAGGTTGGCTGCTTAATAAGAGGGCAGATGTATAGCAAAGTAAAATATTGTGAATCTGGAAACTGCCTGCTTGATACAGGTTGGCTGCTTAATAAGAGGGCAGATGTATAGCAAAGTAAAATATTGTGAATCTGGAAACTGCCTGCTTGATACAGGTTGGCTGCTTAATAAGAGGGCAGATGTATAGCAAAGTAAAATATTGTGAATCTGGAAACTGCCTGCTTGATACAGGTTGGCTGCTTAATAAGAGGGCAGATGTATAGCAAAGTAAAATATTGTGAATCTGGAAACTGCCTGCTTGATACAGGTTGGCTGCTTAATAAGAGGGCAGATGTATAGCAAAGTAAAATATTGTGAATCTGGAAACTGCCTGCTTGATACAGGTTGGCTGCTTAATAAGAGGGCAGATGTATTGCAAAGTAAAATATTGTGTATCTGGAAACTGCCTGCTTGATACAGGTTGGCTGCTTAATAAGAGGGCAGATGTATTGCAAAGTAAAATATTGTGTATCTGGAAACTGCCTGCTTGATACAGGTTGGCTGCTTAATAAGAGGGCAGATGTATTGCAAAGTAAAATATTGTGTATCTGGAAACTGCCTGCTTGATACAGGTTGGCTGCTTAATAAGAGGGCAGATGTATTGCAAAGTAAAATATTGTGTATCTGGAAACTGCCTGCTTGATACAGGTTGGCTGCTTAATAAGAGGGCAGATGTATTGCAAAGTAAAATATTGTGTATCTGGAAACTGCCTGCTTGATACAGGTTGGCTGCTTAATAGAGGGCAGATGCATAGCAAAGTAAAATATTGTGTATCTGGAAGCTGCCTGCTTGATACAGGTTGGCTGCTTAATAGAGGGCAAATGTATTGTAAAGTAAAATATTGTGAATCTGGAAACTGCCTGCTTGATACAGGTTGGCTGCTTAATAGAAGTGACAGTACTGACTACTAACTCAGGTTTGACTGTATAAGTTTGTAAACTATTTGTTCATGTTTGTCACACATCCATGGATTTATTTGAAATATAAATTCTGAACAGTGCCATATTATACTATGTGAAGTTATCTACTTGAGTAGCTGGATCACTCTTACGAAGATTCAATGTTCAAATAACATGTATTGTATATCTATAGTTAGCTACTGATGTTGTTAAATCTTATGGCCAAACCATTTCCCTCAACATATATTGACAATTCTTGTGCAAATCATGCCATGAATCGTATATCGTTTTACATGATTGTTCATTGTTTTGTGTTATTCAATGATTAACCCATTCAACACTAAGTAACTCACATGGACTGGTCCATGATATTCATAAACCAATAAATGAATCAGAAAATCACATTTGGACAAGTTCATTTATCAAAATGGGTAATTATGATATCACTGGCAAAAAGTGTGACGAGCCGTCTCATCAGGATCTACACTTTTTGTAAGCCTATTTAGAGGTCTGTGGTGTTGAAAGGGTTAAACTAAACGATACAAGTGCGTAATTGCTGTCCAGTTGTTAGCATGATTGCATCTCACCATTGCAGTCCGGTGAGATGTGGTGCTCTGCTCGCCAGATAGCGTTTTATCCGTATTAGTCCGGTAGCCTCCCACAACCATGACCACATATACGCTGTCATCCGCACTGCCACGTAACATGATTAATACGAGTCGTTAAAAGCTTGTTTCACAATCGTTGTAAATTAAATAAAGTATGTAATGTTATTTATTAAGTAGGGATGTCGGCGATTAATCGGTTAATCGGTTAATCGATCGCATGTCCGATTAATCGGTTATTTTTCTGGTAATCGAGTATTTATTTTTATAAAAAATAATAATTTTAAGTCAATTTCAATACAGTAGATATTTTACCTGTGAAAAGCATAATTGATCGTTAACACCCGCTGCACCAGTCGACCATAAAGGTGAGATAATAAAGGTGCATGATTAGGTCATTCGGGGGACCCAATTATCGACTTGACGAGATAAACAATGTGTCACAAAGCATGTTTACAATTGGGATGCCTATGTGTTGTTCTAGTTGAAAATGTTCCGAATTGTTTTATCGTTGTCGGCAAGCGGCAAGCATTAATAGAGTGGCTATCGGCTCCCTACTCAATAGAATGGTGTTAGCACAACCCGTGAATTACAACCGATTAATCGATTACCAAAATAACGATTGTTGACATCCCTATTATTAAGTCATTGTTTGTACAATTGTATTCTCTCAAAAGTTTCGTTAAAAATCGAAATTAAACTTTTGAAATGTCTCGTCTACATTCAATACCAGTAACGGTATTGAGACAATATTATTCCTACAAGGTTTCCAGTTTTCCAATTGTGTTCATATAGTTAGATTTATTATGAATTGTAAGTAAAGTGTTTGTTTATTTTAGTGTCACCCTTATTTAAAGGGGAGCCGTTACGATTGTGCCCTTAGATTCCACATTGCCTCTTCTATATCCCTCGTGGCGATGGATTCCATAGGGAGGGCAGTTTACTAATGTTGGTAGAACTTGTTGCCCAACCCATTGTGCATTTTATCAGATATAATGAATGTTAAATCTATATGTACTATATATGTAAAATAGCAAATAAAATATGATTAAACAGGAATGAGGTCTCGTGAGGGATTAATATAAGTTGTAAGAACTTGTTTCGCCATCGTGCTAAAATAAATTTGTATAAACTAAACTATTTAAAGGGCCAGTCATTTCTGACTTATGACACACCTCTTTTTATGAACATCAGTACTTCCTGAATCCTATGCTTGTATGCCTGGCGCCAGACTGGTAGGCAATCAGTAACCATTATTTAACTAGCTCACCAACCACCCATATCAGAACAAACCCCTGACAAATTCAAACCTTCGACCTCCCACTCCATAGGCGGACACCTTAACCACTAGGCCACGGAGATAGTATTTCGTACCTTCTAGGAAAAGGATATGATCAAAGAATAACTCCTGCTGATAACTCGTGTTTGTTTTGTTCCGTTAGTTTATACAAATTTATTTTAGCTCGATTGCGAAACAAGTTCTTACAACTTGTATTAATCACTCGCGAGATCTCATTCCTGATTGAATCCATCGCCATGAGGGAGAGAGGAGGCAACGTGGAAATTAAATCCCTTGCCTAAGGGCACAGGCACAATCGTAACGGCTCTAGTGGGGCTCAAACTCCGGACCTTTCGCACCTGGAGCGAACGCGCATCCACTGCGCTATCATTTTGTTCCTTTTTGGGGGGGGGAGGGGAGGGTTTAAACATATTTATTCATTCATAATGTACAGTACATATCAATTGTATACAGAATGAAAATGGATATTTATTTCTTTGTTTTGTGGTTTGTCGCACCAGCTGCTGAGATCATGCGCCAACCCTCCAGGTTTTATTTGTGAAGGAAGACCCCGGGTGCCCTTCGAATAGTATTAAAGGGTCGGGTTGGCACCCGGCTATAACCACTGACATAACGAATTAAGCTTTATTTAATTTTACAACAATTACGAAACAAGCTTTAACAACTATAATTATGATATGTGCAATTTTGAATAACAAACTTATTTATTGAGCTCCTTGTTAGCTCATCCATGAAGTATATGGTAGCTAATGTGCATAACATTTCTGGAATTGTATATACATGTATAAGATAAAATAAAAAAGATCATGTGTAATGGTATATTTAATTCTTCTTTCACTCCTATATTCTGGTCATATTGTAACCTTTGGGAATAGGCATTGATATATGTTGGTGAGTCATATAACTATATTTTAATACCGAGATCATTAATTGGGCCGTATTGAGTTTCTGATAATGTCATTTTGCCAGAAGTAAATTGGTGAAAAATCGACAGACTGTGTAACCCAGGCTATTTCTCATTTTGCCAGAAGTAAATTGGTGAAAAAGCGACAGACTAACCCAGGCTAGTCATATTTGGTAAATGTATGCATTGTTTAACAGTTATGTACACTATCATTGGCCTCACGGTTACAGATTTCTGTTAACATTTTGTTTATGTTATCTTTGAATAATACTTTGAAGTTGTGATAGCGTGTTAGCTTCGTGTGCGGAAGGTCCGGAGCTGGAGCCGTTACTATTGTGCCCTTAGGCAAGGCATTTAAATTCCACGTTGCCTCCTCTCCCCCACGTGTCGACGGATTCCATCAGGAATGAAGTATCGCGAGTGATTAATATAAGTTGTAAGAATTTGTTTCGCAATCGAGCTAAAATAAATTAAATAATACTTTGAAAGTCTGTTGAAACACTTGACGAGAAAGACGCTCCAAAAATGAATGCATTGTTAGATAGTGTAATACTGTACAAGTCATGTACATCTATACTCGTGAAAGTATTATTAAAATCGGATATCAAATTATTGCTATTAAAAGATTCAGTTAAACTATTGGTCATTCTGTTTCTATGGCAGCAAGGAAACAGATAACAGATCAGACACTTTAAAATGGCTTCCTCCTTGATAACATATACGGAGTCAAAAAAGAAACGATACCAAACTAAAAATGACGTAAAACGGATAAAACCATAGAAAGGTTTAATATATTAGTACGTATCAGTACCGGGTATCTTATTGCAACGTCAGCCAACCATAAACACAGGTAAATAAACACTCTGATAATCCTGGAACGCCGAATTTCCGATTTGCACGTGCTCCTCAACAAAGACAACTTCCTACACATGTACAAATCGGAAAACCGGTTTATTGTACTGGTATTGCATTATCATCGAGGAAAAACACCTTACATACCCATTGTTACCTCTAACAAAATGCCTAGGCTAAACCGCAATCAGAGAATGCATGCCATTGGCATGATTGACGGCGGTTTACAACAGCGTGACTTCGCAAATCGACTCGGGGGTTACGCGGATCACAATAACACGTCTACTTCGACGTTATCGAACACATGGATCGGTGGACGACCGTCCAAGATCTGGTCGACGACGCGTGAACAGGACCGTCACATTCGGACGTCACATTTACGTGACCGGTTCCTACCTGCTACGCACACAGCTGCCGTTACTCCTGGGATGACCAACAATCGCATCAGTGCACAAACAGTCAGGAACCGGCTCGGTGAACGTGGCATTCGTGCCTATCAGCCATACGTTGGACCCATCCTGACACGACGTCACCGTGACGTACGGAGGGAATGGACGACGGAACGTGCTCGCTGGACTCGGTTACAGTGGAATTCGGTGATGTTTAGCGATGAATCACGGTTCTGTTTGCGTCGAGCGGATGGCAGAGAGCGGGTAAAGGCAGACGCGGTCAACGTTACGCCGACGCATGTGTACGTCAGGTCGATCTGTTCGGGGGCGGAAGCGTTATGGCGTGGGGCGGTATCACCTTCGGCAGTCGCACTGAACTGTTAGTGGTGGACGGGAACCTAAACGCCCAGCGGTACTGTGATGAGATCCTTGCGCCAGTTGTGGTGCCGTTCTTTAACGCCAACAGAAACGTCACACTGTTCCAACAGGATAACGCCAGGTGTCATACTGCTCGGATTTCCACCACATTATTGGAGCAGAACAATATTGAAACCCTGCCGTGGCCTGCTTTGTCACCAGACTTGTCACCCATAGACCATTTGTGGGATACGTTAGACCGCCGCGTCAGACGACGTCAGCCGGTAACGTTAAACCAAATGAGGGATGTTTTGCGTCAGGAGTGGACAAATATTGACCAGCAAGAGATTCAGACACTCTTCCGCTCGATGCGACGGCGGTGCATTGCAGTGAGAGACGCAAATGGTGCCCATACTCGGTATTGACGTCTGTGTGAAAACTCCATTAGACCCCTGTCCGACGAATTACGTCATCACGCAGCAGACAGTTTCGGAGGCTCATTATGCTTTATGTGCTCCTCTTTCAAACATGTTGGACTGTCATCTTATGAATTTTCAAAGAATTTTCTTAATAAATGTTGAAATTATAGACACAAACACCAGGTATCGTTTCTTTTTTTTTTGTTCTTTTTTTTTTGGAGCCACGTTTAAGGTCCGTTTATTTGCCTCGTCGTAGGTAGCAAGCGGGTCGAGGCCATCCCACTTGTACCTTACAAAGAACATAGTAATGAATTTGCACAAAACAGTTACATTTACATATGTATACAATACATTACATAATTCAATATATAAGAATGTTATGTTTAGATAAAGCATGTGAAAAAGAAGAGAAAAATTAACACAAAAAATAGAAAAATAATAGTCTTATCTAAATATCGCGAGAGAAAAAAAAAAGAGATCTACTTCGGCTTGTTATATATATTGAATAAAATTAAATAAAATCGTTTCTTTTTTGACTCAGTATCTATTGTAACATTTGAAGTTTTTAACGACACACTTGTAATGTTGGATGAATTATAGTTCCGTCACCATTAGCATTAATTGAACACACATTTATAATGTTGGGTACACCAGTCCCCTCACCCCGAGACTTAGTTGAACACAGGTGTACACCAGTCCCCTCACCCCGAGACTTAGTTGAACACATATGTACTCCAGTCCCCTCACCCAGAGACTTAGATGAACACAGATGTACTCCAGTCCCCTCACCCCGAGACTTAGTTGAACACAGATGTACTCCAGTCCCCTCACCCCGAGACTTAGTTGAAGTGTGTGTTTTACGTTTATTTATCGTCGCTACCGGTTGCCCATATGAGCGACACATCCTGAGGAGATTAATTATTGTGGAGGATAGTGCATGATACAGACAGAGACCCATTCCAGAATCTCCTCTGGTTCTTTTACGTGCACTATGTAAAGCACAGACACGAGACCTCGGATTAAAGTCCCATCTGAAATACTGTTAATTTTATTAGGGTCAGACCTAGTTGAACACAGATGCACTCCAGTCCTGATCACATTGTTACAGCTGTTCTTGGAGTACTTGTATTACATATAGATACAGTTGTGAGGGTCCAACTCTCTGTGAAATTAGTTTTCAATGCCGAGAATCTTCCTGTTCTAAGTAAATAATGTACTCTAGACAGGGTCATGTATTAAATGTTTATGCAGTAGAAACTAGTAACAACTACTACCAGAGAATAGTAGACTACTGCCAGAGAGAATAGTAACGACTACTGCCAGAGAGAATAGTAACGACTACAGCCAGAGAGAATAGTAACGACTACAGCCAGATAGAATAGTAACGACTACTGCCAGAGAGAATAGTAACGACTACTGCCAGAGAGAATAGTAACGACTACAGCCAGAGAGAATAGTAACAACTACTGCCAGAGAGAATAGTAACAACTACTGCCAGAGAGAATAGTAACAACTACTGCCAGAGAGAATAGTAACGATTACTGCCAGAGAGAATCGTAACAACTACTACCAGAGAGAATAGTAGCAACTACTGCCAGAGAGAATAGTAACAACTACAGCCAGAGAGAATAGTAACAACTACTGCCAGAGAGAATAGTAACAACTACAGCCAGAGAGAATAGTAACAACTACAGCCAGAGAGAATAGTAACAAATACTGCCAGAGAAAATAGTAACAACTACTGCCAGAGAAAATAGTAACAACTACAGCCAGAGAGAATACTAACGACTACTGCCAGAGAAAATAGTAACAACTACTGCCAGAGAAAATGGTAACGACTACAGCCAGAGAAAATAGTAACAACTACAGCCAGAGAAAATAGTAACGACTACAGCCAGAGAAAATAGTAAAGACTACAGCCAGAGAAAATAGTAACGATTACAGCCAGAGAGAATAGTAACGACTACATCCAGAGATAATAGTAACGACTACAGCCAGAGAGAATAGTAACAACTACTGCCAGAGAGAATAGTAACGACTACTGCCAGAGAGAATAGTAACGACTAGAGCCAGAGAGAATAGTAACGACTACTGCCAGAGAGAATAGTAACGACTACTACCAGAGAGAATAGTAACAACTACAGCCAGAGAGAATAGTAACGACTACAGCCAGAGAGAATAGTAACAACTACAGCCAGAGAGAATAGTAACGACTACAGCCAGATAGAATAGTAACAACTACAGCCAGGGAGAATAGTAACGACTACAGCCAGAGAGAATAGTAACGACTACAGCCAGAGAGAATAGTAGACCAGAGAGAATAGTAACGACTACAGCCAGAGAGAATAGTAACAACTACAGCCAGAGAGAATAGTAACGACTACTGCCAGAGAGAATCGTAACAACTACTACCAGAGAGAATAGTAGCAACTACTGCCAGAGAGAATAGTAACAACTACAGCCAGAGAGAATAGTAACAACTACTGCCAGAGAGAATAGTAACAACTACAGCCAGAGAGAATAGTAACAACTACTGCCAGAGAGAATAGTAACGACTACTGCCAGAGAGAATAGTAACGACTACAGCCAGAGAGAATAGTAACTACTACTGCCAGAGAGAATAGTAACTACTACTGCCAGAGAGAATAGTAACGACTACAGCCAGAGAGAATAGTAACGACTACTGCCAGAGAGAATAGTAACAACTACATCCAGAGAGAATAGTAACGACTACAGCCAGAGAGAATAGTAACAACTACTGCCAGAGAGAATAGTAACGACTACAGCCAGAGAGAATAGTAACTACTACTGCCAGAGAGAATAGTAACTACTACTGCCAGAGAGAATAGTAACGACTACAGCCAGAGAGAATAGTAACGACTACTGCCAGAGAGAATAGTAACAACTACATCCAGAGAGAATAGTAACGACTACTGCCAGAGAGAATAGTAACTACTACTGCCAGAGAGAAGAGTAACGACTACAGCCAGAGAGAATAGTAACGACTACTGCCAGAGAGAATCGTAACAACTACTGCCAGAGAGAATAGTAGCAACTACTGCCAGAGAGAATAGTAACAACTACTGCCAGAGAAAATAGTAACAACTACTGCCAGAGAAAATAGTAACAACTACTGCCAGAGAGAATAGTAACAACTACAGCCAGAGAAAATAGTAACGACCACAGCCAGAGAAAATAGTAAATACTACAGCCAGAGAAAATAGTAACGACTACAGCCAGAGAAAATAGTAACGACAACAGCCACAGAGAATAGTAACAACTACAGCCAGAGAGAATAGTAACGACTACAGCCAGATAGAATAGTAACGACTATAGCCGGAGAGAATAGTAACAACTACTGCCAGAGAGAATAGTAACGACTACAGCCAGAGAGAATAGTAACGACTACTGCCAGAGAGAATAGTAACGACTACTACCAGAGAGAATAGTAACAACTACAACCAGAGAGAATAATAACGACTACAGCCAGAGAGAATAGTAACAACTACAGCCAGAGAGAATAGTAACGACTACAGCCAGATAGAATAGTAACAAATACAGCCAGAGAGAATAGTAACGACTACAGCCAGAGAGAATAGTAAATACCAGAGAGAATAGTAACGACTACAGCCAGAGAGAATAGTAACAACTACAGCCAGAGAGAATAGTAACGACTACTGCCAGAGAGAATAGTAACAACTACAGCCAGAGAGAATAGTAACAACTACAGCCAGAGAGAATAGTAACAACTACAGCCAGAGAGAATAGTAACAACTACTGCCAGAGAGAATAGTAACAACTACAGCCAGAGAGAATAGTAACAACTACAGCCAGAGAGAATAGTAACAACTACTGCCAGAGAAAATAGTAACAACTACTGCCAGAGAGAATAGTAACAACTACAGCCAGAGAGAATAGTAACGACTACTGCCAGAGAAAATAGTAACAACTACTGCCAGAGAGAATGGTAACTACAGCCAGAGAGAATAGTAACAACTACAGCCAGAGAAAATAGTAACGACTACAGCCAGAGAGAATAGTAAAGACTACAGCCAGAGAGAATAGTAACGACTACAGCCAGAGAGAATAGTAACGACTACAGCCAGAGAGAATAGTAACGACTACTGCCAGAGAGAATAGTAACGACTACAGCCAGAGAGAATAGTAACGACTACTGCCAGAGAGAATAGTAACGACTACAGCCAGAGAGAATAGTAACGACTACAGCCAGAGATAATAGTAACAACTACTGCCAGAGAGAATAGTAACAACTACAGCCAGACAGAATAGTAACGACTACTGCCAGAGAGAATAGTAACGACTACTGCCAGAGAGAATAGTAACGACTACTGCCAGAGAGAATAATACCGACTACAGCCAAAGAGAACAGCAACAACTACAGCCAGAGAGAATAGTAACAACTACAGCCAGATAGAATAGTACCGACTACAGCCAGAGAGAATAGTAACAACTACAGCCAGAGAGAATAGTAACGACTACAGCCAGAGATAATAGTAGACCAGAGAGAATAGTAACGACTACAGCCAGATAGAATAGTAACAACTACAGCCAGATAGAATAGTAACAACTACAGCCAGATAAAATAGTAACAACTACTGCCAGAGAGAATAGTAACAACTACAGCCAGAGAGAATAGTAACGACTACAGCCAGAGAGAATAGTAACGACTACATCCAGAGAGAATAGTAACGACTACAGCCAGAGAGAATAGTAACTACTACTGCCAGAGAGAATAGTAACTACTACTGCCAGAGAGAATAGTAACGACTACAGCCAGAGAGAATAGTAACGACTACTGCCAGAGAGAATAGTAACAACTACATCCAGAGAGAATAGTAACGACTACAGCCAGAGAGAATAGTAACAACTACTGCCAGAGAGAATAGTAACGACTACAGCCAGAGAGAATAGTAACTACTACTGCCAGAGAGAATAGTAACTACTACTGCCAGAGAGAATAGTAACGACTACAGCCAGAGAGAATAGTAACGACTACTGCCAGAGAGAATAGTAACAACTACATCCAGAGAGAATAGTAACGACTACAGCCAGAGAGAATAGTAACAACTACAGCCAGAGAGAATAGTAACGACTACAGCCAGATAGAATAGTAACAACTACAGCCAGAGAGAATAGTAACGACTACAGCCAGAGAGAATAGTAACGACTACAGCCAGAGAGAATAGTAGACCAGAGAGAATAGTAACGACTACAGCTAGAGAGAATAGTAACTACTACTGCCAGAGAGAATAGTAACTACTACTGCCAGAGAGAAGAGTAACGACTACAGCCAGAGAGAATAGTAACGACTACTGCCAGAGAGAATCGTAACAACTACTGCCAGAGAGAATAGTAGCAACTACTGCCAGAGAGAATAGTAACAACTACTGCCAGAGAAAATAGTAACAACTACTGCCAGAGAAAATAGTAACAACTACTGCCAGAGAGAATAGTAACAACTACAGCCAGAGAAAATAGTAACGACCACAGCCAGAGAAAATAGTAAATACTACAGCCAGAGAAAATAGTAACGACTACAGCCAGAGAAAATAGTAACGACAACAGCCGGAGAGAATAGTAACGACTACAGCCAGATAGAATAGTAACGACTATAGCCGGAGAGAATAGTAACGACTACAGCCAGAGAGAATAGTAACGACTACTGCCAGAGAGAATAGTAACGACTACTACCAGAGAGAATAGTAACAACTACAACCAGAGAGAATAATAACGACTACAGCCAGAGAGAATAGTAACAACTACAGCCAGAGAGAATAGTAACGACTACAGCCAGATAGAATAGTAACAAATACAGCCAGAGAGAATAGTAACGACTACAGCCAGAGAGAATAGTAGACCAGAGAGAATAGTAACGACTACAGCCAGAGAGAATAGTAACAACTACAGCCAGAGAGAATAGTAACGACTACTGCCAGAGAGAATCGTAACAACTACTACCAGAGAGAATAGTAGCAACTACTGCCAGAGAGAATAGTAACAACTACAGCCAGAGAGAATAGTAACAACTACTGCCAGAGAGAATAGTAACAACTACAGCCAGAGAGAATAGTAACAACTACAGCCAGAGAGAATAGTAACAACTACTGCCAGAGAAAAGAGTAACAACTACTGCCAGAGAAAATAGTAACAACTACAGCCAGAGAGAATAGTAACGACTACTGCCAGAGAAAATAGTAACAACTACTGCCAGAGAAAATGGTAACGACTACAGCCAGAGAGAATAGTAACAACTACAGCCAGAGAAAATAGTAACGACTACAGCCAGAGAAAATAGTAAAGACTACAGCCAGAGAAAATAGTAACGACTACAGCCAGAGAGAATAGTAACGACTACAGCCAGAGAGAATAGTAACGACTACTGCCAGAGAGAATAGTAACGACTACAGCCAGAGAGAATAGTAACGACTACTGCCAGAGAGAATAGTAACGACTACAGCCAGAGAGAATAGTAACGACTACAGCCAGAGATAATAGTAACAACTACTGCCAGAGAGAATAGTAACAACTACAGCCAGATAGAATAGTAACGACTACTGCCAGAGAGAATAGTAACGACTACTGCCAGAGAGAATAGTAACGACTACTGCCAGAGAGAATAATACCGACTACAGCCAAAGAGAACAGCAACAACTACAGCCAGAGAGAATAGTAACAACTACAGCCAGATAGAATAGTACCGACTACAGCCAGAGAGAATAGTAACAACTACAGCCAGAGAGAATAGTAACGACTACAGCCAGAGATAATAGTAGACCAGAGTGAATAGTAACGACTACAGCCAGATAGAATAGTAACAACTACAGCCAGATAGAATAGTAACAACTACAGCCAGATAAAATAGTAACAACTACAGCCAGAGAAAATAGTAACAACTACAGCCAGAGAGAATAGTAACAACTACTGCCAGAGAAAATAGTAACAACTACTGCCAGAGAAAATAGTAACAACTACAGCCAGAGAGAATACTAACGACTACTGCCAGAGAAAATAGTAACAACTACTGCCAGAGAAATGTAACGACTACAGCCAGAGAGAATAGTAACGACTACAGCCAGAGAGAATAGTAACAACTACAGCCAGAGAGAATAGTAACGACTACAGCCAGAGAAATAGTAACGACTACAGCCAGAGAGAATAGTAACGACTACAGCCAGAGAGAATAGTAACGACTACAGCCAGAGAGAATAGTAACGACTACAGCCAGAGAGAATAGTAACAACTACTGCCAGAGAGAATAGTAACGACTACTGCCAGAGAGAATAGTAACGACTACAGCCAGAGAGAATAGTAACGACTACAGCCAGAGAGAATAGTAACGACTACTGCCAGAGAGAATAGTAACAACTACAGCCAGAGAGAATAGTAACGACTACAGCCAGAGAGAATAGTAACAACTACAGCCAGAGAGAATAGTAACGACTACAGCCAGAGAGAATAGTAACAACTACAGCCAGAGAGAATAGTAACGACTACAGCCAGAGAGAATAGTAACGACTACAGCCAGAGAGAATAGTAACGACTACAGCCAGAGAGAATAGTAACGACTAAGCCAGAGAGAATAGTAACGACTACAGCCAGAGAGAATAGTAACGACTACACCAGAGAAATAGTAACGACTACGCCAGAGAGAATAGTAACGACTACAGCCAGAGAGAATAGTAACGACTACAGCCAGATAGAATAGTAACAACTACATCCAGAGAGAATAGTAACGACTACAGCCAGAGAGAATAGTAACGACTACTGCCAGAGAGAATAGTAACGACTACATCCAGAGAGAATAGTAACGACTACAGCCAGAGAGAATAGTAACGACTACAGCCAGAGAGAATAGTAACGACTACAGCCAGAGAGAATAGTAACGACTACAGCCAGAGAGAATAGTAACAACTACTGCCAGAGAGAATAGTAACAACTACTGCGGTGTGTGGGGTGTAACGACTACTGCCAGAGAGAATAGTAACGACTACAGCCAGAGAGAATAGTAACGACTACAGCCAGAGAGAATAGTAACGACTACAGCCAGAGAGAATAGTAACGACTACAGCCAGAGAGAATAGTAACGACTACAGCCAGAGAGAATAGTAACGACTACAGCCAGAGAGAATAGTAACAACTACTGCCAGAGAGAATAGTAGCAACTACTGCCAGAGAGAATAGTAACAACTACAGCCAGAGAGAATAGTAACGACTACAGCCAGAGAGAATAGTAACGACTACAGCCAGAGAAAATAGTAACGACTACAGCCAGAGAGAATAGTAACGACTACTGCCAGAGAGAATAGTAACAACTACTGCCAGAGAGAATAGTAACGACTACAGCCAGAGAGAATAGTAACGACTACAGCCAGAGAGAATAGTAACGACTACTGCCAGAGAGAATAGTAACGACTACAGCCAGAGAGAATAGTAACGACTACTGCCAGAGAGAATAGTAACGACTACAGCCAGAGAGAATAGTAACGACTACTGCCAGAGAGAATAGTAACGACTACAGCCAGAGAGAATAGTAACGACTACAGCCAGAGAGAATAGTAACGACTACAGCCAGAGAGAATATAACGACTACAGCCAGAGAGAATAGTAACTACTACTGCCAGAGAGAATAGTAACGACTACAGCCAGAGAGAATAGTAACGACTACAGCCAGAGAGAATAGTAACGACTACAGCCAGAGAGAATAGTAACGACTACAGCCAGAGAGAATAGTAACGACTACAGCCAGAGAGAATAGTAACGACTACAGCCAGAGAGAATAGTAACGACTACTGCCAGAGAGAATAGTAACGACTACAGCCAGAGAATAATAACGACTACTGCTTCACCTAAATGTACGATAGTAGCCGAGCAAACACATCGTATGTACCGGGTTCGGTTTGGCGGTATATTGCGCGTGCTTTATCGTATGCATGTTCGGACGGATAACGTAAGAATGTGGTAACATTCAACCGAGAATGTTGTTACACAATCAATATTTGCAATACGAGATACAAACATTAGAAGTGTATTATGACCATCACTACGTGAGGCAAAGCATGTTTCGTGGTGTAAGTGTACCAATGTCTTACCGTGAGACTTACTGCTGCATTACTTGTCTGTATGCGTGTATCGCCTGGTGTTTCCCCACAACACAGGGCATATCATGGCATGTGGGTTGTGTATGAAACACTATCGTGTTTGGTTGGTTTTCAATCAACACGTATAAACAAGAATTATTCATGGCCGAGAGACGCAAGTTTCCCTGAGATCCTAGGTTCTCGGCACCGATTGGTGTATTCAATAAATAAATCTATAATGTTATAGCTGTAAACCAGCATTTGATGTTATATATAGTCGGTTCAAAAGCTCACTCAGAGCTTATGTTGTACTGTTGCTATCTTGCCGACTCAAAATAAAAGTTATCTTATCATGTATCAAAAGAATATCCTAATAACGAACTCGTGTATCAAAATAATATCCTAATAACGAACTTATGTATCAAAAGAATATCCTAATAACGAACGTATGTATCAAAAGAATTTCCTAATAACGAACTCGTGTATCAAAATAATATCCTAATAACGAACTTATGTATCAGCAGAATAACCTAATAACGAACTTATGTATCAACAGAATAACATATTAATTATACTATATCGATAACAGTATAAACATATATATACCGACACCAAAATGAAACTGTGCACTTGCCTTAGAGGTAAAATTGATATCCTTTTCGAAAATAATATAGGCAAATTTGGTATCAAAATGTGCGAAATATTGGGTAAATTAGTGCAATGTGTGAAGGATTATTTTCTTCACTCATGATAGTAAAATCCAAAATTCTAAAATTTGTAACGAAAAAAATAACGCACAGTATAAAATGTGCACAGTTCTTCAATGGTGTCAGTATAGTATTATGTAGTATATATCCGGTTATTATATAGAGATATGTTTGTGTGAACTATTTCCAACGTGTGACTACAGTGGAATAATACAGTGAATCTTGCCAATATGAGCGACGCCTCCCGAAGAGATTAGTCATTTTAGATTTTTAGAGGATAGTGCAATGATAAAGACAGAGACCCATTCCAGAATCTCCTCTGGCTCTTTCACGTGCACGGCGTAAATCACCGCCATCAGACCTCGGTTTAACGTCCCATCTGACTGTTAATTTTATTAGGGTCAGATGGGGGATCGAACCTGCGATCCCAGGATTACCAGTCCAGCGTGTTACCACTGGACTACAGATCCGTCTGTGCAGTGAATCATAAACGCCCCATATATTAGTACAGCCATTACTTTGCCCTGGACTCCAGCAACAGTTGTTTCCTTTGCTCTATCCTACCATAGTTACACTCAGCAGTAAACGCGTAGGAGTTGTGCACAGGAATCCCAGTAATTTGGAAAGCTTCATCTACAATATTTAGATTGCCCCCAAATTCCTGAAAACCGAACCATTAAACAGTATTGGCCTAAATTTCTGCAAGCATTCCTATAAATACGATGACGAATACATCGAATATGACACTTCATTTGTTAAACGGTGACCAGAATAACTAGTTTACAGTGACACCAGCTACGGAAAACGTGAGTTATTATTGTTTCTTTTAGCACTACATAATTATATACATATACTCAACTACAGTAATATTTTCAAATCGTAAAGAAAATCAATTAATAGATCTCCAAAAAATAGTAATATTATATTGTACGCGAGTGTCCTGTGTTTATGCCAGCAATTTAAATAAAAAATTGACAAGTATCTTTTCTTCAAATTCCTTTAGGCTAAAACGCCAATGAGGACAATATATGCAAACAGTGATATAATAAATAAATATAGTGAATAGTTCATATAGAGTACATGTTAATAACTGATTATTTATTTCAATGTAGAAGGTTACAGAGTTAATTTGAAATGTTTCAATGTATACTGAATAGAAATGCGTGCAATATATATGATATAATATATCTTTATTTCGTAATAAGCCATTTCTGGCCCGTGAACAAAGCATCAATACAAAACATTATAAAATACCGTAGCCAGAGGCTAATTTCAACCGAGGCAATCTAGGGGGTCCGGGGGCATGTTCCCCCTTAAACGTGTTTTGAGTATAGAAGTGATTCCCTGTGTTTTCTGATTTAATGAGTTTAGACGTATATTTATGTACTGACCATTCAGCTCTCTAGCGGTCAACATTGTATACAGGACAGGGATATTTTTGGCATTTTATTTATTTAACTTTTCATTTTTAATTCTTTTTTTTGCTTTGGACATTTTAACAGAGGCAACTGCCTCGGTGTGCCTCAGTGTGGCTACGGGCCTGTCATATAACATACAGCCATATACATAATACATAGTGCAATGGATCAAGTAGGAAGCTAAAACACTGCGATAATAAATCATTTACTCTTAATATGCCCTAAATATACTGATCTAAGACACAAATAAAGCCATAACTGTATACTTTGGAATTATGTGTATTTGCTATAAGCATATTATGTGTTTTATGCAATAAACGTATGATTACTGTTGATGTTGTTATATACACAGATTGTTGGCCTAATTATCAATTAACCTGGCTATCATATTCAGTAAGATAACAACATCTGTAATAATTGATATAACTTATATTACACTTAGTTAATTTGTACTGAGTTTTTGCAGACGTATATGTAGTCCAGCGGTAACACGCTGGACTGGTAATCCACTGGACTGGTAATCCAGGGATCGCATGTTCTATCCCCCGTGTCTGACCCTAATAAAATTTAAAGTCTTTCAGATGGGATTTTAAACCGAGGTCTCGTGTCGGTGCTTTACATCGTGCACGTAAAAGAACCAGAGGAGAATCTGGAATGGGTCTCTCTGTATCATTGCACTATCCTCCAAAAATCTAAAATGACTAATCTCTTCAGGAGGCGTCGCTCATATGGGCAACCGGCAGCGACGATAAATAAACGTAAAACACACACACATACGTTAGCAGGGTGTCACAAGAAGTATGTTAATCTCTCAGAGTTTGTTTTTTAAAGAATTTCTTAAACTTTATTTATTTTACAACGATTGCGAAGCAAGTTTTAACAACTTATATTAATCACTCTCGTTGGCGCGGATGAAAGCGTATATGTGGTTATTCGTGTGGGAGGAAACCGGAGTACCCTGAGAAACCCCACCCCACCCGTACCATCTCACAAACTTCCCGGTCTGATGATCGAACCCGGGTTGCATTGGTGAGAAGCGAGCGCGCTAACCACTGTGTTAATCGGACAGCCTATTTTATTCTAATAATAGTGCAAGATACAGAACACGCCTGGTTCTTTGCATTTTAGATGTAGAGTACTGACACCTGGGAACTCAGTAGGTAGTCCCATCTAAAGTATGTTAATGTTATTATACTAGACGACATGCCGGAAAACGCACACCTATAGTATACGATTATTATTACATGAAAACGAAATACGAAGGATTCCATCAAAGATATATCACATCTGTATTACAAAACACAAACTGAACAACTAAAACTATTCCAAAATGTTTAAAACTATGTATTTATATAGTTATTGTTTTTCATGTAAAACCACACTTATCCGAAGTGTGCGTTTTCTATGACCTCTAGTATATGATGGGACTGGCGATCGAACTCACAACCCCCAGATTCGTTGTCGAGCGCGTTAACCACTGTACAGGCCTTAACGAAACCTATCTATAGGGGCCATTTTAAGGCGTACTGGTCAGAAGCGGCTTAATTATGCACTTATGGACCATTGAGTATTTTTATTATCTGTGCGATAAATTACTATAATTATTGTGAACCTTAAGAGTAGACGTGTTTTGAACATTCGCCGCGACTTTCACACACACGGATCATACAGTTTAGGTTGCATTCGAGATAGTAGCGATATAATACAAATATAAACCGTTTTTATCTCTGCCATTTCGGTGGATTTATCAGCAATAAATTATACCGTATCTTTGTATAATTTACATGTAGTCAATATGCTAATCGTCTAGTAGTTGTATGTAGTATGTGGGGGATGGTGGAGGGATGCGACGAATACAGTGCTTGCTTCCAAACAGAGGGATTGAGAGTGCCAAACACGCCAGAACCACTCGTGGAAAACAAAGTTCGATGGATATCTCGATGAAATAGGCTTCAATCTTACACTAATAAACACAACGATAGACAAAACAAGGACATAATTTATACAATTACAAAAATACAACCGTTATGTCAAAGTCAGTTGTGTCGAATTCTCCGGTTATCTCTAAGTCGGATCAAAGTTCCTTTTCCCGCCATCGATATAGCCCTAAGCGGTGTTGATGAATGCGTAATGCATTGTGATTGCTACATACATGTATATAGAGCAACACAATATTATCATATCAAACCAAAACGTCTTCTGGAACGGCCATGACACGTGCGACATATACATAGAACATATGAAATATAGAACACAGGTATATTATACCGTCTCCCTGTCCTAGCTGGAGATCGAAGTTTCGAACCTCGGCAGTGGTTCACTGTGATATGACCGGTCGGTGAGCCGCCATCTAGTTATATACTGATTACCGTTGCCTATCAGCCAGGCGCCTGGCATTCAATGATGGGATACGGGAATTACTGCTGTCCATAAGAGGTGTATAATAAGTCATAAATGGCTGGTAAATTTCTTAAACCGAGGTCTCGTGTCGGTGTTTTACATCGTGCACGTAAAAGAACCAGATGAGACTCTGGAATGGGTCTCTCTCTCTCTGTGTCATTGCACTATCCTCCAAAAATCTAAAATGACTAATCTCTTCAGGAGGCGTCGCTCATATGGGCAACCGGTAGCGACGATAAATAAACGTAAAACACACTCACGCCCTTTCAATAAGTGTGCCACTATAATAAACACACTGTTTTCTACTGTATATTATAAATATTAAAGCCTTTGGCCTTCGTGATATATTTCTAAGCATCATATTCCTAACTCGGGTTATTCTGCGATATACCACGGTTGATACTTATTATTTCGATTCTAACACGACTTACTTCTAATAATTTTAGACGAGAATCAAAGAAGTATTTTCTTCAAACGCCTGCATTTGGCTTTCGAAATTTCCTCCCGCGTAATGACGTTATTTTTATGGAAAATATCAATCTAGTGCATAAATGAACAAAAGTTGTAACTGATCAATAATTGTATTTATGTTGTCAAATAAAACTGTACAGAATAGTAACTGAAACGTTACTTAACAGAAAAACAAGACGGACAAGAGATTATCCGATTCTAAAAATAGCTTACTTCCGCGAATTCCCACGATAGTATTTACAAACTTCACGTGACTTTCATTCATAAAACTTTACATGCATTGTATAAATGGAATAGCCAACACACGGTGCACGCGCAGCATAGTTCAAGGTAGGTATACCGCAGAATAACCCGAGGTAGATTTTAATATTCAAGTATGTATGTTATTAGCTGGGTCGTGTTAGAATAATAAGTAATGTGATTAAGATAGATATGAATGTGGCTGGTGCATTTCTGTGTTGCAGATGAAGTCTTGCAGTCTTCTGGTTTGCGCATTGATCGGCGTGTTTGTTCTAGCAGGTAGGTACAGTTCGTACGCATTCATCCCTCTTTGTTAACTACAATTTAAAATCAATGACAGGTGGATCTCATTTTCATGATTACCTCTTTCCCTCATAGAAACACCTCTTGACGCCACTACCAATCCGACATTCATTGACAATGTAGTAGACAAACCAATGTTCATAATATAGGCCAGAATTTCATGTAGTGTCGCAAACTCTCCTTTTTCTTCTCGTAATAATATGTCTCGGTTGCTACGGCTCTTACCAGGGTCTATCCTATTGTAGACTCGCTGGAGTTGTCTAGGGGGTTTCTTCGTTATTATATGTATTAATGATAACTCAACACAGTATTACATTTCTTCTATATAATATCTTGTTTAAATTGGCATCAGAAATATCCATATATATATAATCAGTGATCTATATATATATACATCGTATCATTAAAAGCTTATTTAACAATCCATTTGTGTGAGCCGACTATGCGCTTACACAGTATATTTAACATCCAATCTTTCTAATCCGTCATTACTCAATATCACTATAATCTAATCACTGTTTCTGATTAGATTAACTTTTAATCACCTGGTATGGTTCGCCGAAACTCTATGTTTCTTCTGTGGCTGAACAATTTAATTATTCGACAAATCTTTATAAGTTATATTTCTTATAATGTCCATAATATCTAAGTATCATAAATACAGTTTATATGTTCTATATACTAGATTGAGATCACGACCTTTCTCGCTCCTGGAGTTAGGCTCTAGTGTGTCTGATTTATGTTAATAAAATCCATTTCTTATATACATAATTGAATCAGTGTATATATGATATAACAATTCCTAAAACATCTGTTATTCCTAAACATCTGTTATGTTATCTAATATTACACCATCAAACCAGTTCGGTGCCTTTGTATTACATAACTGGACACCTGCAACCACGGCCTGTTATCTAATATTACACCATCAAACCAGTTCGGTGCCTTTGTATTACATAACTGGACACCTGCAACCACGGCCTTGATAAACTGAGATTAGGCCTAACATCTTAAGTCATTTCCCGCGCGAAGCGAGATTGATAATTTTAGGCGCGAAAATAATAGCAGACGATTATGCATAAAACAAATATATATATATTACATGGTAAACATTTGGCCATATATAGAAACAGTTTAATGTATTTATATAATACATTACTATTTATATATAACAATAATAAACATTTCGTGCAAATTTGTGGTTTTGCACAATCCTCCCTACCCGGGGAGAAGTTTGACATCGCCCGCTATCGGCCGATTTACAAATCTTCATTCCTTTGAATATACAGTAGAAAACAATCATAATATCAATACATCATATGTCCTAAAATAGCATTTCTTTCGCTAGGTACCAACATTCTAATCATAGAGGCAATAACTATTTACTGAACAACTGAAATAATACCAAGTACATTTACTAAGTCAAACATCACAGTCATTGAACTCTACTGAGAAAGTCTGCTAGAACATTTTGAGTCCCTTTGATATGTTTAATGGTCAGATTAAATTCTGAGAGACACAGTGCCCATCTTAAGAGGCGTTGATTGGACGTTTTCGACCTACTTAACCATACAAGGGGATTATGATCTGAATTAATTATTGTTTTGCTTGTGCTTACATATATGCGAAAATGTTCGATACCGGCCACTATAGCTAATAATTCCTTCTCTATTGTAGAGTAGTTTTTCTCTCGTGGAATAAGTTTTCGGGAATAAAATGCTACTGGGTGTGGTACTTGGTCAACGGTCTGAGTCAGTACAGCCGAAATTCCCAAATCGGAAGCATCAGTATAGAGTTCGAACTCTTGGTTAAAGTCAGGGGCCTTCAGTATGGGTTTATTGGTTAAAGCTTTCTTTAAGGATTCGAAAGCAAGTTGATGTTTATCGCTCCACTGAGTTATGATGTTCCCTGATCGCTTGCCCTTTAATAAGTCAGTCAGGGGAGCGGCGATCTCAGCGAACTGGGGAATGAATTTCCTGTAAAATCCTACTGATCCCAGATATCCTCGTAATTGTTTCTTGGTCTGTGGGGGAGAGATATTACTAATACACTCAACCTTGCTGGAAATTGGTTTGATTTTTCCCGACCCTAATTCATGTCCCAAGTACTTGACTGTTCCAGACCCAATTTTACACTTCTTCGGATTCAAAGTAACACCACTATCCTCTAGTCTATGAAATGTCCAATCCAAGTGATTTATGTGCTGTGACCATAAATTGGATCGAACAGCAATATCATCCAGATATGCGTCGGCAAATCTATCACGGATGGGTTCTGTCGGGGATTGAGCGATTATCTCGTTTATGGCCCTCTGGAAGGTAACTCCACCGTTTTTTAAACCAAATGGGAGAGTTAATGGTTCAAACAAGCCCCAGGGGGTTATGAACGCTGCAATTTCACTAGCTCGAGGGGTTAGCGGAATCTGCCAGTAACCTTTATTAAGATCTAAAATTGATATCAGACTCGAACCTGCGACCTGATCAATGAGATCGTCTAATCTCGGGATGGGGAAGGCTTCTCCTCGAGTCAGGTCATTAATTTTCCGATAATCAATACATGGTCGCCATTCTGAGTCTGATTTGCGTACCAATATTATGGGAGAGGCCCACTGGCTTCTGCTAGGGCGGATAATTCCTAACTCCAACATTTGATCTAGCTCAGTTTTTAATATTTGTTTCTTTTCTGGAGACATGCGGTAGTAAGGCTGGACTACGGGTGAAGCACCTTGCACATCAATATCATGGGTAACATCGTGGAAACGTCCCAGTTGTCCAGAGAATAAACGGGGGTAACGGTCAAATAACTGACTAATATCGTCCCTGTGGTCTGGGTTTAAATGACTGATATCCGGCCAGGTTTTCTTAGGTACAGATTCAAGAGGACTGCAAGGATCGAATTCTTTCTCAATGTCCGTAGGGGCTTGGTAATCTAATAGGGTAGGGTCTTGGGACTCATACACCGGACTACTATCAGCTAGAGCTGCACCCTCCTCCCTACCTGTCCAGGGCTTCAACTGGTTTACATGCATAACACGGTATTTTACTCTCTTATCAGGCATGTATATAATATAGGTATGCGACGCTACCTTTTCGTGTACCGGATACGGTCCCTGGAGGGCATTTTTCAGCTTATTACCTTTTAACGGTAATCGTACTAACACTAATTCACCACGCTGGAATACACGCATTTTCGCTTTCTTACTTCTGTCATACTTTGTTTTACGACCATCTGCGGCCTGTTGTGCATTCTCGCTGGCGTCACGTAACGCTTCAGCTAATCTATGACATAATTCTTGTACATAGTTATTTATGGGGATCCCTTCATCCCGCTCATTTCTAGCCCAGAGATCATAAGTGGAATCTAGATTATCTCTAGGTTCGCGCCCATATAGAAGGTAGAAGGGAGAATATCCTGTGCTAGAGTGCTCTGCACTTCTATATGCAAATAATAGCCAGGGTAGCATCTCATCCCAAGACGATAAAGAGTTCTCCCCAAGGATTCTAAGCATGGTTTTCAATGTACCATTATATTTCTCTATTGATCCGTTGGTTTGAGGCCTGTAACTCGTGCTAGTTAAGTGACGTATATCGTGCTCGGCTAGGAAGCGTGTGAATGTTTCAGCTATGAAAGCGCTTCCTCGGTCAGTCAACAGGGTCTGGGGTTTTCCATGTCGAGATATTATCTCGATCAGGGCTTTTTGTGCATTAACAGCTGTCGCTGCGGCGCATGGGAAAGATTCCGTATATTTAGTGGCATGATCAATAAAATTCAAGATATACTGGTTCCCATTTATAGTTTTCTTCATGGGTCCAACGAAATCAGCGGATATAAATTTGAATGGTTGGGATATAATGGGCAGGGGTTTCAATGGGGCTACAGTGGCTTTCTGTCCCTTACCCGCTCTCTGGCACGGCCCACAGCTATGGCAGAATCGTTTAACATCTGCGCGGATTCCCGGCCAAAAGAAGCGGCGCTTAATGCGCTTCAGGGTCTTACTAGGTCCCTGGTGTCCCGTACTTAAACTGTCATGGGCGAGTCCCGTTATATGATCACGGAATCCCCGTGGAACTACCACCTGATCATATATTTTCCAGGGTCGAACTTTGGACGTGTCTTGAGGTTGTTCTCTCCTCATAAGTAGTCGGGGTTCGAGCTGGATGTAATATCCTTGCCGAATAGGTGTTCCTTCTTGAGCCATTTCCCAGAGGGGTGCTAAGGTCGGGTCATTATTCTGTTCTTGCAATAATTTATCAGGACTCAAATCGTCAATAGAGGGAATATTTTGGGGTTTAACTGTACTGGCTTTCTCAGAGGGGGAATTGATCTCAATTGTATTCCGAAAAGGTAAGACATTGTGATTTGTATCGGTCGTGTTTTCTGAGTCTGGGTTGGACGTGACAATTTCATCAAACGGGATAATTTTCTTATTTGAGCGTGTAACCACGCCACAGGTAATCAAATCAGTGACAGGGGCAGTTTCACAGTCGTTACCTATTATAAGATCCACCCCCGCGGTGCATCTGTGTTTTAATACAGCCACCTTCAATGTTCCTTGGTATATTGGACAATCGACGCTAATCTTTGCTATCGGATAATTACCAGGGATATAATTGACACCGCGGATTGTTACCCGTTCACCTGTGTATTCTAAATGATCAGCGGTCTGATCAGTAGCCGACAATAAACTAATTGTCGCACCTGAATCTCTCAAATACGTCACTTGTGCGGTGTTATTATTTATGC
>CM026391.1:80178261-80313152 GCA_014843695.1 Archivesica marissinica
AAACATCATGTGACTGGTTAGGAATTGTGTTGAGTGTATATCATTACTGTCAAGATTTAATAATTCTAAACATGGCTTTTGTTTTCTTAGGTGCAGACAAATCACTGGTGTACAACACAAAACTACAGTACATGGAATATGGTGTGGTGATCTATTCACCAAATGTGGAAATCAAGCGAAGCACAATTGTGAATTCTACAAGTCACTGTCTCACAATATACCAAACACTGCCAGAGACATATCTAGACTTAGAAATGTCCCACGTAGTAAGTGCCAGAGAGTTTGAAATACAAAGAGAAGAGTAACTACCAGCAAGCATAGAATGCCCAGAGTAGTAAACTACATCAGAGAGAATAGTATACTACTAGCTAATTAACGAGGGCGGTAACGACTACAGCCAGATAGAATAGTACGTTAGCCAGAGAGAATAGTAACGATAATGGAGGAATAGTTAAAGACACGAGTAATAGGGGAATAGTAAGGAATAGTCTGCCAGATTGAATAGTGACTACACCAGATAGTGAAGGTAGTAACGACTACAGCCAGAGAAAGTAACGACTACAGCCAGATAAAAGGGTACAGAAAGATTTAGGAATAGTAGCGACTAAGCCAAGAGGTAGTAACGACTACAGCCAGAGAAAATAGTAACGACTACTGCCAGAGAGAATAGTGACGACTACAGCCAAAGAGAATAGTAATGACTACAGCCAGAGAGAATAGTAACGACTACAGCCAGAGAGAATAGTAACGACTACAGCCAGAGAGAATAGTAACGACTACTGCCAGAGAGAATAGTAACGACTACAGCCAGAGAGAATAGTAACGACTACAGCCAGAGAGAATAGTAACGACTACTGCCAGAGAGAATAGTAACGACTACAGCCAGAGAGAATAGTAACGACTACTGCCAGAGAGAATAGTAACGACTACAGACAGAGAGAATAGTATCAACTACTGCCAGAGGGAATAGTAACGACTACTGCCAGAGAGAATAGTAAACTACAGCCAGAGAGAATAGTAACGACTACAGCCAGAGAGAATAGTAACGACTACAGCCAGAGAGAATAGTAACGACTACTGCCAGAGAGAATAGTAACGACTACTGCCAGAGAGAATAGTAACGACTACAGCCAGAGAGAATAGTAACGACTACAGCCAGAGAGAATAGTAACAACTACAGCCAGAGAGAATAGTAACAACTACAGCCAGAGAGAATAGTAACAACTACAGCCAGAGAGAATAGTAACGACTACAGCCAGAGAGAATAGTAACAACTACTGCCAGAGAGAATAGTAACAACTACAGCCAGAGAGAATAGTAACGACTACTGCCAGAGAGAATAGTAACAACTACTGCCAGAGAGAATAGTAACGACTACAGCCAGAGAGAATAGTAACGACTACAGCCAGAGAGAATAGTAACGACTACTGCCAGAGAGAATAGTAACGACTACAGCCAGAGAGAATAGTAACGACTACAGCCAGAGAGAATAGTAACGACTACAGCCAGAGAGAATAGTAACGACTACAGCCAGAGAGAATAGTAACGACTACAGCCAGAGAGAATAGTAACGACTACAGCCAGAGAGAATAGTAACGACTACAGCCAGAGAGAATAGTAACGACTACAGCCAGAGAGAATAGTAACGACTACAGCCAGAGAGAATAGTAACGACTACAGCCAGAGAGAATAGTAACGACTACAGCCAGAGAGAATAGTAACGACTACAGCCAGAGAGAATAGTAACGACTACAGCCAGAGAGAATAGTAATACGCCAGAGAGAATAGTAACGACTACAGCCAGAGAGAATAGTAACGACTACAGCCAGAGAGAATAGTAACGACTACTGCCAGAGAGAATAGTAACGACTACAGCCAGAGAGAATAGTAACGACTACAGCCAGAGAGAATAGTAACGACTACAGCCAGAGAGAATAGTAACGACTACAGCCAGAGAGAATAGTAACGACTACAGCCAGAGAGAATAGTAACGACTACAGCCAGAGAGAATAGTAACGACTACAGCCAGAGAGAATAGTAACGACTACAGCCAGAGAGAATAGTAACAACTACAGCCAGAGAGAATAGTAACGACTACAGCCAGAGAGAATAGTAACGACTACAGCCAGAGAGAATAGTAACGACTACAGCCAGAGAGAATAGTAACAACTAGCGCCAGAGAGAATAGTAACGACTACAGCCAGATAGAATAGTAACGACTACAGCCAGAGAGAATAGTAACGACTACTGCCAGAGAGAATAGTAACGACTACAGCCAGAGAATAGTAACGACTACAGCCAGAGAAAATAGTAACAACTACTGCCAGAGAGAATAGTAACAACTACAGCCAGAGAGAATAGTAACGACTATAGCCAGATAGAATAGTAGCGACTACAGCCAGAGAGAATAGTAACGACTACAGCCAGAGCTAATATAAACGACTACAGCCAGAGAGAATAGTAACGACTATAGCCAGAGAGAAGAGTAACGACTACTACTGCCAGAGAGAATAGTAACGACTACTGCCAGAGAGAATAGTAACGACTACAGCCAGATAGAATAGTAACGACTACAGCCAGAGAAAATAGCAACGAATACAGCCAGAGAGAATAGTAACGACTACTGCCAGAGAGAATTAGTAACGACTACAGCCAGAGAGAATAGTAACAACTACAGCCAGAGAGAATAGAAACGACTACGCCAGAGAGAATAGTAACAACTACAGCCAGAGAGAATAGTAACGACTGCAGCCAGAGAGAATAATAACGACAACAACCAGAGAGAATAGTAACAACTACAGCCAGAGAGAATAGTAACGACTACAGCCAGAGAAAATAGTAACGACTACAGCCAGATAGAATAGTAACGACTACAGCCAGAGTGAATAGTAACGACTACTGCCAGAGAGAATAGTAACGACTACAGCCAGAGAGAATAGTAACGACTACAGCCAGAGAATAGTAACGACTACAGCCAGAGAGAATAGTAACGACTACAGCCAGAGAATAGTAACGACTACAGCCAGAGAGAATAGTAACTACAGCCATAGAGAATAGTAACTACAGCCAGAGAGAATAGTAACGACTACAGCCAGATAGAATAGTAACGACTACAGCCAGAGAGAATAGTAACGACTACAGCCAGAGAGAATAGTAACGACTACAGCCAGAGAGAATAGTAACGACTACAGCCAGAGAGAATAGTAACGACTACTGCCAGAGAGAATAGTAACGACTACAGCCAGAGAGAATAGTAACGACTACAGCCAGAGAGAATAGTAACGACTACAGCCAGAGAATAGTAACGACTACAGCCAGAGAGAATAGTAACGACTACAGCCAGAGAATAGTAACGACTACAGCCAGAGAGAATAGTAACAGGAATAGTAACTACAGCCAGAGAGAATAGTAACGACTACAGCCAGAGAGAATAGTAACGACTACAGCCAGAGAGAATAGTAACAACTACAGCCAGAGAGAATAGTAACGACTACAGCCAGAGAGAATAGTAACGACTACAGCCAGAGAGAATAGTAACAAATACTGCCAGAGAGAATAGTAACGACTACAGCCAGAGAGAATAGTAACGACTACTGCCAGAGAGAATAGTAACGACTACAGACAGAGAGAATAGTATCAACTACTGCCAGAGGGAATAGTAACGACTACTGCCAGAGAAAATAGTAACTACAGCCAGAAAGAATATTAACTACAGCCAGAGAGAATAGTAACGACTACAGCCAGATAGAATAATAACGACTACAGCCAGAGAGAAGAGTAACGACTACTGCCAGAGAGAATAGTAACGACTACAGCCAGATAGAATAGTAACGACTACAGCCAGAGAGAATAGTAACAACTACAGCCAGAGAGAATAGTAATGCCTACAGCCAGAGAGAATAGTAACAACTACAGCCAGAGAGAATAGTAACGACTACAGCCAGAGAGAATAGTAACAAATACTGCCAGAGAGAATAGTAACATCTACAGCCAGAGAGAATAGTAGACAGAGAGAATAGTAACGACTACAGCCAGAGAGAATAGTAACGACTACAGCCAGAGAGAATAGTAACGACTACTAACAGAGAGAATAGTAACGACTACAGCCAGAGAGAATAGTAACGACTACAGCCAGAGAGAATAGTAACGACTACAGCCAGAGAGAATAGTAACGACTACTGCCAGAGAGAATAGTAACGACTACAGCCAGAGAGAATAGTAACAATACAGCCAGAGAGAATAGTAACGACTACTGCCAGAGAGAATAGTAACTACTAAGCCAGAGAGAATAGTAACGACTACAGCCAGAGAGAATAGTAACGACTATGCCAGAGAGAATAGTAACGACTACTGCCAGAGAGAATAGTAACGACTACAGCCAGAGAGAATAGTAACGACTACAGCCAGAGAGAATAGTAACGACTACAGCCAGAGAGAATAGTAACGACTACAGCCAGAGAGAATAGTAACAACTACAGCCAGAGAGAATAGTAACGACTACAGCCAGATAGAATAGTAACGACTACAGCCAGAGACAAGAGTAACGACTACTGCCAGAGAGAATAGTAACGACTACAGCCAGATAGAATAGTAACGACTACAGCCAGAGAGAATAGTAACAACTACAGCCAGAGAGAATAGTAATGCCTACAGCCAGAGAGAATAGTAACAACTACAGCCAGAGAGAATAGTAACGACTACAGCCAGAGAGAATAGTAACGACTACAGCCAGAGAGAATAGTAACAAATACTGCCAGAGAGAATAGTAACGACTACAGCCAGAGAGAATAGTAACGACTACTGCCAGAGAGCATAGTAACGACTACAGACAGAGAGAATAGTATCAACTACTGCCAGAGGGAATAGTAACGACTACTGCCAGAGAAAATAGTAACTACAGCCAGAAAGAATATTAACTACAGCCAGAGAGAATAGTAACGACTACAGCCAGATAGAATAATAACGACTACAGCCAGAGAGAAGAGTAACGACTACTGCCAGAGAGAATAGTAACGACTACAGCCAGAGAAAATAGCAACGAATACAGCCAGAGAGAATAGTAACGACTACTGCCAGAGAGAATTAGTAACGACTACAGCCAGAGAGAATAGTAACAACTACAGCCAGAGAGAATAGAAACGACTACGCCAGAGAGAATAGTAACAAATACAGCCAGAGAGAATAGTAACGACTGCAGCCAGATAGAATAATAACGACAACAACCAGAGAGAATAGTAACAACTACAGCCAGAGAGAATAGTAACGACTACAGCCAGAGAAAATAGTAACGACTACAGCCAGATAGAATAGTAACGACTACAGCCAGAGTGAATAGTAACGACTACTGCCAGAGAGAATAGTAACGACTACAGCCAGAGAATAGTAACGACTACAGCCAGAGAGAATAGTAACGACTACAGCCAGAGAATAGTAACGACTACAGCCAGAGAGAATAGTAACTACAGTCATAGAGAATAGTAACTACAGCCAGAGAGAATAGTAACGACTACAGCCAGATAGAATAGTAACGACTACAGCCAGAGACAAGAGTAACGACTACTGCCAGAGAGAATAGTAACGACTACAGCCAGATAGAATAGTAACGACTACAGCCAGAGAGAATAGTAACAACTACAGCCAGAGAGAATAGTAATGCCTACAGCCAGAGAGAATAGTAACAACTACAGCCAGAGAGAATAGTAACGACTACAGCCAGAGAGAATAGTAACGACTACAGCCAGAGAGAATAGTAACAAATACTGCCAGAGAGAATAGTAACGACTACAGCCAGAGAGAATAGTAACGACTACTGCCAGAGAGCATAGTAACGACTACAGACAGAGAGAATAGTATCAACTACTGCCAGAGGGAATAGTAACGACTACTGCCAGAGAAAATAGTAACTACAGCCAGAAAGAATATTAACTACTGCCAGAGAGAATAGTAACGACTACAGCCAGATAGAATAGTAACGACTACAGCCAGAGAGAATAGTAACAACTACAGCCAGAGAGAATAGTAACGACTACAGCCAGAGAGAATAGTAACAACTACAGCCAGAGAGAATAGTAACGACTACAGCCAGAGAGAATAGTAACAAATACTGCCAGAGAGAATAGTAACGACTACAGCCAGAGAGAATAGTAACGACTACTGCCAGAGAGAATAGTAACGACTACAGCCAGAGAGAATAGTAACAACTACTGCCAGAGAGAATAGTAACGACTACTGCCAGAGAAAATAGTAACTACAGCCAGAGAGAATATAACGATACAGCCAGAGAGATAGTAACGACTACTGCCAGAGAGAATAGTAACGACTACAGCCAGAGAGAATAGTAACGACTACTGCCAGAGAGAATAGTAACGACTACTGCCAGAGAGAATAGTAACGACTACAGCCAGAGAGAATAGTAACGACTACAGCCAGAGAGAATAGTAACGACTACAGCCAGAGAGAATAGTAACGACTACAGCCAGAGAGAATAGTAACGACTACAGCCAGAGAGAATAGTAACGACTACAGCCAGAGAGAATAGTAACGACTACAGCCAGAGAGAATAGTAACAACTACAGCCAGAGAGAATAGTAACGACTACAGCCAGAGAGAATAGAAACGACTACAGCCAGAGAGAATAGTAACGACTACAGCCAGAGAAAATAGTAACAACTAGCGCCAGAGAGAATAGTAACGACTACAGCCAGATAGAATAGTAACGACTACAGCCAGAGAGAATAGTAACGACTACTGCCAGAGAGTATAGTAACGACTACAGCCAGAGAATAGTAACGACTACGCCAGAGAAAATAGTAACAAATACTGCCAGAGAGAATAGTAACAACTACAGCCAGAGAGAATAGTAACGACTATAGCCAGAGAGAATAGTAACGACTACAGCCAGAGAGAATAGTAACAACTACTGCCAGAGAGAATAGTAACAACTACAGCCAGAGAGAATAGTAACGACTACAGCCAGATAGAATAGTAGCGACTACAGCCAGAGAGAATAGTAACAACTACAGCCAGAGAGAATAGTAACGACTACAGCCAGAGTAATAGTAACGACTACAGCCAGAGAGAATAGTAACGACTACAGCCAGAGAGAAGAGTAACGACTACTATGCCAGAGAGAATAGTAACGACTACTGCCAGAGAGAATAGTAACGACTACAGCCAGATAGAATAGTAACGACTACAGCCAGAGAAAATAGTAACGAATACAGCCAGAGAGAATAGTAACGACTACAGCCAGATAGAATAGTAACTACAGCCATAGAGAATAGTAACTACAGCCAGAGAGAATAGTAACGACTACAGCCAGATAGAATAGTAATGCCTACAGCCAGAGAGAATAGTAACAACTACAGCCAGAGAGAATAGTAACGACTACAGCCAGAGAGAATAGTAACGACTACAGCCAGAGAGAATAGTAACAAATACTGCCAGAGAGAATAGTAACGACTACAGCCAGAGAGAATAGTAACGACTACTGCCAGAGAGCATAGTAACGACTACAGACAGAGAGAATAGTATCAACTACTGCCAGAGGGAATAGTAACGACTACTGCCAGAGAAAATAGTAACTACAGCCAGAAAGAATATTAACTACAGCCAGAGAGAATAGTAACGACTACAGCCAGATAGAATAATAACGACTACAGCCAGAGAGAAGAGTAACGACTACTGCCAGAGCGAATAGTAACGACTACAGCCAGATAGAATAGTAACGACTACAGCCAGAGAGAATAGTAACAACTACAGCCAGAGAGAATAGTAATGCCTACAGCCAGAGAGAATAGTAACAACTACAGCCAGAGAGAATAGTAACGACTACAGCCAGAGAGAATAGTAACAAATACTGCCAGAGAGAATAGTAACATCTACAGCCAGAGAGAATAGTAGACAGGAGAGAATAGTAACGACTACAGCCAGAGAGAATAGTAACGACTACAGCCAGAGAGAATAATAACGACTACTAACAGAGAGAATAGTAACGACTACATCCAGAGAGAATATTAACGATTACAGCCAGATAGATTAGTAACGACTACTGCCAGAGAGAATAGTAACGACTACAGCCAGAGAGAATAGTAACGACTACTGCCAGAGAGAAAAGTAACGACTACTGCCAGAGAGAATAGTAACGACTACTACCAGAGAGAATAGTAACGACTACAGCCATAGAGAATAGGAACGACTACAGCCAGAGAGAATAATAACGACTACAGCCAGAGAGAATAGTAACGACTACAGCCAGAGAGAATAGTAACGACTACAGCCAGAGAGAATAGTAACGACTACTGCCAGAGAGTATAGTAACGACTACAGCCAGAGAATAGTAACGACTACAGCCAGAGAAAATAGTAACAACTACTGCCAGAGAGAATAGTAACAACTACAGCCAGAGAGAATAGTAACGACTATAGCCAGATAGAATAGTAGCGACTACAGCCAGAGAAAATAGTAACAACTACTGCCAGAGAGAATAGTAACAACTACAGCCAGAGAGAATAGTAACGACTATAGCCAGATAGAATAGTAGCGACTACAGCCAGAGAGAATAGTACCAACTACAGCCAGAGAGAATAGTAACGACTACAGCCAGAGCTAATATAAACGACTACAGCCAGAGAGAATAGTAACGCCTACAGCCAGAGAGAAGAGTAACGACTACTACTGCCAGAGAGAATAGTAACGACTACTGCCAGAGAGAATAGTAACGACTACAGCCAGATAGAATAGTAACGACTACAGCCAGAGAAAATAGCAACGAATACAGCCAGAGAGAATAGTAACGACTACAGCCAGATAGAATAGTAACTACAGCCATAGAGAATAGTAACTACAGCCAGAGAGAATAGTAACGACTACAGCCAGATAGAATAGTAATGCCTACAGCCAGAGAGAATAGTAACAACTACAGCCAGAGAGAATAGTAACGACTACAGCCAGAGAGAATAGTAACGGCTACAGCCAGAGAGAATAGTAACAAATACTGCCAGAGAGAATAGTAACGACTACAGCCAGAGAGAATAGTATCAACTACTGCCAGAGGGAATAGTAACGACTACTGCCAGAGAAAATAGTAACTACAGCCAGAAAGAATATTAACTACAGCCAGAGAGAATAGTAACGACTACAGCCAGATAGAATAATAACGACTACAGCCAGAGAGAAGAGTAACGACTACTGCCAGAGCGAATAGTAACGACTACAGCCAGATAGAATAGTAACGACTACAGCCAGAGAGAATAGTAACAACTACAGCCAGAGAGAATAGTAATGCCTACAGCCAGAGAGAATAGTAACAACTACAGCCAGAGAGAATAGTAACGACTACAGCCAGAGAGAATAGTAACAAATACTGCCAGAGAGAATAGTAACATCTACAGCCAGAGAGAATAGTAGACAGGAGAGAATAGTAACGACTACAGCCAGAGAGAATAGTAACGACTACAGCCAGAGAGAATAATAACGACTACTAACAGAGAGAATAGTAACGACTACATCCAGAGAGAATATTAACGATTACAGCCAGATAGATTAGTAACGACTACTGCCAGAGAGAATAGTAACGACTACAGCCAGAGAGAATAGTAACGACTACTGCCAGAGAGAAAAGTAACGACTACTGCCAGAGAGAATAGTAACGACTACTACCAGAGAGAATAGTAACGACTACAGCCATAGAGAATAGGAACGACTACAGCCAGAGAGAATAATAACGACTACAGCCAGAGAGAATAGTAACGACTACAGCCAGAGAGAATAGTAACGACTACAGCCAGAGAGAATAGTAACGACTACAGCCAGAGAGAATAATAACGACTACAGCCAGAGAGAATAGTAACAACTACAGCCAGAGAGAATAGTAGCGACTACAGCCAGAGAGAATAGAAACGACTACAGCCAGAGAGAATAGTAACGACTACAGCCAGAGAAAATAGTAACAACTAGCGCCAGAGAGAATAGTAACGACTACAGCCAGATAGAATAGTAACGACTACAGCCAGAGAGAATAGTAACGACTACTGCCAGAGAGTATAGTAACGACTACAGCCAGAGAATAGTAACGACTACAGCCAGAGAAAATAGTAACAACTACTGCCAGAGAGAATAGTAACAACTACAGCCAGAGAGAATAGTAACGACTATAGCCAGATAGAATAGTAGCGACTACAGCCAGAGAGAATAGTACCAACTACAGCCAGAGAGAATAGTAACGACTACAGCCAGAGCTAATATAAACGACTACAGCCAGAGAGAATAGTAACGACTATAGCCAGAGAGAAGAGTAACGACTACTACTGCCAGAGAGAATAGTAACGACTACTGCCAGAGAGAATAGTAACGACTACAGCCTGATAGAATAGTAACGACTACAGCCAGAGAAAATAGCAACGAATACAGCCAGAGAGAATAGTAACGACTACTGCCAGAGAGAATTAGTAACGACTACAGCCAGAGAGAATAGTAACAACTACAGCCAGAGAGAATAGAAACGACTACGCCAGAGAGAATAGTAACAACTACAGCCAGAGAGAATAGTAACGACTGCAGCCAGAGAGAATAATAACGACAACAACCAGAGAGAATAGTAACAACTACAGCCAGAGAGAATAGTAACGACTACAGCCAGAGAAAATAGTAACGACTACAGCCAGATAGAATAGTAACGACTACAGCCAGAGTGAATAGTAACGACTACTGCCAGAGAGAATAGTAACGACTACAGCCAGAGAGAATAGTAACGACTACAGCCAGAGAATAGTAACGACTACAGCCAGAGAGAATAGTAACTACAGCCAGAGAATAGTAACGACTACAGCCAGAGAGAATAGTAACTACAGCCATAGAGAATAGTAACTACAGCCAGAGAGAATAGTAACGACTACAGCCATATAGAATAGTAACGACTACAGCCAGAGACAAGAGTAACGACTACTGCCAGAGAGAATAGTAACGACTACAGCCAGATAGAATAGTAACGACTACAGCCAGAGAGAATAGTAACAACTACAGCCAGAGAGAATAGTAATGCCTACAGCCAGAGAGAATAGTAACAACTACAGCCAGAGAGAATAGTAACGACTACAGCCAGAGAGAATAATAACGACTACAGCCAGAGAGAATAGTAACAAATACTGCCAGAGAGAATAGTAACGACTACAGCCAGAGAGAATAGTAACGACTACTGCCAGTGAGCATAGTAACGACTACAGACAGAGAGAATAGTATCAACTACTGCCAGAGGGAATAGTAACGACTGCAGCCAGAGAGAATAATAACGACAACAACCAGAGAGAATAGTAACAACTACAGCCAGAGAGAATAGTAACGACTACAGCCAGAGAGAATAGTAACGACTACAGCCATATAGAATAGTAACGACTACAGCCAGAGAGAATAGAAGAAAAGAGAGAATAGTAACGACTACAGCCAGAGAGAATAGTAACGACTACAGCCAGAGAAAATAGTAACGACTACAGCCAGAGAGAATAGTAACGACTACAGCCAGCGAGAATAGTAACAACTACAGCCAGAGAGAATAGTAATGACTACAGCCAGAGAGAATAGTAACGACTACAGCCAGAGAAAATAGTAACGACTACAGCCAGAGAGATTAGTAACGACTCTAGCCAGAGAGAAGAGTAACGACTACTGCCAGAGAGAAGAGTAACGACTACAGCCAGAGAAAATAGTAACAACTACTGCCAGAGAGAATAGTGACGACTACAGCCAAAGAGAATAGTAATGACTACAGCCAGAGAGAACAGTAACGACTACAGCCAGAGAAAATAGTAACGACTACAGCCAGAGAGAATAGTAAACACTACTGCCAGATAGAATAGTAACGACTACAGCCAGAGAGAATAGTAACGACTACAGCCAGAGAGAATAGTAACGACTACTGCCAGAGAGAATAGTAACGACTACAGCCAGAGAGAATAGTAACGACTACTGCCAGAGAGAATAGTAACAACTACAGCCAGAGAGAATAGTAACGACTACAGCCAGAGAGAATAGTAACAACTACAGCCAGAGAGAATAGTAACGACTACAGCCAGAGAGAATAGTAACGACTACAGCCAGAGAGAATAGTAACGACTACAGCCAGAGAGAAGAGTAACAACTACAGCCAGAGAGAATAATAACGACTACAGCCAGAGAGAATAGTAACAACTACAGCCAGAGAGAATAGAAACGACTACAGCCAGAGAGAATAGTAACGACTACAGCCAGAGAAAATAGTAACAACTACTGCCAGAGAGAATAGTAACGACTACAGCCAGATAGAATAGTAACAACTACTGCCAGAGAGAATAGTAACAACTACTGCCAGAGAGAATAGTAACGACTACAGCCAAAGAGAATAGAAACAACTACAGCCAGATAGAATAGTAGACCAGAGAGAATAGTAACAACTACTGCCAGAGAGAATAGTAACAACTACTGCCAGAGAGAATAGTAACGACTACAGCCAGAGAGAATAGTAACGACTACTACCAGAGAGAATAGTAATGACTACTACCAGAGAGAATAGTAACGACTACTGCCAGAGAGAATAGTAACGACTACTGCCAGAGAGAATAGTAACGACTACAGCCAGAGAGAATAGTAACGACTACAGCCAGAGAGAATAGTAACGATTACAGCCAGAGAGAATAGTAACGACTACTGCCAGAGAGAATAGTAACGACTACAGCCAGAGAGAATAGTAACGACTACTACCAGAGAGAATAGTAACGACTACAGCCAGAGAGAATAGTAACGACTACAGCCAGAGAGAATAGTAACTATTACTGCCAGAGAGAATAGTAAGTTACTAACGACTACTGCCAGAGAAAAATAACGACTACTGCTTCACATACATGTACTATAGTAGCCGAGCAAACACATCGTATGTAATGTGGCGGTATATTGCACCTGCTTTATCGTATGCATGTTCGGACGGATAACGTAAGAATGTGGTAACATAATCAATATTTGCAATACGAGATAAAAACATTAGAAGTGTAATATGACTGTCACTACGTGAGGCAAAGCATGTTTCGTGGTTTTAGGTGTATCAATGTTCTTGAGACTTACTGCTGAATGTGGATTGTGCATGAAACACTATCGAGTTTAGTAGGTTTTCAATCAACAGGTATAAACAAGAATTATTCAAGGCCGAGAGACCAAAGTTTCTCTGAGATCCTAGGTTCTCGGCACCGATTTTTGTATTCAATAAATAAATCTATAATTTTATAGCTGTTACCAGTATTTTGATGTTATATATAGTCGGTTCAAAAGCTCTCTCAGAGCTTATGTTGTACTGTTGCTGTCTTGCCGACTCAAAATAAAAGTTATCTTATCATGTATCCAAAGAATATCCTAATAACGAACTTATGTATTGACAGAATAACCTAATAACGAACTTATGTATCAACAGAATAACCTAATAACAAACTTATGTATCAACAGAATAACCTAATAACGAACTTATGTATCAACAGAATAACCTAATACCGAACTTATGTATCAACAGAATAACCTAATAACGAACTTATGTATCAACAGAATAACCTAATAACGAACTTATGTATCAACAGAATAACCTAATACCGAACTTATGTATCAACAGAATAACCTAATAACGAACTTATGTATCAACAGAATAACCTAATAACGAACTTATGTATCAACAGAATAACCTAATACCGAACTTATGTATCAACAGAATAACCTAATACCGAACTTATGTATCAACAGAATAACCTAATAACGAACTTATGTATCAACAGAATAACCAAATAACGAACTTATGTATCAACAGAATAACCTAATAACGAACGTGTGTATCAACAGAATAACATAATAACGAACTTATGCATCAACAAAATAACCTAATAACGAACTTATGTATCAATAGAATAACCTAATAACGAACTTATGTATCAAAAGAATATCCTAATAACGAACCCGTGTATCAAAAGAATAACCTAATAACGAACTTACGTATCAACAGAATAACCTAATAACGAACTTATGTATCAACAGAATAACCTAATAACGAACTTATGTATCAACAGAATAACCTAATAACGAACTTGTGTATCAACAGAATAACCTAATAACGAACTTATGTATCAATAGAATAACATATTAATTATACTATACAGATAACAGTATAAACCTATGTATACTGACACCAAAACAAAATAGAGGTAAAATTTATATCCTTTTCGAAACAAATATAGGCACATTTGCTATCAAAATGTGTGAAATATTGTGTAAATAGTGCAATGTGTGAAGGATTATTTTCTTCTCTCATGATAATAAAATCCAAAATTCTAAAATTTGTAACGAAAAAATAACGCTCAGTATAAAAAGTGCACAGTTCTTCAATGGTGTCAGTATAATATTATGTAGTGTATATCCCGTTATTATATAGGGATATGTTTGTGTGAACTACTTCCATCTTGTGACTACAATGGAATAGTGCAGTGAATACTGTGTGCTTTACGTTTATTTATCGTCGCTACCGGTTGCCAATATGAGCGACGCCTCCTGAAGAGATTAGTCATTTTAGATTTTTGGAGGATAGTGCAATGATGCAGACAGAGACCCATTCCAGAATCTCCTCTGGCTCTTTTATGTGCACGGCGTAAAGCACCGACACGAGACCTCGGTTTAACGTCCCATCTGACTGTTAATTTTATTAGGGTCAGACGGGGGATCGAATCTGCGATCCCTGGATTACCAGTCCAGTGATTTACCACTGGACTACAGATCCGTCTGTGCAGTGAATCATAAACGCCCCATATGTTAGTACAGACATTACTTTGCCCTGGACTCCAGCAACAGTTGTTTTCTTTGCTCTATCCGACCATAATTACACTCAGCAGTAAATGCGTAGGAGTTGTGCACAGGAATCCCAACAATTTTGAAAGCTTCATCTACAATATTTAGATGGTCCCCAAATTCCTGAAAACCTAACCATTAAACAGTAGTGGCCTAAAATTATGTAAGCATTCCTATACATACGATGACGAATAAATCGAATATGACATTTCACTTGTTAAACGGTGACCAGAATAACTAGTTTACAGTGACACCAGCTACTGAAAACGTGAGTTAATTATTTTTCTTTTAACACTACATAATTATATACATATACTCAACTACAGTAATATTTTCAAATCGTAAAAAAATATCAATTAATAGATCTCCAAATAATAGTAAGTTATATTGTACGCGAGTTTCCTGTGTTTATGACAGCAATTTAAATGAAAGTTTGACAAGTTTCTTTTCTTCAAATTCCTTTATCCCAGTCTAGTGGATTGAGGGAGTCATTACCAGTCCATGTCTGTACTTGGAGGTACACTCTGTATATATGGTATGCCGCGGCTGCAGCGGTAGGTGGCAGAGAATGGACTTGAATGCATGTTGTGCTCGCCATTACCTTTCTTGCAAATGTTCTATATCGCAACAAGTTTAAGCCATCTTCAGGCAAACCACCAAATAGGTACATCAACGCTTCTTGTCCTAACTTGGACACTTCCTCTTTCGATTCTGCCTTCGTGAAGCAGTTTCATGGAGGTTTGCGTTACGAATGAATGCCTTCAACGCAGTTCCTTTGCCTATTCCATATATTCGAGATGTTGTGTCACATCCAGTAAGTGCATGTATGAAAGGTAATATACGGCAAGTATCCTCACCAAGAAGTTGCTTTGTTTTGTACAAATCCCATACTTTAGGGCATTTTGTATTTGACTGTCTCGAATCGAACCTGAAGAAAAGTTTTTTTGAACTTGTGCTAGAATGGTAGCAAAGCAATACCAATAAATCTGTGTCTTCGCCGATAACGACGGTGTCGTGATTGTTAGCAGAATCAACCGCGGTCTGTACAATCAAACGATCAGCATCCCCAATGGCATGTATGACCTTCATACCACATGTGGTAAGACAGTCACCAAGAAACAATAGAAAATTTTGCTTGTTTTCCGTGTTTCGAAGAAACGCCTCTTTATTTGATTTGAATGGTGTGTCCCTAGAACATTTGATGCGTGTTCCTATAGCTCCCTTTGTTCGCCGGAAATGAGTGATATCTTTCGTGCTGGGACCAGCAGAATACCCGTCGAAGACCACAATGGGGTTTGCATACTTTTGCTGCAAGTAATCGCTATACCGAGTACAAATTGCCCCAAATGTTCCGTTCCGTTGCCAGGGAATTTTCTGTAATAAAGATCCTCCGTCTATGACATACTGGACGCATGAAAGTTCAGCTGAAGTTTTCCCACAGTCACCTAATTTCCAAATGGAATCGGCGAGATTACCCTGCTGGGGTTCCCTTGGTAACCCAGTGTTGTCGAACAGCGCGGATGGAACGCCACATAACTCGTACTGAAATATTTCGGTAATGTTGTCCACATACCTACTGGCAGCAGTAGTCAGCCGCTGGAATAGTAGCTGGGGATCTATCGATATAATATCACCGGCGACTTTTACAGACGTCTTCGTATTGAGCGTCACTGCCTGTTGAGATCTTTTGAAAGAATATCTATCGATTTTGTTGCCAATCATATTTTCAATGGCAGCATTTCCGATGTCCTTTGCAGCATCTACATTTACGCCAACATCTGCAGTAACTCCAGTTTCGATATTGCGCAGCGATATTTCAGAGTCTTCAAAAGGGTTTCGTTCCATAAGAAAGGTAACCAGTGTATTTTATGTTTTTTGTCTCTCAATAGACGCGACTTACCTACTTCCCTGTGCTGTCCACTTGTTTCATACATAGTTTTACAAAATTCTTGCATTGCGTTGTTCATCTCTGCACTAGCCGGCATTGAGAAAAGCCACTTGGTCCTCTGTAACTCGGTCATTCCTCTTCCTCATGTCAGTCCCCCAGTTGTCTTCAATGATCTCATCAGAATGTGTTCGATAACCAGATCGGTAGAGAGTCCTGCCCAATATCTATCAGATCTTCTAATAACGTGGTTACCGGATAGAAAAGCCGAATATACGTATGGGTGTTCTTTCTCAAGATCCAACATTTTCTGCAGGTATAAGTAGGCAGACTTCAAGTATAAATTATGACCCGAGGCAGCAAAATATGGTAGCATTTTCTTTACGGTAGATAAGTGCAGCTCCCAATTACCTGTCCTCTCTGTCCTAATGAATTGCTGAAGTATGGCAATCATATCCATGTACTGTAACCATAGCTTTGCTGTACGACTAGTTTCCAGAATTTTCCTCTGCACACCTAACATTTTACAAATACTTTGTAAATTAGCGTTCTGACAAATAGTATCAATATTTGTTTCTTCTTGTGCAAGCTGATCATATACATGTGCAAGGGAATGAAGCTGTACATTATCAGTCATGTGCTTCTTTGCACTGTATGTTTGCTCTTGCTGAGGATCTGAGTTTTCTTCGTCAGTTTGATTAGGTTGGTCAAACTCATTTTCTTCTACATTTGGTGTGTCTATTCCGTAAATTTGTAAACTAACAAAGCATAAAGCGCTGTGTTTACAAGGAAGTGACCTCTTAGAGCTCTTGCAACTGCTTTTCCTGATAACATGTGTACTACGGCGTTTGGGGCATACACAAGTTCCAATGCTTCCTTCAATCCAGAACCTGCCATCAAGTGTCCAATACTCCCAATGAAACTCATTTCTGTGTGGAATCCGCCTAAGCGTAATACGATATTATGCAATGGGCTTTGCTCACATTGAGAACTGATGATATAAGATGCCTTCTGATACAATGGCTGATCAAATGTTATAATGGGAGTAACCCCATACTTAGCAGACTGGTCACAAACAAAGTGTAGTGTAGAATTTATACACGATACATCGCTAGGATTCATATCTATCATTGGCATGAATGTTACACTTGATTTGGCTGGATATGTATTGTTCCCAGATGATTCAAACATCTGCATAAATCCGAACCAGCTTGGTCTTGATGATCGCATTGGCCAGACAATATTTGTAAATGCATCAAAATATGAGTGGGCATCATCGCCGTCATGACATACATCCAATTTCAAAAATGTAGCGACTGACAAATCCCCTTCATGACATTTGAAGTACTTGATATCAATTTTACCAATGGCGGAAAGCTCATCAGCAGATACATCTGATCTTGGAATTGGAATATGTACAGATGATCCAGGGGTGGAGCATGCAATAATACCCATTCCGTGGAAGGTGTTATGACCATCTAAAGTTCTGATATTGTGGTCCACATTGTCAGCCACAAACTGAAGGAAACGACCGGGAACGAAGTCAGGTATGGATGTATTCAAAGCTGCAGCTGCATTTGACTCAAACTTTTTAATTTCCCAGTAAGAACAAAATCCAAGACTATTCAGCGTCTCAATGAGGAACTTGGAACCAAAATGGTGGTGGAGTTGTATGCCTAGACCAATTTGAAGAGGAGCCAGTATACCCTTAGGCCTACATGCCTGTACTATAGCTTGGCCAATAGCTGCCACTCTTGTGCTGATATCTTTGCCACTAACTATTTTATCCATGAAAAGTTGTAAGCTGCTAGGCAGAAACTTTGTATTATCTTTGACAGAAGATACTGTTGAAAATGGCGGATAAAACATTGTTGATGTTTCCAATAAAGAAATGTCGTTCTTAATCAACTTTGCAGCAGTTGCAATTATATTATTCTTTTCTTCTTCGGCTGAGATAGTTTTAGAACGACTGTAAAATGTGTGTATAATCGATGCTGCTGTTTATTTCAGTGTCACAATATCACTTTTACCGTCTACCGTACTTATTACTATTGAGTCACCAAAGTGCTCTATAATCTTTTTCTTTATATGTTTGCAGCTATACGTAGTATTATCACACAAATCAGCCATCATCGTAGCTAAGTCGTTGATAGTAATAATCGCATCTACAGAGTTGGCGACATGTTCAAGCACTTTATTAAAAGCTAATATCTGCTGTTCATTACGTGACCGCGATGGACTTTTCTTGACTGAAAGTGATTCTGTATTATCTTGAAAATACTTGTTGTCGTCGAGTCCTAAAATTGGCATTGCATGTTTGGTGGTAAACTGCTTCTGCTGCTGGAAGATCTAAAGCAAGAGAAAGTCTACTTAATACATCAGTCGCCCAGTCGTCTTTTCTTTCAGTACATATACTGGTAACAGTGTTCTGAAAGTCAAGACTGCGCACTGGAAACACATCATATCCACGTTTTGTTGCATTTAGTTTAGCATTTTTAGTACAAAATAGACATTTAGTCTTGAAGTCAAAAGAAACTGAAGAACGTAACGATCTTGATGTAACATCATTATTGTTGAAGTCATTGTTGGATACAGTATTACGTGAGTGTATATAATCTCTCCTGCACTGCACATGCACATTTTGTCCTTTAGTTGTCACTAAACTATGTCCTAGGTCTTTACTCGTTTTATTAATACTATCACTTCCCTTTTCACCAAGGCACACTATCGGTTGTCCATCTGTAAGCTGATGTTCACATATAGGGAGGGCACTCTTCCATTATTCGCCCAATACTGAAATATATGAACATTAAAATTGATTAACCTCATTTATTAATAAGTGTGCATTTTATCTGTCTTTACGAGAAACTCACCTTAATAAATACATGTTATCAGAGAAACAACGATACATGACATGAATATGTTAATGTGAAATATCTACATGTATTTACCTTTGTGGTTAACTTTTCAGATTAATACTATCACTCCAGGGCACACTATCGGTTGTACATCTGTAAGCTGCTGTTCACACACTTCCATTACGCTTCCAATACTGCAATATATGCACATACCTTTGTAGTTAACTTTGCATATTCGTAGCACAATGAATGCACTGGACATTATTACAATCAAGCATATGGACAGCAAATCAGCATTCATCTTAACTAATAGGTTGATGATAGTTATAATCCCATCTACAGAGTATTTACTTACATGTTCAATATATAGAGTGTTTGAATCACGTCAACTATTTCGCATTGGAGTCATAAATCCTAAAGTCTAAAATGTGTATAAGCTTCAATACATAGTGTAAAGCAATACTTGTGATAGTAAATATCACAAACTGTGCAAGAAAATCGTACGTTTGCAGAAAACTCACGTCCACAGTAGTTTCTTATTTATTCCATGATGGCCTTTATCCGCATCCGTAGATTTTATTGTTGGTCAAACCATACCAATAAATTGAAAATCAAAGAACTCTTTTTCCTCCCGATATATATAAAACATTACTACAGTTGATATACTTTAGCATATGTATATAGGATGCCTACAAGAAAGCAACATAATGTGTTCGCTCACTCGTGCACCCGTGAATGACGAAGGAAACGGCTAAGTTCTAGTCATGTGCATTTCTTGTTTATTTCTTTTTTTGTCAAATATTCCTCCTCAGGTCAGTTTCTTATGTTGATATATAAATATGTTGATGAAATAAAAACAACTTACCCGAAAAGTATCATCAAATATCCCCTGCAAAGCCGCTAAGCAGACATAAATCACATTGTTTACTCTTTCAAGGTTGAAAAGTCGCGGCGCGAAAGTTACCGAATGACGTCATTTTCAAGCGTCTACCAAACATTTATTGATAAATGTCTGATCAAAATGTGTGTATGGTGTGCTGTTTTGGCTATCAAGAAATTTGGACATTTACAAAAGTTTAACGAGCGATATTGTTTTAATTACATGCGCGATTGTTTGCAACTTTTATTTATAAGTGTCTGGAATCATACTAATTCGCCCATTATTGAGACATTTTCTTTTGCAGACAGTTCAAGCTAATAACCCAGGCTTACTAGTCTATTAGGCTAAAACGCCAATGAGGACAATATATGCAAACAGTGATATAACAAATCAATATAGTGAATAGTTCATATAGAGTACATGTTAATAACATAACATAACGTTTATTTGCATAAAACATTTACATGTTTATAGCCTTAAACATCAATCAATATGGTGAAACATAAATTCGCAAGTATAACTAGCCTTAGCAAGGAAGAACTCATTATATACCAGTCATAATCAAATAATGCTGCTAGGATTGAAACTTCATAGTAATATATACTGAGTCAAAAAAGAAACGATACCTGGTGTTTATGTGTCTATAATTTCAACATTTATTAAGAAAATTCTTTGAAAATTCATAAGATGATAGTCCAACATGTTTGAAAGAGGAGCACATAAAGCATAATGAGCCTCCGAAACTGTCTGCTGCGTGATGACGTAATTCGTCGGACAGGGGTCTAATGGAGTTTTCACACAGACGTCAATACCGAGTATGGGCACCATTTGCGTCTCTCACTGCAATGCACCGCCGTCGCATCGAACGGAAGAGTGTCTGAATCTCTTGCTGGTCAATATTTGTCCACTCCTGACGCAAAACATCCCTCAGTTGGTTTAACGTTACCGGCTGACGTCGTCTGACGCGGCGGTCTAACGTATCCCACACATGTTCTATGGGTGACAAGTCTGGTGACAAAGCAGGCCACGGCAGGGTTTCAATATTGTTCTGCTTCAATAATGTGGTGGAAATCCGAGCAGTATGACACCTGGCGTTGTCCTGTTGGAACAGTGTGACGTTTCTGTTGGCGTTAAAGAACGGCACAACAACTGGCGCAAGGATCTCATCACAGTACCGCTGGGCGTTTAGGTTCCCGTTCACCACTAACAGTTCAGTGCGACTACCGAAGGTGTTACCGCCCCACGCCATAACGCTTCCGCCCCCGAACAGATCGACCTGACGTACACATGCGTCGGCGTAACGTTCACCGCGTCTGCGATATACCCGCTCTCTGCCATCCGCTCGACGCAAACAGAACCGCGATTCATCGCTAAACATCACCGAATTCCACTGTAACCGAGTCCAGCGAGCACGTTCCGTCGTCCATTCCCGCCGTACGTCACGGTGACGTCGTGTCAGGATGGGTCCAACGTATGGCCGATAGGCACGAATGCCACGTTCACCGAGCCGGTTCCTGACTGTTTGTGCACTGATGCGATTGTTGGTCATCCCAGGAGTAACGGCAGCTGTGTGCGTAGCAGGTAGGAACCGGTCACGTAAATGTGACGTCCGAATGTGACGGTCCTGTTCACGCGTCGTCACACGTGGTCGACCAGATCTTGGACGGTCGTCCACCGATCCATGTGTTCGATAACGTCGAAGTAGACGTGTTATCGTGATCCGCGTAACCCCGAGTCGATTTGCGACGTCACGCTGACGTAAACCGCCGTCAATCATGCCAATGGCACGCATTCTCTGATTGCGGTTTAGCCTAGGCATTTTGTTAGAGGTAACAATGGGTATGTAAGGTGTTTTTCCTCGATGATAATGCAGTACCAGTACAATAAACCGGTTTTCCGATTTGTACATGTGTAGGAAGTTGTCTTTGTTGAGGAGCACGTGCACATCGGAAATTCGGCGTTCCAGGATTATCGGGTGTTTATTTACCTGTGTTTATGGTTGGCTGACGTTGCAATAAGATACCCGGTACTGATACTTAATAATATATTAAACCTTTCTATGGTTTTATCCGTTTTACGTCATTTTTAGTTTGGTATCGTTTCTTTTTTGACTCAGTATATATTACGTTATTTGTGCTCTAAGTTTGAAAGCATGATATACAAATTTAGCTGTAATGTTAATAACTCTATCGCTGTTAGCATTCATAAGAGATACAAATTTGTTAGTAGTGGGCCATCTACAAAAATATGGTTGGAAATATTTCAGTCTAAGATTTCTATATTTGGGGCAAACTAGAATGAAATGGTATTCACTTTCGACTACATTCATATCGCAGTATAAACAATTGCGATATTGCCTGTCAACATTAGTATACCTGCCTGTTTCTATTGCTAGATCGTGTGCCGAAACTCTTAGTTTAGTGAGGGTTATTCTATACTTATTATCATTTATACATGACAGGTATTGTTCTGATGTTAAGTCATGTTTAAACAAGCAGTATGTAGATAGTTTACTTAAATTATTGATTCTAGCATACCAATATTGTTTATATATATCTATTAAACGTTGCTTTATAGAAGCAAAATTGATTGTCAATGTAAATTGATTAATCCATATATCGGACATACCAATGCTACCTAAAATCATTAATAACTGATTTATTTCAATGTAGAAGGTTACAGAGTTAATTTGAAATGTTTCAATGCACATTGAATAGAAATGCGTGCCATATATGTGATATGATATAATCATCTTTATTTCGTAATAAGCCATTTCTGGCCCGTGAACAAAGCATCAATATAAAACATTACAAAATACCGTGGCCAGAGGCTAATTTCAACCGAAGCTATATAGGGGGCCCGGGGGCATGTTCCCCCTTAACAGTGCTGGGGTATATAGCGATTCACTGCGTGTTCTGATTTAATGAGTTTAGACGTATATTTATGTACTGACCATTCAGCTCTCTAGCGGTCAACATTGTACACGCTTCTCCGAAACTACTCCATTATAAACCATGTTTTCATGTTTTCACTTTTTCACCATACATGTATATGTATTTTATCTGTATAATTATGCTATAAGCATCAGCTGATGTCTTAATGCAATAAATGTTGTTGTTGTTGTTGTTGTTGTTGTTGTATACAGGACAGGGATATTTTTGGCATTTTATTTATTTAACTTTTCATTTTTAATTCTTGTTTTTGCTTTGGAAATTTTAACAGAGGCAACTGCCTCGGTGTGCCACAGTGTGGCTACGGGCCTGTCATATAACATACAGCCACATACATAATACATAGTGCAATGGATCAAGTAGGAAGCTAAAACACTGCGATAATAAATCATTTCCTCTTAATATGCCCTAAATATACTGATCTAAGACACAAATAAAGCCATTACTGTCTACTTTGGAATTATGTGTATTTGCTATAAGCATATTATGTGTTTTATGCAATAATGATTGTTGTTGATGTTGTTATACACACAGAACGTTGTATTGTTGGCCTAATTATCAATTAACCTGGCTATTATATTCAGTAAGATAACAACATCTGTAATAATTGATATTACTTATATTACACTTAATTAATTTGTACTGAGATTTTGCAGACGTATCTGTAGTCCAGCGGTAACACGCTGGACTGGTAATCCAGGTTCGATCTCCCGTCTGACCCTAATAACATTAACAGTCTTTCAGATGGAAAGTGAAGGTGCCTTACATCGTGCACGTAAAAGAACCAGAGTCGACTCTGGAATGGGTCTCTGTCTATATCACTGCACTATCCTCCACAATCTAAAATGACTAATCTCTTCAGGAGGCGTCGCTCATATGGGCAACCGGTAGCGACGATAAATAAACGTAAAACACACCCACGCCCTTTCAATAGGTGTGCCACTATAATAAACACACTTTTGTCTGTATATTATATTAATAAGTGATATGATTAAGATATATATGAATATGGCTGCTGCATTTCTGTGTTGCAGATGAAGATTCGTGTTCTGATTTTCGCAGTGTTATTTGTGATTGGAATAGCAGGTAGGTACAGTTCGTACGCATTCATCCCTCTTTGTTAACTACAATTTAAAATCAATGTCAGGTGGAGCTCATTTTCATGATTACCCCTTTCCTTCATAGAAACATCTCTTGACGCCATTACCAATACGACATAAATTGACACTGTAGTAGACAAACCAATGTTCATAAAATAGGCCAGAATCTCATGTAGTCCTGGTAATATATATTGAGGTGGGATAGATATGGCGACAACTTATCCACGACATGATAGCTAAATGGCTGTCATTTGTATGGAGGTATGATAGTATATTAACCTAAATCTCTATGAAGGAAAAGGTTAATATAGATTTATCAACAATTCTTAATGTACTCTATGCAATGCAGATGCACTATATCCGCAGCGAAACAGTTAGTGTCCGTTTCTGCTAATTAGAGGTTACATTTATTACTGGCAGGAAGTGCAGATCATGCTGCTCATCTGGATCTACACACTTGTAAGCCTATTTAGAGGTATGCGGTGTTAAAAGGGCTAACAGTCAACATTATCGGAGAGGCTTTCCGATTAGCGCAGTGGTTAGCGCGCTCGCTTCTCACCAATGCAACCCGGGTTCGATCCTCTGGCCGGGAAATATGTGAGATGGTACGGTGGTCGCCAGATTGAACAGGTGGATTTTCTCCGGGTACTCCGGTTTCCTCCCACACGAATGACCACATATACGCTTTCATCCGCGCCAACGAGAGTGATTAATATAAGTTGTTAGAAATTACTTCGCAATCATTGTAAAATAAATAAAGTTTAAACTATTGGAGAGGTAGTGTTAAACATGCGCATCAATTGAATACCAGTGTGCTTGTCAAAGTGTGGATAGTATAAGTTATTAAAAAATACTTGGCAACAGTGGGACCTAGGCGGAATGGAGCGGCTTTGCTAACTATCCCATGAACCCACAATATTCCAAAGTTTGACAGCATGTCTGACATACGACAGTTCATAGATAACATATTGTATGTTTACATGTGTCATACTTTACGTGTCTAAGAGATGCGAGGTTACCGAGTGTCAAGTGTATTTGAGTCCGTCGACACGTTGTGCAAATGATAGTAAAAACAAACATCTATTTGCACGAATAAATATTGTCATATATAAATAGAAATGTATTTTATAAATACATTTATTTATTTATATATATGACACATTGTTAACCATGTAAGATTATGATTTTATGTAATATGTATAATCGTCTGCTATTATTTTCGCGCCTAAATTATCAGTTCTCTGTTTGCACGGGAACAAGTTTCACTACCGAGTGCAGGTGGTCAGTTATGTAAGATAATAGCCGCTTTATTGGTGACAGAGAAACAAGTAGTAATATTGTATAACATCACAGATGTTTGGCGCCGTTTATGTCTGTTATAGATTTTAATTTTGCTATTTAAGAAATGAGAAATGATGAAGAAATTAGTGCATTATTATCCTGACAAGGAGGCATTTAAGGAATATATGTAACTCACTTTTAAGATATAAACTGTTTCTATGATAGTTAGAAAAATTAATATTTAAAGAAGTATTAACTCTTAAATATTAAAGTCGTATTAAATACGTGAACGGAAGATAATTAGGCCGTTTAAGAAACGATTGTTTTGGCTAATATATCTATTGGAATAGTTTGATGAAGGAAGGAAATTAATATAGTCATATGAGACTATTATGAACATATGGAAATAGTGAGGCGAACAATAAGATACGAGATATTACGAAAATATGATACATGTAATAATATAAATTAAAGGCGATTGTTATAAATTATATTATACAAAGGAAAATGATAGACTGTGTTGAGTTATAAATTATTGAAGGATCATAGAGAAACCCCCTAGACAACGCCAGCGAGTCTACGATAGGATAGACCCTGGTTAGAGCATTATTGAAGGACCGTAGAGAAACCCCCTAGACAACTCCAGCGAGTCTACGAGAGGATAGACCCTGGTTAGAGCATTTATACCGGACAATATATATAAGTAGAAAGAGAGGTTTGCTACAATTGGGACGCTCATCCGGGATTGGATCAAAGTAAAGACGGAGATTGGATCAAAGTAAAGACGAAGATTGGATCAAAGTAAAGACCGAGTTTGGATCGAAATAAAGACGGAGTTTGGATCGAAATAAAGAGTGGATTGGATCGAAATAAAGACGGAGTTTGGATCGAAATAAAGTGTGGATTGGATCGAAATAAATTACGGAGTTGGATCGGAAGAAAGACGAATCGGGATAACGAAATATCGTGACAGATCGGGACATATTGTGGAGGGCACTAGGATACATTTATCGAAGATACCAGGAACTATTAATTAACGTAAAAATAGAAGTGTACAAAAACAGTGTTAAGATTGGAAATTAAATAAATGAAGGACGCTATCGGATTATTATTAAATAGTGAACATTCTTAAAGTATTGGAACTAGGGATGTCAACGAGTACTCGACTCGAGTACTCGATCGAACGTCCGAGTATCGAATACGTTTCAGATAAGATACTCGGTTAAAAAATATAAAATCAACAAATCTTTATTTTGCGCAAAATTAATAAGGAGTTGCCTGTGAACAAATCGTGATCAGTGGGATTAGCGAAACTTCCGCTGTGCAATATACAGCGTGTCATGGTGATTAACAATACCTGTATATCACACAGAGCCGGCTACAGTGACCGAATAATTAAAGTGTTGATTCAACTTAATTGGGAAGCGTAAGTTTGATGCAAATTGTTTTATCATTGTCGTCAGTACTGAGGCGGGTCGTCCGATTGTCTGTCGTGTGAATGACAGCTTTTGTCTGGTGGTCGGAACTTGTTTTGATGTTATAATTGACACTTAATTGATTACTCAATTTAGAACTTTAAGCAGCTACCCATAGCAGGGCAATACCGATATAGTTGTTAAATAATAAATATCGTAACGTTTGTCATTAACGTTAACGCTGTTAAACTGTGAAGAGATCTTTAGAATATAATAGTAATATAAGTGAATTGTGAGAATGCCTCCACCTAAATCTGTGGTATGGAAGTACTTTGAAAGACTTAACAAGATTGTTTCTTGCAAGTTGTGCGATGCCAGTCTGACATTTACTGGTGGCACTACCAACCTGCATACTCATCTGAGGCTGAAGCATCCAGCAGAAGGCCTCACCTCTGATTGACGAGACAAGAAGCATAATCCACGGTAACGGTAACCGAGTACTCGAGTACTGATCGAATACCTTTCCGAGTACTCGAGTACCAAAATCACTACTCGTTCACATCCCTAATTGGAACTATATGAAATGAGAATATATTTGGATTATTATGTGAACTATTTTAAATGCGATAAATTATTTATATTGGATTAACGGAGACGACACGGAATTCGGTAAGTACCAATTTCTTTTCATAGAGGCTGTTTAAAATATATAGTTAGACACATTATATTAGTGATCCACTGCCTTTCATGAAACACAATTCTATAATACATTTGAAGAGACATTATTGGGAATAAAACTTTAGGAAATACAAAAACAAAATGGCGACGACTAGGAGTGCTAATAAGGAAATTGAGGGACCGGTTCGCCCCGACTTCCAGACCACAGGTGATGATATATGGGATAAGTTAATGAGACTACCCTACTTTAATCAAGCAAGCCTGGAACGCCAGGGTGAAATTTATGAGAAAGAGAGAGAACATGAGAGAATAGAGAAAGAGAGAGAGAGAGAGAGAGAGAGAGAAGAAAGGATGAATAGAGACAAGATTAATATGGAGATTCATCTGAGAGAAATCCAGAGGGATCAGGAATCTCAGCAAAATAACCCCTTCCCTACAGATAATAGACTCCCTAAGACCAACATATCTGTTCCTAATTGGACCCCTACTATGAGGCCAGATAAATTCTTCTCAACATGTGAGAGACTGTTTGAAGCTAGCCAGATCTCCAAACAAATTTGGGTGGGGCATATTATAGACAAGTTATCTGACAAGGCCAGAAATATATATGCCACGCTTCCTGTCCAAGATGCTAATAATTATGATATTCTTAAGGCCGCCATTTTGGATGAATATCGACTTTCACCCACTGTATACAGAACAAATTTCTTCTCTTGGGTAAAGAAACCTCAGCAGACCTATTCCGAATTCATTAAGGAATTAAGGGAGCAAATGACACTATGGACGGAGAATAATGATCCGAACGAAGTCAACTGGATCGAGCTGCTCTTGAGATATAGGTTCGATTCCCAGCTAAGTGATGAACTTAATGTGTTCATTCTGGATAAAAGAGCATCCACTCTCCAGGAATGTATTGCATTGGCCGATGAATATAATCTCCATCGCAGATTGACGCCCAGAACGCGGATTAATTCGAATCCGAGTATGAAACCCAGAGATACGGAACACCGACCTCCAGCCCTAAGGCCATACACCCCCACACCCATGTATCGACCCAATATGAGGAATGATAATTCCCAAGCTACACACAGAAATCCCCGTGTAGAAAAATATTGTAATTATTGTCGACGAAATGGCCACGCCCATAACGAGTGTTGGGCGAATCCGAGGTACTAGAAATCTCGCTAACATGTCAAACGCTAATCATAGCTCCGCCTTTATCACTAACGAACCAATCAACACATCTGAGTATAAAGAAAGGGTAAACCCATTACTAGTCAAATATACAGGGCAGGCTCGAATTAACAATCATGCTGCTAACGAGCAAACGGCTAATCAGTTGGAATACACAGGTGAACAGGTGACCATTAGAGGTGTCAATTATATACCTGGTAATTATCCCGTGGCAAAGATTAGCGTTAACTGCCCAATATACCGAGGCACTTTGACGGTGGCTATATTGACACATAGATGCGCCGCAGGGGTTGATCTGATAATAGGTAACGATTGCGAAACTATCCCTGTCACTGATTTAATTACGTGTGGTGTTGTGACACGCTTCAATAAGAAAACGATCCCCTTTGATGAAACCGTCGCATCTATTCCAGACTTAGAAAACACACCCGATACTGAGGAATATGTATTACCTTTTCGGAATACTACTGAAATCAATCCCCCCTCTGAGAAAGCCAGTAAGGAGACACCCCAAGGTAGTCTATCTATTGATGACTTGAGCCCTGATAAATTATTGCGAGAACAGAAAAATGACCCGTCATTATTGCCACTATGGGAAATGGCGCATGAAGAAAACCCCATAAAACAAGGATATTACATCCAGCCCGAATTCCGCTTACTTATGAGGAGAGAACAACCTCAGGACCCACCCAAGGTTCGACCCTGGAAAATATATGATCAGGTGGTAGTTCCACGAGGATTCAGGACTCATATAACGGGACTCGCACATGATAGTTTAAGTACGGGACACCTTGGACCGAGTAAAACCCTTAAGCGAATTAAGCGTCGCTTCTTTTGGCCAGGAATCCGAGCGGATGTTAAACGATTCTGCCATAGCTCTGGGCCGTGCCAGAGAGCTGGTAAGGGACAGAAATCCACTGTAGCCCCATTGAAACCTCTGCCCATTATATCCCAACCATTCAGATTCATATCAGCTGATTTCGTGGGACCATGAAAAAAACTATTAACGGGAACCATTAAATCTTGAATTTTATTGACCATGCCACTAAATATTCTGAATCTTTCCCATTCGCCGCCCCGACCGCTGATAACGCCCAGAAGGCACTAATCGAGACTATATCTCGACATGGAAAACCCGAAACTCTGTTGACTGACAGGAAGTGCATTCCTAGCTGACTCATTTACACGGTTCCTAGCCGAGAATGATATACGCCACTTAACTAGTAGCAGTTATTGGCCTCAAACCAATGGAGCTATTGAGAAATACAATGGCACGTTAAAAACCATGTTGAGGATTCTGGGAGAAACCACAGTAGAGCCTTGGGATGAAATGCTACCCTGGCTATTATTTGCATACAGAAGTGCAGAACACTCTAGTACTGGATACTCCCCCTTCTATCTTCTGTATGGGCGCGAACCTAGAGATAATCTAGATTCCACTTATGACCGGTGGGCTAGAAATGAGCGGACCGAGGGGATCCCTATAGAAAACTATGTACAAGAATTGTGTCATAGATTAGCTGAAGCGTTACGCGAAGCTAGCGAGAATGCCCAACAGGCCGCCGACGGTCGAAAAACGAAATATGACAGAAATAAAAAGGCGAAAATGAGCGAATTCCAACGTGGGGAATTCGTATTAGTCCGATTACCGTTAAAAGGTATGAAACTGAAGAATGCCCTCCAGGGACCGTATTTAGTGCATGAAAAGGTAGCGTCGCATACCTATATTATATACATGCCTGACAAAAGAGTCAAATACCGGGTTATGCATGTAAATCAGTTGAAGCCCTGGACAGGTAGGGAGGTATGTGCCGTCATCGCTGAAAGTAGTCCGGCGTATGAATCCACAGACTCTACCCTATTAGATTACCAAGCCCCTACTGACATAGAGAAGGAATTCGACCCTTGCAGTCCTCTTGAATCTCTACCTAGGAAAGCTTGGCCGGATATCAGTCATTTACCCCAGGCCACAGGGATAACATTACTCAAATATTAGACCGTTACCCCCGTCTGTTCTCTGGAAAACTGGGATGTTTCCATGGTGTTACCCATGATATTGATGTGCAAGGTGCCGCACCCGTAATCCAGCCATACTACCGCATGTCTCCAGAAAAGAAACAAATCTTAAAAACCGAGCTAGATAAAATGTTGGAGTTAGGAATTATCCGCCCGAGCCGAAGCCAGTGTGCCTCCCCCATAATATTGGTACGAAAGTCGGACTCGGAATGGCGACCGTGTATTGATTATCGCAAAATTAATGACCTGACACGAGGAGAAGCCTTCCCCATCCCTAGATTAGACGACCTAATCGATCAAGTCGCAGGTTCGAGCCTGATATCCATTATCGATTTGAACCGAGGGTACTGGCAGATTCCGCTTACCCCTCGGGCCAGTGAAATTGCAGCATTCATAACCCCCTGGGGCTTATTTGAACCATTAACTCTCCCATTTATATTAAAAAATGGTGGTGTTACATTCCAAAGGGCTATACATGAGATCATCGCTCAATCCCCGGGAGAACCCTTCCGTGATAGATTTGCCGACGCATATTTGGATGATATTGCACTCCGATCCAATGTATGGTCACAGCATCTAAATCACTTGGATTGGACATTTCATAAACTAGAGAAAAGTGGTGTTACTTTGAACCAAAAAAAATGTAAAATTGGGTCAGGAACAGTCAGTTACTTGGGACACGAGTTAGGTTCGGGGAAAATCAAACCAATATCCAGTAAGGTCGAATGTATTGATAATATCTCTCCCCCACATACCAAGAAACAATTACGAGGATATCTGGGATCAGTGGGATTTTACAGAAAATTCATTCCCCAGTTTGCTGAAATAGCCGCCCCCTTGACAGACCTTTTAAAGGGCAAGAGATCAGGGAATATTCTTACTCAGTGGAACGATAAACATCAATTTGCGTTTGAATCATTAAAGAAGGCGTTAACCAGTAAACCCATACTGAAGGCACCTGACATTAACCAGGATTTCGAACTCTATACTGATGCCTCCGATTTGGGAATTTCAGCGGTACTGACTCAAAGCGTTGACAAAGTCTCACACCCAGTAGCATTATATTCACGAAAAATAATTCCACGGGAGAAAAATTATTCTACTATCGAAAAGGAGTTGTTGGCGATCGTTGCAGGCATTCAACATTTTCGTATATACGTAGGCACAAGCAGAATATTCATCAATTCTGATCATAATCCACTGGTCTGGTTAAGTAAATCAAAAACGACCAATCAACGCCTCTTAAGATGGGCACTGTGTCTCTCAGAATTTAATTTGACCATTAAACATATTAAAGGGACTCAAAATATACTGGCAGATTTCCTTAGTAGAGTTCAATAATTGTGATGTGTACCGATAGGAATTCAGTAGTTTAGTATACAAACACTGCCTCTATGATTAGACTGTTGGTACCTAGCGAGAGAAATGCTATTTTTGTAATATATGATGTATTGATGTTATATTGTTTTCTCCTATATATCCGATGGAGTGAAGATTTGCAAATCGGCCGGTGGCGGACGATTTCAAACTTCAAGTTGGGTAGGGAAGATTGTGCAAAAGATAATAAAAACAAACATCTATTTGCACGAATAAATATTGTCATATATAAATAGAAATGTATTTTATAAATACATTTATTTATTTATATATATGACACATTGTTAACCATGTAAGATTATGATTATATGTAATATGTATAATCGTCTGCTATTATGTTCGCGCCTAAATTATCAGTTATCTGTTTGCGCAGGAACAAGTTTCACTACCGAGTGCAGGTGGTCAGTTATGTAAGATAATAGCCGCTTTATTGATGACAGAGAAACACGTAATAATATTGTATAACATCACAGATGTTTGGCGCCGTTATGTCTGTTATAGATGTTAATTTTGCTATTTAAGAAATGAGAAATGATGAAGAAATTAGTGCATTATTATCCTGCCAAGGAGGCATTTAAGGAATATATGTAACTCACTTTTAAGATATAAACTGTTTCTATGATAGTTAGAAAAATTTATATTTAAAGAAGTATTAACCCTTAAATATTAAAGTCGTATTAAATACGTGAACGGAAGATAATTAGGCCGTTTAAGAAACGATTGTGTTGGCTAATATATATATATTGGAATAGTTTGATGAAGGAAGGAAATTAATATAGTCATATGAGACTATTATGAACATATGGAAATAGTGAGGCGAACAATAAGATACGAGATATTACGAAAATATGATACATGTAATAATATAAATTAAAGGCGATTGTTATAAATTATATTATACAAAGGAAAATGATAGACTGTGTTGAGTTATAAATTATTGAAGGATCATAGAGAAACCCCCTAGACATCGCCAGCGAGTCTACGATAGGATAGACCCTGGCTAGAACATTATTGAAGGACCGTAGAGAAACCCACTAGACAACTCCAGCGAGTCTACGATAGGATAGACCCTGGTTAGAGCATTTATACCGGACAATATATATAAGTAGAAAGAGAGGTTTGCTACAACGTCAGATTGAGCGAAGTAGTTTTGATTAAAACTGTGTTTGGCCACAGATTGACAACTATTTGACTCACCCTGTGAAAACTGTAGTTTGTTAGAATATGTGAGAGTCATCAGGAATACAATCTAAAATGACTAATCTCTTCAGGAGGCGTCGCTCATATGGGCAACCGGTAGCGACGATAAATAAAGGTAAAACACACACAAGGATAATAATGGTAGATCATCAGGCGAATATATGGACCGCCTTAAAAGTCCTAGCCTAAGGGTGAGGTAACCCCAACAGAAACCTCGAATGCTGAAGCCGGAAGTACTGGGCCGCACGGCGCATTCTAATAAACCACGGTACTACGCATAACGCAACATGAATCACAATGACAGAAAGAGTAAACCGAGATGGTGCTGGATCTGTGAAGACCCACCAGGCAGGTACAGTGCCGGGTTCCATACCTCGAATGAACCCATCCTTAGCTACTGGAGGTCACCCTAAGCCGCCATGTGGAGCCAGGGGACGGCGAAGGACAGCTACTGGCCGAAACGTGAAGCAGAAACCTCTTGTGCTCATGCAGTGGAATGCTGAAGGAGTCTTTAACAAAAAGATTGAACTTGAGCAAGTACTACAGGACAAAGAGGTAAGTGTTTGCTGCATACAGGAAACACACCTGAACAAAGACAAGACGTTCAAAGTACGAGGCTACCAGTGCCTGCGAGCAGACCGACAAGACAGACACAAGGGTGGTGTGCTCACTCTAGTCCGGAACAACATCAATGCGAGCGAAGTGAAAACCTACCTTGAAGGAGCGGAATACCAGGAGTTCAAGTTCAAGACCAAATCAACTGAGTTGAACCTCGTCAACTACTACTGCCCAAATGACAAACCCCTTGCCCTTGACACTATTGGAGTTTCAAACAGTCGATACATGGTTGTTGGTGACTTCAATAGTAATTCCCAGAGTTGGGGATATGCACAGTCTGATAGGCGTGGGGATGAAGTGGAGGACTGGCAGGATGAGCACAACTTGATTCTCGTCAACCATCCCTATGATGTACCAACCTTCTACTCTAGACGATGGCATACTACTACCTCTCCAGATCTAGCATTCTGCACAGAGGACATCCAGAAAGGTACGGTTAGAGAAGTTGGCGATCAACTTGGTGGAAGTGACCACAAACCAGTGTTCCTCACACTCAGCAGTGAAGTGATACAGACAGACCATCCCTACCCTAGATGGAACTACAAGAAAGCCAAGTGGAGTCGCTTTGCTATTCGGTCCAATTCTCTTACTCGAGGTATACAGGTACAAGGAAGAGATGTTAACAACGTGGTGAAAGAGTTCAATAGCTGCATACTCAAAGCTGCCCATGAAACCATACCTAGTGGTGCGAGAAGAGAATACAAGCCCTACTGGACCAATCAGTTGCAGACCCTCCAAGATGAACTCACTGAAGCAAGGAACAGGGCAGAAGAACAGCCATCACAAGAAAACCATGAACAACTTCAGAAAGCAAAGGCACAGTTTCAAAAATCTAAACTGGAAGCTACACGACGAAGTTGGAGGGAGAAAACCTGCTGCCCTGAACCTTGAGAAGGACGGGAGGAAGTTGTGGAGGCTCACGAAACAGCTAAATGATGAAGAAAATAACAGACAGAAAATCACGTTGGATGAGGATGGGAAACTGTTGACCAGCAAAGAGACTGCAGACTGTCTCGCCAAAGCCTACCAGAAAGAGGGCAACATCAAAGTCACACGCCAACAGCAAAGAGAGGCACGGAAAGAACAGAAGGATAGAAGTAAAAGGCATACGGAACAAGACTCCATGAAACTTCCACTTACATACCAGGAACTGTACACAGCGCTCAGACAACTGAAAAGGAGGAAGTCACCTGGACCAGTTGGAATCTCCAATGAGATGCTAATTCATCTTGGATGCTCAGCCATGCTGAAACTTCTTAACATCTTCAATCTTAGCTGGAAAGAAGGCATAGTTCCGCAGATCTGCAAGGAAGCCAATGTTATCCCAATCTACAAGAACGGCAAGGATAGAAAGAAAGCTTCCAGCTATCGCCCTATTAGTCTCACTAGCTGTGTGGTCAAGACAATGGAGAGGATAGTTAACAAGAGACTCATGTGGTACCTTGAGACATAAAACCTCCTATCCAAGGAACAAGCAGGATTCCGACAGTTCAGATGCACAGAGGACCAGGCAACATACCTCGCTCAGGAAGTTGAGGATGCATTCCAAGGCCAGAATTTAGTTTTTGCAACCTGGATAGACCTCCAGAAGGCTTTTGACAAAGTCTGGACTGATGGGCTGCTGGTCAAGATGCAACGATGCGGAATTGCCGACAAGATACTCCGATGGACCAAATCCTTCCTACACAATCGCAGAGCCGGAGTACTTGTTGATAACCAGAAGAGCAAGAAATTCCTCATCCGACACGGTGTTCCTCAAGGAGGAGTGATCTCGCCTACGCTGTTCCTCATCTTCATCGATGACTTGCTTGCAGAGCTCCCAAAAGGTATCAAAGCAGCACTCTATGCTGACGACTTGGTCATGTGGTGTGTTGAAGAACATGCAACGACTGCCACATACAGAATGCAGATGGCCGCAGACAAGCTCACAGCATGGGCAGAAGACTAGTGCATCTCTATTAATAAGGAGAAGTCGTCAACCACACTCTTCACACTTTCCACCAAACAGAAAGCTGGAACCATCAAAGTCGGTGGAACTGCCTTGAAGACGGACAACGAGCCAACATACTTGGGGGTGACATTTGACAGACGGCAGACATGGAAGCCACATATCCAGAAAGCAGAGGCCAAAGCCAAGCGCAAGCTTGCAATCCTTCGGAAGCATGCTGGCACCACATGGGGTGCCAATGATCACATCCTGAAGACTATATACCAAGGTGTGGTCAGGCCTCACCTGGAATATGGATCCACCGCCTGGACATCATCAGCCAAGACCAACCAACAGACACTCGACAAGGTTTAGAACAAGGCTCTCAGGCTGATCACAGGTGCAATGAAGAGCACTCCAATCAAGGCCAAGGCCTGTATTACTTCCATCCAGCCACTGCAAGAACGTCGCGACACAAGAATGCTTCTACAGACAGAGAAGTTTCGATGTCAGGAAGAACAACCGATGAAGCAGAGAGTTGAGGCACTAACGAAGAATCGTCTAAAGCGAAGCAGTTTCATCCACCAGTCCAAGAAGCTTGCTCGAAAGCACAGCAGCCATCTCCCAGCCAAGACATTGCCTCCAACGCCATTTCTATCCAAGCCATGGTTGACTAGCGATGAATCCAAGGTTACCATCTGTAGTACAATCCCATACATGACATCCAGAGATAGACAACATGATGACGTCAAACGTGCCCTCACACTAGCACACATCGACAAGAGTTATCCTGGAGAAGCATGGCTACAAGTCTACACAGATGGTTCAGCCACAAGAGTAGTAGCAAACGGAGGAGCAGGCGTGTATGTCCGACACCCAGATGGACACACACAGTCAGTTGCTCTACCTACTGGAGTACACTGCAGCAACTATGGGGCAGAAGTACAGGCCATTGAAACAGCAGCATCTCTAGTACACAACACTGTGGAGTGTGCCCAGGTTGTCTTCCTGACTGATGCGCTCTCAGTTCTGGATGCCCTGTCTAACAACAAAGAACCCCACCTGATGGAAGCCCTTCGAACAGTCAGCGTAACTAAAGGAACTGTCCTCCAGTGGGTACCTGCACACATAGGCATTCCTGGCAATGAAGCCGCTGACCAGCTTGCCAAGCAAGGTTCTACCGAGAGGCAACCAGACAAAGATTTGACTTACAAGGAGAAATGCACCATAATCAAATCTGCATCAAAGCCAACAGTCGAGAAGGATGACTACCACCTTCTCACCAGACAGGAGCATGTCACGATATTCCGGCTTAGAACAGGGCATAACCGCCTGAACTTCCATATGTGTCGGAAGCTTGGACTAGCTCCATCAACTGCCTGCAGCTGCAAAATAGGGGACCAGACTGCAGAACACATCCTCCAGGAGTGTACCAATCGTCATGGGCTGAGGAAAACAACCTGGGCAACAGATACTTCTCTCCAGACGAAGTTACATGGGAGGATCTGAGGAGGACGGCCCATTTCGTGTTTGCTGCCGGCTTGTCCATGTGATTCGCGAACGACAAGAAGAAGAAGAAGAAGTACTGGTAGATATATGTGGTGTTGTTTACCGATTTGTTCAGATAATGCTAAACACGTTTGTTTACTTTGATATTTCAATTCACATAGTGGTTTATTAAATTATTTTGTTTACAATAATATTGCTGAACACGTGCTTTTTGGGGTGTTTTTTTTTAAGAAAACGTGATTGATTTTCCATAGGTCTTTTATTCTTGTTAATCATACATGTATGTTGATATATAGTCGGTATTAAAAGCTCACCAGGGCTTAATATGTTACAGACGGATCTGTAGTCCAGTGGTTAAAACGTTGCACTGGTAATCCAGGGATCGCAGATTCGATCCCCGTCTGACCCTAATAAAATTAACAGTCTTTCAGATGGGACATTAAACCGAGGTCTCGTGTCGGTGCTGTACACCGTGCACGTAAAAGAACCAGAGGAGATTCTGGAATGGGTCTCTGTCTGTATCATTGCATAATCCTACAAAATTCTAAAATGACTAATCTCTTTGGGAGGCGTCGCTTATATGGGCAACCGGTAGCGACGATAAATAAACGTAAGCACACAATATTGTTGATATATATAGTTGGCGTTGTTTACATACCTTATACCCCACGATGGTTCACTGTATAGTAATATTGGTATTCTTGATAAAGTAGAAACTGGTATTGTATCTATTTTTGAGATAATGTTGAACACATTTGTTTACTACGATATGCCAATGCCCATAGCGGTTTATTAACTTATTTTGTTTAGAATAATAGTGCTGAAAACGTGTTTATGTTTTTATGAAAACGTGTTTATGTTTTTAGGAAAACGTGTTTGATTTTCAATAGCTCATTTACATTTGTTCTTCATATATATTATATGTTGATATAGTGTCGGTTACAGAAGCACATCAGAGATCAATATGTTAATTGTAAAAAGTGTTGCCGACTTAAAATAAAAGTTATCTTATATTATCTTTTTTACAAACGATGTTCTTAGCATGCCATAGCCAAGCTTATCTTGTCATTTACACCAGTAGTTGGCAACACGATTAAAATAGAATAACTAGAATAAAGGAAGTGTATATCTATGGGAATACACAAGTATCGCTTGTAATATCGAGGAAACACCAACTATCACGTGACAGGTAGATGTATGTTTTAATATATATGCACCTTATATACCAATGACAAATCACAATTTACATCTCAGGCGTCCTGGTAAGACTGTTGTCGATGTTAATCCAAAAGATTGCGAATTGCACCAAGCCAAAGACGACCCAGTGTGTCCATCCGGACAGTATTACAGGCACGGACGAACACCCAGGTAGAACCACCAATCTATATTAAGCCAGATTGATAGCTTTCTCGCTTGTGGTCTTTGACCCTACAGCTGTTAGGGGCACGTTATTTGATGTCAACGACATGATTCGCTTAGGCCACGGATTCAATCCCACCCATCATTAATTGCACACAGCAGCAATTAAACCTGCGCATGTATGACATCATAAATTTCGAAATGGCCGACTCTATGATATGATTATTTGTTAGTTTATACAAATTTATTTGCGCTCGCTTGCGAAACAAGTTCCTTCAATTTATATTAATCACTCTCGAGACCTCATTCCTGATGGAATACATCGCCATGAAGGAGAGAGAAGAGACAATGTGGAATTTAAATGCCTTGCACAAGGGCACACTCGTAACGGCTCCAGCGGTGCTCGAACTCCGGACCTTTTGCACCTGAAGCGAACGCGAATCCACTGCGCTATCACGACTTCCACTATAGATGATTATTTGTATTTATTACAATTTATCTTTACTATTAGATATATGTATGATGCTTAAAAATTCCTGTCGGTGCATGTGTAGTTTAAGTAGTGAGGCTTTGGTCGCAATATTCATTTGTCGAGTTGAAAACTTGTAACTTCTTGTCAGCTACCACGACGTCAGCCGCCGCTGCTAACACTACGGCTACCACTGTAGCAACTAACACTACACGTAAGGCTACATATCTCACTCTACAAGTGTTTAGTCTCCGACAATACATTTATGTCGTGATTCTAACTTTATAGGGTCAAAATAACAAATTTAAGTACACTAGTATATATCATATTTGTTTCGTTCAACTACATGAGTAACTTTAAACCTGTCATCGAAACACTGTGTCGTACTTGTTTATGTTTTGTTTGGCTGTCCGATTAGCGCAGTGGTTAGCGCGCTCGCTTCTCACCAATGAAACCCGGGTTCGATCCTCAGACCGGGAGGTTTTAATCTTTATTAAAGTCTCATCTATGTACATACATGTAATACAAACACAAATGTAAATAATCAGATTAAAAGTACATAGCCATTCTGAATAGAATTATAAGAGACATATTGCAACAAAACATATCACATTATAAAATCCCACACTACTATTAGTTAATGCTTATTTACATTCTAAAGCCAAGAAACAGTTTCTAATTTATATTTAAATACGAAATAAAACAAAATGGTATAAAACACTAAATCGAAAAACAAGCACTAGTGCGCTATTAAGAAATATTTTACAAAATCAGTTATCACCCAGGATCAGATCGAGAATGACCTAATTAACAGCTGCTTCTTGTAGTCTGTAAAAATCATAGATATATAGTAATTAACACAAAAAAGGGCATTATTTACAAAGGTAAAAGTAACGACGCTGTAGTATATTAAAACAGGTTTTGGCACAAAGTCTTATCACTGATTGATTACTGAATAGAAATAGAAATTGATCACGTTTTGTCATATTACAGAAATTATGGTCAGCTAATATTGCCTTCTGCAATAGTACAGTTCTTAGATCATTATATATGGCACATTCCAATAAAACGTAATGTTCATCTTCTATCACATTACAAAAAGGACATTTACGATCGTCTAATCCTAAATTCTCATACCTTCCGGTTTCTATACGGATTGGTGCAACACCGCATCTAAATTTACTAAATGCCGACCTGTGTCGTGTAGGTAAAATCATTTTACAATATTCCTCAGGTTCAAATACATGCTTAAACTTACAATACGTTCTTAATTTGTTACGACCTCGTCCAGTAGTACCATGAATGCTATTTATAGAGGCATACCAATCTGTTATATATTTGTTCATACCAACTTTTCCCACACATTCGACACAATGAGGCTTAGAAATTGGAGCATATAAGTTACAAAATTCTGCAAAATCAATATCCGTAAAATGTTTCTTAACAAAATAGAACCAGTTTTTACAGGAAGCAGATTTCTCGTTTGCCCAAAGTGCAATTCGTTTGTTCAATCTCGAGTTATTTGTATTGGAAATTCGTACCCAAAACGTAGAAACTGTTTTCCATTGACGGACAATGGGAGGTTGCCAACCCATTTCACCGGGAACGGCTGCATTGGGTGTATACTTGCCGACATCAAGATAAAACCGCATAGCATTGTTTTGGACAGCATTTATACAAGGAAAGGATTTATACCCCCATATTGAGGCACCATAAGCAATTACAGGCCAAACAACAGTGTCGTATAGCTTGGTGAATACATTATACGGTACCCCCTCCCGAAATTTTACATTTAGCTATCAATAATCCTAACGCACGACTTGCACTCTGAGCAACCATCTTAGCTGTAACATTAAAATCTAGGTGTTCCTGAAGAACAACACCGAGGTATGTATATCTGTCAACAACGGATAACTGTTCATTTCCACATTTAAATATATGCTCACACATCGCCCGGCTATCTGGACGGAAATGCACTATCTTACTCTTATCGGCATTAATTGACATGTCCTTAAGACAACACCAATCGTTCAGAGCATTTAGCAAAATTTGTAAGTCATATTCATCTTTAGCTAGTAAAACAATGTCATCAGCATATAGTATGCAAACCTTTTCATTATCTATATTAATACCAATATCAAAGGACTTAAGATATACAGCTAGGTCATTGATATATAAATTAAACAACAAAGGTGATAACACACAGCCTTGTCTCAATCCACAATGAACATTAAACCAGTCTGTTTTAAATGAGTTAATTCTAACACAAGAGGCGACAGATGAATAGAGTGACTTTATGGCTAGAACCATTTTACCAGAAATAACTATATCATTTAATCGTGTCCATAATTTAGAACGATTAATGAAATCGTAAGCTTTACGGAAGTCTATAAAAGCTGCATAAGTACATTGCTTAAGTTTCTTTCGTGTTTCAACTAAATTAACTAAAGACGAAATTTGATCGGAAGTGCTTCTCTTCTTACGGAAACCATTCTGTTCATCTGCCAAAATGCCATTGTCTTCAACCCAAGAACTCAATCTATCATTCAATATATTACAGTATATCTTGTATGTTGTACAAGCTAGAGAAATGCCTCTATAAGACATGGGGTCTGTACGATCAGCTGTTGTACACTTTGGAATTGGATTAATAATACATATATTCCATAATGATGGAGTAATACCATTCTCAAAGCATATATTATATAAGGCATGCAGAAACAATATAGTGGCATCATTTTTTAATACTTCCGATGGAAGTTCGTCTACTCCACAAGCTTTACCACATTTGACCTTATCTACGGCCTTCTTGACCTCTAACAAAGAAATATGTTCATTAAATGGTACACCATCAATATTATTACTATTTTCAGTAGCCACGGGCTCACTTACACTGTCTTTGTTAAATAAAGAACTGAAATCATTCTTCCACTTAAATAGAACATCATCGACACAAGTAGAAGTAGACCCATCTTCTAATGTAACTTTCATCGGTAATTGCTTACTCTTACAATTACCTACGCCAATTTTCCCAATCGACTTCCAGAACTTAGTCTGGTCCACATTACAGTCTGTTAGAAGTTCGTTTTGCATGGAATACCAATAAAATCGTTTAGCCTTTTGTACTTCCCGATCAAAAGATTTACGTGCTTGAACATATTCAGTTTTGAATTTTAATTTAGCATTACGATGGGAACAATTTAACCATCTACCTTCCAAAATGCATAGATTAGACCATAAGTTAGTTAAATTTTCACTCCACCAAGATTTACCAGGTTTACGCTTTTTATTCCTGCACCCACTCTTTATAGTTTTGAAAGGAATATCTTTATACATGTTTTGGTTCACTACATTACACCAGTCTTCATATACGAGATCAATATCATTCTGCGAACGAAAACCTTGTTCTAGTTTTTGAATGACGTTATTTATCTGTAACACAGCAAAAGGACTATTCATGAAATAATTATTTACATTACTAATATCAAATCTATCATAAGACGTAGCCTCATTTGAAATATCTTTCGTATAATATGAACTGGTAATCACTAACAATATTCCATGACAGCAATGAATGATCTGGTATACAAGTTGGTGCTAAGACCCGGATATCACCAGATGTATTTATTAGTTGTGATGTTAAAACAACCTCAAAATCAATCATGTTACATAAATTACCATGAGTAGCAATACAGTAATCAACAACAGACGACCCCTTAACAGACACGGAGGTAAAATTATTCGAAGAACCTCTACCATTAAGCATACACATATTTGTGTTTATCAAGAAATCAATGAACAGTTCTCCATAAAAGTTAGTTGTGAAATCTATAATGTTACGAGGCGGTATATTATCTACGCCCGCAATAAAGTCGTCCAATCCCCCACATCGACTGTTGAAATCCCCACATACATATATCATACCATCATTCTGAAAAGCATAGATATCTGTCAAAAGGCAATCATAAAAGGTGTTTACGTTAAAATAGCGAGATGAATTTTCTGGTGGCAAGTAACAGACACATGGCATCAAGGTGAACTGCTCAAACTTGTGAACCATTTTGAGCCAAACGATACCTTCATGTGAATCACTCAAAATAGAAATATCAAAAATATCACATAGTGTATCTTTAATTAAATCCAACACCACCAGAACCTGACCTGGCATTTCTATGAATATGTTTCCGGTTATGACCGAACCAGCGGTAACCTTCAACAGTTAAAACATTATCATCTATTAAATGAGTTTCAGCTAAATCTAATATATCAAAGTTATACTGTAAAATACAAGAAGATCTTAATAAAAAATTATCAGAATCAGGATTCATATTAAAGCCACGAACATTCCAAAAACCGGCTTTATATTAATTACGACCACCACGCCGTCCACCTCCATTCCTTCTATTGTAGTGCCTGCCACGACTGTCTACTCTGTTCCAACCGTCGCGATTACCACCACGGTTTCCACCGTAACTTGGCCCTCGATCACTACCTGAGTAAGAGTCACGTTCCCGATCCGATGACCGATGATTCATTTGCTCACGTGGTCTATCACTATTTACTCGTACAACACGAGAGCCTCTAACCGTAAAATCATGTTGTTTCATGGCACTTAAGATGGTGCGAAAGTTATTAGCCATAAGTCTGTCAATATGTGATTGGTCATGGTGAATGAAAACATCCTTGTATTGACGACTATCACCCAGGTTAGACTTTTTCACCATCACTTTTCGATGTGAGCTGATACGGTGGTCGCCATATTTGACAGGTGAGTTTTCTACTCGGGTACTCCGCCCCCCCCCCCCACACACACACGAATAACCACATACACGGATTAATCCGCACCAAGGACAGTGATTAATATAAGTATATTAATATAAGCACGTTGCCTCTTCTCTCCCTCATGGCGATGGATTCCATCAGGAATGAGGTCTCGAGAGTGATTTATATAAGTTGAAAGAACTTGTTTCGCAATCGAGCTAAAATAAATTTGTATAAACTAATTAAGTTGTTAAAACTTGCTTAGCAATTGTTGTAAAATAAATAAAGTTTAAACTTTTAAATATTTTGTTTGCAGCAAGCGGAAGTCCAGGACAACATGTAACTTCCGGTTCCGTTCCAGTGATCGTGTGAATGATTGTTATTGCCGTCCTTACATTGCTGAATAACTAACTCCGGATACCACTCAAATAAATCACTGTACACAGTACTACCATCTTCACATAAAGTCATGCTTCAAACTTTTAATGAGCTTTTCGGGGTAAACAGCCCGTATCATGTTTTCTTTCACAACTGTTATGTTAAATTCTGTCACATAGATGCTACATTTTGAAATAATTGGTGAACGTAAGTCATTTAAGTAATGCAACATTTCTCTCCCTTTTTATTTGCATTTCCATAATAAAATGAAAGTCATCTTCAATTTAATGTGTACAGCATTCACATTTTATTTGTATTGTGTGTACGCCACCTTACATTATCGATAGTATATCTACGCTCGAATCATCTTTGTACAAATTGAGAGTTAATTTTTTGAACATACATTTAACCTAGTACATTCTCTCCATGAAAGGAATATCATATCAACGTTTATAAGCAGAATCTCACATATCTAGAATCTACTGTTAACATCTTTTTATATAAATTTGCTTTTATGCTTGAATTCAATTAGCATGTTTATATGTGTCATGTTAATTCGCGATCATATATTATGCTTACGACAAAGTTTTATCTCATTTATTCATGTAATGTGAATTGAGGGAAAGAAATATGTATTGCATGGTATTTTATTGAAAATATCAAACCGTAGTTGCTTTTACGGAGTTAGTTAAGCTTAAAAAGTGAAGAGATGTGATCACTAAGCTCACAAAATTACCGTCATACACGTCGATATAACAACATATTCTTACGATGAAAGGCTCCTACCGAAACATGAATGTTCGAATGAATATTATGCAATTAAACCTCAGTCTTTCGATATGTGTTCGTTTGTCGGTGCACCAACTGGTCGCAGTACGGTCACTATGTGTTACTATCAACTATTCGCAGTACGGCCACTATGTGTTACTATCAACTATTCGCAGTACAGTCGATACAATGTTATACAGTGATTCTCTTTGCTAGATAGTTATCTACGATGAAGAAAGTGATATGGTTTACAAAGTAAATCACATTGGCCTACAAGTATACTACTACTGACAAATGACTGTGTGCTGATTATTTTGTATTTTGTATTTGAACACAGAATAGATGACGTTTAGTTTTTGGTTACACATCGTCTAATCAACGAATCAGAAGAACACTTCAAATAGGTTATTGCATAGTGTACTACAATTCAACTTGTGTTACGAACATAATAGTTGAAATCGAAATGTAAATCGCTCCTTAAATAAACAAGTTATGCGAATTTCAAATAATGGCAGCCATTTTGAATAAGCTGTGTTGTTGTGACGTAATGGATATACACACGGGCACCTTTTGTTCGTGAAAAAAATGATAAAATTGTTATTTGTATATACATATGTTACAGACTAACATACAGCATGCAAACATGGTAAATATTTGTGTTGACTACGTGAGTAATTTGATTTTATTCCTAAAAGTTTGTGACATGGATAATCCAAAATGGCCACCTTCCATTACACGTGTATTCTAGTTGGCATAACTCCGTTATTCAAATTGGCACTATCAAAATGCTTTCATCGTTTTAAATGATTCAAGAATCTAAAACATGTAGCATAAAGTTGGTTGATTGTTTTCACTGAACTAATAATGGTTTTAGGTAACCATTGTATAGTACTAGTATCAACCATAGTGTGACTTGGTATACCACAGGTGTTTGAAATCTCACTAATATAATATATAATATATATAAAACAGTGCTAGCGTTACCCCCACCACCTATCAATAGTGAGTGGCATTTAAAGTCCACACTGCCTCTTCTCTCCCCCTCGTGGCGATGGATTACATCAGGAATGAGGTCTCGAGAGTGATTTATATAAGTTTAAATAACTTGTTTCGCAATCGAGCTAAAATAAATTTATTATCAATAGTGACGAACGTCTTCTTAGACAAATCTAATAAAAGCAAAACTTTCATTATTATTTTTCGAAACTACATGTTATAAATGTCTATGGAATTATTGAAGCTTCAACATCCTGTGGCTATACGTCATTACTTGATAGTAATTATGTAATTTACTTGTTGATTAATAATAATTACATGTATGCATGTCCTTTTACAAATAAATAGCATCATTTTACAACACTATCAAATGTTACTGTTGTTGTATTTTGAAATGTCCTATTCAATACAGCTGCTCATAACTTGTTTTCCTTGTATTATTTTCTTTGGATGCATACTGTTTCTACCATACAGAAGAGTTCGCGCATTTTATACACATTTAGGTTGGCTTAATAGCGAAACAAGTTCGTACACCTTTAGATTAATCGTTCTGGAGAGTTCATTCATGGTTCATTTGTACAATATATTGATTTCCAATAGTTGAGAAGACAACTCATTTGTCCGTTAAATATGTCACTTTTAGAGCAATGGATGTACAATATACTGAATTCCAACAGTTGAGAACACAACTTATTTGTCCGTTAAGTGTGCCACTTTTAGAGCAATGGATGTACAATAGATTGAATTCCAACAGTTGAGAACACCAACTCATTTGTCCGTTAAATATGTCACTTTTAGAGCAATGGATGTACAATAGATTGAATTCCAACAGTTGCGAAGACAACTCATTTGTCCGTTAAATGTGTCACTTTTAGAGCAATGGATGTACAATTTCCATCATGTCTTAAAAGCGGAAACTTTATCATTTTATTTTATTTATATCCCGTCTGACCCTAATAAAATGAACAATCTTTCAGATGGGACGTTAAACCGAGTTCTCCGTGTGTCGGTGCTTTACACCGCGCACGTAAAAGAACCAGAGGAGACTCTGGAATGGGTCTCTCTCTCTCTCTCTCTGTATCGTTGCACTATCCTCCAAAAATCTAAAATGACTAATCTCTTCAGGAGGCGTCGCCCATATGGGCAACCGGTAGCGACGATAAATAAACGTAAAACACACTTTTATTTTACGTTGTATATTTAAATCTTGTAAACACATATTCGTGTCTGTATTCAGAAGGTGGACACATAATCACTCAATTAAGCGACACCGTGGAAAGATTGGTTCCTTTCGATAATATGCAAGTCCTACTGGGTTAAAACTGTTGATGATGATATTTCGACTTATAACCATGTGGACGAGCATTCCAAGTGATTATTAATTCGTGTTAATAGTGTAGATGTGCTGGATGTTGTTTAATATAGAGGTCTTTTGTAGTGGCTGATGCCAGTGCGATAAAACGTGACATCTTGAAGCGGCTTCTTCTTCCTCTCCAGGGTGCCAAGTCCTGAGGTTTTGAATACGGTTCCTTCTAGGGTCCCTCTCATCCCGCAGCAGCAGGTATATAAACGGAGCTGACAGTTAGACATGTCGTCGTCTAAGACGCTACAGTTTCAGTCCATACCTCCACCAGCGTGTGTCCTTTGTTGCAAAATCGACAACCAGACGATCCCATTATCCTACGCTGCTGCTGTGAGATATGTGTTAGTGTATATTTATAGTGTGTATAGTGTAAATATATTCCCTTGCTGACCGCTTCACGATATGCATAGGCACAGCTCGCAGCAGCAGCTTACGAATCCGGGATATTGCTACAAGGAACACATGCTCCAACATCGGTGTACTACATATGGGGTGGAGGTGCGGACATACCATGGAATAAGGAACTGAAAACTAAATAAACATAACAAACAGCATACACGCATACATTTCCAACAACCTCCAATTTCTCTAACTAAAACAAAGCCATATTAAAGATAACCAAGAGCACGACTATGATTTATTTCCATCGGCCTTATTAGACTGTTGCTTCCAACTTTGTCGGAAATGATAATTGCATGTCATATATAAACATACATGTTATTACATGATATACAGGTATTACGGATTCGTGGATTAGTGTCCGTCCTAGATTATAAACAGGTTATATTCGGTATAATAATAATATTGATAATAATATCAAAGACTTCATTTATTGAGATAACTCGGAACAATTAAACCAATCTACCATGAGGCCAGCAACACATTCAAACATGACATAGCACAATGAAGTATTTGTATGTGAACCTGGTATGTAGTTGGCTATATACTGTACCACTGGTGACACACGATGATCCTAGTGGCGATCACTCACTATTAAAGAATACAGCAACACAACATACAATATGTACAACAATTTACTTATACAACAATACGATGAAATATTTATAGATGCAATGACTCAAAAAATGCAACAGTTGAATCTAGCACGTGCACTGAGTTAACTGCCGGTTTCGGCTGAATCCACGTTCATTATAAGTCTCTACTGGCTGTACCTACGATAATGAACAAGTGCTTGAAGTTTGGTAGGTAGGTTAATATTTTGATACTCATGTCCTAGTCTATATGTACGCTATCATGCTTCCCAATTCATTATGGGTATGTGGTGACTCCGTGTCTAGCTCCGGTCTGCAGCCCCACTTATTTACGTTCTGTGACGTTCGTCCTTCAATTCCTCCTGTTGAGTTCCGGGTATGTGGCGACTCCGTGCTAGTTCCGGTATACAGCCCCACTTATTCACGTGCTCATTGCCGTTGGTGATGTGTCGTCGCCCATCTAGCGAGTATGTGGTGACTCCGTCCTTCGACAGTTGCCCCACTCATTGGCACGTCTACCTGGCTAGCAGTGGTATATCAACCTCCTAGGTTGCGAGCGGCTACAATATACGTATGCCAAATTAAGTGATAGTTCACTTAATGTTATATTGCATGTTCCAACCATTGACTTCATCAGTCTATTCCACAAGTTGTAGTACCAGCTGATACCTCTGATTAACATTCAAATATCCAATATAAAATGATTTGTTATATGTATCAATGATATAAATGTATCGTTGAGTAGTGTGATCATTAACATTGATCATTAACAAATACGTTACTGGATCAAAACAGTTCCATCACCTGATTATGATTATACACATAGTAAGTTATATCATGTAAGCATTAACAGGTATCGTACACCCATCATTCCGGTTAGTGGCCTGGTACATTTACAGCTAACGGACGGATGTCGTATCGTACAACAGACGGATGCCGTATCATCCCGTGATAATTATACCATATACATTCATGACAGCATCAAGTCAATAACAGTTTAACCAACAACGTCGATTCATTCAAAGTACACACCATTACATGACGTAGACTCCTATATTCACAATTAACTTGTTTCACAATCGAGTGAACTAAACGTCGATACTAAACAACAATGTCAATAATTTAATCTGACTGTAACCTCGTCAATACCAGTTGTACCAAAGAACCATGTTTCGCAATCGAGCGAACTTAAACTTGTATAAACACAGTTTAGTATTTAAATAAAATACCGTAGAACGACAATGTGATAACATAATCCACTTACTTAGTATCTCTAACTTAAGGTTCATCTGTGAATTTTTTTAAAAGAAGCTAATTTCAACTGATTTGGGTAGGTATGGGTATGGACAACTACTAAAAAAAAGTAAGGAGGGATAGAGGTTGGGGAAACCTTTTTTATTATAGGTCAAAGGTCATTGACCTCTGCCTAAATCAATACATTGTATTTCAGCAACACAATATGGTATATAGATGATCTTGGTGTCAAAATGCACAGGATTACGAACGAAGATGACATAGAATAATTACAGACCCATGGAACCAATTCCTGACCTCCGAAAATGAGGTCAAAGGTCAATAATAGACGTCTTATCACTAAATATCATATCAAATATCATATGGTAACAGTAACAGAATTATACCAAGATACAAACTAAATATGAAATGGAGGAAGTCGTGATAGCGCAGTGGATGCGCGTTCGCTTCAGGTGCGAAAGGTCCGAAGTTCGAGCCCCGCTGGAGCAGTTACGATTGTGCCCTTAGGCAAGGCATTTAAATTCCACGTTGCCTCTTCTCTCTCCCTCGTGGCGATATATTCCATCAGGAATGAGGTCTCGAGAGTGATTAATATAAGTTGTAATAACTTGTTTCGCAATCGAGCTAAAATAAAGTTGTATAAACAAAAACAAAATGAATTCTTCACCACCAAAATACGAGATTAATGGTCAAAATAAGCCGGGGGGGGGGTAAAGTTCATTAGTGCGACATATTTTCTGTATGTAAAGTATATGTGAATCGCTACCAATATCTTCTTCTGCATCTATGCTATATGTTCCATTATCGCAATGCCCACAGCACAATCCACATGCAGATACACACGACATGCGAGCTTTTATGTAGCTGCATATCATTGTTTGACATTGCCTCTCCCCTTCCTTGCAGTTGCAACAAATTACTTTCAGAAGGTTGTCTGGCGCCTTACCAACAGATAGCATTTTTTTATCTAAGTTTTCTGTTGGAATCTAACTCCAATCCTCTTCCTTTGGGATCAAGAATAGAGGTGTCAAGATGCTTCCATACCACAACTTGAAGATGGACACGAAGAGAATGTTGAGCTGTTGCATCTTCCGTTGGTGATAGGCGGTCAGGATCGAGTGTGCCCTTGGCTGCTTGCTTCTTGAACTTTGAGACTCTTCTAGGGGAGTATACCCACAGCCATATGTGATATACATGGCTTTTAATCCAGCTGTTCGAATTATGGAGTCGGTTGAAGTGGGACTTGTAAATGCAGTAATGACACTGGTGGGAAATCTGCATTTGTAGAGAGCACATTTGGTATGTCCATGAATACACGAAACAGTGTCATTTCCAGACCAGCCATACTTGAAGAGGAACTCTTCTTTGTCTCCGATGTGTATTGCTAGAGATGTCGTAAAGACCACCACAATCTGCTTGTAAATACAAATTAGTACAGTGGATAGGCCTATGATAGCAGAGCAATATCAAAATATCAGTGTCCTGGGCGACAACAACAACTGGGGATTTAAAACTTGCGACCAAGTCCATTGCAGACCTAACAATCAGCGTGTCACCATTATCATTTGCTTGGCGTACAGTGATATTGTGGCTTGCCATCTCTGCAGATATCATCATGATTAAGGCTCCTTTGTTCTTCTCATTTGCCAGGAAAACCTCTCTGTCACATGATATAGTCAATTCTGGTGTGACAATCATGTCCGGAGAAACCTTCTTCCCAGTCATCCGCCGCATATGTTCATGGTCTATCGTTGATGATTCCTCCCCGTAGCCATCAAACACTACAGTAGCATCCTTGAATTTGTTGTCAACATATCTGATATATGTATCAACTATAGTCTTGATCGTTGCACCGCTGGACCACTTTACCTGATGAAGTAGCCACCCTCCATCAACAACATGCATCTTGCTGTTTATGTCCACGTCAAGTTTTGTAGCTGTTTCCTTGAGCATCTTGCCAAATGCATGCTTTTTGTGTTTTCTCATCATGCGATCCATTGTGAAGAGAGATGTTGGGACCGGGGTCAGCTCAAATTTGAACATGTGTTCGATTTCTTCATCTCTCTCTGCCATGAAAATCAGTATATAGAAAAGAAGGGTATTTTCGATGTAGATCTTCTTGTCGCCTACCGTTACTTTCTTCTGAAGTTCAGCAAGATTTTTGCATTTCTTTGCTGTCTTCATGCGGTGACTCATTATCAAGATACTTTTGCATTGCATGGCCTATCCTCACTACATCATCACAGTTGACAATTGACTTGTCGGTAGTTATTACTCCACTAGACAGCGAAGTAATGGTGTTGGGGTCTTTTACTTGAAATGAAAAATGAAATATTATTGTACATAGCTAAGATGTTCCACAAATAGTAACTGAAATGTGGAATGATTTCTGTGCTACTATCAGTAAATGAAACAGATCTATACTAACCTCTATGAAGGGGTTATGAGTTGAAAACCATGCAGAAATCAACTTGACGTGCTGGCTGTCTTTCTCCAGACGCTTTGTCCCAAGGTAGCTGTGGGTCCTCTTACTCTGTTTTCCACCAATCATTTCTTTCATCAGGTCCCCCAGAAGCTTGAGATGTGAAAACGTACCAGTCCATACTTTCACAGAGCTCTCGTTGAGCATTCTTCCTCTTGCTAAGCCTCCATTTGAGTGTCTCTTCGATTGTCTGGTCAGAACATTGTCCAGAAAATTGCTCATCGCTGTAGCGTGTTGTGTGATTCCCCTCCACGAAAGCTTCATACACCTGCAAATGAAAAGAACATCCTTAAAATGTATCTCACCTATTGGGAGTAGTATGGAAACATAAGAAGACTAAAATATGTAGATGTGTGCAATGAGAGATGATGCCAGCTCAAACATGGAAAGAGGGCAAGAGGACAGCCACCTCACTAAATACTACTTCGAACTCAAAATAGAATATACAGGATTAAGTTGGCATGATTTACGACAAATTAAAGGTGGATATACAGATTTGAAATGCTTTTGCAGAAGTCCGACATTCATGAAAACACATGCTTCCAGATAATAAATTTATTTACAATAAGATCGCATTGAGTTTACATATACTAACCTGAGGATATTATTCTGGAAGTCTAAGCATCTCTTGCAAGTACACGCGTCAAATTTGGCATACTGCCCATGTCCAACTGTGGCAATTGTATCAATCATGCTAGAAATGGCAGTCAGCTGTCCATGCCAATCATGGAGTCTTTCTGCCAATATGAAATATTGTGCTGTTCTTACAAGCTGGTGGTGCAGAACCCACATATTTGCAGTTCTTGACATTTCCTGCAAGTCGTTGAGTCTCTCATCCAGACTTTCGCTGTCACTTTCACCCACCATGTGTTTCACCAGCGCGGCATCTGTTAAGAAGTGTGCTCTCAGGTCCTTTGAGTATGATGCACCTTTCAGGATGTACTGGACTGTAATAGGTCAAACCACTGCCTTCCATGATGTAGCCAATGCAGCCAAGGTAACTCTTCAGGAAGTGAAATCCTCCAAGTCTCACAACAACTTCTAACTTCTGATCCTTAACAATTTGAGATGCCTTGATGAACAGAGGCAAATCAAAGGTAATTTCCCCCTCCCCCTCTGCTCTTGGAATAAATAATAACCCCCATATCCATCACGTAAGTTGAAATTAACCTCTTCGGTTGGTTTTGCTCATTTTTATATAATATGGTATGTTTCCTGTTATAAATATGACATTTTAGCGATAAAACAGCTTTTTTTACCTTTGACCTCATTTTCAGAGGTCAGGATTTGGTCCCAAGGGTCAATAATTATCTTATGTCATCTTCTTTTGTAATTCTGTGCATTTTGACACCAAGATAATCTATATACTAATATATCATGTTTTGTTGCTGAAATATTATTTTTAGTGATTTAGGCAGGGGTCAATGACCTTTGACCTCTAATAAAACAATTTCCCCAACCCCTATCCCCCTTACTTTTTTTTGGAAGTTTTCCATACCAATACCCACCAAAATCAGTTGAAACTAGCTTCTTTATATTTTTTCACAGATTGGCTAATATATGGCTAATTTAGGGTTACAAACTTTTAAACCGCTGGTTTTATATTTCTGACCAAGACGTTTGCTACCGTGTCGCTCTATTCTGTCTATGTTGTCTGGTACAATATCTCAGTCGTGTGGAGTTTTTATCAGTCGTCGTCACGCCATAACATATATACATTTAACACGGGCTTTACATGGAACTTTAATCAGCTAATTATTTGGTGGCTAACTGTAAGGCCCTGACATGTGGTTTTGTAGCAATCATTTGCACACAAATTGGATCAACTAATTTTACCCTGGCTGTTATGAGCCGTGAAACGTTTTAACGGATTCCCCTGTGATATGCATGACGTTTGGTGTATAGTACAATATCGTACGTACACTTAAACTTACCCTATAAACTTAAACCGTGTATCGCTGACCAATATTCTATATTGGCAATAAAACCTTGTTATATATAATGGGCCATTGAGGCCCCGACATAGGGTTAAATACTAAGTTATTCAAGAGTCATTTTGTGACAACTGGGAAATCAGCAGACGAATAGTAAGACGGTTCACAATGAGCAAGTGAATGTCGTGATTGGGTTGTGATAGCGCGTTCGCTTCATGTGCGAAATACCCGGAGTTCGAGCCCCACTAGAGCCGTTACGATTCTACCCTTATGCAAGACGTGTACATTCCGCGCTTCCTCTTCGCTCTCCCCCTGCCGATGGATTCCATCAGGAATGATAATTAATTTGTATTAATGAACATGCTCGCTCAACGCCCAGAGCTCAGAAATGTCTACGATTACTATAACTTCGACGGTGTTATTCATCGAAACACGTAATACATAAACATTTATTAACACGAGTGAAACTACGAATGTGTGTAGTGTGAATACATTAGTTAAAACGATCATTTAGATAAAATCAGTATAAAGTCCAACTTGTCTAAGATGCGTAAATTTAGTTTATGCAAATTTATTTTAGCTCGATTGCGCAACAAGTTCTTTCAACTTATATTAATCACTCTCGAGATCTCATTCCTGATGGAATCCATCGCCATGAAGGAGAGAGAAGAGGCAAATTAGTAAATGCGTAAATTAGTGCCAAGTGCTTGAAAAGTAAACTAACTATGCGCATACACCATCAAATAACAGACCCCGGTAGCTCAGGCCTGTGGTGTGGAGAGATATGAGAACATCTCATGTTTGACCTGGTATAGTGTTGTCTGTATGTGTGCTAGGACGCCAGAAAACACCATGTCAAGCCGTAAGACACATGCGAGTGAACAGGTGGCCAATTTAGCACATTTCCGGAATGACACAGACGAATCTGCAGTACAGTGGTACCACGCTGGACTGGTAATCCGGAGACCGCAGGTTCGATCCCCCGTCTGACCCTAATAAAATTAACAGTCTTTCAGATGGGACATTAAACCGACGTCTCGTGTCGGTGCTGTACACCTTACAAGTAAAAGAACCGGAGGAGACTCTGGAATGTGTCTCTGTCTGTATCATGCACTATCCTCCAAAATGAAAAACGACAAATCTCTTCAGGAGGCGTCACTCATATGGGCAACCGGTAGCGACGATAAATAAACTTAAACACACACACACACACCTGTCGAGTATGGCAGACAGCAGTCGAAGTTGGCTTTGGTTTCCTGTTTCTGTTGACATACATGTAGTTCATTTATCCTTAATATTGTTTGCTTTAAACAAGCATTGATGTTGTCAAATTCATATTTACGGGAGGAGGGGCACGTTTCATACAATGGCCCTTCTTTCCTCTGTGTTACGACGTAATAAAACTCTAGATTCTATTGGAACTTTATTTGGCAAGTCTCATATCATTCTGTGTTATATGTATTATATTCATCCGCGTCGTAACTATTCAGTTGGAGACGTAACTCTTTCATATTCAGGGCGAGGTCACGAAATACCTGTCAGGATGAGGTCGCGAATACATGTCAGGGTGACGTCGCGAATACCTGAAATAATTAAGCAGAACGAATGTATGGTAGAAAATGTTACGCTATATTTGAATAATGAAATCAACTGCTTAGAATAACAGTTATAGATGGGTCCATTCTGACCTAATTAATATCAACCTTAATATTAATTAATATTATTAATATTAACCATATCCGTGCCAAAAAATATATATCTGACTAGAATATTATTTTAAAAGGAATGTAGATGTATACGCTAGCTGGAAATTGTGTACAATTATTAATGGTCAGTATTATATTACAATAACATATATAATGACTATTGATATATACATGTATAGTATATATTAAGTTTCACAAACACACGACAAGTTTTCGGACACACATTTAGAACCAGTCTGTTTGTGTTTTGGGTTTAACTTCTCACCAACAGCTTAGGTCACGTGACTACTCTCCAACTATTATTTGTTGAGGACGACTCTGGCTGCATCTACGTGCAGTACTTCAGGCACGCACAGGCACACGTGCAAAACCACCGACCTTCCACAAGTCAGTTGGATAGCTTCCTGACATGAAATCATTCGACACCCTCAGTGTGATGCGAACATACAGCGTTGAGGGGCGAGTGATTTGAGGTCAACGTCCGTAACCAATTCAGCCACGGATACCCCCACCCGTTTTACACGTATCCGTATCTCAGGTCTTCACATACCTTAAAATAATTTCTTTATTGCTGTCTTTGCCAATGTATTAGCTTTAATCTGAAATATTAAAAATGGCAACATATCCTGTAGTAAATGATACACGGTTAGAATTTGGCAAGTAATGACATGTATATAGGAAAACTAATAAAACTGCCTTCAGAATACACAGACAAGCTCGTAGCGTATTTGTCTTGCTATTTCAGTAGAATTGTGTCGTAGCGTATTTGTCTTGTATTAACACCAAAATAATTCAGGGGGGGGGGGTCGCCTCGGTTAATTTCAGATTCTGGCTATGTTATTGGAGAAGAGAACATGGGACATATAATATGTTAGACATACACTGCGTATTGTCATTATGAACGGGTGCTCTGCATATAATTTGAACAGAAAGGATAGACATCCTCGTCAATATGCTTGTAGCTGTCATTCCATTGGATAGCTTGTATTGACAACTTCGACTACATATATTTTGATTGGATAACGGACCAAATACGGTAAATACAGTGATACTTCCGGGCTATGCATATGTATATAACCCTTAAGATTCCAAAATCTGGATGTGTCGGTGTCAAGGTAAACATCACCCATTGTGAAATTCCTAAATTAAGTTAGTCGACGGGCTATGCATATGTATATAACCCTTAAAACCCCAAAATCTGGATGTGCCGGTGTCAAGGTAAACATCACCCATTGTGAAATTCCTAAATTAAGTTAGTCGACGGGCTATGCATATGTATATAACCCTTAAAATCCCAAAATCTGGATGTGTCGGTGTCAAGGTAAACATCACCCATTGTGAAATTACTCAATTGAGGTGGTCGACGGGCTATGCATATGTATATAACCCTTAAAATCCCAAAATTTGGATGTGCCGGTGTCAAGGTAAACATCACCCATTGTGAAATTACTCAATTGAGGTAGTCGACGGGCTATGCATATGTATATAACCCTTAAAATCCCAAAATCTGGATGTGTCGGTGTCATGGTAAACATCACCCATTGTGAAATTATTCAATTGAGATAGTCGACGGGCTATGCATATGTATATGACCCTTAAAATCCCAAAAGCTGGATGTGTCGGTGTCAAGGTAACCATCACCCATTGTGAAATTATTCAATTGAGGTAGTCGACGGGCTATGCATATGTATATAACCCTTAAAATCCCAAAATCTGGATGTGTCGGTGTCAAGGTCAGATATTAAAATTAAATCGATGAAAATACCCAAAGAACAAAGTGACTGAAACCTTGTTTTTCAGCGTAATAAAATTGTGATTTTGTTTGTTGACAGGGTATATGAGTATATAGTGCAGGCCGGGGTAATATTCTCCGAGCCGCAGTTATTCAGTCGTATGTACCTTATTGGGACCTCCAACTTGCAAACAGTTTGGTGGATTAGTCTTCAGTGCACTTATCGCAGAATTCCACCGTCCTTGAGTTTTTTGTGATACGATCGAACTACAACTGTCGATTCTCATCTTCCTGGCGGCTTTATCCACTCTACCTTTATGTATACGCAATGGTAAGATTAGTGTATTCCAATCATTGAAATCAGAAAATAATTATGCAAGAATAGTGTGCTGCAAACGGAAAGGAAGTCGTGATAGTGCAGTGGTAGCGCGTTCGCTGCAGGTGCGAAAGGCCTGGAGTTCGAGCCCTAGTGGATCCGTTACTATTGTGCCTTAAAGCAAGGCATGTACATTCCACGTTGCCACTTCTCTCTCCACCGTGGCGATGGATTCTATCAGGAATGAGGTCTCGAGTGTGATTAATATAAGTTGTAAGAACTTGTTTCTCAATCGAGCTAAAATAAATTTGTATAAACTAAGCAAAAGGGTCGTAGTAATACAAAATGTACATAATCTGCGATTATGCATACTATGTATGTTATGTATATTAAAATAGATGTTAATTCTGTTGCTTAGTGCATATGTATACAATTGTAAAATATTTCGCCGATGTAAATGTTCTGATAATGTATACGTAACATGTTTGTATGCTCTTCAATATTGGAGGATACATAAAGAATATTTACCGATGTACAAAACAGAGCCAATCCCAATGTCCTAGTATACTAGAGGACATAGAAAACGCACACCTACATTATATGACTATTATTACATGAACACGAAATACGAAGGAATCCATCAAAGATATATCACATCTTTATTACAAAACACAAACTAAAAATATTCCAAAATGTTTAAAACTATGCAGTTATTGTTTTTCACGTAAAACACACTTATCCGAAGTGTGCGTTTTCTATGTCCTCTAGTATACTTATCCGAAGTGTGCGTTTTCTATGTCCTCTAGTATACTTATCCGAAGTGTGCGTTTTCTATGTCCTCTAAATGTCAGCTGAATGTGTCATGTATGTGAATAGTTCATGCTTTTCTCACATGGGTTAGTTACATTAGTGTTTTGAATTTAAATTTGCGTCAGCAGCTAAATGAAAACAGTGATTTATCTATTACGAAACCTTGGGTCATTGGGTACATCAATCGTTCTTTCGGAAGCCAACTGGATAGAGTACTTGCACACTTGAACGAATCTGATCCCAGCAGAACCCACTGTTCTCGTATATGCATTCGGAATGTTTGACAACTTACTAAAGAGATGTAAATTAATAGACCGCTTGTAGCAGGTACTACATTTTAAGTTGTCATATTGTCATTAATCATAAATATAATTTGTAATGTGCACACAAATGCGGAATAATTGTATTTATTTCTCATTTTACTGTTTATATTATTTACTATGACCATGGTTTACCTGAAATTATGTACCGTTTCCCTTTTTGTAGGAATACACCACACATGGCACTGCTACTTCCGGTGTATATACGCCTCTTTCTGCTAACGAAGCTTGCAAATCTAAACTAAAATGACATATAAACACCGCTCAGACCACATAGACAAAATATAATATATATCAGTACAAGCACGGGCAAGTCAATACAGAACTGTGGAAGTCTCGATAGCGCCGTGGTAGCGCCGTGGTAGCGCCGTGGTAGCACCGTGGTAGCGCCGTGGTAGCGCCGTGGTAGCACCGTGGTAGCGCTGTGGTAGCGCCGTGGTAGCGCCGTGGTAGCACCGTGGTAGCGCTCCGTGGTAGCGCACATGGTATCGCGCCGTGGTAGCGCCGTGGTAGCGCCGTGGTAGCGCCGTGGTAGCACCGTGGTAGCGCTGTGGTAGCGCCGTGGTAGCGCCGTGGTAGCACCGTGGTAGCGCTCCGTGGTAGCGCACATGGTATCGCGCCGTGGTAGCGCCGTGGTAGCGCCGTGGTAGCGCCGTGGTAGCGCCGTGGTAGCACCGTGGTAGCGCTGTGGTAGCGCCGTGGTAGCGCCGTGGTAGCACCGTGGTAGCGCTCCGTGGTAGCGCACATGGTATCGCGCCGTGGTAGCGCCGTGGTAGCGCCGTGGTAGCGCCGTGGTAGCGCCGTGGTAGCACCGTGGTAGCGCTGCGGTAGCGCCGTGGTAGCGCCGTGGTAGCACCGTGGTAGCGCGCCGTGGTAGCGCACATGGTATCGCGCCGTGGTAGCGCCGTGGTAGCGCCGTGGTAGCGCCGTGGTAGCACCGTGGTAGCGCTGTGGTAGCGCCGTGGTAGCGCCGTGGTAGCACCGTGGTAGCGCTCCGTGGTAGCGCACATGGTATCGCGCCGTGGTAGCGCCGTGGTAGCGCCGTGGTAGCGCCGTGGTAGCGCCGTGGTAGCACCGTGGTAGCGCTGCGGTAGCGCCGTGGTAGCGCCGTGGTAGCACCGTGGTAGCGCGCCGTGGTAGCGCACATGGTATCGCGCCGTGGTAGCGCCGTGGTAGCGCCGTGGTAGCGCCGTGGTAGCGCACATGGTATCGCGCCGTGGTAGCACCGTGGTAGCGCCGTGGTAGCGCCGTGGTAGCGCCGTGGTAGCGCCGTGGTAGCGCACATGGTATCGCGCCGTGGTAGCGCCGTGGTAGCGCCGTGGTAGCGCACATGGTATCGCGCCGTGGTAGCGCCGTGGTAGCGCCGTGGTAGCGCCGTGGTAGCGCCGTGGTAGCGCCGTGGTAGCGCCGTGGTAGCGCCGTGGTAGCGCCGTGGTAGCGCCGTGGTAGCGCACATGGTATCGCGCCGTGGTAGCGCCGTGGTAGCGCCGTGGTAGCGCCGTGGTAGCGCCGTGGTAGCGCCGTGGTAGCGCCGTGGTAGCTCACATTCGCTTCATGTGTAAAAGGCTGCGAAGTCGTGCCCAGTAGTAGTAATTACGATTGTGCTCTTATGCATTGCATTGTAATTAAATTCCGCAGTGTCTCTTCTCTGTGTGTCTTACGTTTATTTATCGTCGCTACCGGTTACCGATATGAACGACGCCTCCTGAAGAGATTAGTCGTTTTAGATTTTGGAGGATAGTGCAATGATACAGACAGATACACATTACAGAGTCTCCTCTGGTTCTTTTACGTGCACGGTGTAAAGCACCGACACCTCGGGTTAAAGTCCCATCTGAAAGACTGTTAATTGTATTAGGTTCAGACGGGGGATCGAACCTGCGAACGCTGGACTGGTAATTACCAGTCCAGCGTGTTAACAACTGGACTACAGATCCGGCTCTCTCCCTCATGGCAATGCATTACATCTGGAATGATGTCTCGAGAGCGATTAAACTAACGTTTTAAGATCTTGTTTCGCAATCGAGCTAAACTAAATGTGCATAAACTAAAATATATCATTGAGATAATAATCATCGTCACCGTGGCGATAAGGGTCCGACACTTGACTAATAAAGGTATTTAGCGCAGCTAGCAGTAACCCAGTGCTTATGGTTAGTCTGGTTAGTATGGTTATATGGTTAGTGCTTATGGTTAGTCTGGTTAGTCTGAATATATGGTTAGTGCTTATGGTTAGTCTTTTGATAATCCGGCAATAGAACATCACACTTATATAAGCTGTATTAGCGCAACCTATATGATTGGCTGGTAGTGGCTTAGCCTGGGAACAGGCGTTGATATTGTTGGCATTGTCAGTCAAATAAATATATTTTTAATACCGAGACCATTAATTGAGCCGTATTGAGTTTCTGATCATATCAATGTCATTTTGCCAGAAGTTAAACGGTGAAAAATCGACAGACTGGAACCCAGGCTAGTTGTGGCTTTGCGCATTTGTAGAGTGGTCAGATACCTAACTTCTAGGTGAAGTCACCATGGCGTTGCAGGTTAAAACAAGATGAATGCATATATAGTTAGTGACATAATTATTATCTAAAAATGATATCTAAACTATGAAATTGTTATGAGATATAGACTGCATGAAGATGGACCTCCTCCTGTAATAAAGTACATACATATTGATGTGCACGCTCGGGCAGTGTCGCAGCAATCTGTCTAAGCAGATTCCCGATAATATATTAGTAATTAGTATTGTATTATACGATACTTAGCGACGATATGAATTCATTTAATGTGCTTATAAGCAATGCGAAGTACAAACAGCTTACTAAGACATCAAGAACTACGATATCGCGACCCCCCCCACACACACACAAGACCTACGATATCGCGACCCCCCCCCCCCACACACACACATTTGTATTGTCGAATTATTTCAAGTGAGGAAGCTATCCAGATTGTTTGAGAAAGGTCGGTGGCTCTACCCAGGTATCCGTCCCTGCCCTAACTACTGCTCGGAAGGGCATCCGGCATATTCCTGCGCCAATATTATCTGAAGAGACGCCATATGACCACAGATGGAGCGAATTTAAACAAACAAAAGAAACAAACAAATGACTACATTAAGATATGATATGATTTCGTCATTTTGTAATAAGCCATTTCTGGCCCATGAACAAAGCATCAATATAAAGCATTACAAAGTGAAACGTGTATGGTAATATGGTGATGGACACTAATCTCAACAAAGCATCAATACATAACATTACAAAGTGAAACATGTATGGTAATATGGTGACGGACACTAATCTCAACGAAGCATCAATACAAAACATTACAAAGTGAAACATGTATGGTAATATGGTGACGGGCATTAATCTCAACGAAGCATCAATACAAAACATTACAAAGTGAAACATGTATGGTAATATGGTGATCGACACTAATCTCAACAACGCATAAATACAAAACATTACAAAGTGAAACATGTATGGTAATATGGTGACGGCATTAATCTCAACGAAGCATCAATACAAAACATTACAAAGTGAAACATGTATGGTAATATGGTGAGGGACACTAATCTCAACAAAGCATCAATACAAAACATTACAAAGTGAAACATGTATGGCAATATGGTGACGGACACCAATCTCAACAAAGCATCAATACAAAACATTACAAAGTGAAACATGTATGGTAATATGGTGACGGACACTAATCTCAACGAACATGTATGGTAATATGGTGACGGTCACTAATCTCAACAAAGCATCAATACAAAACATTACAACGTGAAACATGTATGGCAATATGGTGACGGTCACTAATCTCAACAAAGCATCAATACAAAACATTACAAAGTGAAACATGTATGGTAATATGGTGATCGACACTAATCTCAACAACGCATCAATACAAAACATTACAAAGTGAAACATGTATGGTAATATGGTGAGGGGACACTAATCTCAACGAACATGTATGGTAATATGGTGACGGACACTAATCTCAACGAACATGTATGGTAATATGGTGACGGTCACTAATCTCAACAAAGCATCAATACAAAACATTACAACGTGAAACATGTATGGCAATATGGTGACGGTCACTAATCTCAACAAAGCATCAATACAAAACATTACAAAGTGAAACATGTATGGTAATATGGTGATCGACACTAATCTCAACAACGCATCAATACAAAACATTACAAAGTGAAACATGTATGGTAATATGGTGAGGGACACTAATCTCAACGAACATGTATGGTAATATGGTGACGGACACTAATCTCAACGAACATGTATGGTAATAGGTGACGGTCACTAATCTCAACAAAGCATCAATACAAAACATTACAACGTGAAACATGTATGGCAATATGGTGACGGTCACTAATCTCAACAAAGCATCAATACAAAACATTACAAGTGAAACATGTATGGAATATGGTGAGACACTAATCTCAACGAACATTTATGGTAATATGGTGACGGTCACTAATCTCAACAAAGCCTCAATACAAAACATTACAAAGTGAAACATGTATGGCAATATGGTGACGGACACTAATCTCAACGAACATGTATGGTAATATGGTGACGGTCACTAATCTCAACAAAGCCTCAATACAAAACATTACAAAGTGAAACATGTATGGCAATATGGTGACGGACACTAATCTCAACAAAGCATCAATACAAAACATTACAACGTGAAACATGTATGGCAATATGGTGACGGACACTAATCTCAACAAAGCCTCAATACAAAACATTACAAAGTGAAATATGTATGGCAATATGGTGACGGACACTAATCTCAACAAAGCATCAATACAAAACATTACAACGTGAAACATGTATGGCAATATGGTGACGGACACTAATCTCAACGAACATAATGGTAATATGGTGACGGTCACTAATCTCAACAAAGCCTCAATACAAAACATTACAAAGTGAAACATGTATGGCAATATGGTGACGGACACTAATCTCAACAAAGCATCAATACAAAACATTACAACGTGAAACATGTATGGCAATATGGTGACGGACACAACCAAGACACTAATCTCAACGAACATTATGGTAATATGGTGACGGTCACTAATCTCAACAAAGCCTCAATACAAAACATTACAAAGTGAAACATGTATGGCAATATGGTGACGGACACTAATCTCAACAAAGCATCAATACAAAACATTACAACGTGAAACATGTATGGCAATATGGTGACGGACACTAATCTCAACGAACATATATGGTAATATGGTGACGGTCACTAATCTCAACAAAGCCTCAATACAAAACATTACAAAGTGAAACATGTATGGCAATATGGTGACGGACACTAATCTCAACAAAGCATCAATACAAAACATTACAACGTGAAACATGTATGGCAATATGGTGACGGACACTAATCTCAACAAAGCCTCAATACAAAACATTACAAAGTGAAATATGTATGGCAATATGGTGACGGACACTAATCTCAACAAAGCATCAATACAAAACATTACAACGTGAAACATGTATGGCAATATGGTGACGGACACTAATCTCAACGAACATATATGGTAATATGGTGACGGTCACTAATCTCAACAAAGCCTCAATACAAAACATTACAAAGTGAAACATGTATGGCAATATGGTGACGGACACTAATCTCAACAAAGCATCAATACAAAACATTACAACGTGAAACATGTATGGCAATATGGTGACGGACACTAATCTCAACGAACATGTATGGTAATATGGTGACGGTCACTAATCTCAACAAAGCCTCAATACAAATCATTACAAAGTGAAACATGTATGGCAATATGGTGACGGACACTAATCTCAACGAACATGTATGGCAATATGGTGACGGACACTAATCTCAACAAAGCCTCAATACAAAACATTACAAAGTGAAATATGTATGGCAATATGGTGACGGACACTAATCTCAACAAAGCATCAATACAAAACATTACAACGTGAAACATGTATGGCAATATGGTGACGGACACTAATCTCAACGAACATATATGGTAATATGGTGACGGTCACTAATCTCAACAAAGCCTCAATACAAAACATTACAAAGTGAAACATGTATGGCAATATGGTGACGGACACTAATCTCAACAAAGCATCAATACAAAACATTACAACGTGAAACATGTATGGCAATATGGTGACGGACACTAATCTCAACAAAGCCTCAATACAAAACATTACAAAGTGAAATATGTATGGCAATATGGTGACGGACACTAATCTCAACAAAGCATCAATACAAAACATTACAACGTGAAACATGTATGGCAATATGGTGACGGACACTAATCTCAACGAACATATATGGTAATATGGTGACGGTCACTAATCTCAACAAAGCCTCAATACAAAACATTACAAAGTGAAACATGTATGGCAATATGGTGACGGACACTAATCTCAACAAAGCATCAATACAAAACATTACAACGTGAAACATGTATGGCAATATGGTGACGGACACTAATCTCAACGAACATGTATGGTAATATGGTGACGGTCACTAATCTCAACAAAGCCTCAATACAAATCATTACAAAGTGAAACATGTATGGCAATATGGTGACGGACACTAATCTCAACGAACATGTATGGTAATATGGTGACGGTCACTAATCTCAACAAAGCCTCAATACAAAACATTACAAAGTGAAACATGTATGGCAATATGGTGACGGACACTAATCTCAACAAAGCATCAATACAAAACATTACAACGTGAAACATGTATGGCAATATGGTGACGGACACTAATCTCAACAAAGCATCAATACAAAACATTACAAAGTGAAACATGTATGGCAATATGGTGACGGACACTAATCTCAACAAAGCATCAATACAAAACATTACAACGTGAAACATGTATGGCAATATGGTGACGGACACTAATCTCAACGAACATGTATGGTAATATGGTGACGGTCACTAATCTCAACAAAGCCTCAATACAAAACATTACAAAGTGAAACATGTATGGCAATATGGTGACGGACACTAATCTCAACAAAGCATCAATACAAATCATTACAAAGTGAAACATGTATGGCAATATGGTGACGGACACTAATCTCAACGAACATGTATGGTAATATGGTGACGGTCACTAATCTCAACAAAGCTTCAATACAAAACATTACAAAGTGAAACATGTATGGCAATATGGTGACGGACACTAATCTCAACGAACATGTATGGTAACATGGTGACGGTCACTAATCTCAACAAAGCTTCAATACAAAACATTACAAAGTGAAACATGTATGGCAATATGGTGACGGACACTAATCTCAACGAACATGTATGGTAATATGGTGACGGTCACTAATCTCAACAAAGCATCAATACAAATCATTACAAAGTGAAACATGTATGGTAATATGGTGACGGACACTAATCTCAACTAACAATTATGGGAGAGACATACATTCTTATAAACAAAAACAACTCACACAACAAATATGAGATATAAAACTATTATATTTATAATTGAGCTTGAATTAATCACCTTCCATGGATGTCCTATTCTTCTGATTATATAGTAGTCGTTGAAATCCTGCTGCCCACTTGGATTCTGCAATGTGCTTTTTACTGTCACTACCATGACTAAAAATAATACACATGTGGTAAATATGAGTGTATATTTTATAATGTATATCATCCTCAATTAAAATAATTAGTTTAAACATTATTTATTTCAGTATTTAACATATTATATATAATTTAACAGAACACGGAAAGGGATTAGAACGAAAGAATACTTATATAGTTCTTCTCCCTAAAATTCAATTAGCAATGTTTTCATCAACTGGACATTTAAATGTTCAGCAAAACAGTGTACCACTTCATCTTTCTTGTGTAATATATTGGTTAGCATCGTCTTAATAAGTGTTAATAAAGCATTCTTCTTCATCATCGTCATCGTCATCATCATCATCATCATCATGTTTTTTCATTGAAAGTAGTAAGTAAGTAAGTAAGTAAGTAAATATGTTATTATAGTGACATGTGCATCCGACATTATATATACTACAGATAATAAATATACAAACAAGCACCCAGCCCAGTGGACCTATATGTCACCTAATATAAAATCGTGGTTATGTACAAAATTGATACATGTATACATGAAATTCAAAATTAAGTACCAATCTACTAAATCAATTATTTATGTTTACAGCTTAATAACCGAACAAGTAACTGGCCTCGAAAGTGGTGGGTAGTTATCAGGTATCATTGTATAGGCTTAGTTACATTCTTATAAATACATAACAGATCTTCTACAAATAAATGATTTTACAATGAATTTAGCGCTTTTCCTGGGATATGTATTCAGTAGATACGACAGCTTGTCATCAGAAGTTAATTGCATATAGTTGTTACCATGTTACAACTCCCCGATTACTTCAGTCCTGATATTACTATACAGATCACAGGCAAGTAAGAAATGTTTCTCATCTTCTAAACACCCAGCATCACAAAACCTACAAGTCCGATTGTCTACAGACTCACAAATATATCTCCCTGTTTCCACCCTTAAAGGTATAATTCCACAACGGAATTGATACAATAGAGAACGTTCGTATTTCGTGAGATTAAGCTTAATGTAATATTCACAAATGAACTCAGTTTTGAAAATGCTTCTCAACTTCGGCATATTCATTACATCTTGTGACCATTTACCGGCATAGTAATCGTTTATCAATTTCTTCGCATTTGAAATGTCAATAACTGTTTTGGTATCAAAACGATCGGTGATACTTAAAGTTAACAGGATTTGTTTAATGTCACTCGACCAATTATTTATACATCTACTATAGTCATAATTGAACACTTGTTTAGTCTGTCTGTTATCATTCATTTTGATAAGTCTATTCCAATATCTCAACACGGATATCCATCTGCGATACACGCTAGGTTGCCAGCCGGAATCACCATAAAGCGCCGGAAGTGGTGTAAAACGATGAACTCCCGTGAAATAGCGTAATGCTCGATGTTGTACATTGTCCAGCGACTGATACACCTTCGCTCCCCAGACTGCGGCACTATTGTCCAGTATAGGTGTAACACATGAGTTAAACAGTTTCTCGTACGATCGGAACCTGAAGTTCTTTATGTTGTGAATTTTACTGATCAAGCTCCCTAGTAGTATTTAATCCAAGAAGCAGTTATGTGTATGACAATTATATTTTTTTGTCATAATTACTTTTTTCACACCACAGATACTTGGGGTCTGTACAAGTTGTTTCAACATTTTGATAAACCATTGGCGTGACACTATACATACAAATAATATATGCCATATCCAAGCATATCTAAACATGACACCTCGTCACTATGAGAGTAATATGGTTCATACTAATATTTTAAAAAATAAAAATGGTTTTGAACCCGAAATCACTTGTCCAGAAGGATATATTTAAATTGAAGACATTGTGCTAGTTTCATGAAATATCTTAGGTAAATACTGGAGTGATTGCATAACTTATGACATGGCCCATGTTAAACTACTATGAAACTGTAGTATCCTGAAATAAAAGTGCCTATCGATTAGGGGTCCACTTCCGTTGTCGAGTGGTTACGGTCACTGATTTGTATACCACTGTAACCTATCATCCCTGATGACCACGGGTTCGAGCCCCGCTCAGACAGTGTCTCTTTATATGAAAATGTTGGCAGTTTCTTACTGAGGTGTGTGCACCAAGTGCTGGTTAACCTCTGGAGCCTGTCCAGGAAAGGTGTTGTTAGGTAATGAGCAACCAGTAGTCTAAGAGACGTTAAATAAAGTTAAATTTAAAAAAGAAATGCAGTATGCACCTACCAAAATCTGCATCGCAATACTTCTTCGCGAGAGTGGTTGGTAAACATGAACAACTGTATCCGAAATGGTACAACGTGACGAATATAAGACAACCGTACAATATTGCCGCGTGCATGCTGGCATCAGTGTAATACAGAACACGTTATAACAATGCGAGCGACCACAATTAAATGTTTTCTATACATCTGTCACCCGGGAAATAGGAATTATATGTTACCTGATTCCAAACAACGTGCTATGAATACATATTGTTATTACTTTTTTTTATTACAATAGCGAATATTATCGTTAATATGCACACACGGTAGATGTGTACCAGCTTTCATGTACTGTAGTATGTTCGAACTACCTGCAGATTTAAGAACCCATATAAAAGTAAATGTCATAACCGGAATACAATTGCGTCGCTCATATCGGCAACCGGTAGCGACGATAAATAAACGTAAACACACAAGGAATAAAATTGCGTCGCTCATATGGGCAACCGGTAGCGACGATAAATAAACGTAAAACACACAAGGAATAAAATTGCGCCGCTCATATCGGCAACCGGTAGCGACGATAAATAAACGTAAAACACACAAGGAATAAAATTGCGTCGCTCATATGGGCAACCGATAGCGACGATAAATAAACGTAAAACACACAAGGAATAAAATTGCGTCGCTCATATCGGCAACCGGTAGCGACGATAAATAAACGCACAAGGAATACAATTATAGCGATAAAACCTTTCGGGGATTTCGATATATGATAGATATATCTCAGTTTGAAGTTAAAATAGCTGAAAAACAACATGGCCTAGCGTCAAAAAAGACACATTATTACATCAAAATCACAGGGATTCGGCACGTTTGGGGGTACTAGTATATATATTTAAGTACAGGGATTCTACTCTGTGGGATGTCAGATTTCGCACTGATCAGTAAAATGGCCCTATCTGAAACAATGTTGTACAAATTGTCCAAATATAACGCCTATCCCGAGTCTTTATATTGTTCTTCAAATAAAACACAACTTTAAGCTGCGTGCATGTATACTTATACAAACAATTGACCTTTCTGCAAACGCTACTTAGGCACGCACCCCATATTTACCGGTGCTCGCTGTAACCACGCGAGACAAGCTATCTAACAAAATGGCGTCTAGCGCAGTCCTGCATCGAGTTAATCTAGATAAAGATCAGTGAATGTTATTTCTCTAAAGTACAGATATATTTAACGGATGAGTTCGTGTTAAGTGTTCGTGGAAAATGCTTTCGCAGTCAACGGAAGAGTGAACAACCCTATCGTGTCAACTTTGACATCAAAAGAAATGAAATATGCCACCGTATTGAGAGACTCGACCCTATGCCTCCTAGAAGACTCGAACATTAGGCCCAATAACTGTCTGGTATTTTGTGGTTCATATACACACTTTTAGATTTGTCCAAGGATTTTGAAATGGGTTGACTTTAACGCCGATCACCAGGATATCGACTAATTTTGTACTATAACTAACCCACACACCAAAGCTACACATTTTCAACATCATTAAAACAATTTTAAACCCGTATTTTCGATCAAATTCACTTCTTTTCAAATTTGTCTACTCGTTACTAGTTTGTCTAATATACATTGTTTGTCTAACAAGATGGCGGCGATAAGCCGTTGCCGGGTGCGATGCGATTGGCTAACGCCAGCTGTAAATCAAAATCGGCAGAAAGGTCAATTGCCACAGGCATTGGCCATATTAGAATGTAACAAGATGTTTTTTTATATATGAAGAATAATCATAATCCAATCAGAACGCTCGTTTCAACGCTCGTTTCAACGCGAATTGCGCCGCTTTAGAAATTTTCAAAACAAATTGAAAATGCTACGAAATCTCTTTTTGACGTACATTTTTGCCGAATAAACCTACACGTTAGTTAACAAGAGCGCAATCCATCGTCTCATAAGACGGACGGAGGCTGATGATGATGATGATGATAGTGGAAACACATTTTATTGATAATGTTATTCACTGTTAAAACTCTCCCGTCGAAGATGTTTTGTTATTGCTGACAGAACCTGTGTCCTAGTATGGAAATGTGACCTGCTATGGCCAATGTCTTAGGCAATTGTTTGCAAAGTATACATGCACGCAGCTTAAAGTTGTGTTTTATTTGAAGAACAATATAAATACTCGGGATAGGCGTTATATTTGGACAGATTTGTACAAAATTGTTTCAGATAGGGCCATTTTACTGATCGGTGCGAAATCTGACATCCCACAGAGTAGAATCCCTGTACTTAAATATATATACTAGTACCCCCAAACGTGCCGAATCCCTGTGATCAAAATGGGATGTGGGTGAAGTTAGCAGTGAGCAGTGTACTACCAGTGTAATGCTGTACTGCTGGCAGTGAGCAGTGTACTGCTGTATTGCTAGCAGTGAGTAGTGAGTAGTGTAATCCAGCAGTGAGTTGTGTAATATAGTAGTGAATAATGGTTATATGCTAAATTTCGAAAGAAAATAAATAAAAATAATAAAATAAAAAACTTTTTTTCCCCAATACTTGCTTTTTCTGGCAGTGAGCAGTGGGGGGAATATACGTGTATTCCAGTAGTGGGTAGTGTAATCCAGCAGTGAGTGGTGTATTGTAGTAGTGAATGAAGTGTAAATGCAAATTTTCGAGAATTGTTTTATATTTTTTTTATCTTTTTCCGTACTTGCTTTTCTGGCAGTGAGCAGTGGGGATTGTACGAGCAGTGTATTCCAGCAGTGGGTAGTGTAATCCAGCAGTGAGTGGCGTATTCTAGTAGTGTATGATGTGCAAATGCAAATTTTCGAAAATAAATAATCAAAATAATAAAATGTTTTTTATCTTTTTCCGTACTTGCTTTTCTGACAGTGAGCAGTGGGGACTGTACGAGTAGTGTATTCCAGCAGTGGGTAGTGTAATGACTACTAGCATGGATTTCGGAAAAAACAATCATGTGACACTCAACTTATACTCACCATCAATGACTTAGCTAAAGGCCTAAACTTTAACCAGCAGATTGACGCCATCCTTCTGGACTTCAGTAAAGCCTTTGATAAGTTAACCACAGTCGTCTGCTACAGAAGCTCGACCACTACGGAGTTAGGGGTAGTATCCACTCCTGGATAACAGATTTCCTACAATGTCGCACACAACAAGTAGTTCTCGATGGTGTCAACTCCGACATCTCCCCTGTCACGTCTGGTGTCCCGCAGGGCAGCGTCCTTGGGCCCCTCCTCTTTCTTACGTACATCAACGACCTACCATCTAGAGTCAAGTCAACTGTCCGCCTCTTCGCCGACGACTGTCTGATGACATGCCAGGAAGACGCCAGGCAGCTACGAGATGACCTTGACCACCTTCAAGAATGGGAGCTGGAGTGGCAAATGGCAGTTAACCCTGACAAATGCGGAGTAATTCATGTAACTAACAAACGGAAACCAGTCATCTCTACTTACAACATCCACAACACACCATTAAAACCTACTGACGCAGCCAAATAACTCGGAGTATCCATCACACCCGATCTCTCTTGGAAAACGCACATTGACAACATCACTAAGAAAGCAAATTCCACCATGTCCTTCATCCGCAGAAACATCGGTTCAAGCCCACCTAATGCCAAAGCGACAGCTTACAAGACACATGTCCGACCCATCGTAGAGTACACCTCAACTGTTTGGTCCCCCTACACCGTGACCCAAATCTACAAGCCGGAGATGATACAACGTAGAGCAGCCAGATTCGTCAAACATGACTATCAGTGAACAAGCTCCGTCACTACCATGCTCAAAGACCTCCAGTGGAATACTCTACAGCACAGACGAAACGTAGCCAGGGCCACTATGCTATATAAAATCAAGCATGAGCTCGTCGACATCAACCCTGAACCACCACTCCGACAATTTAGATCTTCCATGTATCACAATCAACAGTACACACATATCTCCTGTGTTAAGTCTACTTATCATCACAGCTTCTTTCCTGCCACCGTCACCATCTGGAACGGATTATCTCAACAAGCCGTGAACCAGTCCACCCTAGAGGGCTTCAATACCGTCATGGCTGGCATACATAACCTGTAAATGGCACACTCGTTTTTAACCTGTTTTTAAAAATTATACATAGACAGACTTTTAAATGTACAAATCCACCTCTCCAGCTGCACATGCTTTTAATCTCTATCGCGAGTATACTCTAGACAGAGTGATGCGATTACTAAAGACGATGATGATTATGGCAGAGTTGTTATATGCTATTGTCTGAACTTGGTGTCATGTACGCTCAAAGTGCAGGAGCGGTGTAATAGGTGACGGAACACTTTCGATCGAGTCTGTATATGTTTAGACCGTGAAGGTCATGTGTGGTTTTCAGTCTGTATATGTTTAGACCGTGAAGGTCATGTGTGGTTTTCAGTCTGTATATGTTTAGACCGTGAAGGTCATGTGTGGTTTTTCAGTCTGTATATGTTTAGACCGTGAAGGTCATGTGTGGTTTTTCAGTCTGTATATGTTTAGACCGTGAAGGTCATGTGTGGTTTTCAGTCTGTATATGTTTAGACCGTGAAGGTCATGTGTGGTTTTCAGTCTGTATATGTTTAGACCGTGAAGGTCATGTGTGGTTTTCAGTCTGTATATGTTTAGACCGTGAAGGTCATGTGTGGTTTTCAGTCTGTATATGTTTAGACCGTGAAGGTCATGTGTGGTTTTTCAGTCTGTATATGTTTAGACCGTGAAGGTCATGTGTGGTTTTTCAGTCTGTATATGTTTAGACCGTGAAGGTCATGTGTGGTTTTCAGTCTGTATATGTTTAGACCGTGAAGGTCATGAGTGGTTGTCAGTCTGTGTATAGTTAGACCATATGAGGTCATGAGTGGTTCTCAGTCTGTGTATAGTTGGACCATATGAGGTCATGAGTGGTTCTCAGTCTGTGTATAGTTAGACCATATGAGGTCATGAGTGGTTCTAAGTCTGTGTATAGTTAACCATACGAGGTCATGATTGGTACTGAGTCGTGGCATAGTTAGACCATATGAGGTCATGATTGATACTGAGTCGTTGTATATTTAGACCATGAAGATCACCATGTGTACCGACGTCATATGGAAAGATAGACGTGTGTGTATATATTATACAAGGATAAGGGTAACTCTTGTCCTGTTTGTGGTACAACAATAGTATGATACAAGTTTATAATACGGGTTGATTTGGGTCTCTAGTACATGTAGCACGATAGTATGATATTTGTTATTGTTGTAGTCCCTTCGCGCCTGTATCAGGAGCCGTGGGATGAATAGCTCAGGGGTATCTTGTTCGGTTAGAGCTTAGAAGAGCTGGGGCACATGCCGACTGGGAGAGTCTGCCGGTGTGTTAACAGAATTGACATCCCCGTAAGAACTGAAAGTTGCTCATGCGCATAATGATCTATAATGGTACATCTTAGTGGCCGTGAGGAATGAGAGACATTCGCTTTATTTTCAATAGTTGTGCTAATTATCAATATTATGTGACATGTATGAACCTATAGATATTTATAACGTGTGTCTGTGAAGGGGATTTTCCAATTTCTATATAGATTACTCCGGTGTATGCTTTATCCTTGCTTACCGGATACGAATACACGCGGTCAATTGATGGAACAGCCTACTTTATTGACATCTAGCTAAATGAGGTAAATAATTATATTAGAAATCTACTGTTTGATTTGATTTTTTTTATTAATTGAAGCAGTTATCACATTCCATTATTCAGTAATGATGTTAGTGACTTGTTTGTAACAGTTGTCACTGTGTTATCAGTTGTAATTTGACTGTAAATGTTTCGAAACTCCGAAACCACACACTGGCTCATTTTTCAACCCAATTGAACCCAAATCTACATGAGCTTTGTACAGGTAAAGTTTTATCCCAAATTAATGTGACAATTAACATACATTATGTTATTTTCAGTTTTGTTTTGTACAAATAATATATTAATTTTGTTTACAAAGATGATCAAATGACACGGTCCCTAGAACAGGTTGGAGAACAGTCCAGAACAAGTTATAATAGCTATCTATCTTCCTTTAATGTCTAATAATAATAGAAACGTTAAAAATCACATATATTTTCACATTTATCCGAAATATCGAACGAGGACGGAAAGTATGCCACTTACATTTTTTGTAGAAATAGACTGTTCTCCAACATATAGAAATACCGAAAGACACCGGAAAAAAGTATATAACAACAATATAAGAACGAGGCAGCTTAATCAATTAAGAAACTGATGCACAATAAGTGATGACGTAACCGGCACCGATTGTAAGCGGGACACTGTGAAAGAAGATGGCAGGAAGGTCGTTACTTTGCCAGTAGAAGAAAAACTTGCTGGTATGTCAGTTATTGCGTGCATATATATAAATGTGGTCAACTCCGTTCTTGCTTGTTCATACATTTGTTTGATAATATACATATAATATTGAAATGTTCGTTTACAGAACAGGTGCAATACAGGTTTAATCCCGCCTGTTCACACACAAGCATATACATATGCAGGTCACGTGGAAAAACAGGTCAAAATATCAATTCCGTTACGGTCAACTCCGTTACAGGAAATTTCATAACGGAGTTGACTGATTCGTAACGGAGCTGACTTCTCAGATGCTTGCTATATACAATTATAATCCAGAACTTATTAAAAGGTAGATGCATCCTGGAATGCTTACCGGTATCATCTACCAAAAGAAGAGATTGTAAAAAATACGGTTCAAACATTAGTCTATGACAGTCATTCTACCACAGCACCACGACGTCTCAATGTAACTTCAACCCACAGTCAGACACTATAAGACGGACACCGTCAGTTATTGTATTTTAACATAAAATTATATAAATTTCTTTTTAGTTACCAAACGATCCCTTCAACAGAAGGACATCCAATTAAGGAGAAAGGAACGTAGTTTGACCACTCTTTTGAGTATTCCACGACATCTGCAAATTAGCGGCTGGGCAACTAATGTATGTGACCTATATAACCAAGTTGTTAATCAAACAGATCAAATAAAGCACTTGAAAATCGAAATTCAAGCATGGCAATGTCTGCAAAAGAACGCATGGCAGAGAACAGAAAACGCAAACGCGATAATCCGGATATCCATGAGCGGTATAAGGCTGCCGAGCGAGAGAGATACAGACAAAGAAGAGAGAGAGGTGATATCAAAATGATACATTAGCTGTCTGAGCGAGGAAAAAGAAATCGCCGGCGAAGATGGATACATTCGATGCGTTTGAACCGTGCAAAACAAAAGATGGTCCAGCTGCTTGTGTAATACACCACCAATGTCACCTGAAAGAAATGATGAACAAATGCATGTTGCTGCCCAACAAATTCGTGTTGCTCCACAACCAAACAAGCGAGCTCAGTCAATGATAACATCACACCAAAGAAGAAGCAACAACCAAAGGTCAGCTTGCTACCGCTCCAATAAAAAACTAACAATAAAATTGCAAAGCCAACAGAAGTTGACAGAGAAATACAAGAAAAGGTATCACAGATTGAGCCTAAAGTTTACTAAGAAGGAAACTACGGAAAGTCCCGAAAAGTTCAGTGGTAAATCATATAAGCTGTACCAAACGTTGATTATGAATATTCGAAAGTGGTATAGAAGAACCAACAGAAGGCAAAGCAGACATATGATTGCTGACATCATATGTGGCAAGCGTATCTTGAAGAGGTATGGTTTGGGAGCATACTGCCGTACAATGTTGGGCATTTCAAGGAGGTATATGAAGCAGGACCGGGTTACACGTGCACCAGCATCAATCAGAAAGCTCAACGTGAAGGAAAGGGTACAGTCATTTATAGAACGTGACGACAATTCTCGCTTGAAAGCTGATAAACGGGCAACTATCACACGAAAAGGACTCCAATGTGTTGATGAAGATGATTGTATGCGACACTGAAAATAAAAAATGTATGTATCGGGAATGTAAAGATTGCGGAAGCAGAAATCTTACTGTAGAAAATACTGAAGGAGAACAACTCTTATGGAATGAATGGAGGAACAAGAGGATAGAGAGAGAGAAGAATGGAAAGTCTAAGGTGGTAACAATGACTATTAAGGAGAAACAACAGGGTACGAAGCAGACATTGGCAGAAGAATTGAATCAGGAATTACAAAGGGCGTGTCGTCATTTTTTCAATATACGACATCAATATCGGGCCATGCGTTTGTTAACAGAAAAAATGAGCCACGAAGAAGTCATGCTTCATGTCGACTTTAGCGAGAATTATAATGCTAAGTATGAGTCGGAAATCCAATCTATGCATTTTGGCGCCTCTAGACGTCAAATCAGTCTACACACAGGTGTAGCATACATTGGGGATTATGTCTACCCGTTTTGCACTGTGTCTGATTGTCTCAAACATGGGCCAGCTGCCATATGGGCCCACATGGATCCAGTCATTAATTACATCAAAACCATCAAGCCGCTATCTGGAATACATTTCTTAACAGATGGACCAACGACTCAATACAGAAATAAAATGAACTTTTATCTTTGGAATAAGAAGATATATGATTATGGATTCACCTACTCCTCTTGGAATTTTCTTGAGGCGTCTCACGGCAAAGGAGCTGCTGATGGGATAGGCGCTGCGATCAAAAGGGCCGCTGATCATCAGGTCAATGTCAAGGGGAACGATATCACGTGTGGTGAGGATTTAGTGGCCTTTGTCCAGCCATCCAGTTCGGTCAAATTGTTCCTGGTTGAGGAGTCGTCGATAGAAAAAGTCGAGGGGATACTGCCCAGTGAACTGACGCCTATTCCAGGAACAATGGAACTTCACCAGGTAAGATATTCTAGCTCAAGTAAGTGTTATAATTATAATTTAGTCAATGGTCACTAGTCAATAACAGGTATCCTGTACCAAATTTGCTTTGGGGTTTGATTGTATCTATACCAACAACGGCGGTGATAGGCCTACTCTTTTACAATTCCTTCCTTTTACGGGTAGTACTACCTAGAAACGCAGAATACACTCGTGGGAGTGGTAAACACATGCTCAAAAATATATTTTATTAAATGTATGTTTAAAGGGTATGATACTAGGTTTCGACTTTTGTAAAATACATTCTGTATTGTAGCTGACTACATGTAGACATGGTGAAGTTTCCTGTCGCGTCCTGTTTCTGTAGTCACCCCTCTGTATGTGACTGCTTTCAACCATCTGCCGTTCAGTTTCCAGATACAGTGACAATAGTGGTAAGAAATCATAATATATATTATATATCATAATAAACTCTAGATTTGTAACTTATCATTTCCAAGATGCAGTATAACGTATATCGACTAGTAATCTTGGCTGCATGGATATATTATTTATTTACGCGTTGCTAGCAAAATATTTATATATACATGTGACAATTTTATGTATCTGTTATTGTACTGTTTAGAAATGTATGGAACATTTAACAATACCATTATTTGTATGTCTGGAAATACATGTATGTATTTATTTATTGATGTTATATTTTAGCAGCCAATCACCACAATTTCAACGGATTCAACCACCCTGATGACCAGACAGCAGATGTTGAACAACCTAATTCTCAGATAAGTATTGAGTATTAATTTGTTCAGTACATCAAAAACAATCATGTTACTCAAACATTGCATGTATTTGTATATGATTTTCAAACGAGTATCACGTTTTTTAATTCACAAAACAATCTTCTCAAGTTTTTAATTGACTAAATAATGCTTTCTATTTTAGCTTAAAAAGGTGGTGTGCGTTGAGAAGTCTTTGGTCGGAAATTATGTCGTGGTAGAATATGACGGAATTCCATATCCTAGAATAATACTAGGTGTTGATGAAAATGAATTAGATGTGAAGGTAAGTTTGATATCGTCATCAGGACCAAACACATGCCATGTTGGCCCGCCTTATCACACTAGTGACGTAACTTATGTCCACAATATGTTCATTTATATTTATTTATATTTATTTTAGAAGCTTATTCGTCAATAAATACTTTATGCAATTTACGAAGCAGCCATCTAGACTATTTTTTTAAAAATGTTTTCAGGTTATGCACAAAATAGGCACCAACAGATATTTCTGGCCCATGGTGGACGACCAGTGTTGGTACACTGTGGACAAGGTCGTTACTCTACTTGACGAAGAGCCAAAGCACGTAACATCATGTCACTGCGAAGTTCCTCCCAACATATGGGAACACATTAAAAATGAAATGAATATTTGACTTTTATGAAAGTGATCTAGTAGTATATCGAACCGTGTATATACATGTATGGCAAATTCAATGTTCAATAGTTCCTTATGGATTTCACAACTGTTGTCAACAAGTCTTGAAGAACAATCTGTTTCTCTTGTTCTGTTGAAATGTTGAGATAAAGTTGACACATGGACTGTTCTAATTCTATTATACTAAATATAACAATACAAAATATTAATAGCATCCACACATATTTTTAATATATCAATGAATTTAGTGCTCGAGCAAAGTGGTTAAATTGAACTGTCATCACCGTTACACAAGGTCAAATACGTTACGCAATGTCAATTCCGTTACGTGATGGTAAAAGCTAAATATACAAAAACTAATTTATATCTTAACAGCATATACTTTATAATCAGACAGAGGAAATCGAATGCCACATATTTGCATTGGCAAATATGTTTCACTTGTATACAATATAGTTCAATGCTATGTTAAGTGCTTCATATTTTCACAATTTCTGATTTGTGTGTAACTCTCTTAAATAATGTGATTAGACATATTTGTTATTTATTTTTTTCCTATGAATAATTACATAAAATAGTACTGAAATATGTATAACTGTTGAAATTTTAAATACAATTTAGCCATTTCTGATTTGTTTAAGTAAAAACGTTTTGTAACGGAGATGACATTTCTTGAGTTTACATGCCCAAAATCATCCATTGTTTTCAAATGCATATAGAACAATACAAACAAAAGTGTTAAATTAACTCAATACTGATTAATCAATTGGATGTAAAACTAATAAATATCAGTATTTGTTTTGTACTTGTTACTATGTACCCATAATGCATCCTATATGTTATGGCATACACAAAGTGACTTGTAAGTCAGATCTGTGTCACGTCTTACCTGCTGAGAAGATGCAAAGAATTGTCCACAATAATAAATTCCATGTTATTATCCTAGCCATAATCACCGATAATAGTCAGTCACACTGATGGGAAATCGACTCAGCCTGCATTAGTGAGCATTAAAATAATTACCTCCCCTTGTAACATTATGCCGGGTTTGCCTGAAATACGAAATGGAATATTGCGTTCGAAATGGACACAATGGAGGTGTTGTGGGTGTGTGTGTGTGTGTGTGTGTGTGTGGTGTGTGTGTGTGTGTGTGTGTGTGGTGTGTGTGGTGTGGTGTGGGTGTGTGGTGTGGTGTGGTGTGGTGTGGTGTGGTGTTGTGTTGGTGTGGTGTGGGTGTGGTGTTGTGTGGTGTGGTTGTGTTGGTGTGGTGTTGGTGTTGGTGTGGTGTTGGTGTTGTGTTGGTGTTGTGTGGTGTGGTGTTGGTGTGGTGTTGTGTGGTGTTGGTGTGGTGTTGGTGTGGTGTTGGTGTTAGTGTGGTGTGGTGTGGTGTGGTGTGTGTGGTGTTGGTGTGGTGTGGTTGTGGTGTGGTGTGGGTGTGGTGTGGTGTGGTGTGGTGTGGTGTGGTGTGGTGTTGTGGTGTGGTGTGGTGTGGTGTGGTGTGGTGTGGTGTGGTGTTGGTGTGGTGTGGTGTGGTGTGGTGTGGTGTGGTGTGGTGTTGTGTGGTGTGGTGTGGTGTGGTGTGGTGTGGTGTGGTGTGGTGTGGTGTGTGTGTGGTGTGGTGTGGTGTGGTGGTGTGGGTGGTGTGGTGGTGTGGTGGTGGTGGTGGGTGTGGGTGTGGTGTGTGGTGTGGTGTGGGTTGGTGTGGTGTGGTGTGGGTGGGTGGTGTGGTGGTGTGTGTGGTGGTGTGGTGTGGTGTGGGGTGTGGGGTGGTGTGGTGGTGGTGGTGGTGTGGTGTGGGGTGGGTGTGGTGTGGTGTGGTGTGGTGTGGTGTGGGTGTGGTGTGGTGTGGTGTGGTGTGGTGTGGTGTGGTGTGGTGTTGTGTGGTGTGGTGTGGTGCATGCGTGCGTGTCTTACTTGGATTAAATGTCACAAGCCATCTTTTTGCCCAGTCGTTAATTTTTACGAGATCAGAGTTGAGTTGTTCTGCCGCTGAAACTGAATGATCAATTATGATGTAGATACTTGTATCATCAGCAAAGAGACGAACAACATGAACAGCCATTATGGGAAGAGTATTGGAGAAAGTGCCAGAAAGAGCAACGCGTTGCTTTCGTCCGGTAAGATAGTCACTGAACCAGGTAAGAAGGTTGCCAGGAATTCCATTATTTTCTAATTTATGAAGGAGGCCACGATGCCAAACGCGGTCAAAAGCTTTGGAAATATCGCAGAAAACCGCTCTGACTTCCTTTCCTTCATCGAGTGCTTGACAGAATGCATGATAGATAGAGGTGAGTTGATTGACAGTAGAATCATTAAGTACAAAGCCAGATTGTAGAGCAGATATCATGTTATTGTGAATATCACATACATTAGAAAGCTTCCACTGATCTGGGACTTTACCTATGACCAAGGAATAATTAAACAAGGACGAAAGTGGTGCAACCAATTCTGCCGAAAGTTCTTTCAAAACCCTGTTGTTAATGTTATCTGGGCCAGACGATTTTCCAGTTTTCAGTTTATTTAGCGTGAATGCGACTTCATCCGGAGACATTACTATATTGGCTAATTTTGGTGCTTGTGTACCGATGGTTGTAGTTGGCAGTGTAATTTTAGAGTCATTTAGTATTGTCTGTGATTGGAAGAAGTTGCTTAGGCAATTTGCCTTTTCGTTATTTGAGACATAGAAGACGTTATTTTGCTTTAGAATAGGTATCTTTGTGTTTGTGTTGTTGTTTTTGATAAGCTGTGTACGGGTTTTACAGAAATCACGTGGTTCCAAATGTTCATCCTTTAATCTGTCTGCTAATTTGGTTTTAAGAGTGTTTCTAGCATGTCTTATCAGCGTAAGTGTTTTGTTTCTGATTTGTTTGTATGTATCCCAGTGTTGCTGTAGTTGTGTTTTGCGTGCTTTGTTATATGCCCTTTTGCGTTTTCGTATGTATTTTCTGATTTCGTTATGTATCCATGGTGGGTCTGATTGACGTACTGTTACTGTTTTACTTGGTATCGTTTCGGATTATTGTGTTAGTTATGTTAGTTGTATATGTGTCAAAGTCTGTATGTATAAGTGAATCCCAATTAAAGTATGACGTTCGTTCCCTGCGAGTTGCATAATCTCCAGTATCATATTGCCAGACTTTACGTCTGAAACTAGGTAGTTTAGGCTTATCATGTATGAAACAACAAAATATTGGGCAATGGTACCTTGTGTTTTGACCCAGGAAAGGCTCGCCAACACCACTGACACACACAATTTCCTTAGAAGAAACTAGAAATAGATCGATTAATGATTCTGACGATTCTGTATAATGTGTTGGTTCTGTGATGACTTGTGATAATCCATATTGTTGAGAGATGTTGTTGACCTTGTTGCGAGTGTTCAGTTTTAGCATGTCAAGATTAAAATCGCCCGTAACAACAATATCCAAGTTTGAATCACGTGCAAGGCCGATAGAATTCTCAATACTGGCTAAGACAAGTGGAGTTTGGTGGCCTGTAGAACGTTCCCAGAAGTACCCGTTTGCGCTTAAGGCGAAGCTCTACCCATACACATTCTATATCTAGAGGTTCCAAGTCAACCCTTCTAATTGCCGGAATGTTATCCTTAACGTAAGCAAGAATTCCACCGTGGTTATCAGACGACCTGTCCTTCCTGAACGGTTTTGAGTAGTTATGAATAGCAAGACTGTCAGAATCAGTATCATTCCCAAGCCATGTTTCGGTAAAGGACAGGACATCAACGTGAGATAGTTCAGCACTCAGTACATCTCTTTTCGGGAGAAAGCTTTGCACGTTGTAATGAGCAAAGGATAAGCTAGACTGGAAGGACTGAAGCATAGCGTCGTCGCCAGAGTAACTGGAGTCCGAAGATAGAGTAACCGATGAAAGCGAATCAGATGTATGAGAGTTAGGTCCAGGATTTTCATGAACGTCGCCACAGAGTAGAAGAATAAGGGAAAGCCATGTTAGTATCTCGAAATTCGTGAATGATTTCATCCCTTTAACCCGTGCATGTAAAGGATTGAAGACGCCTACTCTCATACTGTATAAAATTATGTCAATGTTCATTATGTAATACCCGATTTATATATATAGTAGTTGGGGCGATTGTTCCGCAATGCACGTAGCCAGTGACAAAATAAGGAAACGGACATGTATCTGAAGGCATTTTGAGTGAATATAAATCTCCAATGAAAGCAAAAGAAAAATATGAAACAAAAAATAATACAATATATATTCCTCTCTAGTGGCTTCTCAATATATACACCTTATTACGAGTGTATCGATTTCTCTATATATATGCCATTTTACGCATGTATGCTAGCACAATGTATACGCGTTTCTACGCCTGCTACTTTAAATGCCCCCAAAAGAACCCTCGATTGCAAACCGAGAAGTGGATTAATGTCAACATAATATTATAACACCAGTGCGTTCATTTGACTCGAGCTCCCTGGTTTTGACGCTATCTTACATTATGAATGAACATTTTATGATTTGTCCCAGTTTGCAAACAGCTCATCAAAATACCGTTTTACTCATGATAATAACTCGGAACTACAGTTGATTTTCCAAATGTCACAAATAATGCATATTATATAATGTACATATGCATACAAATGCAGAGTTCCCTCTCTCCATTGCCAGTTACGATGAAAAACAATACTGGCACTATATTTTGCGAATATATTTTGCTTTTTATTGCAACATTGAACATACAATTTGGAATAACTCACATGTGAAAATAGATGGCAAAATAAATTTTTTCCAGACTTGGTTCGATAAAGGTATACGCTTTATAGAACAACTTTTTGACTTTCGAACTAATAAGTTTTTAACCTTCAATGAAGCAAAAAATATATTTAATATGGAGGAGCGTGACTTTCTAAAATACCACCAGGTCATAAGCAATATACCAGCTAACATAAATTTAAACAAATATATGCTAATGCAAAACAGAAAAGAAACTATTGTTCAAAAAGTAGAAAACTCTAAGAACACAAATCAATTACTATACAAAATGCAAATGGATAATATGAATAGGGAAACATTAAAATCTGAAGACAAATGGTCAATGCTCCTACATGAGCGAAATCTCACATGGAAAAATATCTATAGTGTTCCACTCGCGGCAACTATAGATACAATGCTAAGATGTTTTCAATATAAATTTTTAATGCCGTTGATGCCAACAACTAAATATTTGTATAAATGCAAGTTAAGTACTACAAACCTGTGCGACTTTTGTAATATGCATGTTGAAAGTAGTGAGCATATTTTCTGGGAATGCCCACCTATACAACATTTTTGGAAAAGACTAAGTGATCTTTTAAAATCAAAAGGATTGTGTGTCGAGTTTAATTTTAAAGATATCTGTTTTGGTAAAATAGATAGAAAAGGAAATGATACCATTGTAACAAATTTCATAATAATTTTAAGCAAATTTTATATTATACGAATGAAATACAGAAAATTAACACCCTGTATTGCACATTTTTATAGGTATTTAAGCTTAAGAATAACTTTAGAAAGGGAAATCGCACTAATGAATGATAAATTAGAAAAACACAACATAAAGTGGTCTAGATTTATTTGAACATATTGTTTTCTAAGACAACTGTTACAAATGAATCCTTCAGATGGAAACGATCAACCCCCCCCCCCCCATTTTAGTTCTCTCTTTTCCCCATTTCTACATCACTCTCCAAAACAAAACAATACCTATTATAAACATAAAATGCGAATATGCATACTATAGACAAGTTATCATAATAATACTGTAAAAGAAATGACCTTGCATCAAATATGTGAATGTATAACTATTCATGTCAATTGTATATATATATATAGCCATATCACTTATATGTATGTTGTACATTATATGTCTATAACTGGAAATAAAAGGGGTTACCCGCTAGGGGCCTCAAGATGAAAAAAAAAGCTTGTATTGCATATAAGAATGTTTTAATATCAGTAAGTCTTTGACCTGCATATTCGTAATTCTTAACAAATAAGTTTCATTTTCTTTTTTCAGGTATCTTTATCCCATATAAAACACTATTTTGATTTATAATATAAGATATATTATTTGACAACGGATTAGGTAAACAAGTAAACGGATAGACACGTTTTGGAAGAGCAATTAAATCTTGTACCGTTAGATTTCGCTAAGGCTTTCGATAATGTCAATCACGACTATGTACTCCTAAAAATGCAAATATCTGGAGTCAGATATCAAACATTACAGTAGAATAAGAGTTTTCTAAATACCAGACCCCAGTCATGTGTCCTTAATGGCACCCTTTCAGGTGTCATTCCTGTATCGTCCGGAGTTCCGCAGGGATCCGTACTTGGACCCCTGCTATTTTAGCTTAGATAAACGACCCCCAATAAAACATCAGTTCCAAAGTCCTTATTTTTTCAGTTTATATCACTATGACATCTTCAAATGAGTCGGCCACCTTCCAAACTTATCATAAGAGTTTAGATGAGTGGGAGTTGAAGCTGGACATACATGTAATTCAACCCTTCACATGTCATCTTATCGAATTGCGGCTGATTCGGACCATGGCTGATTCGGACCTTGGCTGATTCGGACCAGATCAGTGGCTGATTCGGACCAGATCAGTGGCTGATTCGGACCAGATCAGTGGCTGATTCGGACCAGATAGTGACTTATTCGGACCTCTCGAAAAACTTCTAATTTTGTTATAAAATTTGCATTGATTTCATACTTATCCAAACATCAGTGGCTGATTCGGACCAGATAAGTGGCCGATTCGGACCAGATTTTCATATTCGTATATTAATGAAATATTAACCTCGGACATCAGTCATTTTGCCTCCGAATATAGCAATGCCACAAGAAGGTCCGAATCACCCACTGGCACTGATCTGGTCCGAATCAGGCACTGATGTCCGAGTTAAATATTGAAGTTTTTCGAATGGTCCGAATCAGCCACTGATCTGGTCCGAATCAGCCATTAATCTGGTCCGAATCAGCCACTGATATCTGAGTTAAATATTTCATTAATATACAAATATTTACATCCTTTTATCGTCTAAATGCAAACAAAACCAGTTTTCTAAGTCTACATATCTGGATAAGTATGAAATCAATGCTAATTTTATAACAAAATCAGCCTGGTCCGAATCAGCCATGGTCCGAATCAGCCAAGTACCATCTTATCCATGTCACTAGAAGCTAAATACCTGTGCATGATATCTCAAATAACATGTCGTGGGACGCTCACAGCAATAGGTCAACTAAGAAAGCAAACTAAGCGTGAGGGTTTCTATGTAGATACACCAAGGTCAATTCAGAACCGCTTAAATCCATGGCTTACCAGATCCAAGACCCTAGTGAAACCCGAGCTGGAATACGGCTTCGAGATTCTTTATTACTTTGAACACTCGTGCCAATGTAAATTTATGTTTTTATCCTACATGTGTCAGTTTAATCCATGCTTGCTTTACCCATACGCTATGTATCTTTGTTTTTGTCGGCAAATAGCTATTGTAGCTAGTGTTTATTGTTGTACATCCGACACAAAATAAACTTTTTTGTATATTGTATCAGAAGGACGCTCACAATCTAGGAACACCAAGGGTTTATTGGAAGATAGTACGATACGGTACGGATAATGTACTGGGAATAGATAAACACTATCGGGATACTTTATAAAATAAAATGGCATTAAAACTGAACTTGTGTTTCATTCTTGCTTTCTCATTGTGCCGTAAGTATTTTATATTAATCATAATAATTTTGTTTTCATTGTCACATACGGATCTGTAGTCCAGTGGTAAAACGTTGGACTGGTAATCCATGGATCGCAGGTTCAATCCCCCGTCTGACCTTAATAAAATTAAGTCTCGCATGGGATTTTAAACCGAGATCTCGTGTCGGTGCTTTACACCGTGCACGTAAAAGAACCAGACAAGACTCTTTACGTTCATTTATCATCGCTACTGGTTGCCCATATGATCGATGCGTCGGATTTGGAATCGAACGGTCCGGGTTCGATACTCAGTCAGGCCACGTATGTAGTGTCATTGAGCAAGGCACCTCACACACGTTGCTTAGTACTGGTTAACCGCTATGGTCGGCTAATCATGCCCAGGAAAACATGTCTAGGTCCCCGCAAGGGGTTTGACATTAATGGTACATACATACATACATGTACCCTCGAGTGTCCGGTTTCCGTTATGATAAGAAATGATTGGTCGCGATATATACCAAATTTGGTCCTGCGACGTATACATCCAGATCCAGATTGGCATTCAACAAAACGAATCTTAAAACTACATAGTTTCTAAATGTATGATGTAAATAAAGTAACGTTCCTCTTTTATTCCAAAGAATTAGAAATGAATATGACTACGTAAATAACAACGGGCGCTGTCATTTTTACCATGACCCGAAACAGACATCTGTGGTGACTGGTACCGGAGTTATCGTGACCTTTCAGCAAATCAATTTTGCATAACATCGAATGGGTGTAAATATAAAATGAACACGTTTCATAAAGCATAATGATCATTTCTATTATTTTGATGAATATTTCTTTTCACAGTGAACACTTTCACAGTTTAACAAGCATTTATGATTTAAACATGTGGACACCTGAATTCATCACCTAATCTTGTAAACCTGACTTTTGAACAGTAAATGAGGTGGGTCCAATGGTCACACTGTGCCCATTTGTACGGGCTGTTGATGAATATTGCCAGTACTTTCGCTTTGTAGGTGGTGGACTGCCATAAACCTAAAACAAAATTAAAAACTATTCCTTTAAGTACACTACACTACAGGACACATCGCTTAGTTGGCGATGACAGTAACACTGTATGGAACTCAAAACAATATAAGAGATGTCTCCAAAACGAACTCCCCTTACACTAATTAAACTTGTAACCCAGTCTATATTGACCTTCACATTAAATGACAGGTAGGTAAACAAATCAGCCGACGCAAAACTGGAAATGGTCAATATTTTGCAGTAAATCAAATGGACAAATGGTGATGCAATATTGCATTATGAAAGATAGCATGTTTTATACCAATGCAAGGAAAATAACCGATTACTTATGCCTACAAGGATTATACGGCGCATTGTTGTTGCCAAATATGGAAAATGACCTTTGACACTTATCTATTCCTGATTGGTGACGTCAGAAAACACCGATCGCGCGTAGTATTGTAAATACTTACGGGGTAACGAAAACGAAGGTATCACGATTTGAGGACACTAGAGGACATACATACATGATGCATAATCCATAATGATCTTGTTGCTATTCCCATTGAAAATTACCTAGTTCCCCTCTCCCATCTATCTATCTATCTTCCGTTAATGTCAAACCCCTCGCGGGGACGTAGACATGTTGCGCGTCAAAAACCGCAAAGAAGTTAAAAGTATGAGTAGTTAAAAGTATAATTTAAGAGGGTAATGAAAATATGTTGTGGTAAAAGTTTAAAAGCAGCTACGCAGAACAATTAGGGACTGGCATGTTCAATATGGCAAACTGCCATATCTCGGTGTCACCATACAGTCCGATCTGAAATGGAACTCGCACATCCTAAAATTTACAAAGAAAGCAAACTCATCGCTCGGCTTCATCAGGCGCAACCTAAACCACTGCCCAGCAACTTGCTGGAAGACAGCATATCTAGCTCTTGTTCGCTCATCACTTGAGTATAGTTCCATAGTCTGGGACCCTACCTATGTAAAAGACACCGAGCGACTTGAGAAAGTTCAAAGGCAAGCGGCCAGATTCATCACTGGCGACTACCATTCCCAAGAAGAAGGCTGCATCACAAACATGCTGCAAAAACTGGAGCTCGAGAGCCTACAGTCCAGAAGGAAGGCCAAAAGGCTGACGTTCCTATACAAAGTGGTCGAGGGAAGGTGCCAGCTTTACCATGTCACGACATACTTACACCCATAAGGGCTAAGCGAAACGTAAAAATACGTAAATTCACTGACAATAAACATTCTAGAAAATCAAATTACAAATAATTCAAAGTGCTTCAAATCTTTCACTTGTAATAAAGAGCAGCTCAAACAATCATTCTTCCCTAAAACAGTACTAGACTGGAATAAACTAAGTGACAATGTTGTGTGCGCAGAGACAATATAGGCGGTTTCAGGACAGCTCTAAACCCGCTCTACTAGACTCTCTCCCGTTGCACCTTATGCCGTAACTGGCCCTGTAGATATCCAGATCGCCATTGCCATTCCTTAAGCTATAGGTTAATTACAGCAACTACAGACTACTATAAGGTTTCCTTTTTTCCAAGAACAATCTACCATTGGACCATCTCCCTACCATAGAGCAATTCAATACGGCAGTTTGTCATATTGATCATGCGGGTGTCCGTGGTTTCATATAACTACTTCTTCGTATACAAGGCAATATAGAGTGAAACATTGTGGTGGATTCGTCTAATAATATATTATCACACCTACGCCAATTATGAGATGGGCTGTTGACAAATTAATCAATTACTGGGGAATATATTATTTTTCACACCTTGATTGGTCGACTCAAACATTTGTGATGCTGGCTTGTATGCCCGTGTTTTATCAGCTTTTAGAGCTGAGCCGTGCCATATGTCCAAGCCCTTGAATCATGTATAAATATCATGCTCTTCACATCAATTTCATTACAACCATGGCGTCTATATTTCTATGCGTTTTTTGCTGATTATACAATACAAATACAATAAAAAATAGATAAATGTTCACTTATTTATTTATTCTCCCCCATTCACTTTAATTAATCTTGATTAGTGGCATGAAACCTAGATAGATAATCACTCCTGGTATGGCAAACACATGGTTACATAGTCCCATTCATAATTGTGTCTAATTACCTAAATAGCTAATAATAGCATTATTATAATGGGCCTGTATAGTGCAGTACTATTAAATCAATTATACGAACCTGTGATTATACGAATGCACTAGTATACGAAACTACCATTAGACGAACAAGGGATTATACGAAACCACCTGAATTCGATCATGCCAGTCCCTAGTTGTTCTGCTCAGCTACTTTTAAACTTTTACCACAACTTATTTTCATTACTTTCTTAAATTATACTTTTAACTACTCATACTTTTAACTTCTTTGCGGTTTTTGACGCGCAACATGTCTACGTCCCAGCGAGGGGTTCGACATTAATGGAAGATAGATAGATAGATAGATAGACATGAAAGTAAGATAGATAGATAGACGCCTCCTGAAGAGATTAGTCATTTTAGATTTTTGGAGGATAGTGTAGTGTATTTCGGCATGGGTAGAACAACGGCCCGGCTAGCTCAGTTTGTAGAGCTGTCCGACTAGTGTTTGGGAGGTCGTGTGTTCGAGTCCCATGTCGGGTCACTAACTTTCCCGCTCTTTCTTTGCTTGGTCACTTTAATGGCGATGAGGATGGGATGGTACGAGCAAAGGGGTAGGGGTGCGGCTCCAGGTATAGGAGTGCAGCTCCTAAAGAATAAAAGAGGGAAGAGTGTTGTGTATTTCGGCATGGGTAAAACAACGGCCCGGCTAGTTCAGTTGGTAGAGCTGTCCGACTAGTGTTCGGAAAAGTTATTGACCCGATGTGGGACTCGAACCCACGACCTCCCAAACACTAGTCGGACAGCTCTACCAAATTGAGCTAGCCAGCCTGATGTGCTAACCACGCCGAAATACACTACACTCAAGTTTCCCTCTTTTATTCTTTAGGAGCCGTACCCCTCCTTTGCCCGTACCATATATTCTCGTCGCCATTAAAGTGACCAAGCAAAGAAAGAGCGATCTAAAGTATTTGTTATCAAATCAACATGTTTTATAATTTACCTGTGCAACATGGAGCTACCTAGTTCTTTTTATCCGTGGTGTTATAGCATGGGGGCCGAGATATGATCTTTTCCGAGGTTGTTATTTCATTATGTCTATGGCGTTATGGGAAATATAAGTAATACATATAATAATACATTTACAATTTCTTACCACAGGTGACAGCGTCTGTTGAATTTCTATTAACTACTATTCATGTATTTACAATGTATATCAGGTAATCTGAAATCTATATCAAACATTACTATGTCTATCTTTAAAAGAGGTGATTGATTTAGGCCTTTATATGCCTCATGTATGTTTTTACCGGTAATAATATTAATAGCCTTATTAATCTTTCAGGTGGAAGTATTACCAATGCACCAGCAGACATAGATGCTTGTGTTGGTGAAGATGTTAACATTCCATGGACATATGATGACAATGATGCTGATATTAATTCAGTGACTTGGTATGCTAGCAATGGCAACGACATTATGACCTACTTTGGAGGAGGTGGTAGTCATGACGCTACAAATTCATACACTGTTGTTAATCATGGCAACGGAAATATTACTTTAAACAATGTGCCTATATCTTATACTGATACATATAAGATTGCTATCATAGCTAACTCAAATTCAGAGGATGTAGTGGAAGTTACTGTCTGTGGTAAGGATATATTAATTTTTAGCTGGCTGTGAAGAAAGTTCGGGAAGCTATTGTGTCACCACTGACATTGGCTTAATCATATTTTATTGGTCAATTCATTTTACATACATATAATACAAGACATGTTAATTTCAAAAAAAGCTAACCTGTCAGGCCACAGGTTCTATGCATGTTAATTCTCAAAGAAAATTCATCCATTGCAAGATTGTCAACTTAGTTCTCTAAATAGATTATGTTTAACATTTCTATATGGAAATATATAGAGTATAGTATGGACATTGAGGAAACCACAATGTCCACAGCCTTGATATTTTGCATAATTTGTTATTGCATCACCTGGTGGACCACTACAAAGTTTGCACAAAATTTGATGGTGATCCGGGTGTCATAATTGACCCTGCGGTAGGTGTCACATAATTTTCATCAATAGACTTATATAGTACTCTTTAAGATTTATCTATTCCGAATTCACCTTTTCAAGTAAGTGCGCACAAAACACAAAAATGCCATATCTATTTTTAGACACACACCTGTTCACACACATCACACACATCGCAAATACAGGGTTCATTCTAGGTCAGAATTTTCTGGAGAAGTGAGAAAGTGCGTGATCGCTTCCTTAAATGGTGTTCTTTAATACACTTCTGCAAAATAGGGTTAAAATGCACAGTACAACCATTAAATACAACATTTGAATAGAAGGAGTGCTTTATAATGGGCCAGTGTATCTTATAATTTTTTTTTTTTTTTTTTTTAGGGAGAAGTGGGGCCCCCAGAAGGCGAAGTCAGGGTCTCCCTAGGGCGACTATTTCTTCGCCCTCTAGAATGATCCCTGAAATATACTGCGTTGTGCCATTTCAATATTGAATTGAAGGACGACTTGTACAAGAAAAATCCTAAACATTATAATTATACCCTAGTGCATAACGGATTTTCAGCTTTCTGTTTGAAATATTTAGTTATTAATTATTTACATATTTGCCCCAAATGTTCGCCATATTGGTGATGTACACAAGACCCAGGTCCACGGCTTCACGGTCAATGTCACACAGTCATGGAGGTTAAAGGTGAAATATAGGTACAATATTTCTGGGCTTGGCTATATCTTCTTCGGCTATGTAGGGATTATCAAGCTAATAACTCCAACAGGCTATAAATTATGTTCGGCCGTGAAGCAGATGAACGTGTGGGAGATTGTGAAGTAGTCAATAACATTTGAGCCAGATCTTGTATAAAATGATAACATACGGTTTTTTATTTTGCGTTTCTCTGACTCGCCACGGTAGATATTGTGAAAATCAAAACAATAAAATAATTTCCATACTTGTTTTTTAATTATTATTTTTTTACATAATTTTTTTTACTCCATCAGTAGTAAAGTCGTCTCTTTGCTTGTAAACAAACGGGCGCCATTTTGAATATGCTTTATAGTAACTCATTTGCATATAAGGTAATATAAAGTAGGTCACGCGCGTATATTTTTAGTATAGAGTCTATTGATGACGTATCGCGCAACTACCGAGCTCCGTGTACAGAGGCGTATGTCCATATCGGACGATCTAGTAACAAGTCTCTACGCGGCGTCCATTTTGGATGACCTCACGATTAAGTTATGTCTGGGCTTATCGGATAATGTACATCTTATAATTCCGTTTCGCGCATAATGCGATATATGTACGTTAAATGAACATTACATATCCGGAGCGTTAACATCGTCGCATAAAAATGTTCTTCGAAGACACTAGAGTACATCAGAATAATTGGTACCTGGTGGCCCCGCCACGTACCCTGATGACACTCTCCACCCTACGTCTCATGCTTCCAGACAAACGACGGATCTGTTCTCGGGTCAATAACATCCATACAGAGCCGCTTCCAATTGGTCCGTACTGGGGGGGGGGGTTCCGTACCTACATTCTCCGCCCACACATGGATTCAGATCCGGGCTTACCGATTAATATAAATGTGTAATACTCGGTGTTCAAATTATAAAACCCGTCTGATGGCTATCTCCGAATAAATCCTATCGTTTCGTATGACGCATGTTAGTTGTCTGCTCAATACATTGGAATGACTCCGATAATGCATGCGCGGTGCTACATATCTCGAAAACCCAGTGTGTCATATTTAAATATCTTTGAATACTTGGAACATTATTCGCTATGCAAAGGAATGCTAGACAAATTTATAACCATCACGAACGCAGTAGGTACACAAAACTGACACAGGTAATTATAAATATCGTATGGCAAATTGTTTCATGATTCTAAGCAAATTGAAGTAATTAATACGTTTACATACCACGGTTGTCAATGCCAGCCGTTAAAAGCTAAAGGTAAGACGGGTAATTAACCAGCAACATTTCTCTGAGCTACAACATAGCGGATTAACTGATAAGCCCAGAGTGCGTACATAACTTAATCAGGAGGTCATCCGCAGCTAATTGGTCCTAATTGATGTGGAGATATCCCAATGATGTTGAAGACCGGGCTTGCCTGCCGGTCGGTCGGTCGGTCCGTCTATATGCACCTTTTATTCTAAAAAATCATGGGCACCTTATCAATATATCTGTTTGGAACTAAAACTGGCGTAGCTCCCAGCTAATTTAGAGCATTGAAGTCCCAGATTTGACTCAACTTTAACGGCAAAATACGTCCATTTAAACGTATAAATCACCAGAACCACTTAACGGGAATGTTCATTAACGCATATAGGATTAATTGCAACAGGAATAGCAGACGGAATGTCTGGAAAATGCAATGTCAAAAATGAGAACGAAATATTTATTTCGCTATAAACCCCCCATGTCTGCTTATCAACTCAACGGTATTTTCCATGGAACATTATTCGGCTCGTTTCAAGTTTGATTTATTTGACAAGTATATACATGCCGGAGACCATTTTTCGTGTTCTTCCCACTGCTGATCCGAGGGCTCCCACGACATCACCTTCACACCGCAAGAGAAACAGGTAACTTTATCGGCGCTTCCGGTATAATAGAAGCCCGCTTTAGCCAAAGACATTTTATTCGGTTCGATCTGATTCGACCAGTGTTCAAAACTCTGTAGTCGATCTTCGTAAAACATCATCTCAGACACTATGGTTGAATCGCTCTGATCGATAATGTTCATGTTGATGGTTAGCCACTGACTTCGGAAGTGCGGTGTTATCGAAAAACGGCCCAATTATATACAACTTCAACGTTTGCGATTGGTGATTATTTTTAGAACTTGTAGCCCATTGGTTGCTATTTTTACGAGTTCATACCATTTTAGAGCGTTATTTACCAGTTTACAAAGTCATTCGGGTTACATTCCGGACACTGCGCCGTTCCTAATTGGTTCATGTGATCGCTCCTTAGGGCGCACGGTACCACAGCGTCCAATTCGGGTAACGTCTTTCCAATCTCGGGTATCAGTTCCTTCAATCGTTTATATTCAAAGGGCCTTAAACATAGCCCCTTTTTTGTAGGCACCACCTCCGTCTCGGGCTTCCAGTACTGTCTGATATCCACGCACACGTTCCCCTCCTGCACGGTAAGGTTTACGTTTCCGCCCAAATGCGTTTCAAACGCTTCTCTGTTCTCTAAGACCTTGTCCACAAACTATCTGATCAACCAAGTTCTTCCATCGCATCAAGGTTAAACTAATGCCCTTTTTCGTCGGTTTGTCGTCTCGCCATTCTCGTAAGGCGACTCTAAGCTCCCCTTTCCATTCGTTCACCCTTACGTAACGACCGTTGCCAAGGCTTAGTTCGCATCTAGTCATGTTGGTTGTTCGAGCGTAGAAACTCTAATGACGCTAACTAAAGTTACGCCGTCTTTTATAGATTTAAGTCCGTTCTAATCGGTCTATATTTATAGAAGCGTTCGTAATCGTTATTTATGGATCGGTTCGTAGTCGTTATTTATAGAAACGTACGCGCTCGCTATTTATAGAGCGGTTCGTTCCCATTGGTGTCTATTTATAGCTCTCATTGGTCGGTGCAATCGGGTATGTAGTGTAGTGTAGTCGCTTCGTTTTCTTATACACCACTTTCACTCTGTTACTGTACCGATCAGTATATCCCGGTATACCGATGTCGTAAAAGAACGTCAGTTCAGTTCGCTTTGCTTAACTTCATCCGTTTTTTTAATACAAATTTATTTTAGCTCGATCGCGAAACGGGTTATTCCAACTCTCGAGACCTCGTTCCTGATGGAGAGGGAGAGAGAAGAGGGAATTCAAATGCCAAGGGCACGCTCGTAACGGCTCCAGCGGGGTTCGAACTCCGGACCTGAAGCGAACGCTGCGCTATCGCGACTTTCTGTCGTACGGAGGTGGCGATGCCTGTCCCATGATTGCGAGCTGGATTTGGTCACCATCAAGGGGAACGTAACCGGAGCTCAGTACATCCGTGACGTCCTACAGCCAGTCGTTGTCCCGCGACAACCATCCACTCGCTACACGACCTCAGTACACGGACGACAGCGCCAGGCCTCACATAGCACGTACCGTAGTGGATTTCATGAGGGCCAATGCAGTGACAACTCTACCCTGGCCAGCGGTAAGCCCGGATCTGAATCCATGTGTGGGCGGAGAATGTAGGTACGGAACCCCCCCAGTACGGACCAGTTGGAAGCGGCTCTGTATGGATGTTATTGACCTGAGAACAGATCCGTCGTTTGTCTGGAAGCATGAGACGTAGGGTGGAGAGTGTCATCAGGGTACGTGGCGGGGCCACCAGGTACCGATTATTCTGACGTACTCTAGTGTCTTCGAAGAACATTTTTATGCGACGATGTTAACGCTCCGGATATGTACTGTTCATTTAACGTACATATATCGCATTATGCGCGAAACGGAATTATAAGATGTACATTATCCGATAAGCCCAGACATAACTTAATCGTGAGGTCATCCAAAATGGACGCCGCGTAGAGACTTGTTACTAGATCGTCCGATATGGACATACACCTTCGTACACAGAACTCGGTAGTTGCGCGATACGTCATCAATAGGCTCTATACTAAAAATAAACGCGCACGCGCGTGACCTACTTTATATTACCTTATATGCAAATGAGTTACTATAAATCGTATTCAAAATGGCGCCCGTTTGTTTACAAGCATAGAGACGACTTTACTACTTCCATCATTTCTAAGATTTACTAAGTCCCCCCCCCCCCCGGGAGTGCATATAAATGTTGATCAGTATTGTGAACCTTATTTGTGAACTGTACGGGGTTTCTTAGCGAATTGGCCGACAATCTTTTAATATGGTTTGGCAATGCCAGATAATGTCCAAATTTGATTGAAGCGACGCCGATGTAATATTATCAAGAATTTATCTAGTGCGCAGTATACATTGGTATAGCAATCAAGCCATTTCTTTCAAGATAAAATTGGGAAAATCGGACTTTACAATTCAACCCATGATTGCCCCAAGAGATTCAACAAGTTCCCATGTCCAGTAAGCGTTATAAAATAACTATCAAATCGATAGTTTAAATTATATATATAATTATAATGAATAAGACCAAATATTAACGTCGTCGTCCGTGAACATTTTCAATGGTCAATGATAACCCAGTTATATTCCACGGGTGTAGCCTTTTCAGATCTAACAGTCTAAAACATCAAACATCATCTCACCGGTCAGATTATGGCAACATTTGGTAGGAATAATTGATGTACAATGCTTTTTAAAAGGTGTTAAAATGGGACGTTATTTAATTGTATGGTACATAAAATATGCGGAGTTAACTTAGGATGAAATGAAATATTGACTACCCGTCTATGGTTGTAAAACAACAAATAAATGTCCTATTAACCCTTTCCCTCATAATAAAAGGGTCATATCAGGTTCTCCAGCCCAATACAGTAACTATATACTGTATTGTTCCTATTTATAGTGCCCGGGCGCGATGCAAAACACAAAAGGGGCGCGCTAATTAGAGTAATTAATTTCTGTAGTATAGGTGTGGAAATTCTCCGTTTCAATATCGGTAATTGCCAACTAATTGGAAGAAACTGCTCAGTGACCTTGCTTTGTCATTATGCGACGCCTACTACGGCATCGTGTGTTACCTAAATCGATCGATAATTATGTTCTGTACATGCGGTACATAATATTATGCCACGTAAATCGTATACATTTAAAGTTAACCCGTGTTTCTGTGGATTGTTCCGCGTTATAAACTTTTATACGGGTAAATAACTATCCTTGTACTTTCGGTTTGAATAGCTCGAGGCATTGTTGATATTGTGTGAATTCTTCTGTGATGATGATGATGTACGTTTATTTACCCTCGCCACCGGTAAACCATATGGGCGAGCGTTCTAAGATGATTATTCTCTGTGATGCTTATGGTGACATCCTCAGATGGCTCCTTCTTTCTGTGCCAGGGTGACAAGTCCTGGTCTGTATGCGATCCTTTTTAGGGCCACATCCTCCACGATTAGTCCGCTCACAGCAGCAAAATGGTTCTGTTGTTCCGTCGTTGTCCACCCCGTTGACGCATCCGGGGTCGAGGTCGCATCCCTCCGTCTCCAACTGCTCGCCCGAGATTGGAGACAGATAAAAGAGTTTGAGGCGACGAGTGCGCCATCCACGCGAAACGACTGCCGTCTTCTCCTACCCAGTCACTCGTCGCCTCTTCAACGCCCCAGTGTCAGCTGTCGTTGATCCAGGTAAGTGTATGACACTCAAAAAGAGTCGATGCGGGTCCTCGTCTGTATGCGTCAGCGGCGTGGATTGGTCACTTCGGAACAGGTGATCCAATTTCCTGCTGTGAGCTGTGCCTTGTTCCCGACGTGCACGGTGTGGAGGTACGAACAAGAATTCTTCTGTGAAAATAAATACTGTTTTTATAGCGATACACATTCAACAAGTGATGCGCATATTATTCATGCATACTTAGTGATTCATGCGCTTGGAGTTTATATATATATATATGGATTACGTTAAACAACAGTACTACCGACAGGTAAGTCAATTATTTCATGTTGCATTTTTACGTGGGGGCGCCTATATTAGAGGTGGCGCTTTAAATAGGAACAATACGGTAATAGCTTATCAGCTACCAATAGATAAGAAACCAATAACTGTACACTGTCCCCATAGGGTATTTCAGGAAAAACTGATAAAATGACCCCTATCATGTTTAACCCTGTTTTCCCTGATAAAAACTTACTTTAATATATTTATGGTAAGAATAAAAAATTTAGAAAAATAAATGATGTTTTCAACGATATAATTTTTAAAAGAAACATTTTAGTATTTACTTAGATACGGAGGTGTACATATTGGACATGCAGGTTTTGGAGAATAATTATTATATTCGACTATATTTGTTTATTTAAACTGAATTTTGGTCAATGGAAAGTTTGTAGAGAATAAAATTCTCTTTCTAACAGTATCAAACTCATATTTGTATGGTAAGCCTGTCTTTTTCAATAAGGTTATAAAGACAATGAATGTCCTAATATCTGGATATTGAGACAGATACAGCCATGCTAGATTTTTCAGGGTATGTTGTATATATAGCTATATGTACCTTTTTAAGTTTTATTCAAGATATTTCTATCAAGTAAAGACATTTGGAAAGAAGACACCTTTTTACCTTTTCACTGCTGTAAAAATCATCAATATAATGTATAGGCATTGGTGTTTACACACAAACTGAATGATTGATGATGATGATTCCGTTTATTTACCCTCGCCGCCGGTAAACCATATGGGCGAGCAAACGTGCTTGCGCACCGTCGGTTATTCGATGAGATGAAGTGTTGAGTCGTCGGTGTCTTGTAGAGTGGTGTAGATTGAAGTTTGTAGTTGTAGAGTCCCGTGAAGATTTCGGTCTAAGATGATTAGTTTTTTCGATAATTATTCCATATTGGTTGTATCTATGTTGTTTAAGTCCAAGATGATTATGTTCTAGTAGGGTAGTCCAAGATGATTATGTTCTAGTGCAGACCGTGGCTCCGGTAGCCCAAGTCAAGGTGGTTGAAGGTCTGGTCGCTGATTGGATGAAGAAATGAGGTCATCCAGTCGCTGTGCAGGCGCGTCTCCATCATTGACCCAGTTATGGAGTGATACCAAACGACAGGGTGACATTCCCCGCGCCTGGCATCATCTCCCCGACAACAGGGTGATAAGCCCTGTGCCGGTTTCCTGGGTCGGCTCACAGCAGCAAAATGGTTCGGTTGTTCAGTCGTTGTCCACCCCGTTGACGCATCCGGGGTCGAGGTCGCATCCCTCCGTCCCCAATGGCCTTCATTGGTAGACAGATAAAAGAGTTCGAGGCGACGGGTGTGCCATCCACTCGAAACGATTGCCGTCCTCCTGTCCGGTCACTCGTCGCCTCTTCAGCGCCCCAGTACTAGCTGTCGCTGATCTAGGTAAGTGTAGACACTCCGAAGAGTCGATGCGGGTCCTCGTCTGTATGCGTCAGCGGCGTGGATTGGTCACTTCGGAACGGTGACACAATCTCCCACTTGAGCCTATGATGACATCCTTAGGTGGTTCCTTCCTTTCTTGGCAGGGTGACAGGGCCTGGTCCCTTGTAGGGCCACCCTCCTCACTGTTGGTCACCCCGCAGCAGCATTTACACGGATCTGGCAGTTAGACATCTGGTCGTCGGTTGTCACTCAGGGGAGCGTGGATGCCACGACCGTTGTCGCTCCCTCAGGTTCGCTGTCTCGTCGTCCGTTGGAGAAGTATAAGGAGGAGAGGAAAGATTGAAGAAGCCAGCAAGATAGTGTGGAAATAAGCACTATCTAGAAGAGGCGGCGGATCTGTCCTATAGCCGTGGGTCCACATGCTGGCGAGCCTCCCCCTTCGCAAGATCGACGACCAGAAGATCCCAGAATCCTACGCTGCTGCTGCGGGATGTGCCCCGGTCACGACGTGCACGTCGTGAGGAGATCGACCGGGCACTGAATGATTTCATCCATACAGTAGGCCTAATGATTATTTTTCACACCGATTTTGGAAGTCATAAATTTTAATTGGTCCTGTGTATTGTGTTGACATATATATACATGTTATATACAAGTTTTACTTACTTTGATCATAGAAGGTTTATTGCCCTGGCAGGCAATAAAACAATAAACAGGAAACCAGTGTTTTCACAGCTGCTGTCAAACACCGTCAATTATGCGTCAATTATGCAAATGTGATCAATGGCATAATGCCTGTGATCTATGCATGTATTAAATTTGATTGGTTGTCTCATTATAAAGCACACGCCTTGCACACATTTTCAGAAATTGAAATTATCATTTGCAAACCCAGTAATTTTCCATGATAAATAAATTCCTTGTTAAACTCTGTGACTTACTTCATTCAAAGCTAAACTGTGACGTATGCCTCTTTGATCTTTATGTTAACAAATAAGTATAAAAGTTGGAACCTCAGGAATTTCAGAAAATTAAACCAGCCTAGATAGTCTATTACATGGTGGGCGGACGTTTCGGACTTGGATCTTTCGGACTAGGATGTTTCGGCCTAGGATGTTCTGGACTAGGATGTTTCGGCCGGACCTTTTTTCAGGATAGGACGTTTCGGCCAAATCAGATTTCTACAGTCAGACCCGGACATTGTTAATTCGGAAGACAATCCGGACACATGTTCTTGGGAATGGATCTTTTTAGTGTTATTTGTACCTCTTAATCTGGATGTCTCGGTTTCCGAATCCGGACAGGCCACGCTCAGAGTCCGGCTGATAACAGTTAAGGTTTTTGATTGTGAGGCTCAAAGCCACACCTTTCCCTCTCAAAGCCACACCTTTCCCTATCTGAGCTCAGCTTCGTCTTTTTATGGTGCTAGCTCAAAGCCACACCTTTCCCTCTGACTGTACATTAATATTTTAGAATACCATTAAATTGAACATGGTTTAATTGAATTTATTTATGTTTTATACTGTTTAATTAAACATTGTTTTATTGAATTGATTTTAAATAAATAAAAACTTTAGAGACAACTTCACAGGACCACTTCATAGGTGAAGGTTTTCTCAACTTACCAGGCAAGGTTTTCTCAACTTACCAGGCAAAGTAGGCTTCCGAACACATAGTGGTTAGCAAGAAAGCTGTGGACACAACTTCACAGGACCACTTCAAAGGTGCTTCACGTCAAAGGGGTTCTCACCTCACCTCAAGTCGGTTTCCTAACACGTCTGTGCTCAAAGGACACGACATGACCATCCAACTGTCTGGAAACTAATCGAGTGTCTGCAGGCAGAAAGCGCTAGAGTTTCTGCAGTTCTTCTTCAAAGCGAACGTGGGATCAGACCAAAGAAGAAGACCAGGAAGATCTACATGGATCTACAAGTCAGGCTGCGGAATCTGTGTGAGGATAGAGTGGCTGGACGTAAATCTGTCCCAGAACTTCTTCGTGGTGTAAGTCACAACCTGAGAGGGGGCCAGCCCAATGTGTAAATCATTTCCGAGGATTATATACCTGATGCTTGTTAGTTGTTAAAATCATCAAAAGCATATTCATTCAATTCAATGTAAGTCATTGTGGTCATGTGAAGTTGTCTCCAAAGTATTTTAAAATTTACGTCTCACTCACCCAAAACGACATGTTCAATTAAACATAATTATTATATGAGGCACAAAATGAATTCAATAAAACCATGTTATACACCTGATGATTGTTGTGTGTTATATTCAATTCCATGGTATAACGTCATTGTGGTCCAAAGTTTAAAAAAAAATTAAGTCTCCCAAAAGACATAAAATATAATCAATAAAACTATATTCAATTTAATGGTATATAAGTCATTTTCAGATTAAACCCATCAAACTTCCAAAATATTAATGTATAACCCATATAAACTGATTTGGCCGAAACGTCCTATCCTGAAAAAAGGGCCGGCCGAAACATCCTAGGCCGAAACATCCATGTCCGAAACGTCCTACATTCCTATTACATATATCTATTTTTAGAACGCCCAAGTAATTTTCCATGATTATGCCAGCAGCATTGACCCAGCTGTGGTGAGTTATATAACACCTGCAGGAGATATTTTTAATTGACGATTGTCGTAGAATTTCAAATGTAAGCATCATTGTTTTTCAAAATAAATCATTAATACATGTCCAAAATATTAGATAATGCTTTTATAAAGATAAAATTTGCAATTTTTAAGTTTTGTTTTAGAACTCCAAAACTGCAGGCGTGATGGTTTTAAAACGGACACGTAAAAACACGTATTTATCAGGTGACTGGTATAGTCATATATATACGTATTTATCAGGTGCCCGATAACGCGTAGAAATACGTATATATAAGGTAGTCGTAGCACACGTAGAAATACGTATATATCAGGGAATGGGTTAAATAAATACATAGTAAAAAGTAAAAACATACAGTCTCTTTATTTATATTTCCAATCTTTCATTTCTTCTGATACCACATCCACTGAAGTGGCATTCAAATCAAACTGAGAAACAGCTAAAATATCAAGGACCTTAAAATTAATGGTCAGCATTAACAGTGCTCACTAGCCTGGGAACAGGCGTCAATATATTTTGCCTGGTCTGTCAAATAAATATATTTTAACACCGAGACTATTAATTGGGCAGTATTGAGTTTCTGATCATATCAACGCCTGGGGAAACTTGGGGGATTGTCCGTGTAATTATTGACTCGCATTAATCCTATTAATAGGCCTATTAGCATTTGACTTAATTAATGACGTACTTGAATCGAAAGCGAGGCACTGCTATAATTGGCCGCCATTGTTTACGGGTCAACGGAACGATAAATAGTTTTAAAAAGTATGTGCGTCTGATTTGACATATTACTCAATATTTAAGTCGTCCTTAGTTCAATTACGCCGAATTGACCCATAACCACCTAAACGTAATAGTTAAAATCCGCCATCTCGTCAATATAACACAGAAACGGGAAATTATGTTTGCAAAGTAAATGAGGCTACAGGAGAATTTGTTTATATTCGGAAATGATCGTGTATAATCGTGTCTATTCGGCAATTTCCGATAGAATTCCGTTTCTATATTTAGCTATATTATCTTGTAGAGAAGAGTTGTCGTTCTTCAAATCTACACCCTTATTTATGAGGGTGTAAGTAGATGGCGCTACGATCGGAAATAGTTTCCCCAGGCTGTAATTTTGCAGAAGTTAAAAAGTGAAAAATACTCCCTACATATATTTAATATTTAACTCTATAGGACAGAACAAATCATGCATGTGTATGTATGAAAGTGTTGACCTGTTTTTATTACTATATTTTGACAGTTTTGTAACAATACCAAAATGACTAATATAGTAAATATGTTAGATGAGACATTACGCTGAGGTCTCATGTCTGAACACATTGCTCATAAAAGAACCAGAGTAGCCTATGGATTCGGGCTTGGTATGTATCGTGATACTTACTCTATATCATGATCCTCCAAAATATAAAATGATTATCCTGTCAGGAGGCATTACTCATGTAATCTGTAGTTATGATAAATAAGTGCAAAACACACTAAATTTTGATGTTGTTGCTATCTTGATGTGTAGACAATTAATGGACTCATTAATTTCACCATATAATATATCAACCATGTTGATAACATTTGTTCATTTTGGTGACATTTATATATTCTGTTTTGTGCCTCAATTCAGCATAATATTCTAAAGACTTAGATTTTGTAAACATTTGGTTGGGTAGTAAATTTAATATTGCCTTGTGTTGCATAACTACCACCCTGTAATAAAAACCTACCACAAGAACATTTATTTCGAAAAGCTGTATGTTCCTTGCACTGTTTGAAAACCAGCAGTGTTGGATCAGAATATAACTTTTAACAAGATTATCAGGCGAGCGACTATGGACCATTTCAATGGTCCTATTGTTGCTTTTCCAGAAGGGCGTGAGATTTAAAGTGGACATTTCCAACAAACAGTCCACATTGCATCTATTTGAGCTCTTCTGAGAGAGAAGTTAAAAGTATACATGTCATGCTTTCCTAGGGGCCAGAGTTATATATCGAACAAGCACATATCAAATTAACATTTTACATGAGTGTGTTAAAATTTGATATCTTCTTCTTCTTGTCGTTCGCGAATCACATGGACAAGCCGGCAGCAAACACGAAATGGGCCGTCCTCCTCAGATCCTCCCGGCAGCCATGTAACTTCGTCTGGAGAGAAGTATCTGTTGCCCAGGTTGTTTTCCTCAGCCCATGAAGATTGGGACACTCCTGGAGGATGTGTTATGCAGTCTGGTCCCCTACGTTGCAGCTGCAGGCAGTTGATGGAGCTAGTCCAAGCTTCCGACACATATGGAAGTTCAGGCGGTTATGCCCTGTTCTAAGCCGGAATATCGTGACTTGCTCCTGTCTGGTGAGAAGGTGGTAGTCATCCTTCTCGACTGTTGGCTTTGATGCAGATTTGATTATGGTGCATTTCTCCTTGTAAGTCAAATCTTTGTCTGGTTGCCTCTCGGTAGAACCTTGCTTGGCAAGCTGGTCAGCAGCTTCATCATTGCCAGGGATGCCTATGTGTGCAGGTACCCACTGGAGGACAGTTCTTTTAGTTACGCTGACTGTTCGAAGGGCTTCCATCAGGTGGGGTTCTTTGTTGTTAGACAGGGCATTCAGAACTGAGAGCGCATCAGTCAGGAAGACAACCTGGGCACACTCCACAGTGTTGTGTACTAGAGATGCTGCTGTTTCAAGGGCCTGTACTTCTGCCCCGTAGTTGCTGCAGTGTACTCCAGTAGGTAGAGCAACTGACTGTGTGTGTCTAAAATTTTATATAATAAGGCATGTTTCCCCTGTGAATATTAAAGAAATGTGTATAACTTTGATAGGTGGAGTTTATATTTCAGCTGCTTCTGCCGGTTTAACATCCTCAAAGAGTGGTCAGATAATAACATGTGAAGCTTCAGATCTTGGAAATCCAGCAGCTGCATTAACAATATGGGTAAGATAACATGACAGTGATACATGTACTTAAAATTTAAGGAAAGAAAGGAGTATGTAGTGACTGTATGATCATGAAGCTAAATCATATATTTGGATCATGGCTTTTAAAATTTTCGAAACCAAATCGACAGTCAGGACCTCCATGTCCTTCTAATACTTTTGCGATACCACCCCCTCCCCCCCATAAATTCTTAAGTAAACCCACTTTGCCTTCTTGCTTTATTTCTCAACAAGTTTGGCATGCTTTGCTGTGTTTGAGAAAATATGTTGGAGATGTAAATCCCACCATTTGCGCTATGCTATATAGGTTGAGGGTTGAATTCCTGCAGTATTGGTCCATTGCATAGACATACGTAGCCTGGGTTCCAGTCTGGTGATTTTTCACTTTTTTACATCTGGCAAAAACTTTTAAAACTATTTACCTTTCTGTTCAAGTGTTGACCGTAAAAAATGGCGGCAAATTATACAGTTTGATCAACATTACAGTGCCTCACTTTCGATTCAAGCACGTCATTAATTAAGTCAAGTGCTAATATGATTAATGATAATCAAATAATTTCACGGAGTACACCCCAGGTTTCCCCAGCATTGATATTATCAGAAACTTAATACGGCTCAATTAATGGTCTTGATGTTAAAAATATATTTATATAACTGACAAGGTAACATATAACACACGCATAAACTCATCAAGTAAGTGCGCACTGGGTAGCAAAATTAATTTTGTAGATACAAAACACGGAAATTCCATATCTATTTTGAGACATGCACCTGATGTAATTTTAAGAAGCTCTGTAGCGATTATAGACTATAATCGATATCATGGTTTGAAGTTTATTGACAATTTAGTGCCTCAAACATCTGTCTCGGATTAATGTATGGCTTTGGGATTATCGGACAATAGGGGCAATTAACATGGATCTGTCAAACAGGTTGCATATCGATCTTAAATTGGAAACAGGTGTGAATAAATGTATATACCTTATCGCGGAATAATATTTACCAATATATGCTTGTTAAAAAATATAATTGACTAATTTCAATTTTCTGGAGAGATTTTTATGACATTTTGGTTGTTTAAAATTTGGTCCTGGACCGGGAGACCGGCATTTTTAGAAGCACTGATGTGTAACTGAGTGTTGAATAAATATTAAGTTAACTGTATGATATGCACACATATTGGTTGAAGATGTTATAATTATATGTCTGAAGTACGACTGTTAAAATCACCTGATAAGAGAATAACTATGTATAGCAGATACAGATTCTAAAAGTCTATCGAATATGTTTTGTTCAATAATATTATACCTACCGCTACTTTCAGGCATAACATAACGTAAACCAATGAATTGGTCATTTTCCAAATAACACAATCTACCATCAAGTCTTAGCCGTACAATATCATCTTCACTTTCAAAGAACAAGCATTTCTCATTTACAAACTTATCTCTAATATAAATAACAATCCCACCAGAGTCACGTTTGGACTTTTTTGTAAGGAGATTAATTGATAATTAGGCATATTTAAATCTTGAGATTCATTCGACCAAGTTTCTGTAAACATTACGATGTCATTATGTTTAAATATAGTTAAAACTTCACTGCACTGTAATTTATTACTATATTTCGACATTAGAATGTTCAGAACCGCAAGTCTCAATTGCACCTTCTCCTGTGGCAGTTAACCAGTGTCAGAATCCGCAGGAGTGGCATTTTCATTAGTATCAGATTGTGTATCATTTGTGTTTGTCTCTTGGTTGTTACGGGAGCTGTTGTTACGTTGAGTGGATACTGACTGCCCGCGACGCTGTCCAGGCTGTCGTCTGTTAGTAGATCTCGGTGTATGGGAAGCAGTCTTACCCTTCGAAGAATTTCTAGTAACAGAAGTACTTTTTGATTGTGTTGTTTGTTTGTTGTCACTATGTTTTGTGGACACGACTGGTTGGCGGAAAAGTTTGGTCTTCACGTTGTTTGCACCGTCACTCGTAGCAGACGAGACCACCCGATCGGCACTGACAGCTGCAGGTGACACTATACGGTAGTCGGATGAACACGTCATCCATATCGACTTCGTACGTATCGACGACGGGGAAATCTACGATTCTAGACTGGTTTATGGTTGAGTGCTATTCAGGGAATTCGTCCTTAAACACAAGATTACCACGCATAAGCTTGGCAGGGTAGACAATGTGCACACTCGAATTGGGGTTGCCTTTATTAGTGTCTTTGTAAAGGCCCCAAAGGCGTTTTCTGGCGTCTGCGATTTCCTTAGGCACGTCTCTATCGATAGAGTATCCCGGACAATTTTTCAGTGTTTTTGCATTGGCCATGATGTGTGTGTTACATCGTTCATAAAATTAACAATAATAGACCTAGTATAACGCTGACCTATTTTTATCGGACCAAGTATATGCCCATGGGTAATTACCATTCCAGCGGTATCGAGTCTGTCGACCTGTATTGTATTAGCGAGAAACTGGAACGGGACTCCTTCATGCCTCGAAATATCAAATTGTTTCGTCTGCCACGTGCCTCAATGTCAATAGATTTCTACGACAATGTTTTTAGGAGCGAAGATTGTTGATTTGTAATGGTAATAATTGTATTAATCCTCCCACAAGCTACTTTCATGTACTGATTTGATGTTGATATAAGTTCACGTGTACTTGCTTTGTCTAATTTCAAATTCAATAATTTCTTCAAAAACCATAGCTAATTTAGTTGCATTGTTTGTCTGTTCAAAGTCATTCGGTGTTGGTACAGAACTGGTACTAGTAGCATGTCTTCTCCTTTTATAACTGTTTTTAACTGCAAATTCCCAATCATCTGTATCAATATTCTCAGACAAATTTACCTGAGAGAAAATGGTAGCCATCTTGTCAAGTATGATCAAAGTAGCACGAGAAAATCAACACGTTGGAATCAAGTCAAGAATTCACCAAACTATATAATCACCACTGTAAAACTGTAATGTAATGTAATGTTTAAAGATGTACTACCTTTGGAAACTTTATAGTCCTTTTTCATAATCATAAATTTAATAAATTACACTAGACAATAATTTTCCTGACCAGCTGTCGCCATCTTGTTACGTCATTTCATACAAACCTTTACATGATTTCTTCTTGCTTATTGGTATATAGCATCTTTGTGTTGACTGTCCGATTAGCGCAGTGGTTAGCACGCTTGCTTCTCACCAATGCAACCTGGGTTCGATCCTCGGACCGGGAAGTATGCGAGATGGTACAGTGGACGTCAGATCAGACAGGTGGGTTTCCTCCAGGTACTCCGGTTTCCTCCCACACGAATGACCACATTTACGCTTTCATCAGTGCCAACGAGAGTGATAAATATAAGTTGTTAAAATCTTTGTAAAATAAATAAAGTTTAAACTATGTGTTGGCTTCTATCAATTTAATAATGAGCCCAATCCGGTCTATAATATGTAATTTCCGTCTGTGCAGATTACAGGTTTTATCATTTTGTTTAACATGTAGCCTGCCGAATAAATTAAACGAAATGTGCAATCAACATAGATCCTGATCAGCTGCAGCGTAACACCACTTCTGATCAGGATCTATTTGTTGTTTGCTATTCATGCAAGTGTTTCAGCTCCACTATCCGAATAGTAAATGTCTGTGTTCTGGGCCTTCTGATCTTGCTCTATGCTGTTTTAAAAAAAGTTTTGACTTTAATTATTGTTTATTATTATTATTTAACGATTGCGAAACAAGCCGTAACAACTTATATCAATCATTCTCGTTGGCGCAGACGAAAAGCATAAATGTGGTCATGCTGTTTGTGTGACTTTAGTTGTAATTGACATGTATGTTACGGATTAAGTTATTTTTTTCTTGTCTATCTCTTCTGTGAATGTTCAGAACTTGACAGGGGGCAAAGTCAGTACTAGTTATTCCATGTTTCTTAATGAATCTTTATCGGATTCCTGGTTTGCATTGTAGTTGTTTGTCTTCACTTCTGTTAACCCTTTCCCTCATAGAATCACCTCTTGACGCCAGTACCAATACAACATACATTGACAATATAGTAGCACAACCAATGTTCAAAATAAAGGCCAGAATCTCATGTAGTCCCAGTAATATCTATGGAGGTGGGATAGATATGGCGACTATTTATCCACTGCATCATAGCTAAATGGCTGTCGTTTGTATGGAGAATCAATAGTATATTAACCTAAATCTCTATGAAGGAAAGGGTTAAGAGCAAGATTTATAAGAAACAGTATATCTATCACTTTAATGGATGGTTAGAACAAATGTGCTCTTTTTAGCAATATGTTTTAGCTTGATCTGAGTATGAATCTGTGTTTGGTGGAAAGACCTAGCCTTCAATACCCTAGCATCTGAGGCTACTAACAAATCAGGGAAATATACATCTCTTCTGTGGTTGTTTACATTGAGCATGTTACTATAAATGAGAAATATACATCACTACTGTTGATGCTCAGAAATTTGTGAAGCTTTAAACAATAGTGAGAATATTTATTCTTTTCAACACAATGGATGCTGAAATTGAAGTTATAGTGTGCCATATTGCAAAATAGCAAACTTGATGACGAGATAAGAACTCCCAATTGCATTAATTTTGTTCACCAAATGTTCATACTATGCATTGTCCAAATTCAAAGGACAATCCACTAAAAAAGACAGGAAGTTATAAAACTATTCTCATATCTATCTAAACAACTCAGTCTTAAGCTGTCTGAGTGGTAGTGCTGATTGCAAATCTCAAATTCCATCATTAAATATCTTTAGTCTAAGATTAGAGAACAGTTTTATATCCTCTGAGCCTGGTCTAAATAAAACAACAACCTTTAACTGGCCTTCCTCCAGTACTTGTAGACAGAACGTTCAAATTCAGCTTCAAGCATCATGTCAATATGATCTCAAAGTTGGTATATCAGATGAAAACAATCACTACCGGTATGTCAAATGAAAGACAATGTTAACTCTTTACCACATGCAAGCATAAGAGCAGTGCATACTCTAGGTGGCAATGGGTTAACAATGTGTAGTGGTCACCGTCAGTGATCAATCTATATGAATTTCTTAATCATTATCACTTCAGTTGTATTATTTATGTTTTTTGCAAAGATCGATGGCGTTGAACAATCATCATCAAGTGCGACTGTGGCGGATTTAAATGAAGTGAGTTGTTGTCTATCGGGTTGTGCTGTGAGTTGCATGAACGGTGGAAGTAGTTCAGCTACAGAATCCTGTATAGTAGTACAAGGTTAGTCTAGATTTATTATATATGTGTGAGCTATCTGTATAAGTAGATTATGCAGCCTCCAGCATCTTGTCTGTTTGCATCTGTTTAAAACAGAATTTTGTTTGAACCTGCTAGAGTGATATTAATGGAACTTGCAGTCCAAGAAGGCCTTTCCAAGAGGGTCACTATATTTAGTCCACCTGAGCTATCTATCCTTGTGACAAGTTATTGGTAGAGTTGGGTCATAACAGTATCCTGCCTATGTCCATCGATAATTTCTTCAAAGAACATCTCATGAACAGGCTGTTAATTTTGATGAAGCCAGTGTGCAGAGCATCGTGGAATCTAGTAGATTAAATATTTCCAATTCAAAATGACTTTTTATTTTCGAGTTTTCATTCCAATTTTTTTTTAGCATCATGGCAACCGTATATTGAAATCCAAAATAATGCCATAGCTGCTGCAGTCCTCTTGAAAATCCATTTTCAACTTCTCCACCTGAACTACTTTTTTATTGAAGCTTTGTATGGAGATTTGTGACAAATAGTAGAAAACAGCTACAGTCTACATTCGTTATGTTGAATTCCGTCAGAACGAACTAAATTACCAAATTTTGACATGAACGATATTGACCATATTTCCCAAAATGATGTTTCTGGAGATCTCAAGTTATACCTCTCTACACTTGTCCCATCATTTTCCTAGTTGTCATTGTCTGTTATTACTGTGACATGGACACACTTGATACAAAACACCATACTATTGTATTTAATAAACGCAGCACATAGTTGCCCATATGAGCGATGCCTCATGAAGAGAATAGTCATTTTAGATTTTGGAGGATAGTGCAGGGACCAATTCCAAAGTCTCCTCTGGTTCTTTTACATGCACGGTGTTAAGCATCGACTCGAGACCTCGGTTTAAAGTCTTACCATTGCCGTCAAACCTGATATTGTAAGCTCGTTCCTGTTGGATGATTTGCGATTTTACGGCCATTTAATTATTTTTATTATGACACAAATCTTGTCCGCGCTAGATATCCAAAACCTCTTGTTTTCACCAAACTTGGCAGGAAACATCGGTATGATGTCTAGTTGCGCATATTGTTTAACACAAAGCTTGTCATCTCCAAACCCATAGTTTGGTTTGCATCAAACTTGGCGGGATGCATCTGTATGATTTCGAGTTGTGTGTATATTATCCCCATTGCGGATTTACGGCCAGTTGAGCTTTTCTATCCCCCGTCGATCCGAAGGAGGGGGATATTCGTTTGGCATTGTCCATCCGTGTGTCCTTCCGAGCACACTAGGCGATCAATAGATCTATTGTCTAGTGGTCTAGGGTTAGAGCTCTTGCTTGGCTAATAGAACAAAAGACAGAACAATGGGTTAGCCACAAGGCGTACATGTATATCACAATTGTTCATGCACAGCTTTTTCTACACGTCGCGATTATTACTGTTTTAAATTTCACAGCTCAACGCTAGAGAAGAAAATGACATCGCTTTTTCTATAAATGTTGTAACAGTTTTATATTTCAATAAATTAGTATGCATCTTAATTTTCATAATGGGTCTTTTATAAACACAATCAAACAGGAATGTTTTTATTTGGACCCACGGCATCTGTAAGACGGGAACAAATTTCATGATCAACAAAACTGACATTAATTCGGACGTGACAAATTCCATAGAAAATTACTGATAACATTGTATGTCCTGCAAGTCTGACCCCCATTGCAATAGTGAAACCAGAGTTATTGCCCTTGAATTAATTAAAAATTTAATAATTTTGTGTTAATAAGTAACCACTTTATATAATTTTGAAACTCAAAATAAATATGTATTCAAATAGTACATGTATGCAGGTGCATGTATAACATTAGTTTGGATCGAGTCAATCAGGGCTCACACCAGTGAGTGATTCAATAGTCGCTTTATTTTCCGTGACTTCGCCGACAATACCGTATTTAGCTGTGTATAGTGCGCTACCGTGTATAGTGCGCACCCACGATCTGGCACGAAAATCGGCGGAAAAACTGAGTTCCTATGTATACTGCGCACGTGAAAAACGCAATTTTCCAAGTCAAAATTTAACATTTCTCAAGAATCGCTAAAAATTGTGCTCCGTGATTTTTACAACTTATATTAATCACTCGAGATATACCTCATCGAGTAACGGTAACGCACTCGGGCACACCTGCTCAAATTTCTCGACACGTTCTCAAACATCTCAACACGTTCTCAAACATGTCAGCAGATGCTCAAACTTCTCAACACGTGAAGCCTACCTAATTAACTGGGACCCATTGTGAAAGGTTTGTCGAAATTAATTATCGCTACAATCAATTGAAATACTGCAGCCAAAAAAGTTTTTTTTTTGTGCAATGCATTGTACATTGTACGGCGAAGTACGCGAAACGTACGGGAAATATTACATACGATAAAACCACGTGATGTTATCAAATCGCCATTTTTTATGCATTTACCTTTTCAATTAAATTCATCAAAGTTTGCCAAAATAAACGAAATATATGCTAATTTTGTGGTCTTATTCATTTGATTTATTTATATAGACTATCGGCAACTGGTTTTAATAGCTAGTTTATAACGATTGTCGAATGTAACAACTTATAGAATGACTGTGGGCCGTTCGGGTCGAATTTCAGTTTTTTCACGAAATTTTGGTCCGGAAAAAAATGTCCTGATGTCTGTACTGGTGTATAATGCGCAGTAGATAAAATGGATGAGGATTTCAGTAAGAAATGTGCGCACTATACACAGCTAAATACGGTAGACATCCATTTCGCCTCATTTCTGGAGGGCATACTTGCTAATTAATCCATATGTCATTAAATTTTGAGTCTTGAAATACACGCCGCGAGGTATAAGCTAATCTAATAAACTTAATACAATCAATACATATAGCCAATCAGCGACTCCGATGTAAAACATCTTTGCATTATTTGCAGCCTAATTAACATAAATAGCCCGATGATAGTATGCAAATTATCGATGTTGTATGACACAAGATACCAATTTATAACAATCAGTGTTCAAATACAGGTAGGTGCCAAAATCGTAGCCTGATCTAGCAATCGCCAATTTACCATAGCAAATCAATTCGCTGAAAATTGGAAAGTCACAAAGCTATTTACGGAAAATGATTAGGGTCATGGTAACATTCTGTGGTGGTGACTAAATTTACCAATTATTTCATTGCCCACATGCTGATAAAATTGATAGCCAGTTGTAGAATCATGCTAATTTTAAATTTATACAAACTTTTTTACATGCAATAGTTCCTATATCCGGCAAACATCGATTAAAAACGTGTTCACTATTTGCAGTCGTGACAAGTCGAAATCTCCCCACTTCTCCCTAAGCTTTCTCACTTATCTCTAAGTCATCTGGAGTCTCACACAAATTTGAGTCCAGCTTGAGCCCTGGGTCAATAACATTAGAGTCATGGCACTTTAATTGATTAAAAATTCAACCGGTGTATGGAATGTCATTAAACATAAAATATTGTAATCCCATTCCGGTTGGATGATTGTTGACGGATTATTGGCCATTTGAACATTTTTATTACACAAAGATTATCCATTTTTCATCTCCAAAACTTCATTATACTACATATGACTTTTCATTGCTATGACTTCATATATTGCCCTTGTATTATTCCACTGAAGCAACACTGAGTGGGGAGACATATATACGTTATTTCAAAAACAATCCCTAGTTTTAATATGGTATACTATAGCAGGAGGAACGAACCTGCGACCCCCGGATTGCAAGTCCAGTGTGTTAGCCACTAGACCACTGATAACAATTGTGAATGAACATTCATGTGTGTGTGTTTTACGTTCATTTATCGTCGCTATCGTTTTCACAACCGAGCGACGTCTCCTGAAGAGATTAGTCATTTTAAATTTTGGAGAATAGTGGAATGATGCAGTTCAGACAAACCCATTCCAGAATCCCATCTTTTTCTATGTGCACCAAAACGAGACCTCGGTTTAAAGGCCTAGCATCTGAAAGGATTAAACCACTGGACTACTGACCCATCTATAATGAGTGGACATGGTAAAACAGGAAGTTATTACTACAACAACAACAACAACAACAACATTTATTCTACTTTAATTTAAGCAAAATTACAGTGTTTCTAGTGTAAGTTCTATATAATATATAAATATAACAATGACATGAATCATGAATTCTACCCATGGTATTTAAGATTCATAGATTTTCCAACATTGGTTTTTATTTCGGATGCCCAGTTAGCACCATTATACATTACATTATTAATTGCGTTCTTTCTTAGCATTATATAAATTCGTTTAATGAGTGAATTTTCACTCGTGTTTAAAATTATAGTCAAAACTGCATTAACTGTCATCGGGAAAGAGCGGTCACCTGGTGTAATCGGCCAGTTCGCACACCCCCAATGAAAATCACTCTATTGCACTGGGTATTAGCGGCCACCTGGTGTCTGCAACCAGCGGCCGGTATATTTCATCTTAAATGGGTACTTTGATGATGGGCACCTGCGCAAATCGCATTTCGAAAAATAAGATTTGAAGTTGTCTTCATTCTTTAAAAAAAAGGATTTCATTATATTTGCGCATCAGTATTAGAAATTACAGTCAAAGGCACCCGATTACATGTACCGATACATGTACGTCGTCAAATCGGTATCCTAATCAACTCAACCCTCGGCATCGACTTACGCCATAGTACCCCTGGCCGTTGTACGCGGTGATTTTCGATTTTAATGAATGACTCGCACATGATTTTGAAAATTTACCTGAATTTTGATTTGGCCACTTTAGTGGAAACAGGCACTACACACTCAACAATTGCATATAGCTAGAAAAATTGTAATGCTTTGATAACATGCATCAAGGGGTCAGTCATGTTTCTAGGAGTTATTCCCTGCTGCCCTAACAAGTCCCACCACCAAGAGTGACCTTGAACTTGAATTTTTGCAATAAATAGTCTGATTTCCGAAATTATGCATAAAAAAACAATAAAGCATTATCATTGAAATCCATTGAAAGGTATTGTTTTGAAACTTCACATACACACTTGCTATCTAATTCTCACACAGTCCCCATCGAACAGCAACTGTGAAATTTGGCCACCAAACATAGTCAGATTTCAGAAGTTATTTAGGAGTCAAACAACACTCTCAAACATTATCATTTCTCAAAACCTGTTAACATAATTGCTTTGATATTTTGCATACACATTTGAGGACTAATTCTCTACACGTATAGTAAGTCCCCACCCTACCACTGACCTTCAACTTGACATTTGTGCAGTGATCTTGTTTAGTAGCTCCGGTGGGCGAGCGTATCCTTGCCACCTTCGGCAATGACGAATTAGATGAGATATAGTTCAAATATTAAAAATGAACAAGGTATATAGGTGTTCTATACAAACTATCTTTAAGAATCTTTCTTTTTCAAGTTTGAATACAAAGACCAGCTGGTCAGTTTTTCTGTTCCAAGCCAGTTTGTAATCTGTGAATGGATGAACCAAAGGTTGCGAATAATCTCTGTATGCCACAGCACCATGGAGCGCTATGGCTATCTGAGGTTGTAAACTGCTATGTTGTCTTGTCAGAGTAACGTGTGCGCTTGTCTACGGAACTTGCTATTATGTTAAACTGCTATGTTGTCTTGTCAGAGTAACGTGTGCGCTTGTCTACGGAACTTGCTATTATGTTAAACTGCTATGTTGTCTTGTCAGAGTAACGTGTGCGCTTGTCTACGGAACTTGCTATTATGTTAAACTGCTATGTTGTCTTGTCAGAGTAACGTGTGCGCTTGTCTACGGAACTTGCTATTATGTTAAACTGCTATGTTGTCTTGTCAGAGTAACGTGTGCGCTTGTCTACGGAACTTGCTATTATGTTAAACTGCTATGTTGTCTTGTCAGAGTAACGTGTGCGCTTGTCTACGGAACTTGTTATTATGTTAAACTGTTATGTTCTTGTTAGAGTAACGTGTGCGCTTGTCTACGGACTTGTTATTATGTTAAACTGCTATGTTGTCTTGTTAGAGTAACGTGTGCGCTTGTCTACGGAACTTGTTATTATGTTAAACTGCTATGTTGTCTTGTCAGAGTAACGTGTGTACTTGTCTACGGACTTGTTATTATGTTAAACTGCTATGTTGTCTTGTCAGAGTAACGTGTGCGCTTGTCTACGGAACTTGCTATTATGTTAAACTGCTATGTTGTCTTGTTAGAGTAACGTGTGCGCTTGTCTACGGAACTTGCTATTATGTTAAACTGCTATGTTGTCTTGTTAGAGTAACGTGTGCGCTTGTCTACGGAACTTGTTATTATGTTAAACTGCTATGTTGTCTTGTTAGAGTAACGTGTGCGCTTGTCTACGGAACTTGCTATTATGTTAAACTGCTATGTTGTCTTGTTAGAGTAACGTGTGCGCTTGTCTACGGAACTTGCTATTATGTTAAACTGCTATGTTGTCTTGTTAGAGTAACGTGTGCGCTTGTCTACGGAACTTGTTATTATGTTAAACTGCTATGTTGTCTTGTTAGAGTAACGTGTGCGCTTGTCTACGGAACTTGCTATTATGTTAAACTGCTATGTTGTCTTGTTAGAGTAACGTGTGCGCTTGTCTACGGAACTTGTTATTATGTTAAACTGCTATGTTGTCTTGTTAGAGCAACGTGTGCACTTGTCTACGGAACTTGCTATTATGTTAAACTGCTATGTTGTCTTGTTAGAGTAACGTGTGCGCTTGTCTACGGAACTTGCTATTATGTTAAACTGCTATGTTGTCTTGTTAGAGCAACGTGTGCACTTGTCTATGGAACTTGCTATTATGTTAACTGCTATGTTGTCTTGTTAGAGTAACGTGTGCGCTTGTCTACGACTTGCTATTATGTTAAACTGCTATGTTGTCTTGTTAGAGTAACGTGTGCGCTTGTCTACGGAACTTGCTATTATGTTAAACTGCTATGTTGTCTTGTTAGAGTAACGTGTGCGCTTGTCTACGAAACTTGCTATTATGTTAAACTGCTATGTTGTCTTGTTAGAGTAACGTGTGCACTTGTCTACGGAACTTGCTATTATGTTAAACTGCTATGTTGTTGCTATTTTCACTGTAAACTGGTTCCTTTCATATCATCAGGCTATTAATATTTCTTCTTGCGTAATTATCGTACCAGCAGATTTCAGATTTCATTATGCCGACATGTTCAAAGCAACAAATCCCGCTATAATAATTATTCTCCAAAACCTGCATGTCCAATATTTACACCTCCGTATCTAAGTAAATACTAAAAAGTTTCTTTTAAAAATTATATCGTTGAAAACATCATTTATTTTTCTAAATTTTTTATTCTTACCATAAATATATTAACTCATTCAACACCAAGTAACTGACCTGGACTGGTGCATCATATTTTTAGACCAATAAATTAATAAGAAAATTACATTTGGACCAGTTCATTTATCAAAAAGGGTAATTTTTCTCTAAAAATAGTAATATTACTGGCAAAAAGTGCTATTTGTACACCTATTTAGAGGTCTGTGGTGTTGAAAGGGTTAAAGTAAGTTTTTATCAGGGAAAACAGGGTTAAACATGATAGGGGTCATTTTATCAGTGTTTCCTGAAATACCTTATGGGGACAGTGTACAGTTATTGGTTTCTTATCTATTGGTAGCTATTACATAGTTACTGTATTGGGCTGGAGAACCTGATATGACTGTTTTATTATGAGGGAAAGGATTAATACCGATTACTATAATGAATTGCACTTTATCAATGTGATACAAGTTGCAAGTTAAAACTGTTTTGTCCTCGCCAAGGGACTCATTAGGTGGCTTTTGGCTACCACGACAGTTGTTTTTTTCAATGTCCAAAAATATTTCAAACAAGTCCAAAAGAATAAATAATCCATAATTTCACCACAAAGTCCAAAAAGAAAGAATGCCCGTAAAAATCAATGTTTACGACTGCAGAGCTGCATGGACAACCTTCTCTGCACAAACGCACATTGCAGACTTCACAGCCGTGCACCGTCTCTCTGCGTGAATTCAGCACCCTGGTGTGGTATTTGCATGTTGAGATGCGACCTGGCAGTCTACGGCTGATGTGGCCTCCAATGTTCTGCTGGTCAACCAGGACTGGAACATTGCGGTTGTCCCCAGTGGAGCGTTTCCTCTTACTGAACCCTCCAATCAGTGCCCGTACCATCTCCAGTCTGAAGTCAAGATGAGTAAACCTCTTGCTGCTCGTGCATCTTGTAGACACCTTCTGGTAGATGATGCTGGCATTGACGATGGCACAGTTCAGCACAAACCAAAACAAGTACCGCCACCACTTCTTGGAGTTCCGCCCAATGCCATATTTGATCCAGAACTGATCATGTAGGTCAACTCCACCCATGAATGCATTGTATGCATATACAGTATGCGGCTGTCTCATGTGGAGTACATGTCGACCAGAACGGCGCTGGGCATCTCGCACATCTTGTAGGTCGCTGAGGTGGTAGACTAGCCGTTTGTCTCTCCACACAGATGCTGTTACATTCGTGTCACCAAACTGCAGGGTCTTGGAAGTCCCCCCGGTTTGGAATGTCCCGGGGTTTCTTTAGGTCCTTTGGAAATCAAAGACGATTCATACGAACAGTTCCACAGGCATACAATCCAGTCCAATGGCAAGTAAATCTTTCAGAAGTTGAAGTCCTGTGAAAAAGTTGTCGAAGAATATCCATCGGAAAGACTGTTGCAGATGGTCCGTTAGCTTGGTGACAACGTTGTATCCTAATCCATGTTCAGTCCTGTTGTTTTGCCTTCCCAGATAAACCTCAAAGCGTGAAAGGTAGGCTGACCTTGCGACACATAACATCCACACCTTCACGCCCCTCTTTATTGGTTTGGCAGGCATATACTGGCGGAAAGACAAACGGCCGGAATATCGTATCATGGCTTCATCCACGGAGACTTCTTTGGATAGAGTGTATCCTCCTAGGAAGGCCTCTGAAACCCGCTGAATAATCTCCCGTACTTTGTACAGCCGGTCGTATCCATCTTGGTTGGCATGTGGCTCTGCAACCCGGTCAGAAACATGAAAGTACTGGAGTATCTTCTGGAACCGGTTGCATGTCATGGCTCTTGAGATCCCCAGGTTCTGCACATATGGATCAGTCGACCAGTACATCTCGATGTGTGGAAGTTCATTGATGCCCATCAGGATGTTGATGCCAAGGAAGGCTCTCACTTCTGCCTCGGAGACATCTTTCCACTTGTCATCAACGCTGTGCCGCTGACCCATGACCCATCTTGCATAGTTGTTTGTGTGGCTAACAATATGCATGATGAGTCGATCGGGAACATCAGCCAGAAGTAATTGATGGGCGTAGCTGTACCCACATCAAACCCCTCTGGTAGGCTGGGGCCAGGTGTCTCCCGAAATTCTTCTAACGTTAAGCCTCTATATTCGCCTGTCCAGCCATCTACACGAGGCGGCTCAGCATCATCATCACTGCTACTGCTGTCATCTGGCAGAAGCTCAATGTCTGACTCCCCAAACCCAGAAAAGTCACTCTCATCCCCAGAGTCACTTTCAAATAAATCGGCCATGACTTATCAATGCAAGTGCAGGATATAGTAAATACAAAGTAATTTCTATATGTAAGAACTATATAGTTTGAAATAGATCAAATTCAAACTGAATGTATGCAGAACAGACGGTTTATTATATTGCATGTTGCAGCAACTCATGCATGGAAAAGGGCGTGGCAACCTAAGTTGATTAAATCAATTTCCTAAATCAATTGGACTTTCTGATTAAAGACTCCACCCACATTTGTATGTGCTATTTTCTAACCAATTCATTGGACAAGGCCATGCCCCTGGGTTTATTACCCTCTGTTTAGCTGGCAACATGCGCCATTCCATGCGGCTACAACACACATCCTTTGATATCAACAAGTTCCTAAGACGCCGCCCTGTGTATTTCGAACTGGATGCTTCCTGTCAAACTGTTGTCATGCCGACATTAGTCGGTAATTAGCATTAAAACAGGGCGTTCATTTGACCCGAGCTCCCGGGTTTTGACGCACGAAAATTGATAAAGACGCAAGTTTGACTCTTGGTGAAAATGCCCTGAGAGTCAACTTTGACCCGGGGCGTTGATCGGTCATGCGTCATCAAATATTTTCTCAGTGGAGTAATTATCAAAATATGTCTGTCTACGAGGTCGAAGACCGTAATCGTTCATATATAAAACGCAGTTATTTTCATCAAAAGTCTGCTGCATTTCGTTATGAACACGATCGTGATTTACGAGGGACTCACAATTGGACAAATGGCGTCTAGGCAAACTTTACGTAAAATCTTTATCTCAACCAGCCGATCAGAATATAGTATCAACCATGCATAAAGCGCCTTCATCACTTGCGCCGCCCAGGGTTAGGTTCAAAACGCGTGGTTGATGTCATTATTCAGTTGGGTGGTTGAGAAAAAAGGCTTACCCAAACTTTAGTATCAAAGGGAAATAAATCTTTAATAACGTTTCTCTAATACCTGTACGGCTCGGTATTTTTCCGGTAAAAATTAGTTTTTATCAAAAAACAATTATTATTGATTGTCACAATAAACACCTTTAGCAAGTTTTGCAAACAACCAATTACCGTTTGTGTTGTTTGCCATCATATGTGCTGCTAATCATGAGAACTGAGAAGTTTAAGTAGGTGTTGACATTATGTGTATTGTCAATGTACAATCGGCATAGATAAAACGGTGTACACGTGTATTGTCAATAATAAGTTGTCTGCTATTTGAGAAGCTTATAGTGGGCCACTGATATAGAAATTATACGCCGGAATCGTTTGATGATGTTGGTGAGTAAAAGTACTTTTGCTATTGTTTGTTACAGATTTCTATGGGGTATTATTCATTGTGTGCACCACCCATTAATCATTTCATTGTTTCTACATTATTCCTGCATAATTCTGGAGAATATTCCTAAATCATTCTTAGTTATATTTTCAATCAGAACGGAGATAAAAAATTAAAAAGAGTATCAGTTTTAGAAATTAAATCTTAAATATGGTTCAGAAAAGCCTTAGTCACTTCGGAATTGGCACACCCAGCAAACGTAAGCTGAGTGATAGTGTTAGTGAACCTGGGACACCTAAACGCCATAAAGTAGACTGTGACACTCCTAAGTCTAAAGTGAAAAGAAAATTCAGGTCTGAGTGGCTGGAAATGAAACAAACTGATGATCAGATTCTGTTGTATTGTACTTGGTGTAGAGATGCTAAATAGAAAAATCCCTTCGCTAACAGTGGTAGCACGAACCTACAAAAATTACATGTACGTAAAGTACCAACATGCATATATTTGACTCTTGAAAATTCCAGCTTGACTCTTGAAAATTCCTGTTTGACTCTTGAGATTTTGACCTCAAGGGTCATTGACTCTTGAGTTTCAAAGTCTAGTGAACGCCCTGATTAAAACCCAAACTTTTATTACCCTCCGACCGATGCAGTATGTATACTATATAGCAAAAAACTCCATGCTTGCATAACATTGTGACCTACATGCACTGATCTATAGCTGTGGTCATAGAAAACAAACTTCAAACAAAAAATTGTTTCCACAGCTGACACCTGCATTTCAGCCGGGGAATCCATTTAATGCATCATAATGTCACGTGATAAATGTAAGCCCAATTCTAATTCGTCAATATGCATGAATTGGCCTTCACCGTGGAAATTTACCAGATACCTAGATGTTTTTATCCAAGCTAATGAATGGGGATTGCCCTGAGTAATTGCTATTTTTAGATTTATTTTCATTTTAACTTCCGACATTTATAGTTAAATGCTTGTTGCTTACTGAAACATATTTTGACTGCTTTTCTGCCGTATTAGTATCGAAAATGATGGTTTTAAAACGGACACGTAAAAACACGTACTTATCAGGTGACTGGTATAGTTGTAAATATACGTATTTATCAGGTGCCCGATAACACGAAAATATACGTATATATCAGGTAGTGGTAGCACACGTATAAATATGTATATATCAGGGTATGGGATATACAGTAACTTGCCTTTAATAGGAAGTTTGTCACCATTGTGCAATGCTTCTGTTTCCTCAACATCTGAAGTTATTGTCCTTTTTTACTTTTTGTCATGTCCAGAAGAAGTCTGTATTAGGGTTTTTTTACTGTATATCATTACATATTGAATACCTCAGTATTTGAGATCAACAATTATATACCTGTATGTCATGTTCTAGTCAAATTTACCTTTATGCGTCTCCTACAATTTTATCCATGCAAGATTGTAGTCCATATTTAATAGTGTATTTCTGATATGGTATTCATGTTATTGCCCCATTTTGTGTGTAAACTTTGTTTAGATAACTCTGCTTACAACTTGTAGTCATGTTGGTTAATCTACATCTGGTTCATTTTCATAGTAACAGATTTTCTCTTTTTTGTTTACATTTCGAAACTAAAATGTCAGTGAACTTTGACCAGGTCTCTAGAGGTTTTACCTCACAGAAGAGGAAAATTGAGGTTCTAGTTCTGGAGTTAAAGCCTTCTTTTATTGATTTGAAATCATAAGTTATTGCAGACCCATTCAAGATTAGGCCTTTTGCACTGTTTATTGTCCGATGGTCAGCGTCCGTTTTATCCTTACACAATTTGTATGTAGCATGTAGTGCACGATCTGGAGTAGCGTTCTCTGCCCACTTTAAACTGTGAATCGCAGTGTGCAATCCAGAGGGTATATAAGCTCCATGTTTCGCCAGTGAAGGAGGATATTTTATAGAGGGAGAAGATATTTTATAGGACATATTTTATAGAGGGGGAAGAGGGGGGGGGGGGGTGGGGGGCATATTTATGACGAAGATATACATAGGCTGTTAATTTCACCTACTCTGTCTGTTAGCAATGGTGTACTTTCTTTATTAATGTGAGTCAAAATTTACTAGATAATTGTAGTAAAGTTATATATTACAGCTGTGTATGTATATTGAAGTTGAATTAAACTACAGTCAAACCTCTCCGGAGCAATCACCATCCGAATACACCCATGATTGGTTGTTGTAGAGAGGTTATTGTTCTAGTGTGGTTCAACTTTTTGAAGTTTGGAAATGTGGAAATAGTGAGTTTTGGCAGTTATGATTGCTCATACTGATTTGAATTATACGATAGATTGAACAAAGATTGAATATCTGAGGACTCAATGTGTTAAAATCGCCAAGATTATGCAAATTTATGACACTTGTGTACATTAATGTTTTCAATACATCAAAGTAAAAAAGTCTGATAAATTACGCATTTCAATTATATAAAAATTACGGATGGCAACGAGTAACAATTTTGATACTCGAGCACTCGGATACAGTTCCGATCGAGTACAAGAGTGCTCGGAAACGATCATTTGATTTTTGGGATCATATGTTTGATTTTATTTCAGATATTTAGTAAGTATTTCGGATGAGGCGTGTCCGAAAACTGATGCTAAATTATCTTATTACAGTATGTGATAAAAACATTGCATTGTAATAAAGCAAACCTGGGAGAATGTAAAATACTTTACTCATTTTAATGAGATAATTATCTAAACAAACATATAAAGTTTATAAACAATCTCCTCTGTTGACAGACGAGGCATGTCCATATACAGTATGCACTTGCAAATTCCCTTTTTCTTCATCTTTTCGTCATCGTATTATTGAAAGAATACTCCTAAGCAATGATTATTTTCACACTTGCGGCCTAGCCTGTGGATTATTGGCCCCTGGTCCCAGATTAAGATAATTACTGTTTATTGAAAATTGAAAGGAACAATTGGCGATTACTTGCATCTGATGAGACATACATATACAGACTTTTTTTTCAGCAAACATTTTGTCTGTTCTTGGGAGGTCCGCCTCCGTGGTCGAGTGGTTAAGGTCGCTGACTTGTATACCACTGTAACCTATCATCACTGATGGTCACAGGTTCGAGCCCCGCTCAGGCCGTGTCTCATTTATATGAAAAAGTTGGCAGTTTCTTACGGAGGTTGGTGCACCCAAGTACTGGTTAACCGCTGGAGGCCTGCCCAGGAAAGGTGTTGTTAGGTATACTGCCCGCCGGCGATATAGCCCAAAATGGTGCTGATGCAGGCGTAAAACCCGAAATATAACATAACATAACTGTTCTTGGGAGACTTTCTGCATCGCTGGATGGCAAATTTACTGTTGTTGTACATTGTTGGGAGGTGTCGTTCATGAGAGGTGAAATTGTATTAAAACGCAACGGGTGGGAATAAAGGTGATGTTATAAATAGGTTGTCGCTCATGGGACGTTTGGGGAGGTGGGACTGTAGCTTTAAATACTAAACATTTATATAGATGTATATTTGGAAGGATTTATGCAGATTTTGGGTGGATTACGGTAAAAATAGTGTTGTGATTTTTTAATCATCAAAATGAAGACATAGTTTTGTTAATACCGTATTTAGCTGTGTATAGTGCGCACATTTCTTACTGAAATCCTCAACCAATTGATCTACTGCGCATTATACACCAGTACAGACATCAGTACATTTTTTTCAGGACCAAAATTGACCAATATTTCATGAAATTCGACCCGAACGGCCCCACAGTCATTCTATAATTTGTTGCATTCGACAAACGTTATAAACTAGCATTTAAAACCAGTTGCCGATAGTCTATATAAATAAATGAAATGAATAAGACCACAAAATTAGCATATATTGCGTTTATTTTGGCAAACTGAAGAATTTAATTGAAATGACTAAATGCATAAAAAATGGCGATTTGATAACATCACATGGTTTTATCGTATGTAATATTTCCCGTACTTTTCGCGTACTTCGCCGCATAAAGCGACACACTTTTTTTGGCTGCAGTATTCAATTGTTTGTAGCGATAATTAATTTCGACAAACCTTTCACAATGGGTCCCAGTTAATTAGGTAGGCTACACGTGTTGAGAAGTTTGAGCATCTGCTGACATGTTTGAGAACATTTCCCGAAACGTGTATTTCTGCATGTACGCATCCACGATATGCATGTAATTTTCATGAAATTATGGGTGCGTTACCGTTCCTCGATGAGGTATCTCAAGTGATTAATATAAGTTGTAAAAATCACGGCGCACAATTTTTAGCAATTCTTGATAAATGTTAAATTTTGACTTGGAAAATTGCGTTTTTCAAGTGCGCGCAGTATACATCGGAACTCAGTTTTTCCCCCGATTTTCGTGCCAGATCGTGCGCACTATACACGGTAGCGCACTATACATAGCTAAATACGGTAGTATATATTCCTTATAATATAAGTACAAAGTAATAATATTCAAGATGATTGATAATATTTTATGGTTAACAATAATTGTAGCTTAGAGAAATGTACACTTTTTGATATATGGCCTATGTTTGTTTCCATCTTTCCGGGAGATAAGATTAAATTATTTCCTATTATCAGAAAGAATCTGACAAACAGTATAAAATATCCCAAACTCATAAGAGCCAAAAAAAAGAATACAAGGTTTTGTCAAATTTATGTAGATGCAAAGTATTAATCGTCGAAGATCCTTGATATATTTATTTTGCATAATTTTAATTTAATAATAGTAGCTAAAACACACAAAAGACAGATCTTAATCCAGTGGTTAACATGTTGGACTGGTAAAAACAAACAAAAATCCAGGGATCGCAGGTTCGATCCCCCGTGTGACCCTAATAAAATTAACAGAAAGAACTTAAAACTTAAAACTTGTGGCCCAAACCATTTGCATGTTCATATTATGTATTATATCTGTTTATGCATGACATATATAATAATGATTTGCAATAAAATATGATTAAACTAAATAAAATTAACAGTCTTTCAGATGGGACTTTAAACCAAGGTCTCGTGTTGGTGCTGTACACAGTGCACATAAAAGAACCAGAGGATACTCTGGAATGGGTCTCTGTCTGTATCATAGCACTATCCTCCAACAATCTAAAATGACTAATCTCTTCAGGAGGCATCGCTCATATGGGCAACCGGTAGTGATGATAAATAAACGTAAAACACACAATGTGTAAAATTGAGTACGGCCTAAATTAAAATATTGTTTGTTTGATCTTTACCTACCCAACATTTCAGACATGGGTAGGTAGGTAGGTAAATTATTTTATTTTATCAGATATTAAAAAATAACTTTTTAATGATTTTTAGCAGACTCGTATATAACACCTTTATTTGGTGATATGTTTTGCAGGAGAAGAATGTGCATATAAGCATCTGATCTTTTGTCTATTAATAAATTCTGTACAATTTATATTGCAGTATTAAAATACTGTTAAACTATTGCTGTTATGTATAAAAGATGTTATTATAACAATTGAGAGGTCCTTAATACACATACAAATGTGTATGATAATGCTCAAGCGTGAGCCCTGTAAAAATATCCCTTAACCCATTTCATTCGGGATACCGTTCAAACAGTATTTGCAAAGAACATAGAGCCAGATCAACCACCACGGAATGTGCCGTCTGATCAGGCTCTATGCTGTTTGCTATTCAGATGATCTTGCTAAGACACTTGGCTGTGTAGCAAACAACATAGATCCTGATCAGCACGCAGCGTCACGCTGCAGCTGATCTGGATCTATGTTGTTTGCAAAAGCCTTTAAATATATCCAGAATGAAATGGGTTAAACAGGGTGGAATGAAACAAATTTTAAACCTTCATCAAATTGTTGAACTATGCTGATTTGTTCATTCATGTCCGGGTGAAAAACATTACTCGCGTTTGCCGACTTTGAGATGTTGACAGTCACCGTGTCGGTGTTAATTGGTTTGTCTGCCAGTACATCCAACAAGACAGCTTTCCATGTGATTGTGCAAGAGAACTTTCCGATATTGTTTGAAATAAGCGTACATATGCCATGTTCTTCTGTTCGCGTGACGGAAACGCACAAAATTATGCTGTCTTCATTTTCCGATCACAAACTGTACTATACAGACGCTTATTAAACGCATAGTCGCCAGTTCACACAAAAGCGTTCCGATGATTTGGATATCGTAAATGGTTCCAATTGGCGAAAAAGAACCTAAATGGGCGAAAAAGAACCGAATTGACAAATATGGAACGCAAAGGAAAATAAAAAAAATTATTATTTTGAAATTGGAATAAAAACTTTTGAGTCGGCGGGAAAATACTGAGGTGGGCGGTAAAGATCAAACAAACACTATTTTAATTTAGGCCTAAATCACAGGCCTCTGTGGCATGTCTAGTAACATATATTTTGGCAGTTCAAATCACAGTTATCACCTTTTATTTATTTGTTTTTTTAGTTATTTTCTATTTATTTATGTTACATGAAACAATTCATGGAATCATTGAGACATGACACGTCACAGATTGAGACATGACACGTCACAGATTGAGACATGACACGTCACAGATTCATGGAATCATTGAGACATGACAGGTCACAGATTCATGGAATCATTGAGACATGACACGTCACAGATTGAGACATGACACATCACAGATTGAGACATGACACGTCACAGATTGAGACATGACACGTCACAGATTGAGACATGACACGTCACAGATTCATGGAATCATTGAGACATGACAGGTCACAGATTCATGGAATCATTGAGACATGACACGTCACAGATTGAGACATGACACATCACAGATTGAGACATGACACGTCACAGATTGAGACATGACACGTCACAGATTGAGACATGACACGTCACAGATTCATGGAATCATTGAGACATGACAGGTCACAGATTCATGGAATCATTGAGACATGACACGTCACAGATTGAGACATGACACATCACAGATTGAGACATGACACGTCACAGATTGAGACTACATGTCACAGATTGACTATTGTCAAACCGGTTTCTTGACCGAAACCGCAATATTTTAAATTCATGTAATTGTATTTTACAAATGTGTCTTTATTGTATAGTATAATAAGAAGTATGTTTCCTTTATATGTATAGTATAATAAGAAGTATGTTTCCTTTATATGTATAGTATAATAAGAAGTATGTTTCCTTTATATGTATAGTATAATAAGAAGTATGTTTCCTTTATATGTATAGTATAATAAGAAGTATGTTTCCTTTATATGTATAGTATAATAAGAAGTATGTTTCCTTTATATGTATAGTATAATAAGAAGTATGTTTCCTTTATATGTATAGTATAATAAGAAGTATGTTTCCTTTATATGTATAGTATAATAAGAAGTATGTTTCCTTTATATGTGTAGTATAATAAGAAGTATGTTTCCTTTATATGTATAGTATAATAAGAAGTATGTTTCCTTTATATGTATAGTATAATAAGAAGTATGTTTCCTTTATATGTATAGTATGTTTCCTTATTTGTATTTTACAAATGTGTCTTTATATGTATAGTATACCGTATTTAGCTATGTATAGTGTGCTATCGTGTATAACGCGCACCCACGATTTGGCACGAAAATCGGAGGAATAACTGAGTTCCGATGTATACTGCGCACGTGAAAAACGCAATTTTCCAAGTCAAAATTTAACATTTCTCAAGAATCGCTAAAAATTGTGCTCCGTGATTTTTACAACTTATATTAATCACTCGAGAAACGGTAACGCACTCGGGCATGATTTCATGAAAATTACATGCATATTGTTCTCAAACATCTCAACACGTTCTCAAACATGTCAGCAGATGCTCAAACTTCTCAACACGTGTAGCCTACCTAATTAACTGGGACCCATTGTGAATGGTTTGTCGAAATTAATTATCGCTACAAACAATTCAATTCAATGCCAATGAAATACTGCAGCCAAACAAAGTTGTTTTTTTATGCAGAGTAAATATTTTTGTACATAGTAAATATTTCCCGTAAAAATAACCAACACATCCTGTCTTTAATCATGTCGTATTTAAAAACATACGGTATATTAAATCAAATAAACTATAATTACAAAGTTTCTTTACCTCTATGATATCGAGGCAGTGTCGCTTTATGCGGCGAAGTACGCGAAAAGTACGGGAAATATTACATACGATAAAACCACGTGATATTATCAAATCGCCATTTTTTATGCATTTAGTAATTTCAATTAAATTCTTCAAAGTTTGCCAAAATAAATGCAATATATGCTAATTTTGTGGTCTTATTCATTTCATTTATTTATATAGACTATCGGCAACTGGTTTTAATAGCTAGTTTATAACGTTTGTCGAATGTAACAAATTATAGAATGACTGCGGGTCGAATTTCATGAAATATTGGTCAATTTTGGTCCGGAAAAAAATGTCCTGATGTCTGTACTGGTGTATAATGCGCAGTAGATAAAATGGATGAGGATTTCAGTAGGAAATGTGCGCACTATACATAGCTAAATACGGTAATAAGAAGTATGTTTCCTTACTTATTTGGTGACTGAGCAACCAACATTAGTAATTAAAATACGAAGAAAAAACTACAATGTCCACCAAGACATTCAAACCCATGACGTAAAGAGAAATCTCTTCAGCAGGCGTCGCACATATGGGCAACCGGTAGCGACGATAAATAAAGTTATGACTATTCTAAATACAGTCAAACCTGTCTTAAGCAGCCAATATAGTCACTTCCCTTGAGAGGTTGCTTACAACATGTTTGATTGTATTTAGAATACAAAAATCATAAAGTTTCCATGTTCGAATAAGGCAGGTGACCACTTAATGCAGGTGTGGATCATCTGGATATGGGACGGCCACCAATCATCAAATAACGCATACATTTTGTAATGTATCATACTTTACATCATCGTCATAGCTCCATCATCTCATCATCAACATAACACACCAATAAATATTGCAGCAACAAATCAAACTTCTACTTAATCTTGATGAGATCAGACATTTCACAATATAAAAAGAGACTCCATTTGTTTAAACCATGTAATTACCATTATGAGTACCCGGTAGACCCATATAATGCTTCCTTTTAATATGTGACAACAAACCTAGTATCACTCACCTGACCATTATTGTTGTTTTATTCACATACGGATCTGTAGTCCAGTGGTAACACGCTGGACTGGTAATACAGGGATCGCAGGTTCGATCCCCCGTCTGACCCTAATAAAATTAACAGTCTTTCAGATGGGATGTTAAACCGAGGTCTCGTGCTTTACACCGTGCACGTAAAAGAACCAGAGGAGACTCTGGAATGGATCTCTGTCTGTATCATGTATAAAATGACCAATATCTTCAGGAGGCGTCGCTCATATGGGCAACCGGTAGCGGCGATAAGTAAACGTAAAACACACACAAGTTGTTTTATTCGCACTTCTGCTTACAAACTAAAACAAACATTATGAATGTAAGTGCTAATTAAGGATGGATTTGGGATGGCTTATAGAAATAAGTACAATCGGTGTTTTATATCATTTTTAAAACAAGGCTTTTATTGTAAAGCTTGTTGATATTTGGACACTGCTGTGCAGGTTATTCATTAAAAATTGAAAACAGCCGCGTACAAATGGCCAGGGGTACTATGGCATAAGACGAAGCCGAGGGTGGAGTTGATTAGGGTACGGGTTAACCGCGTACATGTATATATGTCAGAGCTGCATGAGGTGTCTCTATGCAATTAGGTGCCTATGACTGTAATTTCTGATACTGATGCGCAAATATAATGTTATTAAGATGAAATACTTTTTTAAGAATGAAGACAAGTAAATGTCATGTTTCTCAAATTTTAAATTTTCGAAATACGATTTGCTCAGGTGCCCAGATATTCGACAACAAACTTCTCAATACCTCATTCAATATGAGACCGTATTATTACACCAAGGATCAATAATTGTTTGAATGAAACACAAATCTATTTACTAACCCGGCTGATTTTCATAATTACCGTATTGTTCCTATTTAAATCTCCACCTCTAATATAGGCACTCCCACTTAAAAATGCAACATGAAATGGCCCTTAAATGGAAATAATTGGCTTACCTGTCGGTAGTACTGTTGTAATCCATATATATATATAAACTCCAAGCTCATGAATCACTAAGTATGCATGAATAATATGCGCATCACGTGTTGCACGTGTATCGCTATAAAAAAGTATTTATTTTCACAGAAGAATTCACACAATATCAACAATGCCTCGCGCTATTCAAACCGAAAGTACAAGGATAGTTATTTACATAGACACCGTATAACAGTTTATCCTACCTTCATGCGAAATAACGTACAAAAACTGCCTGCCTAATAAATTTTGCTTTATTAGTCAGTGCCTAATAAAGTTTTCGTGACGGACTACTTTTATGACCCAGATTATGGTTTGTAAATAAACAAAGAGTCTGTCGTCCCGTCACATTGTGTCTGCTGAGTTTGGAAAATGTCCCAAGAAGAAAGTCGTGTACAGGCAAACTTTCAGGTTGTTTGGGATGAATTAATAGCACTCGATGAGACCCCTCTGGAAACTACTGTTGTCAGAGAAATGTCATTTATCATTTATCTATAAATAGAAATATCAATGCGCAACATATTACCAAGTGCGTAGCGAGTTTGTAAGCTGTCATGGCTAGTTTATTTGTTTTTGTGTCGGGTGCACACTCAGAATGTAGGATAAATAGAATATCGCCTTGTATTTTTTTCACCGACTCGACTAATAAATTAAAATTTATAAGACAGTAACATAATATTCTCTATTGATAACGCGGAACAATCCACAGAAACACGGGTTAACTTTAAATGTATACGATTTACGTGGCATAATATTATGTACCGCATGTACAGACCATAATTATCGATCGATTTAGGTAACACACGATGACGTAGTACGCATCGCATTATGACAAAGCAACGTCACCGAGCAGTTTCTTCCAATTAGTTGGCAATTACCGATATTGAAACGGAGATTTTCCACACCTATACTACAGAAATTAATTTAATAGCGTGCCCCTTTTGTGTTTTGCATCGCGCCCAGGCGCTATAAATAGGAACAATACGGTATAAATTTCCGGGAGTTTTCGTATTTCCCCGTCAAAATGGAATTTTACTAAATGTCAATGTCGATACACAACAGTTGACACGATGAATTGAATTTTCACACATTTCACATGGCCGTCTAATGCAGTGGGAATATGGCATTTGGGATGATATATATACCGGTCGCTGGCTGCAGACACCAGGTGGTCGCTAATACCAGGTGTAATATAGAGTGATTTTCATTGGGGGGAGTTTGAACTTGCTGTTGACACCAGGTGACCGTTCTTTCCAGGTGACCGTTAGTGCAGTTTTTACTGTCAAATTAATATTGAGATCCAGTCCAGATGATTGATTGAAAAAATAGTAAGGCACAAATATTTCTCATGTGAAGACGACGTGTCGAGTCCAAGACCCTGATCCTTACCTTCAAAGGGCAAGGTCACACTCTGAGGCTAAAGGTCAACTATTGATATATTGAAGTTGTCAACAGCAAAACTTGACCATTCATTTCAAATAACTTGGCACAAATGTTCACTCTGATGAGATGTGTCATTAACCCTCATACACCCCTGCCTGCCCCAACTCGTGATCACCCCCCCCCCCCCATTTGTTCATTTTTTCAGTTATACACATACCACTTTATTGCTGCTATCCGGTATGTGACTTTATAGTGCATAACATTACTGGATTCACTTGTTGGTGTTTTGTCCTAATTTATAATAGTCACCAACTATATCTTGATATATGGTGTCTATTATCATTTCAGACATAGTACCACCAACCACTAACCAAAACTAATGGTACTACTGAGCATACTAACGTACACCTCCTACTCCTGTCGCAAACTCTCCTTTTTCTTCTCGTAATAATATGTCTCGGTTGCTACGGCTCTTACCAGGGTCTATCCTATTGTAGAATCGCTGGAGTTGTCTAGGGGGTTTCTTCGTTATTATATGTATTACTGATAACTCAACACAGTATTACATTTCTTCTATATAATATCTTGTTTAAATTGGCATCAGAAATATCCATATATATATAATCAGTGATCTATATATATATACATCGTATCATTAAAAGCTTAATAAACAATCCATTTGTGTGAGCCGACTATGCGCTTACACAGTATATTTAACATCCAATCTTTCTAATCCGTCATTACTCAATATCACTATAATCTAATCACTGTTTCTGATTAGATTAACTTTTAATCACCTTCGATATGGTTCGCCGAAACTCTTGTTTCTTCTATGGCTGAACAATTTAATTATTCGACAAATCTTTATAAGTTATAATTCTTATAATGTCCATAATATCTAAGTATCATAAAAACAGTTTATATGTTCTATATAATAGATTGAGATCACGCCTTTTCTCTCCTGGAGGTAGGCTTTAGTGTTCTGATTTTTTTTAATAAAATCTATTTCTTATATACATGATTGAATCAGTGTCTATATGATATAACAATTCCTAAAACATCTGTTATTCCTAAACATCTGTTATGTTATCTAATATTACACCATCAAACCAGTTCGTTGCCTTTATATTACATAATTGGACACCTGCAACCACGGCATGTTATCTAATATTACACCATCAAACCAGTTCGGTGCCTTTATATTACATAACTGGACACCTGCAACCACGGCCTCGATAAACTGAGATTAGGCCTAACATCTTAAGTCATTTCCCGCGCGAAGCGAGATTGA
>CM026391.1:80314152-80354005 GCA_014843695.1 Archivesica marissinica
TAGTATTGGGGGGCACCTTGGGCAAGTCAAAGGAGGCACTATGGGTCAAAATGGGTTCATACCGGTACATTCTAAAAAAGGAGGCACTATAGGTCATAAATATATCGCCAACCAAAAGGGGGGGGTGGGGTTTTTCTGGACAAAAATACATAAGTAAAGAGTTGTTTTATAATTTACATAATAGTTTTAATTCATTATATCTTATTGTTTTATCGCAGAGTAAGCAAGCACAAAGTAATACATACTAAAATTAACAATGTAGTAGTGTATGGTGGATTTAAATCATGTAATCTATAGACAATATTAGAAACATGTTGAAAATCTTTTCTACAATATGGGCATTTAACAAGTTTCGAAATACATGTTTTACAAATGAGATGTTTGCATAAACATTCATTAACAAAATAATAATTATTATCATTACATAAACATATACTACATTCTTGGTTTAAAAATTTATAGTAAGACATAATTAATAGGTATATGGTCTAAAATTTAAACATTGTTGAAGTTGATGTTCACTATCATTTATAAATGTCCAATAATTATGAGATTGTACGTGTGGTACATATAATTTATGTAAATTATTCATGATAGAAGTTAAAATATCTTGTTTAAATTCTTTCAATAATTCAATAGTAAAAGCTTTTCTACAAAAAGGACATTTAACAAGTTTTAAAACACAATGGTTACAAACAAGATTATTACATAAGCATTGGTTAATAAAATAATAATCGGTATCATTTTGTAAACATATAATACAATATTCGCCCCACAGTTCGTAATAAGTCATGATGTAATCGGATTGTTTTTTACACAAATAAATTGTTCATGTCTATACACAATTGTTCTTTATTAATACCATCAGTCTCTAATAACTCTTTACACTTATGGTAACTATGAAATAATAGTTGAGGTACAATATCATTATTTAAAATAATGTTTTTAAATGTTGAATATTGCCATCTAGTAACTTCTTCACGTAAAATATAACTCATAAGTTCAATGCTTTCTAAAAAAGCTGTATAGAAATATTTATCATGTAGCACATTATTGATGATTTCATATGACATAACATCTTCACTGTCGTAGTCTATAGATGTGAAGAAAGCGTGTAGAAGTGCCGATCTGTATAGAAAGTTATCTATAGTACATTCAGGATCATCATCTGGAAATTCCATATTAAAACAGTTCACATAATGTTGTTCCTTCTTTAGCAGTAATTATAAAATTGAATTCTGCTCTTTTGGTTTCACGTATATGTTCATCAGTTAATAGTTTTCCATCTACTAATAATCCTTTTGAATGATCCGATGTATATCCAAGAAAAAATGGATTCTCTTTGTACGATTTCAAATTAAGTTTATATTTATTATTTTCACATTGTAGTAATGTAGAGTTGATGTCCTGTACACATTGGTTACATGTAAGACAATGTTCACTAGTAAGTAGTTCTGATAGTTCATATTTATAAATTAAATATTTTTCATAATTAAGAACTTTATCAAAATTAATAGTTGAAGGATAAATAACATGTTTATCCATCTTTGTATTTGTTCAAACTAGCTGTATATCTGTTACTACCACATTCTAGTAGTATATGTTTAATATCTCTTAAACATTTAATGCAAGTAAGACAATCATCATTTCTAATTAAATCTAACAGTTCATATTTATAACCTAGATATTCTTCATAAGTAATAACTTTATTAAAATCAAGCTTAGAATTAGGTATAGACATAACTGTAGTGTAAAAAACAATGTAAAAATTTACTGTAGGACCATATGTTATATACAGTATAAGACCGCCTACATACTTGAAAAACACTTTAAAAATCTACCAATCTCTGATGGAATGTTTATGTAGTAAAACCTCAAGTACATTTACAAAATCATTATCATATGGTAGTATATTTTGTTTACAATATATAATATATGCATTATACATTAAAAGCCAAGAATTATAGTGTATACCTATAGTTCTACACATAGAAGGCATATTAACAGCTGGTATAATAATTATATTATATTTTGATAAAAAATGTTTCAATATACTTTCTATATCCATATCAGGCCCTAAATATTTAGGTGCATTTATAAAAAGCATTCCATAAAATCTTCATATGGTTCACCATCTAATGTAATAATACATTGTGGTTTTATAGATAAGTCAACATTAGAGCCAACTTTTCTAATGATTTCATCATTTATCATTTCAATGAACACCTCACCAATTTATACCTAAAAATACTTTAGAATATTGTAAACCATAATTAGTATCAACAATATGATGAGTTTTTTTCCGTGTATTATTCATTCTAGTATTAAGTAAAAGATATAATTCCTTATTTTTAGTATTCTCTTTAGCTCTAATAAAAAGATCTAATTGCTTATGTTTACTATCCATGACTTTAGCTCTAATAAAAAGATCTAATTGCTTTTGGTTACTATTAATGACTGTTGTAAACCACTATACTATAGCTACTATAGTCTTATATTTATAGTATATATTGAAGTGGTTATGTTTTGAAATTCAAGTACTTATAACAATGTCTAAGATGTATAGTTGTAATAGATTGAGAAAGCCAGTATCTAATATTTGTTAAAATTAAACCCATTTGATTGTCACCAGACCATTTAGATATTAAAAGAGCAGTAGGATCATATAGTTCTAAACCAATTCCCCAATAAACATCATGAACACTAGCTTCACCTAGTTTACAATATTTTGTATCTAAAAGAGTATTTAATAGTTCTTTATTTTGTTGATACTTATACATATTACCATTAAACATAATTTCAAAACGTTTTTTATTCCATAAATTAGAATCAAAACCATTAAAATAAGTACCACCTAAAGCTTTTTGTTTATATGGTGATGTTTCTTTTAGTATTTGTTCTGCTAATAATTTATTACCATTAGTAATACATTTGTTATATTGATAGTATTGATCAACACAGTTAAATACTATATTAGATTTATCTTTAAAAGAACATATATACATATTACTAAATGGTGCATCACTACCATAGAATAAGATAACCTTGTTATTCTGTACAACAGGCATGATTAAGATTGTTTATATCCAAATGGTATGGTATCAAAACGGTTAATGATAACACGTTTAGTATAAACAGATCTAAATAGTTTTGTACGATGTTCGCTGGTAACTGTTCTATCACGATTTTTTTAAATTTTTGAATCATAGTGTATAGTAGTAGCATAATGTTCACGATCATTAGCACAATCTACCATAGAGTCAAAATTAACAATTTCTGAAGTATTATAATCTAAAGTTAAGCCTTTAACCTTACATTTAGTAATTGTTTTACCTTCAGAATTTATATATTTATAACCATAATTCTTAGGTCCTAAACCAACATATTCAATAATTTTACCATTAGGTACTTCATCTGCCCAACAACCTAAACGTCCATTAATAATAGGTATATCATATGTATTTGGACGTTTAATATAAAGACAACTATCAGTATCAAAATATAGTACTCTAGTACCTAATTTTTTAAGTTCATTATAAAGTACTAATCTAGCATATGCTGTAACATGTGCTGCAACAGGTACATTAGCTGATTCATGAGGCAAATATTCTTTATTTTTATCGGTATATGCAGCTAATAGAAAATGACAATGATCAAAAAGTTCTAGAGAATGTATAGAAATATCTGGATTTTGCATAAGATCTAAAAAATATTTAACATCACTAATATATTCTGTTTCTGTCATAGTATTATTGTGTGCATTTTTACCCCAGAGACAATTTAGCATAGCTTTAGCAAAAGCTCGTAAACCAGGATTAAATTCAACAATATTTAATAAAATACCTTCAGCTTTAAAATAATCATCTTTAAATTTTATTTCATCATCTAAAGTTTTCACCCATGAAGGATAACCACTAGCTTCTTGTTTAATTTTTAAGAAACTATTGATATATTCTGAATATACATTATCTGACCAATTATCCCAAGACCATTTATGTTCACCGCCATTTAAAGCATGTTTAATTTTAAGTTTTTGTGTATAGCTTTCACCTTGTAACCATCTAATAGCTTTAATAGAATATCTACACTTATTAGGATAACCAGCATCAGATATAATAGCCAAAGATTGTTCAGGCATATAATTTTTTCTCCATGTTTTATTACAAGCTCCAGGCAATGTTAAAGATTCTGTAAAAGGATTAATATCATTATCAATAAAAAGTTTAATAAATATACCGCAACCACGTCTTAAAATATCAACATCAGATATACAATATAGTCTCATTTCAATATCGAAATCAAAACCACATTTTTCAGAAACTTTAAGATTGTACCATTTCATAAATATTGTACTAGCTTCAGGATTCATCATACCAGGTTTATACAAAGAGACTGGTAAATAAGGACCTATATATCCATCATATTCTCCAGTGTTAGCCCAAAAAGGAAAATAACCTTTAGATAATTCATTAATACCAAAAGTTTTAGGAAATGCTGATAATGGCATTTGTAGATAACTCAAAGAATCTATAAGTGTAACTCCAAAACATTTTAATGAAATTATATTGTTACCTCTTATAATAACTGATGGTTTACAAGTACTTTCTTGTATTATATGTCTAAGTATAAATTGTGCATCATAGCCTTTAGAATTATGAGCTACAGCACATATACCTTTATGTTTTGGCTGAAATAACCAAGTACAAAAATATTTTAAAGTTGAAGAACCTGAAAAGATTGTTTGTCTAGATTCTGATTTTGAACAAATACAAGAATCCTTTATAGGTTTTGATATACAAATATCACATACTTTATGGGCAACACAAAAATTTGGAGAATGTTCACCTGTGCTTAAAAACATACATTCAAAATCATAAAAAAATGTATAATTGTTTAATTTTAGCATCCTTATTATATTTAGGTATAAAACAATCATGATCTGAACCAACAATTTGTTTACAGTATTTACATTTTCTAGAATTTAAACATATATGTCGTTTATTTGTAGCTACAACTGTTTGACCACATTCTTTACATTTATAAACTTCTGAACAGATGTTTGTTGTTTTTCTAACAAGTTTATGATTATTGTAACATGTATCACTACGAAATGTCCGTTTACAATCAGTACATAATTTTGGAGTTCCATATGCACATATAGAATCAGCATAGCATTCACATTTTTTACGACATTTATGTTTACCAACAGTACTATAGAATACATTACATGATTCACAGTGATAACTGTTGCCTTTAAAACCACATATACTGGTTATACAATCAAAATGATGATGATGATTATATATATGTATGGATATACCATTATAGGGTGATGCATATACTAAAGTTCCATGTTGGTCCCAAACATTAAGTTTATAGTAAGGTCTTAAATGTTCACTCATTATTTTAAATTCTTTAATACCACATTCTATATCAGTTGATAAATCACAAGCAGCTAATAATTCTTTAGCAGCTTTACTTTGTGTTATTCTATTTGAACGCCTAATATTACTCCATAATTGTATCCATTCATGTGTATTATTTTTATTAGCATGGGCTATACAAACACATATAGCTCTGGCAAAACATAGACTATCTGTATAATTTAAAATTCTAACAATTGATTTCTTATTTTTTAGCATATTATCAATACTAACATGACATCCATGTTGTATATTAGTACGTCCACGACCTCCAGGTATAATTGTATGTGTCATTTCTAAACGGAGACCTTTATCTTCCATTTTAAATGATTTATTACTTTGAGCAACTTTTTGAATTTCAGTTAAAATATTATTACCACTGATTGTAGAGCTGTAGCAAATGGTATATGTATACCAAAGCCTAATGTAGGATGTGATACAGATATTCTAATTTTATCATTATTATCAACATTACCAAATTTCTTTAAGTCATTAACTATAGAATCAAATCGCTCAGGTGTATAGTGTTTACCACCATCAATTATTAAATCATAAACACGACTAGATGTCTTAAATTTGCGTGAAATTCTATAATCTCTTTCCAATATTTCATATGTAGAATCATTATCTTCATTTTCTGAAGATTCATCCGAAGATTGTGAATAGTTGACCAGTGGCATGGTTACTGTAGATAAGAGATACGTGTAGACTTCATCTTATATAGACATAGGAGGTCTATAAACCTATAAAAGGAGAGACAAAATAGTTATTAGATACATTGTTTAAAACAATATCACTAAAGATGGATACTCGAGACTTCTCAAATTATAGATGTTATAAATGTAATACATTAGGCCATTGTTCGGCTAATTGTAAAGCTTCAAAAGCTAAAATACAAGCTGTTAAAGTGCAGTATAAGAAGAATATTAAATGTATAACATGTAAAGAGATTGGACATTATGGAAATGAATGTAATGCACCAAAATGTTCATTATGTTACCAAATAGGTCATAATAAGGATACATGTAATGAAGATAAATGTGTATGCTATAAATGCCATAATATGGGACATTATCCTACATCATGTCCTAATGATGAAAAATTAAAAAATATTACATGTTATAAATGTAAGCATAAGGGTCATTATGCTAATTACTGTAAAATATTAGTATGTACCAATTGTGGTGGTACTGATCATTTAAGTAAAGTATGTCCTGATGTAAGACTGTTATAAATGTCATATGCCTGGACATTTTGCATCTAATTGTGAAATAACGACCGAAATTAAAGATGATATTCAAGAACCAACACCAAATCAACAAGGAATGATAAATTTAGAAGATCCCGACAATACAGATACAGATAATACACTGATAATAAGTGATGATGACGATGAATGGCTTGGTAAATCAATATTGAAAGTGGAAAAATCAAATAATGCTGTAAAAGAGCTTAAGAAGCTGAAGAAAAACAATGGTCTAGGAAAACGTAAATATAATGATATATTGGATGCATTTGTAAAGGACACTCAAGATAATAAAAAAAAATATACATTTTAAAAAAATCTTGAGCCATATAGTGTATATAAACAAGTTAAAATGAATCATTATAATAAACAATTAAAGCCTATAAGATGTATAATTTGTAATTACAAATTATATAACTGTAAAGGTTTTTATTGTAATAAGTGTATACATAATAGATATAATGTGTATATAAAAATACATGATTATAAATATCCAAAATGTTGTATACATTGGAAGGAAACATAGGAGCTGGTAAAAGTACATTATTAAAACGTATTGCTAGAACATTCAACAAATCTCATATATATCCTGAGAAAGTAGAAGAATGGACATGTGTACATGGATATAAAAATGATTATAATATGTTGGATTTAGGTAAAAATGAATCAAAACAATATGCATTTTTGTTACAATTACCAACTTTAGAAAGTCATAGAAACACTTTGAAAGAAATAAATAATAAACCAGGCAATCATTTTTGTGAAAGATCACAATGTAGTTGTCAAAATGTGTTTACCAGATATTGTATTGAGAACAATACTATGACTGATTGCCAAACAGCTGTATATGATAATATGGTTTATAACATGAGAAAACCAGATCATATTTTATATCTGAATACACCACCAGATATATGTTTAAAACGCATAAGAATACGTGATAGACCTGAAGAATATCAACTAGATATAGAATTTTAAATGTATTACATAGATATCACCAAGAATGGTTATCTAATGAAGAAATACCAACAACAATATTACATTATGAAAACAATCTAGAACATATAATGGATACAATACATACTGTTTTATCTCTGCATGATTGTTAATCATTTGTTGAATATTTGATGTCCTTTTTACCAATAGGTTTTTGCTTCATCGATTTTGCTATTTTAATAGCTTCTTCATTATTAGAAGATGTACTATGCTTGCGTTTTCTACTACTTTTTTCCTTTGTATCTGATGATTTATAATATTTATCTTTTTTATCATTATGCTGCTTAGATTGTTTTTCTTTTGTATCAGAAGTTATATTCATTGATTTTTTATTAATATGAATATTAGGTACCTTTATAGGTGTATACGGTATTTCTGTATCAATATTTGTAAATTTAACTGGAACATTAATTTCTTCAGGTATAAATACCAAACGTTTCTCATTCATAAATCTACACATTTCTCTAGAATGAATAACAATTTCTTCTAATGATTTTCTCATATGAACAAAATTATAATTTGATAATTTAACTTCATTTAACAAATCTGCATAATTATTACCTGTTGATGGCTCATATGGTATATCAGGTATAAGATTATAAGGCTTATTAAATGCCGTATTATCTATAACTGGCAAACCATTTTCAACCATACAACTTGCTAATATATCTTCCATTATTACAGAACTCATAATAAGCTATCAGATACAAAGGAATATTGTTTTTACTATTACTGTTGTATATACTATGTTTTTATAGTAGTGCATGTTATTAAAACATTTTAATAATATTTTAGCCAATAGAATTAGTTAGCCAATAGAAATATAAAAAATGTTGTTTTAAGTACTTTGTTTACATAATAGCATGTTATAATACATGTATGCATAAATTGTTATTGTAATAAAAATGTATTTCTGCACGTACATAAAATGTTGTATTTATTTTTGCATGTATACATAGACAATATATGTTTTTAATTATAATGCTTATATATATGAAATAATGTAAATAAAATCTCATAATCTATATATATTTTGTTTGTTATTGTCATAAAACATGGATAATAATGATAACATTATTTTCCGGCATCCTAGCAATATATTTATTGCAGGCCCTAGTGGTAGTGGTAAAACTGTAACTGTTGGTAAAATAGTAAAATATAGAAATATATTATTTGACAAACCTATAGGCAATGTATATTGGTGTTATAAAGAATGGCAATTTCAATATGAAGATGTTAAAAAAGAAGATAAAGATGGTTTAATAACATTTATAGAAGGAATACCATCAGATGATGATACTTATTTTCCAATATCTCCAGATATTCCCTATATGATTATATTTGATGATATGATGGGTACTGAATATGAAGATAAAATTGTATCATGGTTTACACGTAAAGGTCATCATAGAGGTGCTACTTGTATATACATAACTCAAAATTTATATCAACAGACTAAGAATTCTAGAAATATAAATTTAAATTCTAAATATATGTTATTATTTAAGAATAGTAGAGATAAAGGTCAAATAAAAGTTTTAGCTGGACAATCACAAATTAAACATTTAATAGAAGCATATCATAATGCTACCCAAGTTCCATATGGTTATTTATTATTGGACTTTCATCCAATGACGAAAAATTTAGACTAAAAACCGACATTTTTCCACACACAGATCATACAGGTGCTAGAATATATATATAAAATATGAATGTCTATGTTTTAATAAATCGTTTATTGAAGGAACAAAATCCTGAAAAACGTGAAAAATTATTATCTATAGGAAATAATCGTTTAATGAAATGGTTTATATCAATAGCTAAAGGTATATTAGATAATGAAATACCTATGCCTAAACAAACTTTAAAGTTTATGAAAAAACATGAAAATATTATAAAAGCTATAGGTGATAGTAAAACATCTATGATAGATAGAAAAAAATTACAACTTACTAAAGGTGGTGCAGGTTTCTTAGGAGATGTAATGATACGTACATTTATGAATTGGAAAAGTGTAAAAAATGTTATTAAACCTAAAATAGTTAAGAAAAAAACTAAGAAAATAAGTAAAAAAAAGATAACTTTTAAAGAACCTATAACATCTACACCTGTAAAACCTACAGGTATTATGTTAGAAACTATGACACCTATTATGAGTCCTATATCATCTTTAGGTATAGATACACCTCAAGGTTTTAGCTCCAATAATTCAATATCTGATGATATTAGTAATCCTTTAGCATGGTCACCATTAAATAAACAACCTAATATAGTTCAATTACCATCTATGACTTCATTTTTAACACGTATAATGCCCACAAAACAATATAAATCTCCAATATTAACTAATTGGAATAATATATTTGATAATAATAAAGAACCAATTAATAAATCTGCATTACTTGATGATTTATCTCAATACTTATAAATATATGTAACACATAATATAATATCATTTAATGTAATGGTATCATGGGTAGAAAACATAAAAATAAACATCTGATAAAAGTACATAATAATAAAATAAAACATAAAACAAAACATAAGAATCAATACGGAGGTATTAAGGCTAAAGATATTAGAATATTTTTGAAAAGAATAAGAATATTATAAATATAGTAGTTATATATTTATATAATCATAAGTAATAATATCATGGCTGGAAAACATACTATTAAAAGACATAGAAGACATAATATACGTAAAACAAAATGTAAATTAGGTAGAAGAAATCAACGTGGTGGTCTTATACCATTACCACTAATTGCATTAGGAGCTGGCCTATTAACACCTATTATAGCTGATGGTGTTAAAGATCTTATAAAACGTTTAGGTGTATAATATATTTATTTATAAGCTCATTATCGAAATATATAGTTATCATGAAAACAGTTAAAAATAAACAACCATTAATAAAACGTTATGGTAAAGTTTTATTAGGTTTACGTAATACACCAGATACATTTAAACGTAATATAATAAAACATTGTGATAAATGTTTAATAAAATGTGAATGTTGTCATAATGTATTAAAGGGTCATGTAAATATGAATAAGAGTCATAAAGCTTCATTAAAGCATTGGAGTAAGGATATACGTTTTTTAGCCGATAAAACTATATCTACTAAACGTAAACGTAAAATAATAACACCTAAATTAATAAATGTACTAATAGATAGTGTAAAATCTAAAGTAGAACATACATTATGAATAAAATGGTTTTAGTACCTGAGGCCCATGTAGAGGAATTAAAACGTTTACGTTTATATCAACGTGCTAAATTACCACCTAAACCAGAAATAATACAAACTGTAGATATACAAAAAAATATTGATGAATTAATGACAGATCCTAATATATCTGCTACAGAAAAAATGCATCGTTATGGTGAATATATGTTAAAATATAATAGTTTTAAAGACCAAGCTATATATACTAGTGAACTAGCTAAAGCACCTACATATACACCTGATATATTAAAACCTGTATCTGTTGATAATGTAATTACAGGTATACCTAAAACTATGCAAAAACCTATAAAAAAATTATTAGAACAATTAAAAGGTCATACTAATGTTACTTGGGATGAAAAAGGTATTGTAAGTATTAATGGTAAAATTATAATAGGTAGTAATATAACAGATATTATGAATGATGCAGCTAGAGAAAGAAAATCTAGAACAAATGCTGTAGGTTGGTTAGATGTTGCTGAAGAATTAGTAAATAAAAATCAAAAAATAAATGTTGGTAATAAACGATGGAGTAATTTAGTAAATAAAGAATTGATTAATAAAAGAAAAGGTAATATAATAAATACACCATCTGGTAAAAGACCTTTGAAGAAAAAACAGCAAAAACGTATATTAGATGCAGAGACTTCTTTTACAGATGATAATTATGATGATGATGATCAAATAAAAAGTAAAAAATGGTTAAATTGGTAATAGATAAAATTTTAAATTCTATTTATTATGATATAAAAAAGATCCAGCATCTTTTTCAGGAATCGGTAAATTATATAAAGCAGGAAAAATATTATTAAAATCCTTAACTTTAAAAGATGTTAAAACTTGGTTATCAGAACAAAAAACTTATACATTACATAAGCCCTATAATAAGAACATTTAAACGTAGAAAAACTATAGTAGCTGGAATAGATTTTCAATGGCAAGCAGATTTAGCAGATATGCAAATATTTAGTACACATAATAAAGGTTATCGTTATTTATTATGTGTTATTGATGTATTCTCAAAAATGGCTTGGGTATAACCTATAAAAAATAAATTATCTAAGACTTTAATACATTCATTTAATGCTATATTAAATGAATCGCATAGAAAACCTAAAGCTTTACAAACTGATAAAGGTAGCGAATTTATTAATGAACCATTTCAAAAGTTTTTAAAGAAAAAAAATATACATTTTTTTACAACAGAAAACCCTGAAACTAAAGCTAGTGTTATTGAACGTTTTCTACGAACCCTTAAAGGTAAAATGTGGAAATATTTTACGTATAATAATTCAAAAAAATATATAGATGTATTACAAGATCTTATAGATAATTATAATATTTCTAAACATAGTTCTACGGGTTATAAACCTAAAGATGTTAATATTGGTAATGAATATATTTCCGATAATATTAACTATGTTGATAAACCTAAAGATATTATATCAATTAAAATTGGTGATCAAGTAAGAATTAATAAAACTAAAAAACATTTTACTAAAGGTTATTTACCAAATTGGACATTAGAAATATTTATTGTATATAAAGTTATTAAAGGATCTCCAACAACATTTAAGGTTCATGATTTGAACGGTGAGGAAATAAAAGGTTCATTTTATAGGAATGAATTACAATTTATTAAAAATAAAGGCGATTATGATATTGAAAAAATATTAAAACGAAGAGTAATCATTAAAAAAGGTTATAAAATTAAAGAAATATTTGTTAAGTGGAAAGGTTACGGAAATTCATTTAATGAATGGATACAAGTTTAAAGAAAGATATAAACATGGAATCAATATCTATAAAATCTATAGATAATGATCTTAGTAAAACCATGACACCATCTATAAATCTAATAAAACTAAAGATTTATCTGGTCTATATAGATACACAGCTCAGATGTTACTCATCTATTGTGTTTTTGCAGCATCAGTGTGGGGTCTAGCATATGGTGATACAAATAATAAAGACGTTTGGCTTGTTCTTTTAAGTACAATAACTGGGATAGGTTTACCTTCACCTAAAATATCGAAACGAAGATAATGGAAGATTTCTATATAACCCTTATGAGTGATAGTTCTTTAAATATATATCCTAATAATACAGTAGCAGAATTTAGATGTAATTTAGTTAAACCTATAAACCTAAATAAAGAAGAATGGCGGGTAGCCCTAACTGAAATCACCTATCCAGGGGCTATATTAATTGTTATAGAAGGTGAACAACATTTTGAGCTTACATTACCTGATAATATAGAAGTTTTAGAACCAGGACCTTATAGAGGTACTATACCTCTAGGTTTCTATGATACACCTTTACAATTTATGCAAATGATAAATGCTTGTATAAAAGATATATTAGATCGTGTAATTAAAATAAATATAAATAGTATACTTGAATCAGATGATGTACTTCAAATATTACTTAAATTTCGTAGTAGTAATAGTGTATGCGAATTATATACAATTCCTGCAAAGGTTAATATAGGTTTAACGTTTCATCCTAATATATGTAGAAAATTAGGTTTTTTAAATGCTACTACAAATTATATTTTACATCCTATAGATATAGAACCATCTCCTTTTAAAGAACCTGTTAATCTATTAATTAATGATAGTTCTATATATGTTTACATAGATATTATAGAGCCTGTAATAATATCTGATGGTGAAGAACAATTACTACGTGTTTTACCTTTTAAAGTTAAAAATAATGTTAATCTTTATAGTACTAATGAATTTCAACATGATCAATATATAAAAATAAATCGTAATCGTATAGATGAAATATCTGTCAATATAAAAAACGTTTTAGGTAATAATATTCATTTCCATGATGGTAAGTGTATACTAACATTACATTTTATAAGAGACGATATATTTAATAATTTCGTATAATGGAACGTTCTGAAAATTTCTATATTACATTAGATAGTCAACGTATTAAATTTAAATCTGAACAGGATAATAATGCTGATTTTAAAGTCTCTATACCTAATGGTATAACTCTAAGTAATGATAAAAAATTGGAAGTAGGTTTAGTTGATGGTATTATACCTAATAAAGTATTTAACATTACAGATTCAAACAATACATTTTTTTTAGTTATTAGAAATCCTCGATACCCCCAACGTTTAATAAGTGGTTACAAGAGTATATCAATATATAATGATTATTTTTTTTATGATTCTCAAAGGAATCGTAAAATGAATTATAATTATAGATATGTCATGTTTTATCATTATAAAATCATAAAAGATGTTAATCATGAATTTTTATCTGATTTTTTCCCAGATGATCATCTAGATGATGAAAAATTTGCTATCAAATATGGTGTAAAACGAAGTTTTATGGGGCCTAAGGATAATAATATTTCTAATAAATATTATGATAATATTTGTACATTATTACCATTTAAAATACCTATTGGAGTTTATAATGATTATAAAATCTTAACAAGTATTATGGAAGATAGCTGGAATAAAATGTTTAGTACTTTGTGGGCATCTACAAAATATAATCTTTGGAAAGCATCATCTAGTGCTTGGGATATTGGTGTATCTTTATCTTGGGAATATAACCATAATCCTTATTATATGTATTATAAGAAAAAATCATTATCTTTAGTATCAAATATTCCAGAAAATTTAGGAATCCTTGTACCTACATTATTAGGTAATATGTTAGGTATCGATTCAAGTCAAGAAGTTATTAGTGTACGTAATAAACCTCATTATTTTGCATTCCCTAAAATGGATTGTTTTGTTCATGAACCATATTTGTATTTAGGTCTTACAAACCTATATGTATATACAAATATTATAGATTTTAGTATAGTAGGATCTGGACAATCACAATTACTAAGACAATTTACATATAATCAAGCTCCTAATGTAACTACTCATAAAAGTATACAATTTAAACATATACATTATTTACCGATTACTGATAAACGTATAAATGATATATATATATTTATACGTAATGAATTAGGTGAACCTATTCATTTAACTGGTGATGTTTGTATAGTTAGGTTAGAATTTCGTAGAAGACCATTATGAATATACCTGTGTATAGAGGTCGTGTTAGACAACGTGGCTATGGTTTAGCATTACACTAAAAACTGTAGGCAGTAATCTTATACCATATTTAGTCGATAATATGGCTAGTACTTTAATCAATGAAGTTACCAGTGGTGTACATGATGTAATAAAACAGCCATAAACATGTTGCTAAAAAAGGGGTAAAAATGTACTTACACATGTTACAAATAAATTATTAAAAGATTTGAAAGAAGATAAATTAATGACTGCTCTAACTGGTAATAAAACTAAAAGTATAAAGGGACTTATTAACATAAATAAAGTTCAGTCTGGTTCAGGACATAGAAAACGTTGTAACGATCATTCTTTTAAAACAGTTAAAAAACGACGTTTAGATTATTTCGATTAATAAAAATATAAATATGATTACAGGTTCTACTTTATGTAATAAAGGGGAGTTGGACCTCTATAGTATACCTCCAATACTTACAACAATGGATAGAGCTTTTATTACTGAACATCAACCATTAGTTAGTCCTGGTGATAATACAGCACCTATTGAATTTATAATTCCTAGGCAAACTGAAAAATGGACAGATCTTATGGATCTAGAATTAAACCTTAAAATTCAAATGCTTAAGGGTAATGGTGATCCAATTGTTGATGCAAATAATGTATCTATTATAGATAATCCATTACATTCTTACAGAGCTTATTTTGAAACTTTATGTGGTTCTAGTGAAAATGAACAAAATATGTTAAAAGATACACAAATGTGGTCAAAAGCTCAAAAAGATGGTTTACGTAATTATACTGTTCAAGATGGTGCTGACGCTATTGTTAGTGGCCAAAGTTCTATAGAGAGTCATGACAATTTAATAAAACAACATATAGTAGAATTACAAGGAAAATTACATACAGATATTACCAGACAATCTACCTAATATGTGTGAATTAAAAATTAGATTAGTTAGATCTTCTCCAGCTTTTTATATGATAGGTGACGATTCAGTAGACTTAGGTGCTAAAATAAAAATTATTAAAGCAGTATTGAAAGTACGTACAGTATCTTTAGATCCTAATGTATGGATATCTTTAAATAATGCACTTAGATCTGCACCTATGAAAATACCTATTAAACGTGTTGATATTAATGTATTTACTGTTATGAATGGTCTAGTATCTAAAATAGAATCAAATCTAATACATGGTCAAATCCCAAAAAGAATTATTATAGGTCAAGTTAGAAACTCTGTAATGAATGGATCTAAAACTGAATCACCATTTTCATTTGAACATTTTGATATCTCTAAATTAAAAATTACTGTTAATGGTACTAGTATAGATGCTAATCCATTAAAAATGAATTTTTCTTCTAAGAATAGTGAAGTATGTCAAAGTTATAGATCTTTTTGGAAAGGTCTTGGTATAGAACATGGTAAAGATCTTTATGTATTTCCAATATCTGTATATAAAGCAAACCATACTTTATGGGCTGTTGATTTTACACCCGATTTAGGATGTGAAGAAGGTCATCTTCATCCTATTAAAAATGGTAATATAGAATTTGATATGGAATGGTCAAAACCTCTACCAGTACCTATAAATGTTATTGTTTATGCTGAATATGATGATATGATTATGATCGATGGTCTACGTAATGTTATTACATCTTAAATTATGGATACATACACTTTACAATATATTTTAGATACAATTTTTCCATCTTTAAAAGGTGTTGTATGTGCTAGAGATGAACTATTATCTATTGATAAACATTGTAAATGTTATATAGTTAATACTGATCCAATTTCTAAACCTGGTAAACATTGGGTTTTAATTTATCGTATTAATGCTCTTAAATGTTGTTATTTTGACTCATATGGTGGATATAATCCTATTGAAAACGATATAGCTAATTTCTTAAACATTAATTGTTTAAAAGTATTTCGTAATAGAAATCGTTTTCAATCTGATTCTACTCAACTATGTGGTGTATATTGTTTATATGTATTATATGCTATTGTACATTATAATCATACTTTTTCACATATAGTACTTAATACTTTTAGTTTTACTGACTATTTATCCAATGATATGTTACTAACTAAATGGTTTAGACATTTTTACCATTCACTTAAACACTTGAAGAATACCGGAAAAAACATCATGTGCCAAACTTGTGTTTCAAGGATGTAGGAGGTATATAAGATGGTGTTAAACATTCACTCTTTACATTGTTTTTTGAGCTATTTAATAAGAACAGCATCATGAATTCTACAACTAAATTAAATGCTGATAAAGCTGTATTAACATTTACAAGCAATATTAATATAGATGTACCTCAAGATGAAGAAATTGATGAAGTCATTATGGATATTTCAGCAAACATCAAATATCGTTTGGATGGTAAAACAAACTGGATAAAATGTAATGAAGATGCATTCATAGAATCATAACGATTAAAATATGTGCTACTAGATGCTAACAATCAAATACTACTGTCTGAACATTTAGATGGATCTCTTGTGACACCTATAACAACAAAGACAAAAAGTGTTGGTACACAATCTACATTGGACACATATACGTGTAAAGTATGTGACTATTTCAACAATGAACCATCAACATCTATGAATATTCAACAACAACCAAAAGTACATTTGGTTATGAATAAACAACCGACTGTACAATTTCAAGATGGCTGTATGGATACAGAACAAGATGTTATATTTGTTAAGAAAGAACAACTAATATATGATGATAAAATTCATATTAAGCAAGAACCTAAAGAACCATCTTTAAGCTGGAAACATCGTCTGAATAATCTTCAACAATCATTTACAAAATCTATGGATATTAAAGCAAATACACCATGGAAAGATCGACTTGATGGACTTCACAAATCATTCAAAAATCGTTGTACATGCCAGAAATGTAAACCTACGCATCTAAATTCAAAATCATGGACAAATAGAATTCAACAAATAAAGAAACATAACAAATATATTGATGCTGAAAAACGTATTCAGAAGAAACAACTACTAAGACGTAGTTCAAGAATAGCCGCTAAACGAAATTAAATAGAGTGAATGTTTTAACAAAAACATAGTGCTTATAATACATTCCAAAAAGGAACAGTGTTATTCAATGGAACAGTGTATATAATGAAACTTTTATAACATATATGTTTTTATTATATCAACAACTATTGTTAACAAACTGTCTTATAATATGTATTTAGGACCTAAAATGAACATTGAATGTTTATTAAGACATTTTCTTTCTAAAAATAATTTAACATTTGTTCATAAAGATAATATACACTCTATGTGTATAACTATATGTATCAGATATGATTATTGGATTTTAATCTATAATAATTATATAAATAAATTCTATTTAACATTTGATGTAAATTTTATTAATGTTCTTGATGTTTTTCTCTATAAACATTCTATTAAATAATATGTTTTTTATTATACAATCAAAAAAAATTACATGCTTACTCTTTTATATATGTGCATGTTTACTCATATATGTTTTTATATTTAATCTGCGTTAGACAATAGTCTATTGGAAATAAAAAAAAATTCTATGAAAATGTCTTTATTTATTTACTACCAAAACATTAGTACAGATGGGGTTCGAACCCATGAGGATATTTTTATCCATTGGATCTTAAGTCCAACGCCTTAACCACTCGGCCACTGTACTGTCATGAATTATATTGGTTATTTACACATTAAAACCCCCACCCCCCCCTTTGGTTGGCGATATATTTATGACCTATAGTGCCTCCTTTTTAGAATGTACCGGTATGAACCCATTTTGACCCATAGTGCCTCCTTTGACTTGCCCAAGGTGCCCCGGCGAGCGGAAATCAATCAATTAGTGAAGTGTTGAATGAAACGAACTATGTGCTTTATCAAGTTGATGTTATCTTCTCACAATGTAATGTACCTGTTGGATTTAGTCCCAAGTAATCTACGTTTATTTGTTACAAGATTGAGGATATCTGCTCACACACTTCGAATTCACACTGGTAGATATTCCAGTAACCGAATACCTCGAAACGAGCGATATTGTCAATGTTGTAACAGTGGACAAATTGAAGATGAATATCATTTTATCATTGTTTGCCCATATTATCAAAATTTAAGAATTGTCTATATAAAACAATATTACCGTAACAACCCTAGCATGTTTAAATTTATACAATTACTCAAGTCCGAAAATAAGCATACACTATGTAAGCTCGCATTGTTTTACAAACGAGCCATTGAAGAAAGAAATTTTTACTTGAATGCTATTACACATGCTTAATTTAAAATCAATACCACTTAGAAATATGAATATGCCATTATGCGGTCTTCATTCTAAGAGACCAGTTTTTGTTCATCCTCTATGTATGAGTAAATTTCTTTAAGCACTTCACTGTTTATGACGTGATAATATATATATATTGTATGTAATAATTTGTATATGATGATGAACTTTGTACACATCGAAATCAATTATCTGTTCTGTTCTGTTCCTGTTGAAAATAGTTTTACGGTATTGGATTTAAATCAGCAAGAGTCGAATTGTAAGTCAACCTGTGAAAAAAATATGGCGGATAAAGGGGCCACCGTTTCTAGAGAACCAACAAATGCGGACATTGTCGCCCTCCTTTAAAAAATGAACTTAAAATGAGTTGATATGGACAAACGTTTAAACACACTAGAATCACTGGAAAAGAAAGTTGATAATTTTGACATAGAATTAAAGAAACTGTGGGTTCATTTAGATGCATCAATACAGGCTACCAACGACAAAGTAGAGCGAGTATATAACCGAGTTGAAGCAGTAGAGATTGACTTAGAGGGCGCGAGAACGCGAATATCGAAGCTGGAGAAAAGAGGCGAAAGTATGAACGATGAGTTGAACTACGTGAAGTCACAAAGTATGAGAAACAACCTTATCATCGGAAATGTTCCAGAAGAATCCCATGAGAACCCAGAGAAAACCGAACAAATATTCCGCAAGTTTCTAGAAGACAAACTAGGGGTAGCACATGAGTTAGCAGCTAGTCTGAAAGTAGAAAGGGTGCACCGTATGGGAGTAAATAATACTGCTATAAATGGTCAGGAACAAGGCAGAAACACCAGCTACACTGGATCCCGCGAGTTACGACCGCGTCGTATAGTATGCAAGTTTAATTTGTTCAATGATAAGGAAATGGTCCGGTAGTTTAGCTATAAGATTAAAGATACAAACGTATACATTACGGAGCAGTACCCCTCAGAGATCGCGGCGAAGATACATGTGCTCGTGAAGAGGATGAAAGAGATGAAGCAGGCAGGGAATAGGGCGTGGATCTCGTATGGTACTTTGTATGTTAACGCGGCAGACCTGTGAATAACACATAGGACGAATTGGATGGACTTAAGTGTTTTGTTTGGAATTACAATGGATTGATTACGCGTAAAAGATCAGACTGTGATTTTGTTAAGCTTTTATCGGATAATGATATTATTATTTTAACTGAGTCTTGGACTGATACAAATAGTAAAATAGATTTGGATGGTTATTACTGTTATAATTTCTATAGAAAATTCAGACATCGAAATGCGATAAGGAATTCGGGTGGAACGGTTATTTATGTACGCAATGAGATTAAAGAAGGAATTTCAATTGCAAAATATACACATGATACATTGATTCGGTTAAAGTTTGATAAAACTTTTTTCAATATTGACTCGGATGTGTTCTTAGCAGCTGTTTATATTTGGAATGACAGTTCGCCTATTACCAATGTAATTGACGTTGACCTGTTTGATTGCTTACAAAATGATATATATTACTATGAAGCTAAAGGTAGAGTACTGGTCGGTTGTGATTGTAACCCGAGGTCATCATGTAAACAAGACTCCATTTTATATGATAGACTAGTTTCCAGAACTAGATGAGGTGGACTACTGCGTCGATACATTGTTGCCAATAATATCTATGGACAATGTGAGTAATTTACACGGTAACCGATTAATTGACATGTGCAAAGCAACATCTCTTCGAATTGCAAATGGTCGTCTAGGAAATGACTTTGGTAAAGGATAGTACACGTGCTTCAACAGGAGCGGATCAAGCTTAATAGACTATTTGTTATTAAGTGAGAACAGTTTTAATAATATTTTAGACTTCAGTATTCATGAGTTTAATCATTTCAGTGATCATGCTCCACTTAGTTTTAATATTAAATGCCATTCCTCTATTGAACATTGTGAAACCCCTTGTAATGTGCAGTTTATTAAGTGGACTATTGAAGACAAAGACACCTTTAGAGCAGCACTGATCGAACATTTGATTAACTTCGATACCATAGTTAACATCGAAGGAAGCGACGAGACAGCTGTTAACAGCATGGTGAAGTCGTTCACCAGTATTATTAGAGACATTGCCGATCCATTATTTGTTAAGTATGTACGTAAAACTAGTTCATTTGTGCGATCAAATATAGATGATAGTAATATATTTAGAGTGCAGACAAGCAAAACGTCTATATAAGGACGCATTATTTCAATTTAATCAAACACAATCTGACGATGATAGCGTAGAGCTATGCCATTATAAAAATAAATACAAAAGGGTTATAAGACATAAAAGCAGAGCATTTAAATTTAAACAAACCAGAGAGTTTGAAAACCTTAACAAATGTAAACCTCGAGATTTTTGGAGGTATTTTAAAAATAATAATACAGTAAACAGTTGTAATATACCTTTGGGTGATTTGAAATGTTTTCTAATGTTAATCACAATATAAATGATGATGCGGAAAGCTTCAATGATACCAATAATTTTGACAATATTGACCCAGCTTACGAAGAATTAGATGCTAACATGTAATATAGTGAAATTTGTAACGCAATATAAAAATTAAGTAGAAATAAGGCATCTGGGGAAGATAAGTTGCTAAACGAGTATTTTCTTGAGGCTAGTGATATTCTAGCTGGATATATTACTGTTATGTTTAATAACATTTTAGACACTGGAATATTCCCAGAGGTATGGACAAAAGGTATCATTATTCCGTTACATAAAAAGGGAGATAAACATGATGTAAACAATTATAGAGGTATTACGCTGTTAAGTAACCTAGGTAAATTATTTACAAATGTTTTATATGATCGTCTTACAAAATGGAGTGAAGAAAATAATATAATTTCAGATGCTCAGTTTGGTTTTAGAAAAGACAGGCCCACTACAGACGCTGTATTTATACTCCATTCATTGATACAAAAATTTATTAACGAAAACAATAGATTGTATTGTACTTTTATAGATATGAGACGTTGTTTTGATTCTATTTATAGAAATGCATTATGGTATAAATTGTATAATATGGGTATTAACGGTAAACTTTTACGTGTAATTAGAAGTATGTACCAAACTGTGAAATCGTGTGTACGATCTTGTGATGCTGGTAACTACTCTGATTTCTTTGAAATTGCAGTCGGATTGAGACAAGGGGAGATAATTTCTCCGATTATGTTTTCGCTGTTTGTAGAAGATTTAGAATTGTATTTACAAAATAGAACAGAAGGTGGCCTTACTTTACAAGATATTTGTCTGATTTTATTGTTGTTCGCAGATGATATGGTAATTCTAGCTTTAAACCCCGAAGATATGCAAGTTAACATTGAGAAAACCAAATGTGTTGTATTTAGAAAGCGTGGAGGATTACTAAGGGGCGAGATATGGATATATGGAAATGCATATCTAGAGGTTGTAAATGATTTTAATTATTTGGGAGTAACACTTAATTATACTGGTAATTTTAACTTAAATACACAGACATTGTATGGAAAAGGTCTTAAATCAATGAACACCCTCACTGCTAATCTAAAAAGACATGACACTTTGCCCAAAGTGGCGTTGCAGTTATTTGATGCATTTGTAAATTCAACAATTTCTTATGGATGTGAAATATGGGGTTTATAAACATCCAAAATGTTAGAAAATATACATGTTAAATTCTGAAAAATGGTATTAGGAGTTAGACAATCAACATGCAACGTTGCTGTTTATGGCGAATTAGGACGTTATCCATTATATATAAACAGATATACACGTAGTGTTAAATATTGGTTAAAATTGTGTCGTAATGATAATATTATTATAAAATCAATTGTTGATACTGCCATGAATTATGTATCGAATGGTAAGGCACATTGGTTTACTAGTATTAAAGATGTATTATCTAAATATGGATTCCTGTATAAATGGAATGATGTTACATATAACCAATTATCAGAATGCAATGATCAATCGATCCTTTTATTGTTCAAACAAAGAGTATTGGATGAATTTATGCAGGAATTGCGTATGACTATAAATAACATCGAAGTGCTACCATTGTACAAATGTGTTAAGGATACATTAGATATAGAATTTTATTTGAATAACATAGTGTCTCGCAATCTGCGTATTGCACTTACAAGAATAAGAATATCTGCACATATTCTTAGAATTCAAACTGGTAGATATGGAAGAGATAGAATTGATAGAAATCTAAGATATTGCCAAATTTGTTCTACAAACGAAATAGAAGACGAATTTCATTTTATATATAAGTGTTGGCCATATGAATTTTATAGACGAACTTATATAAAAAGGTATTATAGAGTAAACCCAAGTATGTTTAAATTTACTCAGTTGTTGTCCAATAAAAACAAATCAGAATTATATATGTTAAACAAATTTATTCAAGAAGCTCTTGAGTTACGTATCATTAGATCATAAACCGTGCCTGGATGTCTTTAAAATTGATATTAATAGTTCTTACACAATTATATTGAATGTTTATCTTTGCTTAGATCAACATATAATTATGAGGTCACAATTATAGAACTTGTTGAACAATACATTTTATATGATAGCCCATGCTGAGAATAGTATTGGTGTAACAGTCAGATGGAGTCTATTCCGAGGAGAATGCCACGTGTGTAGCGGGAGATAGGGATCGACCCAATCACTGAACCGGCAACACTCTGTGATACACTTCTTGGAAGTGGATTCTAGTTTGGTGTGTTCCACCTAACGCTGTATCCCTAGTATGGAATATATATAGCATACTGTTCTGTATATGACTTGATTGATCTGAACAATCGACTAAAAGATACAGATACGGTTTTTTCAATATGTTGTCCATTTTAAAATACACTAGTATCAGGCTTATATGTCACTTTTTGTTGTAAATAGTATTTATTGATATGTTGTACTGAAATACAGTATATCGCATATATAGATGTCAATGTAATTAGGATTGCATTTAAAAATGTTTTAGGATTTCGAGTAAGTAAAATTATATACTATAGTTCATCCCTATAGTAATATAGTATGCCAATAATTATCATCTACATTTGTTGTCATAATTTTATACTTATGTTGTAGAATATAATATTGCTATGTCACTAAAAACTGTATAGTTTATGTGAATAAAATATGTTTGTTCATTCGTTCTGTCCATGTACTCAAGTGTACTAGTAATTGATATATGACAAGTGGACGATAGTCATTCATCCATTAATCGTTGATATGTTATCGTTGTTGTCTCTGGTATCACATATTGGCGTATATTGAATTGCTGTCCGTGAGATGAACACGTCATGACAGAATTGGTACTGTTCCTGCAAAACAAGAGATCAACGAATAAACACAATAGCGTAGCTTAAAAGTGGCTAATGACATATGCATGCTTGTGTACCTAAATAAGGTTTTTATTTAGTTTAAACATTATTTATTTCACTATTTTACATGTACATAATATAATTAACATATTACAGAAGCGGAAGAATGCTTTATTAAGACTTAAGCTTTAAAGTTTCTCGTCTACATACGTTTACATATATACATTAACAGCACTATATAAAGATAGTGATTAGAACGAAAGAAAACTTATCAACTTGTCAATTTGTTGCTATACAATAGGCCGCAGGATAATATATTTAACACTGAAAATACGTGAATCCTAATACTTAAATGAATATTTAAGTAAGTCCAAGAACAAAACATATCAAATCTGAGCAAGAAATGAAGAAGATATTAACATAAAGAGAAGTTAGTTGAAGATATAATCCGGTTGATCTGACAAAGACGACAGTATGGAGATAATCTCAATAAACTTTAAGCTTTCGATTAAATCCATTTTCATTCTGTATATAGCAGACATGTACTGTACATTATGAATGAATACATATGTTTTAAACCAATGACGACAGTATCTGAATTGGTATCCGCCATATAAACATTTTAGAAAGCATCCATCTTTTCAGAACCTTTTCCTGCCAGTAATGTATTCGTGTACAGCTAAGAAAAAAACGGTGCTGATTGCTAGATCCTTAGAAGTGTCACCGGACAGAAGAATGCCACCCATGAGACAAACAATGTAATACAGAACACAGTTAAATGCAAGAGGGAGACACTTATGTAATATTAAATGCAATCTGCAGTATTGGTAATATCTCTCAACACAGCTTCTAAGATAGTATCCGGAAAAATCTACACAATACCAATGAAGCTATTTGTACATTTGTTTTTTTTACAATCAGAATAAAGCCGACTGGCACAGATCGAATGCGTGACATTGACCTTGAAGCGCCATGGTTGAAACATGTTACTGTTAACAGTTGCACCAAGTTATTTTAATGTACCTCCGGTGTGTCAAGAGCTATGAAGACAGACATGAAACAATAGTTGCATTAACACATATTCTAAGAGTGACATTGACATTGCAACGACATATATGAAACATGTGCTCTTGATATGTGAATAATGTGTGCCAAGTAATTTTAATATTGCTGGGGCGGTTCAAGAGTTATAGAGCGGACACGGAAATAGCCATGTAAACACTAAGTTATAAGTGTGACCTTGAGCTTGAACCGAAATGGCTGAAATAAACGGTATGGGTAAAATGTTTGCAAAGTATTATTAAAATTCCTCCGATGGTGCATGAGTTTGGGAGTGGACACTAATACTTGTCATTCAAGCACTAAGTACGAAGCCTGATCTTGACCATGACACAACATGGCTGCAACATGCGGTCTATCACATATGGGTAACATTAATGCCAGGAAATTATGAAATTCCTCAATCGGCTGAAGAAATATGGAGCTTACACATATGTGCGTCGGACGGATGGACGTACCAAGAAGGGTATGCTTAAGTTGCTAGTTCTTCTATATAGCCACACAAACGGAATTCATAGCCACATACAAATGATCATAGCCACATAACCCTATGCCACTAAACAGGAAACATATTGTTATCTACTGTATCTACTGTATCTACTAGCCACGTAACTACTATTTGATTGGTGTGGACAGACTGGACGGACGGACTGAGGCCGTTCCAATAACCCATTCCGCTATGCGGCGGAAGATAATAATATTACAGTACTAATAACGAATTATTTTGAAACATACGAAATTTGGAATGATCTGCTGGCGCGTTGTTCTCAATTGTCGTATCACCTGTGTAATGGAGACTTCGTTCTCAAACCTCGCACTCTCCAGTATATTCATCATTACAGCGATCAGTCCGCTACGTTCAGCTCCATTCCGTCAGTTTCAAATATATAATACAAAAGGTTGTGTTGCGAAATTGGTCAACTTTTTAATAGAACAGCTACGTATGAAACGTACATGTAAGATATTGATCATACCACCCTATGTGGTCCCCTATGTATATTTATATAAGCAGCTAAAGACATATTCCTCAGTGTGCAAAATGACCGCGACAATTTCTAAGAAAATGGTTGCTACCATAACAGTATTACTCAGGTGTTGCAGTTAAGAAATTAATATTGTTTATGTATTTAATATCCTTGATATTGTTTAGTTACTACTATATAGATAGAATATAAATCGACTCGGTATCGAATTTTCAGCCCAATTTTGTATTATGAATATGTATGCTTGCATTACTATATTTACGCATGTATAATATATATTCGTTTATATATATTCGATATTCCAATATGTTTAAATAGTTTAAAGTGACTTATAGGCCCGATGCGGCCGGGTGTTGTTATAACTATGAAATAATGCTTGTAAATGTACAAAACACAATATCACTATAATAACATTTAGTTACTTAATTACTTTCATAGCTTTGTACATCGAATGTCGAGACATACACATGTGTTCGAATGTTCATCAACAATAGCACGTATGTGTGTAGCATGTCTGGACATGCAAACATGTATGTCATATATCACATGCTCTTCCTCAACATATTGTGCTATGATCTTGCGAATGCCACACATACTAAGAAATACTATGTAATTACGAAAGGACACACGAACTAACACAACTAGTGAGTAAGTTTAAACCTCATCTATTTTAAAACGATTACGAAACAAGCTTAAGAACGTAAATTAATCACTCTTGTTGACGTGGATGAAAGCGTATATGTGGTCATTGGTGTCAGAGGAATCCGGAGTGCCCGGAGAGAACACACCTGTTCGATATGGCGACCACAGTACAATCTTCCCGGTCCGAGGATCGTACCCTGATTGCAATGGTGAGATACGAGCACGGTAACCACTGCGCTAATCGGACAGCATACTGATCAATCTAGTGATCTAGGACAGCCTAGACAAAATAACTAAGAACTATCATAGTTGTATATACATGTGGCGTTTGTAAAGCCGACAATACATCGATGCGGTTAGGTTGAAAGCCAGAACTGTCACATACGTGTATCAAAACTGTTGCATACCTCTGAATGATAACATAGTTGATGCTTTCTTATTTTATAGTGTTGTCAGATCCAAGGAACCCGTTTCCGGAAAATATGTTCCGACCTATAACAAAATGGTCATCAAACATAAATTATTTTCTAAACTATATACTAGAGAACATAGAAAACGCACAGTTCGGATACGTGTGTTTTTCATGAAAAACAATAACTATATAAATTCATAGTTGTAAATATTATGAAATATTTTTAGTTGTAAAGGTTGTTTTTTGTAATAAAAATGCGATCTTTAATGGAATCCTTCGTATTTCGGGTTCAAATAATAATACTCATATAATGTAGGTGTGCGTTTTCTATGTCCTTAAATATACGTATGTGTGTTGAAGAATATTATGTCTAAAAATGACTTACACACATAATTTCAGTACGTCCAATCGACATACGTATTTGTTGTTATCCCCTGCTTCTAATGCAAAATGCAGTGTTTGAAAAGACCAGCTTGAATACTATTTGTGCAAATAGATGCATTTTGTTCGCAATTTATCTCAATTATCAGAACCTGGAAAATATCAAGCTTAATTGACCAACATCTATGATTGAACATTTGGACCACATGATATATGTTATTAAATATATGGCAACCAATCATTACCGAAACATGTTTATATACTTAATTATGACATATTTTACAACTAGAAGTGGCCATCTTAGTTGTCTGATGTTTTCAATTAGTGGGCCCGTTTCTGCAACTGCAAGACAAACACCAAAGAGTCCAGTGTGAGTATCTCTAAGCATACTTACCTCTTCGTTAATTGCGTCATTAAAGGTAACAATGACATTAACGTCTTGCTCAAATATCAGCCGGCAACAGTCTATAGCTGTGTGCGTCAATGGTATTTGAGTAAGAATGTAGCTGTGTGTATTGCGATAGCTCTGTAATTAACTCATATACATAAGTACAGGCAACACATTTCTTTTAATGCTTTCCAATGAAATATAGGCTTTTCTCAGTGAAAGAAAACTCCATCTTACACAGATTTGACACGGTGAAAGATGGTATTTCCTATGTCACTGGTTGCATTTCATATTCCTGCACCGCTAGATAAAATTTCTATTTTAAATATTTTCCTCATGGACAGTTAATTATTAAGTAATATATTCTAATGAATTTGTTTTGTCTGTAGATTTTATTTTTAACAAGTATTAAAATACAGTATTTATTATCAACCATTATGCACTTGTAGCATATGTATGTAATTGTCAGGCATCTCAAATGTCTTCAAATCTATAACCAGACATACCACAATAATTATGTAGGTCTCTATTTGGGATGAACTTCTCTCGAATCCGTCTAATTATCTTATGTTTATGCACTGTCTCCGTTGACTATATATATACTAACAATATAAACAACTGTGCACTTTTATATTGAACATTACTTTGTCGTTGAACATTTTAGAATTATGGATTTTACTATCATGTGTGAAGAAAATAATCCTTCACACATTGCACTAATGTATCCAATAGTTCGCACATTTTGATAACAAATGTTCCTACAGTCAAACCTGTATTAGTGGTCACCTCTATTAAGCAGTCAACCCGTATTAAGCAGCCAGATTACAAATTCCCAATATGTTGTTTTATTATATAATTGACCTCTATTAAGCAGCCACCGGTGCTAAGCAGCCATTTTTGTGATTCCCTTGGATGGCTGCTTAATACAGGTTTGATTGTATATTTTTTTCAAAAAAGGATATAAATGTTACAGTTTCATTTTGTGTCGGTATATCGCTGTTCTACGCCCACTTCTATGCAGCTGCTGTGCATGCCCACTGATGGGCAGTATAGCCCCAACGACAAGGCTACTACTCCAACTGGGGCATGCCCATGATTCGGACATTATCAACGTTCATAATGAAGGTTGCGATTAAAATTACCGACCGTGGGACGCTAACCAGGCATAATTAGATGAATAAGTCAGTAATAGTTACTTCCCATTAACATATGCATTTATTATCTGGTATCTAATATAGACCAGTAGACATAATGTACGGATATCAATTAATTTCCCGCACTATGTAGCATGTGATTAAGAAAGAAGTTAATACTAAATAGAGACCTACATATTGTGGTATGTCTGGTTATACATTTGAAGACATTCGAGATGCCTTAAAATTACATACATATGCTACAAGTGCATAATGGTTGATAGTAAATACTGTATTTTCACATACTTGTTAGCATTGCCAATTTAATATTCCTTTCAATAAGACGACCCGGTCCGTTGTTACACATTCATAATTACTAGCCATACAGTCAAACTTGTGTTAGTAGTCACCTCTATTAAGCAGCCAACATGTTTTAAACAGCCAGATTACATATTCCCAATATGATTTTTATTATACACTTGACCTCTATTTAGCAGCCACCTATGTTAACCAGCTACTTTTTGTGAATTCCTTGGTAATATACAGTAAAGTAAAGCAGCCATTTTTCAGATTCCCAATATGTTACTTAAGCAGCCACATGTACTAATCAGCCACTTTCTATGATTCCATTGGCTGGCTGTTTAGCACAGGTTTGACTGTATGTTTATCCCGGACAATGACACGATGTTTCTTATTTCTAAGAGGTGGTCGCCTTTATGCTGTTACACTTGCAACATGAACGATCATTGGCTCCTGCTCTCAAATTGTCTGGATGGGAAGGCCACTTATTTCCTAGTAATAATAATTACACTTTCTATTATAGCATGAATGTTACCCAATTTCACATTTATGTGTGTGTGTGTGTTTTACATTTATGTATCGTCGCTACCGGTTGCCCACATGGCAGCGGCGGGCGCGATATATTATTCGCAGAGTATTCATGTTCATTTATTCAATTGTATATATCGACATATCAATAGGCATGACGTCATCAACAGGAGGTCAATCTAACATTGAACATGTGAATATGCATTCAAATACCTCTATCAAATAAGACATCATCTAGAACGCTTTTAGTTTTCCATTCCTGTCATTTAGTTGGTATTATATGTTGCTATGAATTGTGGGTTGATCCACTGTTTCTTACATTGTAAATAGTGTATGTAGAGTATGTGTCATATTAGAGCACGATTAAATATAACTATTACAGTAAACTTAAATAATTTATCTTACGTTTATTTATCGTCGCTACCGGTTGCCCGTGTGATTGAAGCCTCCTGAAGAGATTAGTCATTTTAGATTGTTGGAGGATAGTGCAATGATACAGACAGAGACCCATTCCAGAGTATCATCTGGTTCGTGTACTTGCACAGTGTACAACACCGACACGAGACCTCGGTTGAAAGTCCCATCTGAAAGACTGTTCATTTTATGGTCAGACGGGGGATCGAACCTGCGATCCCTGGATTACCAGACCAGCGTGTTACCACTGATCTACAGATTTCTCGAAAAATTATCTAACATTTAGGGAAGTATGTGAGATGGTTCGATGGTCGCCAGATCGGACATGTGGGTTTTCTCCGAGTACTCCGGTTTCCTCCCACATGAATGACCACATATATGCTTTCATTCGAGCCAACGAATCATCGAAACTAACATTTCTACTAATTTTCAATATAATAATTATGCCTGAGCAAGTAACGACCTACAAGAAAATGCATACAGCTCATTTAAATAAAAGTGATTAAAATATGTGCGATCATCTGGCATATTATTTATTTTCAAATGTTATTAATTTTAGCTGCCCTGTCTGGAGCCTCATTGCACTACGTGACACAATCGCACAACCACTTTTGTTAGTGTGAACGTCCGTAATAAAAACTAGTACCTGTATAATTGTCCAGTTACTATCTGCTTGCAGTCAAAATTAAAGTCTACAGACAAAACAAATTCATTAGAATATATTACTTAATAATTAACTGTTCATGATAGTCAGAAAATAGCTCAAATAGAAATTACATCTAACCTAACGGCGCAGGCATGCGAAATGCAACCGGTGGTATAGGAAATACCATATTTCACCGTGTCAAATCTGTGTAAGATGGAGTTTTCTTTCACTGTGAAAAGCCTATCACTTATTGGAAAGCATTAAGAGAAATGTGTTGCCTTTACTTATGTATATGAGTTAATTACAGAGCTATCGCAATACACACAGCTACATTCTTACACAACTACCATTGAAGAACACAGCTATAGACTGTTGCCGGCTGATTTTTGAGCAAGAAGTTAATGCCAGTGTTACCTTTGATGACGCAACTAAGGAAGAGGTACGTATGTTTAGAGATATAATAATACTCACACTGGACTGTTTGGTGTTTGTCTTGCAGTTGCAGAAACGGGCCCACTAATTGAAAACATCAGACAACCAAGATGGCCACTTCTAGTTATAAAATATGTCATAATTAAGTATATAGACATGTTTCGGTAATGATTGGTTGCCATTCATTTAATTAACATATATCATGTGGTCCAACTGTTCAATCATAGACGTTGGTCAATTAAGCTTGACATGTTTCCAGGTTTTGATAATTGAGATAAATTGCAAACAAAATGCATATATTTGCACAAATAGTCTTCAAGCTGGTCTTTGCAAACACTGCATTTTGCATTAGAAGCAGGGGATAACAACAAATACGTATGTCGACTGGACGTACTGACATAATGTGTGTAAGGCATTTTAGACATAATACTCTTCAACACACGTATATTTGAGGACATAGAAAACGCACACCTACACTATATGAGTATTATTAGTTGAACACGAAATACAAAGGATTCCATTAAAGATATATCACATCTTTATTACAAAACACAAACTGAACAACTAAAAAGAGTTCATAATGTTTAAAACTATGTATTTATATAGTTATTGTTTTTCATGTAAAAACACCCTTATCCGAAGAGTGCATTTTCTATGACCTCTAGTATATAATTTAGAAAATATGTCTGATGACCATTTTGTTCGGAACATATTTGCCGGAAACGGGCTCCTTGGATCTGGCACCATTCACCAATAAAATAACAACACACGAGGACTAACTACACTATACAATAAGAACACACCAACTGTGTTATCATTCAGAGGTATGCAAACAGTTTTGATATACGTATGTGACAGTTCTGGCTTTCAACTTAACCGCACCGATGTACTGTCGGCTTTACAAACGCCACATGTATATACAACTATGATATTTCTTAGTTATTGTGTCTAGGCTGTCCTAGATCACTACATTGCTCAGTATGCTGTCCGATTAGCGCAGTGGTTACCGTGCTCACCTCTCATAATTGCAATCAGGGTTCGATCCTCGGACCGGGAAGAATGTACGGTAGTCGCCAGATCGGTCAGGTGTGTTTTCTCCGGGTACTCCGGTTTCCTCTGACACCAATGACCACACATACGCTTTCATCCACGTCAACAATAGTGATTAATTTAAGTTGTTACGCTTGTTTCGCAATGGTTTTAAAGTATTTAAAGTTTAAACTTACTCACTAGTTTTGTTAGTTCTTGTGTCCTTTCGTAATTACATAGTATTGCTTTGTATGTGTGGCATTCGCAAGATCATAGCGCAATGGTTTGAGGAAGAGCATGTGATATATGACATACATGTTCGCATGTCCAGACATGCTACACACACGCGCGCTATTGTTGACGAACATTCGAACACATGTGTATGTCTCAACATTCGATGTACAAAGCTATGCAAATAAGTAAGTAAGTAATTAACTTTTAGTATAGTGACATTGTGTTTTGTAAATTTACAAGCATTATTTCATAATTATAACAACGTATTGGGAGGCAGGATAGTTTAGAGCAAAAACTTATAGAGCAAAATAAATTAAATAAAATTTGCTCTATAAGTTTTAATTTATTAAAATTAAATATTTATTTAATATATTAAAATTTTGTGTAATAAGAAAATAAATATTTATTTTATATATATAAACATATATATAAATTAAATATATTTAAAAAAAATAATTTCAGTCTAATGTCTTAAAATCTTCATAGTCTATAAGTCACAGTTTTTATCCAGTCATTTCTTCATAGTCTATATGTCTTCATAGTATTATACATATAGTACGTTGACCGAGTGGTTAAGGCGTTGGACTTAAGTTCTAATGGATAATATCCTCGTGGGTTCGAATCCCACACGTACTAATATATTTTTAGTATATTAGTAAAAATAAAACATAAGTATAATATAAAATTTCATACATGTTTTTTATTTTATAAAGCTATTGTCTAACGCAGATTATATACATGATATACAAGCATAATAAAAAGCACATATAATAAATGTTCAGTTCAGTTCATCATAATGTTCTATTGAACGTAACTTAGTGTGTAATTGTTCAGTTCTTGTAGATTTTGTTCACTCTTTTTGTGCAGCAATTCTTGCACTACGCCCTAAATATTTATAAACATCACGATCATTCTGTGTAGCAATACGATTATGTTTCCTAACTTGTTCAATTCTGTTTTTCCATGATTTCGAATTATCTGTAGTCGTAATTTGATAATGTAGACCATCTAGACGATCCTGCCAACATCTTTTAACTGTTTGTTTAACAGAGTTCCAACGTTTTGTAGCTTCTTGAACGGTATTATCGACGGTTGTATCATCCCAATGTACAATATTAGGTTCATCTTGTACAACGATAACATCTGGTTCAGTTTTAATGTGTTCGATAATGAGTACATCATCATCACTATCATTATTAACATCAATAACGATATGTTCTTGTTTAATCCTATCAGCCGTTAGTATTGGATCTGTATTAAGATCAAATTTCGAATTTTCGTCTAAATGTTCAAGTTCGTTATATTTCCTACGTAGAAAAGCGCATGTAATACATGAACATGCTTCTAATTCTGCTGTAGAAGTCCCAACAGATTTCGGTTGATTTTTAACAACAACACATCCTGGAATATTTTGTGTAGATACAATGTTATTATGTTCGTCCATAAATACAAGATTCAAATGTTGTGAATCAACAAATTTTGCTGTATCGCAAGTTTTCCATTTAATATCACCATCTATACGATATTTAATTGTAGCATCAACATCTATAATTAATTCTTCGATAGAACGTTTACTAGGAACATCTATAACTGTTGTTGTTGTAAAAGTTAATATAGCTTTACCGCTAGTTGTTGTATCGTTAGTAGTTGTCATGATGATAATATTGTACAGCGTAGTACAAAAATGTAGTAAAGAGTGAACGATGTTCTTCTTCTTATATACACTAAGAAACGTCTACATCTTCAAGTGTCTGTATATCATTGGTTAATTGTTAGAAACCCACAATTCAAATTCTCTAGTAGTTAAATCCCAATATTGAGCAGCAGTTACATAATCATTAGAAAATTCATTGAGTAAATTATTTAAATAACATTTAAAATTAAATGTATGTCTACAAATAGGACATTTACAAAGTTTAATTATACAAGATAAACAAATAAGATGGTACCATTGACATTCATTATTAAAATAAAAATCATTATCTGTTTGTAAACATATACTACATTCTTCACCCCCATAATTCGAAATAGCTCATAATTAAAATGTAATGAAAAAAAGCTTTAAGATTATTAGTAACAGTTAATATATATACGTAATAATAAGTAACGCCTACAATCTTGAATTACAAGTTTGACAAACGTCACTTTTAACATTGTGATGTAATTTCAAGTGTTCGTGTGAAAACTTTTGAAACCACTTAGTTAATAAAGTATCATTTTGTAAATAATTTGTAAAACTAAAAGTATTAAGTATTATATGAGAAAACGTTTGTTTATGTTTTATAAGACTATATAATACATATAAACAATAAACGCCACATAATTGTGTAGAATCAGATTGGAAACGATTTCTATTTCTACTAACTTTTAAACTATTAATATTTAAAAAATTAGCAATATCTTTATGTATAGGGTTATAACCTCCAAAAGAATCAAAATAATAACAATTAAATGATGTAGTACATATAATTAAAATCCAATGAAGACCAGGTTTAGAAATAGGATCTGTATTAACTATATAACATTTACGACATTTATTAATAGTTAATAACTGATCTCTAGCGCATACAACACCATTTAATGATGGAAAAACAGTATCTAAAATATATTGTAAAGTATGAGTATCCATAATTATTTAAGACGTAATAACATTACGTAGTCCATCAATCATTATCAAATCATCATATTCGGCATAAACAATAACATTTATAGGTGCATCTAAAGCTTCACTCCATTCCATATCAAATTCTATATTACCATTTTTAATAGGATGAAGATGACCTTCTTCACATCCTAAATCAAGTGTAAAATCAACGGTCCATAGAGTATGGTTATTTTTATATACAGATATTGGATATACAAAAAGATCTTTAACATGTTCAATATCAAGACCTTTCCAAAATGATCTATAACTTTGACATACTTTAGTATTATCATTTGACCAATCCATATATAAAGGATTAGCGTCTATACTAGAACCATTAACAGTAACTTTTAATTTTGAAATATTAAAATGATTAAAAGAAAATGGTGAATGTGTAATATCACCATTCATAATAGAGTTTTTAACTTGGCCTATAATAATACGTTTAGGTATTTGACCATGTATTAGATTAGATTCTATTTTAGATACTATACCATTCATAACGGTAAATACGTTAATATCAACACGTTTAATAGGTATTTTCATAGGTGTAGATCTAAGTGCATTATTTAAAGATATCCAAACATTAGGATCTAAAGATACTGTACGAACTTTCATAACAGCTTTTATAATTTCAATTTTACAACCTGCATAATCATTACCAATCAAATAAAAAGTTGGAGATGATTTTACAAAACGTAATTTTAATTCGCACATATTAGGTAGATATTTAGTTTGTCTAGTAATATCTGTATGTATTTTACCTTGCAATTCAACAATTTTACCTGTAGATAATTTACTATGATGGTTTTTAGAACCTCCAGTACTATCATTATAATCGTTAAATGTACGTATTTCATTAGGTCTAGCTTTACCCCATAATTGAGTATTTTCTAACATATCTTGTTCAATAGCACTAGTACCACATAAAGTTTCTAAAAAAGCCCTATAAGGATATTTATCATTACCAGATATTAATTTACCATTAATATATACATCTACATGAGAAAATAAAGAATGTAATGGATTATCTATAATAGATACATTGCTAGTTTGATCCACATTACTACCATCAGCTTGTACCATTTTAATTTTAAGATTTAATTCTAAATCCATAAGATCTGTCCATTTTTCAGTTTGCCTAGGAATAATAAATAGTGTTGGAGGAATACTATAGAGGTCCAACTCCCCTTTATTACATAATGTAGAACCTGTAAGCATAATTAATCGAAATAATCTAAACGTCTGTTTTTTATTCGTTTAACGGAATGATCATTACAACGTTTTCTACGTCCTGATCCTGACTTACTATTATTATTATGATTATGATCCTTTATACCTTTACTTTTAGTTAGAGCAGTTATAAGTTTATCATTTTGTAAATCGTTTAATATTTTTTTACCTACAGTTTTAATTACATTTGTACCTCTTGTTTTAGCAATATGTTTAATTTCTTTAGGTTTAGCTATTATATCATTTACACCCCCAGTAACCTCACTTAAGACCTTACTAGCTAGATTCTCAACTAAATAAGGTATAATATTACTACCAATATTTTGAATTGTACCACCTAAACCATAACCACGTTGTCTAACACGGCCTCTATATACCGGTATATTCATAATGGTCTTCTACGAAATTCTAACCTAACTATACAAACATCACCAGTTAAATGAATAGGCTCACCTAATTCATTACGTATAAATATATATATATATCATTAATACGTTTATCCGTAAACGGTAAATAATGTATATGTTTAAATTGTATACTTTTATGTGTAGTTACATTAGGTTCTTGATTATACGTGAATTGTCTTAATAATTGTACTTGTCCAGAACCAACTATACAAAAATCTATAATATTTGTATATACGTATAGATTAGTAAGACCTAAATATAAATATGGTTTATGAACGAAACAATCCATTTTAAGGAATACAAAATAATGGGGTTTATTAGGTATTGTATGTTTTTGATCATATGAATCCATAGAAACCATATTATCATGCATATTAACAACTTCTTGACAAGGATCTATACCTAACATATTACCTAATAATGCGGGTACAAGAAGTCCAAATTGTCCATTAGTATTAGCCGTTAAAGCTAAAGCTTGTTTTTTTATAAAACATAAAATAAGGGTTATCATTATAATGCCAACCTAGAGTAACTCCACGTTGTCTAATTGTTGGTTGTAACATATAATAATACAACCAAGGAAATAAAGTTACACTAAACGCATTATTCCATATATCCTCCATAATACGGGTTAAAATTTTATAATCGTTATAAACTCCATTAGGTATTTTAAAAGGAAATAATGAACAATGATTACTCCAATTCCTATTAGAGTAATTATCTTGTTTAGGACCTTTAAAATTAATTATAGATCCATATTTCATAGAAAATTCTTGATACATTTTTACTGACTTATAAAAAAATTCATCTGCGTTTATTAATAAACCATAATTACTAACACTTTTAAGGGGTTCTTTAAATTCCTTATCAATATCCATATATTTTTTATATTGTTTCATCGTTTGAAATCTATAATTAAAATCAATTTTTTCTAGATAAAGGTCATTAAAGAAATGGGAATGATTACCAAATGGTACATTCATGAAATCCGCATTTGGTTGACCACCTGCATGATATCGAGGATTTCTAACAACTATATAAAATGTATTATTTTTATCCGTAATATTAAATACTTTATTAGGTATAATACCATCGACTAAACCAACTTCCCAATTACTATCATTACTTAACGTTATACCATTTGGTATAGAAACTCTAAATGATGCATTATCGATATCATCTGTTGCAGATTTAAATTTAGTACGTTGACTATCTAATGTAATATAGAAATTCTCTGTTTGTTCCATTATACGAAATATTTAAATATATCGTCTCTTATAAAATGCAACGTTAATATACACTTACCATATTGAAATGAATATTATCGCCTAAAACATTTTTTATATGAACACTTATTTCATCTATATGATTACTATTTAATTTTATATATTGATCATGTTGAAATTCGATAGTACTATAATGATTAACGTTTAATTTAACTTTAAAAGGTAAAACACGTATTAATTGTTCTTTACGATCAGATTCCATTACAGGTTCAATAATATCTAGGTAAACGTATAAAGAACTATCGTTAATTAATAGATTAATAGGATCTAGAAACGGTGATGGTTCTATATCAATAGATCTTATAATAGATGTTTTAGTAGCGTTTAAATAACCTAATTTTTTACCTATATTAGGATGAAAAGTTAAACCTATATTAACGTTTTTAGGTATTGTATGTAATTCGCATACACTATTATTACTACGAAATTTAAGTAATATTTTAAGTACATCATCCATTTCAAGTATTCTATCTATTACAGCCGATATTCTAATTTTAATTACACGATGTAATATATCATGTATACAAGCATTTATCATTTGCATAAATTGTAATGGTGTATCATAAAAACCTAGAGGTATATTACCTCTATAAGGGCCTTGTTCTAAAACTTCTATATCATCGGGTAATGTAAGATCAAAATATTGTTCACCATCTACAACAATTAATATAGCACCTGGATAAGTAATTTCTGTTAAAGCTACACGCCATTCTTCTTTATTTACATTTATAGGTATAGCTAATTTACATTTAAATTCGGCAACTGTATTATTAGGATATATATTTAATGAACTATCACTCATAAGCGTTATATAGAAATCTTCCATTATCTACGTTTCGATATTTTAGGTGATGGTAAACCTATACCCGTTATTGTACTTAATAGAACTAGTCAAACGTCTTTATTATTTGTATCACCATAAGCAAGACCCCATACAGAAGCTGCAAATACGCAATAGATGAGTAACATCTGTGCCGTGTATCTATATAGACCCGATATATCTTTATATTTATTAACTAATGAACCTGTTGTAGATTTATTAAGATTATTATCTATAGATATACTATTTTCCATATTTATGCTTTTATCCATGAG
>CM026391.1:80355005-80374089 GCA_014843695.1 Archivesica marissinica
GTAGTAGTTGCGGGTATTGTACGGTGTGGCACTGGGAAGGTGTAGTAGTTGCGGGTATTGTACGGTGTGGCACTGGGAAGGTGTAGTAGTTGAGGGTACTGTACGGTGTGGCACTGGGAAGGTGTAGTAGTTGCGGGTATTGTACGGTGTGGCACTGGGAAGGTGTAGTAGTTGCGAATTGCATTTCCTAATGCTTTTCTTTCTTTTTTGGTATTTATATCCATTATTATCCCCTTAATTGTAATCAAAAATTTGTATCCTAATTGCAATGCTCTTATCCTATATTCAGTCTCTTTGTTAATTACAAACTAGTATGTTGGGCGGGCCGAATCTAATGGTGTTACAACTTGTGGCCCAACCCTTTTGCTTCTCCATGTATAGACATACTGATAATGTTTGTACCATATATCTTATTTATTTCATCTGTAATATGTTTGTAAATTTGAGTTGTATTGTACATTGAATATAAAGAATGCAATAAAATATGATTAAACTAAACTAATACTACTGTAACCTATCATCACTGATGGTCATGGGTTCGAGCCCCGCTCAGACCGTGTTTCATTTATATGAAAAAGTTGGCACTTTCTTACAGAGGTTGGCACAGTATGTACTGATTAACCACTGGAGCCTGCCCAAGAAAGATGGTGTTCGGTAACTGCCCGACGCTCAAATGGGCAACCGGTAGCGACGTTAAAGAAACTTAAATTAAAAAAGCTTGACACATATTTAACTTGCAGAAGAAGATAGTAGCGGAATGTTTATCCGACACAAGAAATGAGTTGGTCCACTATATAGTGTTTGAAACATTGTGTGACGTCCTGGAATATGACGTCCTGGAACATGACGTTAGTATGTGACAGTATTATAATGTTATTGTATATAGGAGGAAAACAACGAATATATGCTACCTGATGTTTTTCAATCTTATCTTAGAAATAGGAATTTTCCTCATTAAAATTGCATTAATTATAAATTAATACACATTTACAATTGAGCATTTAAAATAAGTATACACCCACTTGCACGGCACCGTTCTCCTATGTACTAGTACGTACACATATCCCCTCAGATATAGCTCCCATCTAAACATTTCCTCAGATATAGCTCCCATCTAAACATCTCCTCAGATATAGCTCCCATCTAAACATTTCCTCAGAAATAGCTCCCATCTAAACATTTCCTCAGATATAGCTCCCATCTAAACATTTCCTCAGATATAGCTCCAATCTAAACATCTCCGCATAAATAGCTCCCATCTAAACATCTCCGCAGATATAGCTCCCATCTAAACATCTCCACATATATAGCTCCCATCTAAACATCTCCTCAGATATAGCTCCCATCTAAACATTTACTCAGATATAGCTCCTATCTAAACATTTCCTAAGATATAGCTCCCATCTAAACATCTCCGCATATATAGCTCCCATCTAAACATTTCCTCAGATATAGCTCCCACCTAAACATTTCCTCAGATATAGCTCCCATCTAAACATTTCCTCAGATATAGCTCCCATCTAAACATTTACTCAGATATAGCTCCCATTTAAACATGTCCTCAGATATAGCTCCCATCTAAACATTTACTCAGATAAAGCTCCGATATAGCTCCCATCGAAACATTTCCTCAGATATAGCTCCCATCTAAACATCTCCGCATATATAGCTCCCATCTAAACATCTCCGTAGATATAGCTCCCATCTAAACATCTCCGTAGAAATAGTTCCCATCCAAACATCTCCGCAGATATAGCTCCCACCCAAACATCTCCTCAGATATAGCTCCCACCCAAACATCTCCTCAGATATAGCTCCCATCTAAACAAAACCTCAGATATAGCTCCCATCCAAACATCTCCGCAGATATAGCTGCCACCCAAACATCTCCTCAGATATAGCTCCCATCTAAACATCTCCGTAGAAATAGCTCCCATCTAAACATTTCCTCAGATATAGCTCCCATCCAAACATCTCCGCAGATATAGCTCACACCCAAACATCTCCGCAGATGTAGCTCCGATTCAAACGTTTCCACAGATATATCTCCCACCCAAATATCTCCGCAGACAAAATTCTCATATATCTCAGTGTAAACTTATCATCCATTTAGAAAGCACACAATTACTTGTCTGGCCAGAACACTTCATAGACATTAGTAATGTCGTAAATGTAAGGCACATAGCAAACACACACATACAGCAATAATGTTAAACTTTATGGCACAGGCCAGTATAACATGTTTCTAACTTCAGCCAAATACGACATACATACACGTAAAGGATGAATACGCGATGACATGACACGAGAACTTAAGCTAGACATTCTGGAACACAATAAAGATCGAGGTTACTAGACTAGTATTCAATGATGTATACTATAAAAGTGCATACAAACGGATCTGTTGTCTAGTGGTAACACACTGTACTGGTAATCGCAGGGGTCGCAGGATCGATCCCCCGTCTGACCCTAATAAAATTAACAGTTTTTCAAATGGGAATTTAAACCGAGATCTCATGTCGGTGCTGTACACTGTGCACGATTAAAGAACTCTGGAATGTGCCTCTGTCTGTATCATTGTGCCATCCTCCAACACATCTGAAATGACAAATCTCATCAGGAGGCGTCGCTAATATGGGCAAACCGGTAGCGACGATAAATAAACGTAAAGCACACACAAGCATACATCAACTGGAATTCACCAAGTAAAGAACACACACACGCACGCACATACAACGTTCCGAATGTATATCCGAAACAAACGTGTGTGCTTTACGATTACCCATATGAGGGATGCCTCCTGAAGAGATTAGTAATGTTATGATGTTGGGCGCTAGTGCATGATACAGACAGAGACTTATTCCAAAGTTTCCTCTGGTTCTTTTACGTGCATGGTGTACAGCACTGACACGAGACCTCGGTTTAAAACAGCCTCAGAAATACTATGATATAAGTCATTATAGTATGGTATACCGGGGGATCGAACCTGCATCCCCTGAGTTACAAACAGGTCCAGCGTGTCAGCCACTGGACCACTGGTCCGCTACGACCACTGCGACGAGCTGCTCGTATACAGTGATTAAATACTTTGTGATATTTTCGCAAATGTTGTCGTGGATTCGTGGATACTCCGTTGTGTAATGGCTACTGTCTGAATTGGCTGTCCGATTAGCGCAATGGTTAGCACGCTCGCTTCTCACCAATGCGACCCGGGTTCGATCCTCCGACCGGGAAGTATGTGAGATGGTACGGTGGTCGCCAGATCGGATAGGTGGGTTTTCCCCGGGTACTCCGGTTTCCTTCCACACACATGACCTCATTTACGCTTTCATCCGCGCCAACGAGAGTGATTAATATAAGGTGATATAGCTTGTTTCGCAATCGTTGTAAAATAAATAAAGTTTAAACTTGTTTAATGGATACTCGAGAGGTTGTACGTTCGAACCATGTCAGAACAACGTTGTTGATGTCTTTGGGTAATATTGCATATTCACCCCCATGGCCATGGCTTCTATCAGGAATTAGTTACAGAGAGCGATTTAACTAATGTTGTCAGAATTTGTTTCGCATTCGAGCTCAAATGTATATAAGCAAACACACATATATAAACACATACACAGATAATAAATCTCCGTCAACATTCGGAATGTACTGGGTGGTTCAGATTTAATCTTCGTCAACGTTCGGAATGTACTGGGTGGTTCAGATTTAATCTTCATCAACGTTCGGAATGTACTGGGTGGTTCAGATTTAATCTTCGTCAACGTTCAGAATGTACTGGGTGGTTCAGATTTAATCTTCGTCAACGTTCGGAATGTACTGGGTGATTCAGATTTAACCTACGTCAACGTTCGGAATGTACTGGGTGGTTCAGATTTAATCCTCGTCAACGTTCGGAATGTATTTGGTGCTTCAGATTTAATCTCCGTCAACGTTCAGAAGGTAATGTGTGTTTCAGATTTAACCTTCGTCAACGTTCGGATAGTACTGGGTGGTTTAGACTTGACCTATGTCAACGTTCGGAGGGTGCCGGGTGTTTCAGATTTAGCATCCGTCAACGTTCGGAGGGTGCCGGGTGTTTCAGATTTAACATCCGTCAAATTTCGGAGGGTGCCGGGTGTTACAGATTTTACCACAGATATGTTCAGAGTAGACTTACTCTGTCTTCCAGATGTATCCTAATTGTGCTTTCCCGCCATCTTTGAATGCTGAGAACTGTGAATAATGAATGGTCTGTTTCTGTAGAGATGGGAATACTCTCGATGTAAAACATGACGATGACGATGAATACGTATTTCGTTTAGTTATAACGATCTAGACTAGTGTGAACAATATGGCATGGAACCGATCTAAGACTCATTGCCTGTCTCTGCCTGTCTACATATTCTATTGGGATCGATATACATGTATTTGTGTTATACGTTCGGAATGACCATCTACATACTCATCGGGATTTGAAAATAAATCTAGGTGTTATCCCATGTGGCCATAACCTAATTGTTTTGTATTCATTGCAAAATATTGCTATTCGAAGTTATATCAATATATAATTGAAATTAATGTATTTCTTTCTGTGAATTCAAAGGCTGTTAAATCTGTTATTCAGTGAAACCATAGTAACCACAGCAAACACATACATAAGTTGTTCGTAGCATCCTGAGGTTGGTACATATATGGACGGATACATAGTCCAGTGGTTAACACGATGGACTGGGACTCCAGAGATCGCAGGTTCCATCACCGCCTGCCCGTAATAAAATTAACAGTCTTTCAGATGGGACTTTAAACCGAGGTCTCGTGTTGGTTGGTGTTTTACACCTTGCACGTAAAAGAACCAGAGATGGAATGGTTCTCTGTCTGTATCATTGCGCTATCCTCCAACAATCTAAAATGACTAATCTCTTCAGGAGGCGTCGCTCATATGGGCAACCGGTAGCGACGATAAATAAACGCAAAACAAACACACGAGTTGGTATTGTTCCTTTGAACTCATGGATTGACCATATACAGATAGGTGGGCGAGTGGTGTTAGTGTCAGCTAGCATGTACATGTATTTGTTAATGACAGTTGCAACATTGTCTAGACCCAGACGTTTATCTTGATAATAACTGTGTTCTATATTGGAACCCACTCAACATGCATGACACCTTGTGCTTTATGCGTTACGGGAAGCGTCGTAACTAATGCTGGTAGAACTTGCGGCCTGACCCATTTGCTTTTCTTGGAATTGGCATGTTTTGCATTATAAAATATAAGTAAAGTGAACCGAGCAATAAAAAAAGATTAAACTATGAGCTTAAACTTTATTTATTTTACAACGATTGTGAAGCAAGTTCTAACAACTTATATTAATCACTCTCGTTGTAGCGGATGCAAACGTAATTATTTTTTAATGTGGCCATTCGTGTGGGGGGAAACCGGAGTACCCGGAGAAAACCCACCTGTCCGATCTGGCGACCACCGTACCATCTCACATACCTCCCGGTCCGAGGATCGAACCCGAATCGCATTTGTGAGAAGCGAGCGCGCTAACCACTGCGCTAATCGGACAGCCAAACTATGAGTTACTTGTACATTTAGTTTAAGCATATTGTATTGCTTTCAAATAACATGCATATACACAGACTGCACAATCATTGTTCAATAAATGAAATATAACGACTATTATACGAGTGAACGAGTTACTTGTACATCAATATGCTCCTAACCAGAGAGCCCATTTCCGTAATACTGTGTAATGGATTTGCAACATCTGATAATACAGAAAAATAACCTCTTCAACAATTATTTATCTGTGCACAAACTGCCATTGGTGACTCGACATTTCACTAATGACGCTAATCTTCAACATGTCGGCACTTTGAATGATATTGATTTTAACCGCGATTAACAGTTTGCTAGTCTCTCAATATTCATAGCCTGCCTCTCGGGAAAGTGTTTGTTTTACGTTTATGTATGATCGCTACCGGTTGCCCATATGAGCGACGCCTCCTGAAGAGATTAGTCATTTTAGATTTTTGGGGGATAGTGCATGATACAAACCGAGACCCATTCCAGAGTATCGTCTGGTTCTTTTATGTACACGGTGTAAAACACCGACACGAGACCTCGGTTCTGAAAGACTGTTAATTTTATTAGGGTCAGACGGGGATCGAACCTGCGATCTCTGGAGTACCAGTCCAGCGTGTTACCACTGGACTACAGATCCGTCTCGGTAAAGCATCTGGCCCAGCCAATGTCAATAACCGGGTGCTTCGTGAATTAGAACATGCATTGTCAGTCCCACTGTGTCATCTCTTTAATTACTTTCTCGAATGGTGAATGGTTGCCGATATCTTGAAAAAGGCACACAGTAGTCCAATACTCAAATCAGTGGATTCTTCATTGGTGTCAAACTCTCATCCTATCGCATTCCTCATTTATGTTGAAGGTTTTCGTACATACCGTTTTACATATAATAAACTATCTGCATGACCAATCTGTCTTAGCATCTCTGCAATACCTGGAGATTCTACTACCAATTTCATATGTTCTATTTTGTCAAGGACGTGACAATGACAAGGAGGTTCGAGTCGGTATTTCGTGATGACAGTAAGGCATTTGACAGACTGTGGCATCAAGGGCGCTTAGCAAAGTTACAGTCGGTAGGCTTTTGTGTTCAACTTCATCAGTGGTTTAAAGATTATCGTGCTGAGCATCATGAGTGTGTCCTTCCGGCTGGCGTACCACAATGCCCTATTTTTGGCCCCTTTTTCCTTCTGAATACTAATTTTATTGCAGTGATAACAAAATACGCCCTTGTTCTGACTACACATCCATCGATCCTCCAATATCCTTAAAACATCAGGTTATTAATGAAGTTGTCAACCCCACCCAAAAGAAAAGCGATTCGAATTCGAAGTTACTTTGTAACTTTCCCCCCACTCCTAACTGTGCTGTTGCAACTATTCGTATATTATGTACTATTCTTGAATACAATATTGTTTAAAATGAACCGCACGCATCTTGATCTATACATTTACGAAAGTTTACTTGAAGCTACCACATCGATTTTACGACATTCACTGCTCAACCTGGAAATATATCAACGTCTGCGAACATTAAAATTTGTTTCTGATCGTAAAATCATGGAATCTGGCTTATATTGTAGTATTTTGATGTCAGTTGGGGCCATTGTAAGAAATATGAGAACGATCGGCTAGAATACATTCCACTTGCACAATAGCTACTGGTGCGACAAGACTCACATGTGCCGATCTATGGATCTACTGCTGGCAGTCTCTTTAATGAATGTCTGAGTCGCAACCATTGCCGTATTCTGTATCTATAATTCGTCTCCGCAATATCTGTCTACCTTTAAGTTAGTTCTTCACAATACCCAATAAGCAATAGCAATTCATTTCAGCACCCATATTATCTGTGCACAAACTGCCATTGGTGACTTGACATTTCACTATTATTGCTAATCTTCATCATGTCGACACTTTGAATAATATTGATATTCACTGCGACTAGGGCGAATTTATATCTACTTTTACTTCATCTACAATAAGAATTTTGAACCCAGTGTTGCATATGTCAAGACTTTGGTGAGCCGAAATCAAGATTCTGAAATACGACATGACTATTACCGTGACATGTGTAATTGTCGCCTTCGTACCCTCTGCAGCTCGATAAAAACATAGTTGATCATCTATATTGAAAGTGCTGTATGGTTGAAGATGCACGCCACGTTTTTGTTCTGTATTGCCACAGGTATGCTCATTGCAGGCCCGGCTTATTAACGAATATTACGTGCGACTTCCACAGACGGATCTGTAGTCCAGTGGTAACACGATGGACTGGTAATCCAGGGATCGCAGGTTCGATCCCCCGTCTGACCCTAATAAAATTAACAGTCTTTCAGATGGGATGTTAAGCCGAGGTCTCGTGTCGGTGCTTTACACAGTGTACGTAAAAGAACCAGAGGAGATTCTGGAATGGGTCTATGTCTGTATCATTGCACTATCCTCCAAAATCTAAAATAACTAATCTCTTCAGGAGGCGTCGCTCATATGGGCAACCGGTAGCGACGATAAATAAACGTAAAAACACACGCAAGTTACGTGTACACCATACGTGGGGAATTGCTTCTGGTTACAAAACATGAGTCATGGGCTACCATTCTAAGGGCATAAGTGGAAGTCGTGATAGCGCCGTGGTAGCGACTGCACGTTCGCTTCATGTGCGAAAGGCCCATAAGTCAAGCCCCGCTGGAGCAGTTACGAATGTGCACTGATGCAAGGCATTTCAATTCCACATTGATTCCTCTCTCCCTCGTGAGTGATTAATATAAGTTGTAAGAACTTGATTCGCAATCGAGCTAAAATAAATTTGTATAGACTAAGCTAAGGGAATAAGTGTGTCTCAGAGTCGCATTCTCACAACACCGCCCGGGGTGTCTGTTAGAACTGTAAATGAGATTAACATGAGATAGAGGATATATTTGTGAATAAGAAATAGATGCCATTCCGCCGAAAGTCAGTCGCGAATTATGAATACGAACGACGAGTGTCCAATTACTATTCACCAAAGTCCTTCAGATGGGACGTTAAACCGAGGTCTCGTGTCAGTTCTTTACACCGTGCACGTAAAGGAACCAGAGGAGATTCTGGAATGGGTCTCTGTCTGTATCATTGCACTATCCTCCACAAATCTAAAAACAAGAATTTACAACGTTAGATCAATCGCTCTCGAGACCTCATTCCTGATGGAATCCATCACCATGAGGGAAAGAGAAATGGCAATGAGTAAATTGGGTACCCTGCCTAAGGGAACAATCGTAACAGATACAGCTGTGCATGAACTGCGGGCCTTTCGCACCTGAAGCACTTCACTGTCACGAGTTTAAGTTTAAACAATATTTTATTTCAATGAATATACGTAGTATAATGATCACAATAAGAATATACATGTAGGATTGAGGAGAAAGCAACTTGCTTATACGGTTACCTCTGTCACGAGTTTAGATCTATATAGGCACATACACAATAATCAGATATCATGTCCAATCAATCAAATAAAGATGTACTGACCCTCACTAGATTTCGTCATCACAATCGTGATCAGTTGCGCATCACCTGCACCCGAATCACACACTTCTGTACACGCTAGATAAGCTTTGCGACAAGAACATCGTCCATCTTTACATATTCCATTCTCTCACTACACCCACACGTAACCAGCTCAATGACAGCATCTGGAGCAGCCAGACTAGACTAGACTAATAACTGAACTATATTTAGACTAAAAACTGAACGATACTACCCCATTTCCTAATAGTTCATAGTTTTCAATGTCAATGTCTGGACGGGAACGTCCGACAATAGCCACACTGGCAAACACTTATTGGTTCTACGTCTGCTCAATCAACTTATCCCCCATCTTAGGGATATTTCCCGATTGAACTCCATCTAAGTACTTTGATCTTAATCATCGGTTTCCATAGGTTGACTGAACCAATTGCTCTCTCTTGGATCATACTGTTGCAGCAACCTCTCTGAACAACATCGTACAGAACAGCTTTGCTGGTCATATTTGTGCCCTCCATGTTCGAGTGGTTAATTTTATTGACTTCAATTTGTTGCAGATTCGAATCCCACCGGAGGTGTTGATGTAGAAGCAATCCAAGTGCCCCTCATCGCTGCAGGTTCGAATCCCACCGGAGGTGTTGATGTGGAAGCTATCCAAGTGCCCCTTATCGCTGCAGGTTCGAATCCCACCGGAGGTGTTGATGTGGAAGGTATCCAATTGCCCCTCATCGCTGCAGGTTGGTTAGAATCCCACCGGAGGTGTTGATGGTGTAGCTATTCAAGTGCCTCTCATCGATGCACGTTCGAATCCCACCGGAGGTGTTGATGCTGTAGCTATCCAATTGCCCCTCATCGCTGCAGGTTCGAATCCCACCGGAGGTGTTTGGATTTGGAAGCTATACAATTGCCCCTCATCGCTGCAGGTTCGAATCCCACTGGAGGTGTTGAGCTGTAGCTATCCAATTGCCTCTCATCGCTGCAGGTTCGAATCCCACCGGAAGTGTTGATGTGGAAGCTATCCAATTGCCCCTCATCGCTACAGGTTCGAATCCCACCGGATGTGTTGATGTGGAAGCTATCCAATTGCCCCTCATCGCTGCTTGTTCGATTCCCACCGGAGGTGTTGATGCTGTAGCAATTGCCTCTCATCGCTGCAGGTTGGTTCGAATCCCACCGGAGGTGTTGATGTGGAAGCTATGCAATTGCCCCTCATCGCTGCAGGTTGGTTCGAATCCCACCGGAGGTATTGATGTGGAAGCTATCCAGTCGGCACGTGGTTCAGTGGTTCTACCCGGATACCCACCAATGTAGTAAATACTGCTCGGATGGGTCCCTGATGTCTTCCTCCACCAGTAATAGCTGGAGAGTCGCCATATACCCTAAGTTGTTGTTGCGACTGTAAATGGTAAATCACACAAACAAAAAACAAAACTAACCATGTTTAATAGTTTAGAGACTTCATCATGGAATGGATTTGATTGTTGTAGGTATGCTTTTAAAGGTTTAACTTTTATCTAATCATTGTTCATAACAGCCTTAGCCAATTGGTTTGTTGGGCGAACGTACAGTGATACCAGCCATCTCCTCTGCGTCCTTTGATAGCTTTGTTATTCTGGAGCTACAATGAAAACGATTGCAAGTGAAGTAGGGTGACATGTAAGGCCAGTGATTCATCCTAGTACATATATCTTCATGTTTTCCTGCTCCAGTACATGACCCAACCCTTGATTCTTCTTCACATAGAAGTCCCCATTCATCAGCTCGAACCATAATCTGGTATCTGACTGTTCTATTTGTCACATAGAACAACCCATACATGTGTATATAGGATCTTACATACGTTTGCTTATTTTTATTACAAAATTCGAAAATGAATTTAATAAAATATGATATGAAATCATTACGAGTGTGAGATCCTTTTTATCACATTACGATAGCGCGCTCGTTTGAATAAATAACGTTGCTACTTTCATTTTGGTGCCAAGTGCCAGCGCAAATTGTCATGACGTCACTACATTTTCATGACGTCACTACACACAGCAGCGTTATATTTCTGTTTTAAACAGCGCTATATAATTACGTCAAATATTCTTTTAAAAGATAGTGTGTCTTACCAGTAACGTTGTGTACACATTCAAATAGAAATATGCATACCTTAATTTACAAATTATAAGGAGTATTCTCTCAATCAATCAGAATCCGTACACGTGTTATTAAACGTGTGGTCATATAAGAATGTATGTCATGACGGTATTACACTGAATACATGCGAGATTATATGATAAATTTATGTACGTTTTTAATCTAAAGCACTAAACTAACAATACTTTTTTTTTCAATACGCTCACAGAACTGTACACTCCCCTCCGTGTACACTCCTAGCACGTTACATTAATTCATTAATGCAATGAATGACGTATCGCTTCCATACATGTGATGGTCACACGACTACGATGTTTGTAAATATACGTCACATAGAATTAATCACTCTCGTTGGCGCGGATGAAAGCGTAAATGTGGTCATTCGTGTGGGAGGAAATCGGAGTACCCGGAGAAAACTCACCTGTCCGATCTGGCGACCATCGTACCATCTCACATACTTCCCGGTCCGAGCATTGATGAGAAGCGAGCGCGCTAACAACTGTGCTAATCGGACAGCCAGACATACCAGAGCTATGTTGGAACAGGATATTCTGGTGATATATGTTGGCCATTAATTTCAGAGACGAAAATTTTAAAAGTGTTGCATTTAGTTGCCATGGAAACCACAGTGCTACAAATATATATCCATTTCATTTACGCTAATTTAGTAAAGATCATTCCTGTGAAGTTTCTCTTTGTCTGCTTGCGAGATGTAGGAAGAATGAGAGACATCGCTAATTTTCTATTACCTCCCTTGGCAGATAATGTCTGATTTATTTCAAAATGTGAATAGGCCATTTTAGTTAGAATCCTTTGTTTTTACTGTTGTGCCCTAAACAGATGTTGCGGTATGATAAATGTGATTTTATCCAAATCGTGTTAATTATTCTTTTAGAAATAAGTACCCATTGCATACATGTATACTGTATGAGATCTGTCGAGATATAGTAATTTAAAACTCTTAAGAAGCGATAGTGGAATAAAATTGTTAGCATGTTGTGCAAAGGAAACAACGGTAAAAACAGAGGAAAACACTTAGTAGGACCTATCTACTTTTAGAGAGTATGCAGGGAATAATCTTTACTAACTGACCGATGTCTCTCATTACCCTAGAACATAGCTCGCAATACCATCCAAATACATTCCAAATACCCTTCAAATACCCCATAATACTTTCCACACACTTTCCAAAATCTTCAGTAGACATTGTGTTTAATCAGAAATGTGGATATTTTACGGAAGAAAATTGTACGAAGACAAAATACAATGTGCTATACAGCTTATTATCATGGGTATTGTAATTAACGTTTGAATAATAAATAAATGTAATCCACGTTACACCATTGTTTTACAGCACACGAATGGACGTGTGCCGGAAAGTGTTACAGGCATGATGTCCGCTTGCTATTAGTGGAGCTGGCGAGGACATTTCGACCTAAATCAAGTTCGATATGAATGAACATGTATCTGGAATATCACTTTTACAGACATTCCGGCATTCGTACCATTGTCGTTTGCTCTTTCGATAATGCAAGTTCGTGGTTAGAACTCGTTCAGTGATATACTCCATAGTGCGGGTCGGCACGAACAGGGTTAGCAACGTGCATGCACAGTAAGTAATACGATAGAGTATGTGTTCATATACCTTGCTAGCACACTACAAAGTCTGCCCTACAGCCTTTATCCACAGTAATTCTGTTTCCTTTGAAACCATACGATATGTATTCCAGGCAAGGGCGTATGGACATCTGAGTTATAAATGATAATACGACATACATTTGTATATTAAATAATAATGCAGTCACCTTGAGCATTGACCTGTGTAGTTATGACTGCTTCCGTTGAATCGGGTTCTGAAGTTATTCCTAGAAATAATAAACTGGTATTTGGAATACGATTAACAGTCATGATTAGTAATGTTTTCTATACGTTTTGGCTTAAACATATTTATTCGACATTATACATGTATAACATAATTTACAACAAATAATTATGTACACAATAATTTCAAATGGATCGAAAGGAAAGCTACAAGCTTATTGGATTTCTCTCCACCATGTACGTTTTACATAACGCAAGTCCTTTTCGTACATACATACTATACATATGATTTTGAAACATCTTGGGTGGGACCCCGATGCGTGCCATATGATTGGTGGGCATTAGTTAATACAACTATATTTGAGCTTGATTGAAAACAACAAGTTCTTACAACTTATATTAATCAAGCACTCACGAGACCTTATTCCTGTTGGAATCCATCTCCATGAGGGAGAGAGAATAAGCAACGTGGCATTTAAATGCCTTGCATAAGGCCATAACCGTAACAGCTCCAGTGGGTCTTGAGCTGAAGTGAACGCGCTAACACTGCGCTATAACGATTGGTGGGCACACAACTGTTGTTGTTCCTTTTCATATTTTCGAGCCGAAAATGTTTTTGTAATGGAAAACGGTAATAATATTTATGTACAAGAGCTAGTAGACTATATCCACTGTAACCTACCTTGGCCATCGCATTGTACCGTGCTAGCATGTGCGCAGACGCGAGTTGAAGGACTGTCGTCAAAGAGTGTTCCTCGTGGACATTCGTGCTCCACCCACTTATACGTCACGGAACCATCTGACAAGGTTGACGCATGCACACACTGACAGAACTTATGACATCCTGAACTTGTTTGTGCAACAAGGCGTATATTATTATAGATGTGAAGATTACAAGCACCTGGAATACATTAAATCATTGCAGTTGGTGTGTAGCTCTATCTAATCAAACTCCAACACTACCATATTACCTACTACAGATAACACTGCCACCACAAGCCGATTTGTTTACATTTTTCCATTTTTTAATTCTCCTGGTAATTCATACCATGATGTACCAAAGACAAATGAATAAAACAACGGACGACTCCCATCTAAAGAGGGTATTGTACGTTATCAAACCCGCAGTTCGAAATGTGTGTACTGTTTTTGCTATGCCTGCCTGCCTGCCTGCCTGCCTGCCTGCCTGCCTGCCTGCCTGCCTGCCTGCCTGCCTGCCTGCCTGCCTGCCTGCCTGCCTGCCTGCCTGCCTGCCTGCCTGCCTGCTGCCTGCCTGCCTGCCTGCCTGCCTGCTGCCTGCCTGCCTGCCTTGCCTGCCTGCCTGCCTGCCTGCCTGCCTGCCTGCCTGCCTGCCTGCCTGCCTGCCTGCCTGCCTGCCTGCCTGCCTGCCTGCCTGCCTGCCTGCCTGCCTGCCTGCCTGCCTGCCTGCCTGCCTGCCTGCCTGCCTGCCTGCCTGCCTGCCTGCCTGCCCTGCCTGCCTGCCTGCCTGCCTGCCTGCCTGCCTGCTGCCTGCCTGCCTGCCTCCTGCCTGCTGCCTGCCGCCTGCCTGCCTGCCTGCCTGCCTGCCTGCCTGCCTGCCTGCCTGCCTGCCCTGCCTGCCTGCTGCCTGCCCTGCTGCCTGCCTGCCTGCCTGCCTGCCTGCCTGCCTGCCTGCCTGCCTCCTGCCTGCCTGCCTGCCTGCCTGCCTGCCTGCCTGCCTGCCTGCCTGCCTGCCTGCCTGCCTGCCTGCCTGCCTGCCTGCCTGCCTGCCTGCCTGCCTGCCTGCCTGCCTGCCTGCCTGCCTGCCTGCCTGGCTGTCTACTTGCCTGCCTGCCTTCCGGGAATGTGGATCTCTCTGAGTGGTATCCTCCAGCATTTCCATTATCACGTGACATATTATATGCATCATTGTAGTTGTGGTTCCCCTACATGTACTGTGTGTGGTTCCCCTACATGTACTGTGTGTGGTTCCCCTACATGTACTGTGTGTGGTTCATCTACATGTACTGTGTGTGGTTCCCCTACATGTACTGTGTGTGGTTCCCCTACATGTACTGTGTGTGGTTCCCCTACATGTACTGTGTGTGGTTCATCTACATGTACTGTGTGTGGTTCCCCTACATGTACTGTGTGTGGTTCCCCTACATGTACTGTGTGGTTCCCCTACATGTACTGTGTGTGGTTCCCCTACATGTACTGTGTGTGGTTCATCTACATGTACTGTGTGTGGTTCCCCTACATGTACTGTGTGTGGTTCCCCCATGTACTGTGTGTGGTTCCCCTACATGTACTGTGTGTGGTTCCCCTACATGTACTGTGTGTGGTTCATCTACATGTACTGTGTGTGGTTCATCTACATGTACTGTGTGTGGTTCATCTACATGTACTGTGTGTGGTTCCCCTACATGTACTGTGTGTGGTTCCCCTACATGTACTGTGTGTGGTTCATCTACATGTACTGTGTGTGGTTCCCCTACATGTACTGTGTGTGGTTCCCCTACATGTACTGTGTGTGGTTCCCCTACATGTACTGTGTGTGGTTCCCCTACATGTACTGTGTGTGGTTCATCTACATGTACTGTGTGTGGTTCCCCTACATGTACTGTGTGTGGTTCCCCTACATGTACTGTGTGTGGTTCCCCTACATGTACTGTGTGTGGTTCCCCTACATGTACTGTGTGTGGTTCCCCTACATGTACTGTGTGTGGTTCATCTACATGTACTGTGTGTGGTTCCCCTACATGTACTGTGTGTGGTTCATCTACATGTACTGTGTGTGGTTCCCCTACATGTACTGTGTGTGGTTCCCCTACATGTACTGTGTGTGGTTCCCCTACATGTACTGTGTGTGGTTCCCCTACATGTACTGTGTGTGGTTCCCCTACATGTACTGTGTGTGGTTCCCCTACATGTACTGTGTGTGGTTCCCCTACATGTACTGTGTGTGGTTCATCTACATGTACTGTGTGTGGTTCATCTACATGTACTGTGTGTGGTTCCCCTACATGTACTGTGTGTGGTTCCCCTACATGTACTGTGTGTGGTTCCCCTACATGTACTGTGTGTGGTTCCCCTACATGTACTGTGTGTGGTTCCCCTACATGTACTGTGTGTGGTTCCCCTACATGTACTGTGTGTGGTTCATCTACATGTACTGTGTGTGGTTCATCTACATGTACTGTGTGTGGTTCCCCTACATGTACTGTGTGTGGTTCATCTACATGTACTGTGTGTGGTTCATCTACATGTACTGTGTGTGGTTCATCTACATGTACTGTGTGTGGTTCATCTACATGTACTGTGTGTGGTTCCCCTACATGTACTGTGTGTGGTTCCCCTACATGTACTGTGTGTGGTTCCTCTACATGTACTGTGTGTGGTTCCCCTACATGTACTGTTGTGGTTCCCCTACATGTACTGTGTGTGGTTCCCCTACATGTACTGTGTGTGGTTCATCTACATGTACTGTGTGTGGTTCATCTACATGTACTGTGTGTGGTTCCCCTACATGTACTGTGTGTGGTTCCCTACATGTACTGTGTGTGGTTCCCCTACATGTACTGTGTGGTTTCCCTACATGTACTGTGTGTGGTTCCCTACATGTACTGTGTGTGGTTCCCCTACATGTACTGTGTGTGGTTCATCTACATGTACTGTGTGTGGTTCCCCTACATGTACTGTGTGTGGTTCCCCTACATGTACTGTGTGTGGTTCCCCTACATGTACTGTGTGTGGTTCATCTACATGTACTGTGTGTGGTTCCCCTACATGTACTGTGTGTGGTTCATCTACATGTACTTGTGTGGTTCCCCTACATGTACTGTGTGTGGTTCATCTACATGTACTGTGTGTGGTTCATCTACATGTACTGTGTGTGGTTCCCCTACATGTACTGTGTGTGGTTCCCCTACATGTACTGTGTGTGGTTCCCCTACATGTACTGTGTGTGGTTCCCCTACATGTACTGTGTGTGGTTCATCTACATGTACTGTGTGTGGTTCCCCTACATGTACTGTGTGTGGTTCCCCTACATGTACTGTGTGTGGTTCATCTACATGTACTGTGTGTGGTTCCTCTACATGTACTGTGTGTGGTTCCCCTACATGTACTGTGTGTGGTTCCCCTACATGTACTGTGTGTGGTTCCCCTACATGTACTGTGTGTGGTTCATCTACATGTACTGTGTGTGGTTCCCCTACATGTACTGTGTGTGGTTCCCCTACATGTACTGTGTGTGGTTCCCCTACATGTACTGTGTGTGGTTCATCTACATGTACTGTGTGTGGTTCCCCTACATGTACTGTGTGTGGTTCCCCTACATGTACTGTGTGTGGTTCCCCTACATGTACTGTGTGTGGTTCCCCTACATGTACTGTGTGTGGTTCCCCTACATGTACTGTGTGTGGTTCCCCTACATGTACTGTGTGTGGTTCCCCTACATGTACTGTGTGTGGTTCCCCTACATGTACTGTGTGTGGTTCATCTACATGTACTGTGTGTGGTTCATCTACATGTACTGTGTGTGGTTCCCCTACATGTACTGTGTGTGGTTCATCTACATGTACTGTGTGTGGTTCATCTACATGTACTGTGTGTGGTTCATCTACATGTACTGTGTGTGGTTCATCTACATGTACTGTGTGTGGTTCCCCTACATGTACTGTGTGTGGTTCATCTACATGTACTGTGTGTGGTTCATCTACATGTACTGTGTGTGGTTCCCCTACATGTACTGTGTGTGGTTCATCTACATGTACTGTGTGTGGTTCCCCTACATGTACTGTGTGTGGTTCCCCTACATGTACTGTGTGTGGTTCCCCTACATGTACTGTGTGTGGTTCCCCTACATGTACTGTGTGTGGTTCATCTACATGTACTGTGTGTGGTTCCCCTACATGTACTGTGTGTGGTTCCCCTACATGTACTGTGTGTGGTTCCCCTACATGTACTGTGTGTGGTTCCCCTACATGTACTGTGTGTGGTTCCCCTACATGTACTGTGTGTGGTTCATCTACATGTACTGTGTGTGGTTCATCTACATGTACTGTGTGTGGTTCCCCTACATGTACTGTGTGTGGTTCATCTACATGTACTGTGTGTGGTTCATCTACATGTACTGTGTGTGGTTCATCTACATGTACTGTGTGTGGTTCCCCTACATGTACTGTGTGTGGTTCATCTACATGTACTGTGTGTGGTTCATCTACATGTACTGTGTGTGGTTCCCCTACATGTACTGTGTGTGGTTCATCTACATGTACTGTGTGTGGTTCCCCTACATGTACTGTGTGTGGTTCCCCTACATGTACTGTGTGTGGTTCCCCTACATGTACTGTGTGTGGTTCCCCTACATGTACTGTGTGTGGTTCCCCTACATGTACTGTGTGTGGTTCCCCTACATGTACTGTGTGCCCCTACATGTACTGTGTGTGGTTCCCCTACATGTACTGTGTGTGGTTCATCTACATGTACTGTGTGTGGTTCCCCTACATGTACTGTGTGTGGTTCCCCTACATGTACTGTGTGTGGTTCCCCTACATGTACTGTGTGTGGTTCATCTACATGTACTGTGTGTGGTTCCCCTACATGTACTGTGTGTGGTTCCCCTACATGTACTGTGTGTGGTTCCCCTACATGTACTGTGTGTGGTTCCCCTACATGTACTGTGTGTGGTTCCCCTACATGTACTGTGTGTGGTTCCCCTACATGTACTGTGTGTGGTTCCCCTACATGTACTGTGTGTGGTTCATCTACATGTACTGTGTGTGGTTCATCTACATGTACTGTGTGTGGTTCCCCTACATGTACTGTGTGTGGTTCCCCTACATGTACTGTGTGTGGTTCCCCTACATGTACTGTGTGTGGTTCCTCTACATGTACTGTGTTGGTTCACTACATGTACTGTGTGTGGTTCATCTACATGTACTGTGTGTGGTTCATCTACATGTACTGTGTGTGGTTCCCCTACATGTACTGTGTGTGGTTCATCTACATGTACTGTGTGTGGTTCATCTACATGTACTGTGTGTGGTTCCCCTACATGTACTGTGTGTGGTTCCCCTACATGTAC
>CM026391.1:80375089-80492938 GCA_014843695.1 Archivesica marissinica
GGGGCACCTTGGGCAAGTCAAAGGAGGCACTATGGGTCAAAATGGGTTCATACCGGTACATTCTAAAAAGGAGGCACTATAGGTCATAAATATATCGCCAACCAAAGGGGGGGGTGGGGGTTTTAATGTGTAAATAACCAATATAATTCATGACAGTACAGTGGCCGAGTGGTTAAGGCGTTGGACTTAAGATCCAATGGATAAAAATATCCTCATGGGTTCGAACCCCATCTGTACTAATGTTTTGGTAGTAAATAAATAAAGACATTTTCATAGAATTTTTTTTTATTTCCAATAGACTATTGTCTAACGCAGATTAAATATAAAAACATATATGAGTAAACATGCACATATATAAAAGAGTAAGCATGTAATTTTTTTTGATTGTATAATAAAAAACATATTATTTAATAGAATGTTTATAGAGAAAAACATCAAGAACATTAATAAAATTTACATCAAATGTTAAATAGAATTTATTTATATAATTATTATAGATTAAAATCCAATAATCATATCTGATACATATAGTTATACACATAGAGTGTATATTATCTTTATGAACAAATGTTAAATTATTTTTAGAAAGAAAATGTCTTAATAAACATTCAATGTTCATTTTAGGTCCTAAATACATATTATAAGACAGTTTGTTAACAATAGTTGTTGATATAATAAAAACATATATGTTATAAAAGTTTCATTATATACACTGTTCCATTGAATAACACTGTTCCTTTTTGGAATGTATTATAAGCACTATGTTTTTGTTAAAACATTCACTCTATTTAATTTCGTTTAGCGGCTATTCTTGAACTACGTCTTAGTAGTTGTTTCTTCTGAATACGTTTTTCAGCATCAATATATTTGTTATGTTTCTTTATTTGTTGAATTCTATTTGTCCATGATTTTGAATTTAGATGCGTAGGTTTACATTTCTGGCATGTACAACGATTTTTGAATGATTTGTGAAGTCCATCAAGTCGATCTTTCCATGGTGTATTTGCTTTAATATCCATAGATTTTGTAAATGATTGTTGAAGATTATTCAGACGATGTTTCCAGCTTAAAGATGGTTCTTTAGGTTCTTGCTTAATATGAATTTTATCATCATATATTAGTTGTTCTTTCTTAACAAATATAACATCTTGTTCTGTATCCATACAGCCATCTTGAAATTGTACAGTCGGTTGTTTATTCATAACCAAATGTACTTTTGGTTGTTGTTGAATATTCATAGATGTTGATGGTTCATTGTTGAAATAGTCACATACTTTACACGTATATGTGTCCAATGTAGATTGTGTACCAACACTTTTTGTCTTTGTTGTTATAGGTGTCACAAGAGATCCATCTAAATGTTCAGACAGTAGTATTTGATTGTTAGCATCTAGTAGCACATATTTTAATCGTTATGATTCTATGAATGCATCTTCATTACATTTTATCCAGTTTGTTTTACCATCCAAACGATATTTGATGTTTGCTGAAATATCCATAATGACTTCATCAATTTCTTCATCTTGAGGTACATCTATATTAATATTGCTTGTAAATGTTAATACAGCTTTATCAGCATTTAATTTAGTTGTAGAATTCATGATGCTGTTCTTATTAAATAGCTCAAAAAACAATGTAAAGAGTGAATGTTTAACACCATCTTATATACCTCCTACATCCTTGAAACACAAGTTTGGCACATGATGTTTTTTCCGGTATTCTTCAAGTGTTTAAGTGAATGGTAAAAATGTCTAAACCATTTAGTTAGTAACATATCATTGGATAAATAGTCAGTAAAACTAAAAGTATTAAGTACTATATGTGAAAAAGTATGATTATAATGTACAATAGCATATAATACATATAAACAATATACACCACATAGTTGAGTAGAATCAGATTGAAAACGATTTCTATTACGAAATACTTTTAAACAATTAATGTTTAAGAAATTAGCTATATCGTTTTCAATAGGATTATATCCACCATATGAGTCAAAATAACAACATTTAAGAGCATTAATACGATAAATTAAAACCCAATGTTTACCAGGTTTAGAAATTGGATCAGTATTAACTATATAACATTTACAATGTTTATCAATAGATAATAGTTCATCTCTAGCACATACAACACCTTTTAAAGATGGAAAAATTGTATCTAAAATATATTGTAAAGTGTATGTATCCATAATTTAAGATGTAATAACATTACGTAGACCATCGATCATAATCATATCATCATATTCAGCATAAACAATAACATTTATAGGTACTGGTAGAGGTTTTGACCATTCCATATCAAATTCTATATTACCATTTTTAATAGGATGAAGATGACCTTCTTCACATCCTAAATCGGGTGTAAAATCAACAGCCCATAAAGTATGGTTTGCTTTATATACAGATATTGGAAATACATAAAGATCTTTACCATGTTCTATACCAAGACCTTTCCAAAAAGATCTATAACTTTGACATACTTCACTATTCTTAGAAGAAAAATTCATTTTTAATGGATTAGCATCTATACTAGTACCATTAACAGTAATTTTTAATTTAGAGATATCAAAATGTTCAAATGAAAATGGTGATTCAGTTTTAGATCCATTCATTACAGAGTTTCTAACTTGACCTATAATAATTCTTTTTGGGATTTGACCATGTATTAGATTTGATTCTATTTTAGATACTAGACCATTCATAACAGTAAATACATTAATATCAACACGTTTAATAGGTATTTTCATAGGTGCAGATCTAAGTGCATTATTTAAAGATATCCATACATTAGGATCTAAAGATACTGTACGTACTTTCAATACTGCTTTAATAATTTTTATTTTAGCACCTAAGTCTACTGAATCGTCACCTATCATATAAAAAGCTGGAGAAGATCTAACTAATCTAATTTTTAATTCACACATATTAGGTAGATTGTCTGGTAATATCTGTATGTAATTTTCCTTGTAATTCTACTATATGTTGTTTTATTAAATTGTCATGACTCTCTATAGAACTTTGGCCACTAACAATAGCGTCAGCACCATCTTGAACAGTATAATTACGTAAACCATCTTTTTGAGCTTTTGACCACATTTGTGTATCTTTTAACATATTTTGTTCATTTTCACTAGAACCACATAAAGTTTCAAAATAAGCTCTGTAAGAATGTAATGGATTATCTATAATAGATACATTATTTGCATCAACAATTGGATCACCATTACCCTTAAGCATTTGAATTTTAAGGTTTAATTCTAGATCCATAAGATCTGTCCATTTTTCAGTTTGCCTAGGAATTATAAATTCAATAGGTGCTGTATTATCACCAGGACTAACTAATGGTTGATGTTCAGTAATAAAAGCTCTATCCATTGTTGTAAGTATTGGAGGTATACTATAGAGGTCCAACTCCCCTTTATTACATAAAGTAGAACCTGTAATCATATTTATATTTTTATTAATCGAAATAATCTAAACGTCGTTTTTTAACTGTTTTAAAAGAATGATCGTTACAACGTTTTCTATGTCCTGAACCAGACTGAACTTTATTTATGTTAATAAGTCCCTTTATACTTTTAGTTTTATTACCAGTTAGAGCAGTCATTAATTTATCTTCTTTCAAATCTTTTAATAATTTATTTGTAACATGTGTAAGTACATTTTTACCCCTTTTTTAGCAACATGTTTATGGCTGTTTTATTACATCATGTACACCACTGGTAACTTCATTGATTAAAGTACTAGCCATATTATCGACTAAATATGGTATAAGATTACTGCCTACAGTTTTTAGTGTAATGCTAAACCATAGCCACGTTGTCTAACACGACCTCTATACACAGGTATATTCATAATGGTCTTCTACGAAATTCTAACCTAACTATACAAACATCACCAGTTAAATGAATAGGTTCACCTAATTCATTACGTATAAATATATATATATCATTTATACGTTTATCAGTAATCGGTAAATAATGTATATGTTTAAATTGTATACTTTTATGAGTAGTTACATTAGGAGCTTGATTATATGTAAATTGTCTTAGTAATTGTGATTGTCCAGATCCTACTATACTAAAATCTATAATATTTGTATATACATATAGGTTTGTAAGACCTAAATACAAATATGGTTCATGAACAAAACAATCCATTTTAGGGAATGCAAAATAATGAGGTTTATTACGTACACTAATAACTTCTTGACTTGAATCGATACCTAACATATTACCTAATAATGTAGGTACAAGGATTCCTAAATTTTCTGGAATATTTGATACTAAAGATAATGATTTTTTCTTATAATACATATAATAAGGATTATGGTTATATTCCCAAGATAAAGATACACCAATATCCCAAGCACTAGATGATGCTTTCCAAAGATTATATTTTGTAGATGCCCACAAAGTACTAAACATTTTATTCCAGCTATCTTCCATAATACTTGTTAAGATTTTATAATCATTATAAACTCCAATAGGTATTTTAAATGGTAATAATGTACAAATATTATCATAATATTTATTAGAAATATTATTATCCTTAGGCCCCATAAAACTTCGTTTTACACCATATTTGATAGCAAATTTTTCATCATCTAGATGATCATCTGGGAAAAAATCAGATAAAAATTCATGATTAACATCTTTTATGATTTTATAATGATAAAACATGACATATCTATAATTATAATTCATTTTACGATTCCTTTGAGAATCATAAAAAAAATAATCATTATATATTGATATACTCTTGTAACCACTTATTAAACGTTGGGGGTATCGAGGATTTCTAATAACTAAAAAAAATGTATTGTTTGAATCTGTAATGTTAAATACTTTATTAGGTATAATACCATCAACTAAACCTACTTCCAATTTTTTATCATTACTTAGAGTTATACCATTAGGTATAGAGACTTTAAAATCAGCATTATTATCCTGTTCAGATTTAAATTTAATACGTTGACTATCTAATGTAATATAGAAATTTTCAGAACGTTCCATTATACGAAATTATTAAATATATCGTCTCTTATAAAATGTAATGTTAGTATACACTTACCATCATGGAAATGAATATTATTACCTAAAACGTTTTTTATATTGACAGATATTTCATCTATACGATTACGATTTATTTTTATATATTGATCATGTTGAAATTCATTAGTACTATAAAGATTAACATTATTTTTAACTTTAAAAGGTAAAACACGTAGTAATTGTTCTTCACCATCAGATATTATTACAGGCTCTATAATATCTATGTAAACATATATAGAACTATCATTAATTAATAGATTAACAGGTTCTTTAAAAGGAGATGGTTCTATATCTATAGGATGTAAAATATAATTTGTAGTAGCATTTAAAAAACCTAATTTTCTACATATATTAGGATGAAACGTTAAACCTATATTAACCTTTGCAGGAATTGTATATAATTCGCATACACTATTACTACTACGAAATTTAAGTAATATTTGAAGTACATCATCTGATTCAAGTATACTATTTATATTTATTTTAATTACACGATCTAATATATCTTTTATACAAGCATTTATCATTTGCATAAATTGTAAAGGTGTATCATAGAAACCTAGAGGTATAGTACCTCTATAAGGTCCTGGTTCTAAAACTTCTATATTATCAGGTAATGTAAGCTCAAAATGTTGTTCACCTTCTATAACAATTAATATAGCCCCTGGATAGGTGATTTCAGTTAGGGCTACCCGCCATTCTTCTTTATTTAGGTTTATAGGTTTAACTAAATTACATCTAAATTCTGCTACTGTATTATTAGGATATATATTTAAAGAACTATCACTCATAAGGGTTATATAGAAATCTTCCATTATCTTCGTTTCGATATTTTAGGTGAAGGTAAACCTATCCCAGTTATTGTACTTAAAAGAACAAGCCAAACGTCTTTATTATTTGTATCACCATATGCTAGACCCCACACTGATGCTGCAAAAACACAATAGATGAGTAACATCTGAGCTGTGTATCTATATAGACCAGATAAATCTTTAGTTTTATTAGATTTATAGATGGTGTCATGGTTTTACTAAGATCATTATCTATAGATTTTATAGATATTGATTCCATGTTTATATCTTTCTTTAAACTTGTATCCATTCATTAAATGAATTTCCGTAACCTTTCCACTTAACAAATATTTCTTTAATTTTATAACCTTTTTTAATGATTACTCTTCGTTTTAATATTTTTTCAATATCATAATCGCCTTTATTTTTAATAAATTGTAATTCATTCCTATAAAATGAACCTTTTATTTCCTCACCGTTCAAATCATGAACCTTAAATGTTGTTGGAGATCCTTTAATAACTTTATATACAATAAATATTTCTAATGTCCAATTTGGTAAATAACCTTTAGTAAAATGTTTTTTAGTTTTATTAATTCTTACTTGATCACCAATTTTAATTGATATAATATCTTTAGGTTTATCAACATAGTTAATATTATCGGAAATATATTCATTACCAATATTAACATCTTTAGGTTTATAACCCGTAGAACTATGTTTAGAAATATTATAATTATCTATAAGATCTTGTAATACATCTATATATTTTTTTGAATTATTATACGTAAAATATTTCCACATTTTACCTTTAAGGGTTCGTAGAAAACGTTCAATAACACTAGCTTTAGTTTCAGGGTTTTCTGTTGTAAAAAAATGTATATTTTTTTTCTTTAAAAACTTTTGAAATGGTTCATTAATAAATTCGCTACCTTTATCAGTTTGTAAAGCTTTAGGTTTTCTATGCGATTCATTTAATATAGCATTAAATGAATGTATTAAAGTCTTAGATAATTTATTTTTTATAGGTTATACCCAAGCCATTTTTGAGAATACATCAATAACACATAATAAATAACGATAACCTTTATTATGTGTACTAAATATTTGCATATCTGCTAAATCTGCTTGCCATTGAAAATCTATTCCAGCTACTATAGTTTTTCTACGTTTAAATGTTCTTATTATAGGGCTTATGTAATGTATAAGTTTTTTGTTCTGATAACCAAGTTTTAACATCTTTTAAAGTTAAGGATTTTAATAATATTTTTCCTGCTTTATATAATTTACCGATTCCTGAAAAAGATGCTGGATCTTTTTTATATCATAATAAATAGAATTTAAAATTTTATCTATTACCAATTTAACCATTTTTTACTTTTTATTTGATCATCATCATCATAATTATCATCTGTAAAAGAAGTCTCTGCATCTAATATACGTTTTTGCTGTTTTTTCTTCAAAGGTCTTTTACCAGATGGTGTATTTATTATATTACCTTTTCTTTTATTAATCAATTCTTTATTTACTAAATTACTCCATCGTTTATTACCAACATTTATTTTTTGATTTTTATTTACTAATTCTTCAGCAACATCTAACCAACCTACAGCATTTGTTCTAGATTTTCTTTCTCTAGCTGCATCATTCATAATATCTGTTATATTACTACCTATTATAATTTTACCATTAATACTTACAATACCTTTTTCATCCCAAGTAACATTAGTATGACCTTTTAATTGTTCTAATAATTTTTTTATAGGTTTTTGCATAGTTTTAGGTATACCTGTAATTACATTATCAACAGATACAGGTTTTAATATATCAGGTGTATATGTAGGTGCTTTAGCTAGTTCACTAGTATATATAGCTTGGTCTTTAAAACTATTATATTTTAACATATATTCACCATAACGATGCATTTTTTCTGTAGCAGATATATTAGGATCTGTCATTAATTCATCAATATTTTTTTGTATATCTACAGTTTGTATTATTTCTGGTTTAGGTGGTAATTTAGCACGTTGATATAAACGTAAACGTTTTAATTCCTCTACATGGGCCTCAGGTACTAAAACCATTTTATTCATAATGTATGTTCTACTTTAGATTTTACACTATCTATTAGTACATTTATTAATTTAGGTGTTATTATTTTACGTTTACGTTTAGTAGATATAGTTTTATCGGCTAAAAAACGTATATCCTTACTCCAATGCTTTAATGAAGCTTTATGACTCTTATTCATATTTACATGACCCTTTAATACATTATGACAACATTCACATTTTATTAAACATTTATCACAATGTTTTATTATATTACGTTTAAATGTATCTGGTGTATTACGTAAACCTAATAAAACTTTACCATAACGTTTTATTAATGGTTGTTTATTTTTAACTGTTTTCATGATAACTATATATTTCGATAATGAGCTTATAAATAAATATATTATACACCTAAACGTTTTATAAGATCTTTAACACCATCAGCTATAATAGGTGTTAATAGGCCAGCTCCTAATGCAATTAGTGGTAATGGTATAAGACCACCACGTTGATTTCTTCTACCTAATTTACATTTTGTTTTACGTATATTATGTCTTCTATGTCTTTTAATAGTATGTTTTCCAGCCATGATATTATTACTTATGATTATATAAATATATAACTACTATATTTATAATATTCTTATTCTTTTCAAAAATATTCTAATATCTTTAGCCTTAATACCTCCGTATTGATTCTTATGTTTTGTTTTATGTTTTATTTTATTATTATGTACTTTTATCAGATGTTTATTTTTATGTTTTCTACCCATGATACCATTACATTAAATGATATTATATTATGTGTTACATATATTTATAAGTATTGAGATAAATCATCAAGTAATGCAGATTTATTAATTGGTTCTTTATTATTATCAAATATATTATTCCAATTAGTTAATATTGGAGATTTATATTGTTTTGTGGGCATTATACGTGTTAAAAATGAAGTCATAGATGGTAATTGAACTATATTAGGTTGTTTATTTAATGGTGACCATGCTAAAGGATTACTAATATCATCAGATATTGAATTATTGGAGCTAAAACCTTGAGGTGTATCTATACCTAAAGATGATATAGGACTCATAATAGGTGTCATAGTTTCTAACATAATACCTGTAGGTTTTACAGGTGTAGATGTTATAGGTTCTTTAAAAGTTATCTTTTTTTTACTTATTTTCTTAGTTTTTTTCTTAACTATTTTAGGTTTAATAACATTTTTTACACTTTTCCAATTCATAAATGTACGTATCATTACATCTCCTAAGAAACCTGCACCACCTTTAGTAAGTTGTAATTTTTTTCTATCTATCATAGATGTTTTACTATCACCTATAGCTTTTATAATATTTTCATGTTTTTTCATAAACTTTAAAGTTTGTTTAGGCATAGGTATTTCATTATCTAATATACCTTTAGCTATTGATATAAACCATTTCATTAAACGATTATTTCCTATAGATAATAATTTTTCACGTTTTTCAGGATTTTGTTCCTTCAATAAACGATTTATTAAAACATAGACATTCATATTTTATATATATATTCTAGCACCTGTATGATCTGTGTGTGGAAAAATGTCGGTTTTTAGTCTAAATTTTTCGTCATTGGATGAAAGTCCAATAATAAATAACCATATGGAACTTGGGTAGCATTATGATATGCTTCTATTAAATGTTTAATTTGTGATTGTCCAGCTAAAACTTTTATTTGACCTTTATCTCTACTATTCTTAAATAATAACATATATTTAGAATTTAAATTTATATTTCTAGAATTCTTAGTCTGTTGATATAAATTTTGAGTTATGTATATACAAGTAGCACCTCTATGATGACCTTTACGTGTAAACCATGATACAATTTTATCTTCATATTCAGTACCCATCATATCATCAAATATAATCATATAGGGAATATCTGGAGATATTGGAAAATAAGTATCATCATCTGATGGTATTCCTTCTATAAATGTTATTAAACCATCTTTATCTTCTTTTTTAACATCTTCATATTGAAATTGCCATTCTTTATAACACCAATATACATTGCCTATAGGTTTGTCAAATAATATATTTCTATATTTTACTATTTTACCAACAGTTACAGTTTTACCACTACCACTAGGGCCTGCAATAAATATATTGCTAGGATGCCGGAAAATAATGTTATCATTATTATCCATGTTTTATGACAATAACAAACAAAATATATATAGATTATGAGATTTTATTTACATTATTTCATATATATAAGCATTATAATTAAAAACATATATTGTCTATGTATACATGCAAAAATAAATACAACATTTTATGTACGTGCAGAAATACATTTTTATTACAATAACAATTTATGCATACATGTATTATAACATGCTATTATGTAAACAAAGTACTTAAAACAACATTTTTTATATTTCTATTGGCTAACTAATTCTATTGGCTAAAATATTATTAAAATGTTTTAATAACATGCACTACTATAAAAACATAGTATATACAACAGTAATAGTAAAAACAATATTCCTTTGTATCTGATAGCTTATTATGAGTTCTGTAATAATGGAAGATATATTAGCAAGTTGTATGGTTGAAAATGGTTTGCCAGTTATAGATAATACGGCATTTAATAAGCCTTATAATCTTATACCTGATATACCATATGAGCCATCAACAGGTAATAATTATGCAGATTTGTTAAATGAAGTTAAATTATCAAATTATAATTTTGTTCATATGAGAAAATCATTAGAAGAAATTGTTATTCATTCTAGAGAAATGTGTAGATTTATGAATGAGAAACGTTTGGTATTTATACCTGAAGAAATTAATGTTCCAGTTAAATTTACAAATATTGATACAGAAATACCGTATACACCTATAAAGGTACCTAATATTCATATTAATAAAAAATCAATGAATATAACTTCTGATACAAAAGAAAAACAATCTAAGCAGCATAATGATAAAAAAGATAAATATTATAAATCATCAGATACAAAGGAAAAAAGTAGTAGAAAACGCAAGCATAGTACATCTTCTAATAATGAAGAAGCTATTAAAATAGCAAAATCGATGAAGCAAAAACCTATTGGTAAAAAGGACATCAAATATTCAACAAATGATTAACAATCATGCAGAGATAAAACAGTATGTATTGTATCCATTATATGTTCTAGATTGTTTTCATAATGTAATATTGTTGTTGGTATTTCTTCATTAGATAACCATTCTTGGTGATATCTATGTAATACATTTAAAATTCTATATCTAGTTGATATTCTTCAGGTCTATCACGTATTCTTATGCGTTTTAAACATATATCTGGTGGTGTATTCAGATATAAAATATGATCTGGTTTTCTCATGTTATAAACCATATTATCATATACAGCTGTTTGGCAATCAGTCATAGTATTGTTCTCAATACAATATCTGGTAAACACATTTTGACAACTACATTGTGATCTTTCACAAAAATGATTGCCTGGTTTATTATTTATTTCTTTCAAAGTGTTTCTATGACTTTCTAAAGTTGGTAATTGTAACAAAAATGCATATTGTTTTGATTCATTTTTACCTAAATCCAACATATTATAATCATTTTTATATCCATGTACACATGTCCATTCTTCTACTTTCTCAGGATATATATGAGATTTGTTGAATGTTCTAGCAATACGTTTTAATAATGTACTTTTACCAGCTCCTATGTTTCCTTCCAATGTATACAACATTTTGGATATTTATAATCATGTATTTTTATATACACATTATATCTATTATGTATACACTTATTACAATAAAAACCTTTACAGTTATATAATTTGTAATTACAAATTATACATCTTATAGGCTTTAATTGTTTATTATAATGATTCATTTTAACTTGTTTATATACACTATATGGCTCAAGATTTTTTTAAAATGTATATTTTTTTTTATTATCTTGAGTGTCCTTTACAAATGCATCCAATATATCATTATATTTACGTTTTCCTAGACCATTGTTTTTCTTCAGCTTCTTAAGCTCTTTTACAGCATTATTTGATTTTTCCACTTTCAATATTGATTTACCAAGCCATTCATCGTCATCATCACTTATTATCAGTGTATTATCTGTATCTGTATTGTCGGGATCTTCTAAATTTATCATTCCTTGTTGATTTGGTGTTGGTTCTTGAATATCATCTTTAATTTCGGTCGTTATTTCACAATTAGATGCAAAATGTCCAGGCATATGACATTTATAACAGTCTTACATCAGGACATACTTTACTTAAATGATCAGTACCACCACAATTGGTACATACTAATATTTTACAGTAATTAGCATAATGACCCTTATGCTTACATTTATAACATGTAATATTTTTTAATTTTTCATCATTAGGACATGATGTAGGATAATGTCCCATATTATGGCATTTATAGCATACACATTTATCTTCATTACATGTATCCTTATTATGACCTATTTGGTAACATAATGAACATTTTGGTGCATTACATTCATTTCCATAATGTCCAATCTCTTTACATGTTATACATTTAATATTCTTCTTATACTGCACTTTAACAGCTTGTATTTTAGCTTTTGAAGCTTTACAATTAGCCGAACAATGGCCTAATGTATTACATTTATAACATCTATAATTTGAGAAGTCTCGAGTATCCATCTTTAGTGATATTGTTTTAAACAATGTATCTAATAACTATTTTGTCTCTCCTTTTATAGGTTTATAGACCTCCTATGTCTATATAAGATGAAGTCTACACGTATCTCTTATCTACAGTAACCATGCCACTGGTCAACTATTCACAATCTTCGGATGAATCTTCAGAAAATGAAGATAATGATTCTACATATGAAATATTGGAAAGAGATTATAGAATTTCACGCAAATTTAAGACATCTAGTCGTGTTTATGATTTAATAATTGATGGTGGTAAACACTATACACCTGAGCGATTTGATTCTATAGTTAATGACTTAAAGAAATTTGGTAATGTTGATAATAATGATAAAATTAGAATATCTGTATCACATCCTACATTAGGCTTTGGTATACATATACCATTTGCTACAGCTCTACAATCAGTGGTAATAATATTTTAACTGAAATTCAAAAAGTTGCTCAAAGTAATAAATCATTTAAAATGGAAGATAAAGGTCTCCGTTTAGAAATGACACATACAATTATACCTGGAGGTCGTGGACGTACTAATATACAACATGGATGTCATGTTAGTATTGATAATATGCTAAAAAATAAGAAATCAATTGTTAGAATTTTAAATTATACAGATAGTCTATGTTTTGCCAGAGCTATATGTGTTTGTATAGCCCATGCTAATAAAAATAATACACATGAATGGATACAATTATGGAGTAATATTAGGCGTTCAAATAGAATAACACAAAGTAAAGCTGCTAAAGAATTATTAGCTGCTTGTGATTTATCAACTGATATAGAATGTGGTATTAAAGAATTTAAAATAATGAGTGAACATTTAAGACCTTACTATAAACTTAATGTTTGGGACCAACATGGAACTTTAGTATATGCATCACCCTATAATGGTATATCCATACATATATATAATCATCATCATCATTTTGATTGTATAACCAGTATATGTGGTTTTAAAGGCAACAGTTATCACTGTGAATCATGTAATGTATTCTATAGTACTGTTGGTAAACATAAATGTCGTAAAAAATGTGAATGCTATGCTGATTCTATATGTGCATATGGAACTCCAAAATTATGTACTGATTGTAAACGGACATTTCGTAGTGATACATGTTACAATAATCATAAACTTGTTAGAAAAACAACAAACATCTGTTCAGAAGTTTATAAATGTAAAGAATGTGGTCAAACAGTTGTAGCTACAAATAAACGACATATATGTTTAAATTCTAGAAAATGTAAATACTGTAAACAAATTGTTGGTTCAGATCATGATTGTTTTATACCTAAATATAATAAGGATGCTAAAATTAAACAATTATACATTTTTTTATGATTTTGAATGTATGTTTTTAAGCACAGGTGAACATTCTCCAAATTTTTGTGTTGCCCATAAAGTATGTGATATTTGTATATCAAAACCTATAAAGGATTCTTGTATTTGTTCAAAATCAGAATCTAGACAAACAATCTTTTCAGGTTCTTCAACTTTAAAATATTTTTGTACTTGGTTATTTCAGCCAAAACATAAAGGTATATGTGCTGTAGCTCATAATTCTAAAGGCTATGATGCACAATTTATACTTAGACATATAATACAAGAAAGTACTTGTAAACCATCAGTTATTATAAGAGGTAACAATATAATTTCATTAAAATGTTTTGGAGTTACACTTATAGATTCTTTGAGTTATCTACAAATGCCATTATCAGCATTTCCTAAAACTTTTGGTATTAATGAATTATCTAAAGGTTATTTTCCTTTTTGGGCTAACACTGGAGAATATGATGGATATATAGGTCCTTATTTACCAGTCTCTTTGTATAAACCTGGTATGATGAATCCTGAAGCTAGTACAATATTTATGAAATGGTACAATCTTAAAGTTTCTGAAAAATGTGGTTTTGATTTCGATATTGAAATGAGACTATATTGTATATCTGATGTTGATATTTTAAGACGTGGTTGCGGTATATTTATTAAACTTTTTATTGATAATGATATTAATCCTTTTACAGAATCTTTAACATTGCCTGGAGCTTGTAATAAAACATGGAGAAAAAATTATATGCCTGAACAATCTTTGGCTATTATATCTGATGCTGGTTATCCTAATAAGTGTAGATATTCTATTAAAGCTATTAGATGGTTACAAGGTGAAAGCTATACACAAAAACTTAAAATTAAACATGCTTTAAATGGCGGTGAACATAAATGGTCTTGGGATAATTGGTCAGATAATGTATATTCAGAATATATCAATAGTTTCTTAAAAATTAAACAAGAAGCTAGTGGTTATCCTTCATGGGTGAAAACTTTAGATGATGAAATAAAATTTAAAGATGATTATTTTAAAGCTGAAGGTATTTTATTAAATATTGTTGAATTTAATCCTGGTTTACGAGCTTTTGCTAAAGCTATGCTAAATTGTCTCTGGGGTAAAAATGCACACAATAATACTATGACAGAAACAGAATATATTAGTGATGTTAAATATTTTTTAGATCTTATGCAAAATCCAGATATTTCTATACATTCTCTAGAACTTTTTGATCATTGTCATTTTCTATTAGCTGCATATACCGATAAAAATAAAGAATATTTGCCTCATGAATCAGCTAATGTACCTGTTGCAGCACATGTTACAGCATATGCTAGATTAGTACTTTATAATGAACTTAAAAAATTAGGTACTAGAGTACTATATTTTGATACTGATAGTTGTCTTTATATTAAACGTCCAAATACATATGATATACCTATTATTAATGGACGTTTAGGTTGTTGGGCAGATGAAGTACCTAATGGTAAAATTATTGAATATGTTGGTTTAGGACCTAAGAATTATGGTTATAAATATATAAATTCTGAAGGTAAAACAATTACTAAATGTAAGGTTAAAGGCTTAACTTTAGATTATAATACTTCAGAAATTGTTAATTTTGACTCTATGGTAGATTGTGCTAATGATCGTGAACATTATGCTACTACTATACACTATGATTCAAAAATTTAAAAAAATCGTGATAGAACAGTTACCAGCGAACATCGTACAAAACTATTTAGATCTGTTTATACTAAACGTGTTATCATTAACCGTTTTGATACCATACCATTTGGATATAAACAATCTTAATCATGCCTGTTGTACAGAATAACAAGGTTATCTTATTCTATGGTAGTGATGCACCATTTAGTAATATGTATATATGTTCTTTTAAAGATAAATCTAATATAGTATTTAACTGTGTTGATCAATACTATCAATATAACAAATGTATTACTAATGGTAATAAATTATTAGCAGAACAAATACTAAAAGAAACATCACCATATAAACAAAAAGCTTTAGGTGGTACTTATTTTAATGGTTTTGATTCTAATTTATGGAATAAAAAACGTTTTGAAATTATGTTTAATGGTAATATGTATAAGTATCAACAAAATAAAGAACTATTAAATACTCTTTTAGATACAAAATATTGTAAACTAGGTGAAGCTAGTGTTCATGATGTTTATTGGGGAATTGGTTTAGAACTATATGATCCTACTGCTCTTTTAATATCTAAATGGTCTGGTGACAATCAAATGGGTTTAATTTTAACAAATATTAGATACTGGCTTTCTCAATCTATTACAACTATACATCTTAGACATTGTTATAAGTACTTGAATTTCAAAACATAACCACTTCAATATATACTATAAATATAAGACTATAGTAGCTATAGTATAGTGGTTTACAACAGTCATTAATAGTAACCAAAAGCAATTAGATCTTTTTATTAGAGCTAAAGTCATGGATAGTAAACATAAGCAATTAGATCTTTTTATTAGAGCTAAAGAGAATACTAAAAATAAGGAATTATATCTTTTACTTAATACTAGAATGAATAATACACGGAAAAAAACTCATCATATTGTTGATACTAATTATGGTTTACAATATTCTAAAGTATTTTTAGGTATAAATTGGTGAGGTGTTCATTGAAATGATAAATGATGAAATCATTAGAAAAGTTGGCTCTAATGTTGACTTATCTATAAAACCACAATGTATTATTACATTAGATGGTGAACCATATGAAGATTTTATGGAATGCTTTTTATAAATGCACCTAAATATTTAGGGCCTGATATGGATATAGAAAGTATATTGAAACATTTTTTATCAAAATATAATATAATTATTATACCAGCTGTTAATATGCCTTCTATGTGTAGAACTATAGGTATACACTATAATTCTTGGCTTTTAATGTATAATGCATATATTATATATTGTAAACAAAATATACTACCATATGATAATGATTTTGTAAATGTACTTGAGGTTTTACTACATAAACATTCCATCAGAGATTGGTAGATTTTTAAAGTGTTTTTCAAGTATGTAGGCGGTCTTATACTGTATATAACATATGGTCCTACAGTAAATTTTTACATTGTTTTTTACACTACAGTTATGTCTATACCTAATTCTAAGCTTGATTTTAATAAAGTTATTACTTATGAAGAATATCTAGGTTATAAATATGAACTGTTAGATTTAATTAGAAATGATGATTGTCTTACTTGCATTAAATGTTTAAGAGATATTAAACATATACTACTAGAATGTGGTAGTAACAGATATACAGCTAGTTTGAACAAATACAAAGATGGATAAACATGTTATTTATCCTTCAACTATTAATTTTGATAAAGTTCTTAATTATGAAAAATATTTAATTTATAAATATGAACTATCAGAACTACTTACTAGTGAACATTGTCTTACATGTAACCAATGTGTACAGGACATCAACTCTACATTACTACAATGTGAAAATAATAAATATAAACTTAATTTGAAATCGTACAAAGAGAATCCATTTTTTCTTGGATATACATCGGATCATTCAAAAGGATTATTAGTAGATGGAAAACTATTAACTGATGAACATATACGTGAAACCAAAAGAGCAGAATTCAATTTTATAATTACTGCTAAAGAAGGAACAACATTATGTGAACTGTTTTAATATGGAATTTCCAGATGATGATCCTGAATGTACTATAGATAACTTTCTATACAGATCGGCACTTCTACACGCTTTCTTCACATCTATAGACTACGACAGTGAAGATGTTATGTCATATGAAATCATCAATAATGTGCTACATGATAAATATTTCTATACAGCTTTTTTAGAAAGCATTGAACTTATGAGTTATATTTTACGTGAAGAAGTTACTAGATGGCAATATTCAACATTTAAAAACATTATTTTAAATAATGATATTGTACCTCAACTATTATTTCATAGTTACCATAAGTGTAAAGAGTTATTAGAGACTGATGGTATTAATAAAGAACAATTGTGTATAGACATGAACAATTTATTTGTGTAAAAAACAATCCGATTACATCATGACTTATTACGAACTGTGGGGCGAATATTGTATTATATGTTTACAAAATGATACCGATTATTATTTTATTAACCAATGCTTATGTAATAATCTTGTTTGTAACCATTGTGTTTTAAAACTTGTTAAATGTCCTTTTTGTAGAAAAGCTTTTACTATTGAATTATTGAAAGAATTTAAACAAGATATTTTAACTTCTATCATGAATAATTTACATAAATTATATGTACCACACGTACAATCTCATAATTATTGGACATTTATAAATGATAGTGAACATCAACTTCAACAATGTTTAAATTTTAGACCATATACCTATTAATTATGTCTTACTATAAATTTTTAAACCAAGAATGTAGTATATGTTTATGTAATGATAATAATTATTATTTTGTTAATGAATGTTTATGCAAACATCTCATTTGTAAAACATGTATTTCGAAACTTGTTAAATGCCCATATTGTAGAAAAGATTTTCAACATGTTTCTAATATTGTCTATAGATTACATGATTTAAATCCACCATACACTACTACATTGTTAATTTTAGTATGTATTACTTTGTGCTTGCTTACTCTGCGATAAAACAATAAGATATAATGAATTAAAACTATTATGTAAATTATAAAACAACTCTTTACTTATGTATTTTTGTCCAGAAAAACCCCACCCCCCCCTTTTGGTTGGCGATATATTTATGACCTATAGTGCCTCCTTTTTTAGAATGTACCGGTATGAACCCATTTTGACCCATAGTGCCTCCTTTGACTTGCCCAAGGTGCCCCCCAATACTAACAATACTACTCTCGCCGGCGATTCTACACCTCTAAACACTTTGCTCAGATTAAGATTAAGTTCATCGTCACTTGTACTACTTTTTATTCTTTTGTTCCTGTTGTTTTTCTTGCTTTTGTTCTTATTATTAGGCATATTTGAGTAAGTTTACTTCCATCATATAACATTTAGAATGCACATCATCTTGATATAATATTTAGATCCATTACTGTCCGAAATCACATCGAAATAAATAACAAATTGTTCCCGAATTTTGAAAACACATCCTACACTTTTCACCATAACTGTATCTTCCTGTCAGACAGACATATTATAATATTTGTTCTCGCCTGTTGCCATATACTGTAGAATCGGAATATACGGAAACTGAATTAAATACACCTGAACATAGCAATTTCGGCGAATCCATTCCGGCAAGTGTTGAAGATTTTTGTTCATGTACAGCCTTCCTCATTATGACCGTAATTAGTTTATACATGTTGTTTGATGACAAAGCCCTTTTTATTCACATACAGGTACATTATATGCATTTATATACATTTATACATAAATACATGCGATCATTTACATAAAACATAATTATGATAATTATATGAAATGCAATAAACCTTAATCAATAGTCGACTTTTGTGTTCGATATTTATTGTTGTTCGTTTGTTGTTGTTGTTGTTGTTGGTGCTGTAATTCCCCCAACCTGCACTCGTAAATACTGTTGCATTACATCGCAATCGAAATGTAATACATTGTATTGTGAATGATGAATGTTCTTAGTATCGCATACCATTTGCCTACCTTTTACCACTAAAATGCCAACAGACAGGTCTATGGATATATGCTTGTGATAGCACGAAATCTGTTTCAACATATTAATAATTTGATCATCATATTGCCATTGTATTTGATTATAAATGTTGGTTTTAATAGATTGGATGACATACTGTTTTTCCCAATATATACCTTCATGTTTAATACCATTTTGTTTCAAAGGCAATTGTACAGTAACAATTATCCAGATATGTGGTGTCGGTTGACAGTATCCGTTGTTGTTGGGATGTATTTCGTTGACGATAGGGGAGTGGACCTCATTACACTCCTTCGGATACCACTACGATATCACGAACGCAAAACCAATTGAACTGTTATGATATCAGAGATAAGAGGTCTTCTCAACATCATGTCACCATCAGCTATACAACACCCCCAAACATTGGATGTATGAGTGACATACAAGGAGAACCAAACACTGGATGTATGAGTGACATACAAGGAAACCCAAACATTGGATGTATGAATGACATACAAGGTGAACCAAACACTGGATGTATGATAGACTTGCAAGGTGAATCCAAAATTGGATGTATGAGTGACATTCAAGGTGAACCCAAACATTGGATGTAGGAGTGGCATACAAGGTTAACCTAAATATTGGATGTATGAGTGACATACAAGGGACATCCAACATTGTGTATATGAGTGACATACAAGTGAATCTAACATTGGATGCATGTGTGACGTACAAGGGAACCCAAACATTGGAAGTATTAGTGACATACAAGGTAAACAAAATATTGGATGTATGAGTGACATACAAGGTGAACCCATACATTGGATGTATGACTGACATACAAGGGATATCCAACAGTGTGTGCATGCTTGACATACAAGGGGACCCAACATTGGATATATGAGTGACATACAAGTGGAACACAATATTGGATGTATGAGTGACATAAAAGGGATCCCAACATTGGATATATGAGTGACATACAAGGGAAACCCAACATTGGATGCATGTGTGACGTGCAAGGGAAACCAAACATTCGAAGTATCAGTGACACACAAGGGAACCCAAACATTGGAGGTATGAGTGACATACTAGGTGAATCAAACACTGGATGTATGATAGAATTGCAAGGTGAATCCAATATTAGATGTATGAGTGACATACAAGGGAACCCAAACATTGGATGTATGAGTTACATACAAGGGGAACCAAACACTGGATGTATGAGTGACATACAAGGGAACCCAAACATTGGATGTATGAGTGACATACAAGGTAAACCAAACACTGATGCATGAGTGACATACAAGGTTAACCGAACATTGGATGTATGACCGACATACAAGGTGAACCAAATACTGGATGTATGAGTGACATACAAGGTTAACCGAACATAGGATGTATGAGTGACATACAAGGTGAACCCAAACATTGGATGTGGGAGTGGCATACAAGGGAACCCACACATTGGATGTAAGAGTGACATACAAGGGAACACAACATTGTATGTATGAGTGATATACAAGGTGAACACAACATTGGATGTATGAGAGACATACAAGTGAATCCAAACATTGGATGCATGAGTGACATACAAATGACATCCAACATTGTGTGTATGAGTGACATACAAGGGAACCCAACATTGGATGTATGAGTGACATACAAGGTGAACCCAACATTGGATGTATGAGTGAAATACACGTTGAACACAACATTGGATGTATGAGTGACATACAAGGTGAACACAACATTGGATTTATCAATGACATAGAAGGGACACCCAACATTGGATGTATGAGTGACATACAAGGGATATCCATCATTGGATGTATGAGTGACATACAAGAGAAACCCAACATTGGATGTATGAGTGACATACAAGGGAACCCAACATTAGATGTATGAGTGACATACAAGGGAAACCCAACATTGGATTTATGAGTGACATACAAGGGAACCCAACATTGGATGTATGAGTGACATGCAAGATTAGCACAACAATGGATGTATGAGTGACATTCAAGGTTAACCAACATTTGATGTATGAGTGACATACAAGGGAACACAACATTGTGTGTATGAGTGACATTCAAGGTGAACCCAACATTGGATGTATGAGTGACATACAAGGGACATCCAATATTGGATTTATGAGTGACATGCAAGGGAGATCCAATTTTGAATTTATGAGTGACATTCAAGGGAGGTCCAACATTGGATTTATGAGTGACATACAAGGGGATCCAACATTGGATGTATGAGTGACATACATGTGAAACACAACATTGGATATATGAGTGACATACAAGGGAACCCAACATTGGATATAAGAGTGACATATAAGATGAAACCCAACATTGGATGTATGAGTGACATACAAGGGAACCGCAACATTAGGTGCAGGTGTGACATACAAGTGAACCCAAACATTGGATGTTTGAGGGACATACAAGGTGAACCAAACACTGGATGTATGAGTGACATACAAGGTTAACCGAACATTGGATGTATGATTGACATACAAGGTGAACCCAAATATTGGATGTAGGAGTGGCCTACAAGAGAACCCACACATTGGATGTTAGAGTGACATACAAGGGAAACACAACATTGTATGTATGAGTGACATACAAGGGAAACACAACATTGGATGTATGAGTGGCAAACAAGGGACACCCAGCAGTGTGTGTATGAGTGACATTCAAGGGAACCCAACATTGGATATATGAGTGACATACAAGGGAAACCCAACATTGGGTGTATGAGTGACATACAAGGTGAACCCAAACATTGGATGTATGAGTGATATACAAGTGAAGCCAAACAGTGGATGCATGAGTGACATACAAGGGACATCCAACATTGTGTGTATGAGTAGCATACAAGGGAACCCAAACATTGGATGCATGAGTGACATACAAGGGACATCCAACATTGAGTTTATGAGTGGCATACAAGGGCACTCAACAATGGATGTTTGAGTGACATACAAGTTGATCACAACATTGGATGTATGAGTGACATACAAGGGACATCCAACATTGAGTGTATGAGTGGCATACAAGGGCACTCAACAATGGATGTTTGAGTGACATACAAGGTGATCACAACATTGGATGTATGAGTGACATACAAGGGAACCCCAACATCGGATGCATGAGTGACGTACAAGGCAACCCAAACATTGGATGTATGAATAACATACAAGGTGAACGAAACACTGGATGTATGATAAACTTGCAAGGTGAATCAACAGTGGATGTATGAGTGACATACAAGGGAACCCAAACATTGGATGTAAGAGTGACATACAAGGTGAACCAAACACTGGATGTATGAGTGACATACAAGGGAACCCAAACATTGGATGTATGAGTGACATACAAGGAAACCCAAACATTGGATGTATGAATGACATACAAAGTGAACCAAACACTGGATGTGTGATATACTTGCAAGGTGAATCCAACATTGGATGTATGAGTGACATATAAGTGAAACCCAACATTGGATGTATGAGTGACATATAAGGTGATCACAACATTGGATGTATGAGTGACATACAAGGTAAACAAATATTGGATGTATGAGTGACATACAAGGGATATCCAACAGTGTGTGCATGAGTGACATACAAGGGGACCCAACATTGGATGTATGAATGACATACAAGTGGAACACAACATTGGATGTGTGAGTGACATAAAAGGAACCCCAACATTGGATGCATGTGTGACGTGTAAGGGAAACCAAATATTGGAAGTATCAGTTACACACAAGGGAACCCAAACATTGGATGTATGTTTGACATACTAGGTGAATCAAACACTGGATGTATGATAGACTTGCAAGGTGAATCCAACATTGGATGTATGAGTGACATACAAGGGATCCCAAACATTGGATGTATGAGTGACATACAAGGTGAACCAAACACTGGATGTATGAGTGACATACAAGTTTAACCGAGCATTGGATGTATGAAGGACATACAAGGTGAACCAAACATAGGATGTATGAGTGACATACAAGGTGAACCCAAACATTGGATGTAGGAGTGGCATACAAGGGAACCCACACATTGGATGTAAGAGTGACATACAAGGGAACACAACATTGTATGTATGAGTGAAATAAAAGGTGAACCCACACATAGGATACATGAGTGACATACAAGGGACATCCAACATTGTGTTTACGAGAAACATGCAAGGGAACCCAACATTAGATGTATGAGAGACATACAATTTTAAGCCAAACATTGGATGTATGAGTGACATACAAGGTGATCACAACATTGGATGTATGAGTGACATACAAGGTGAACACAACATTGGATGTATGAGTTACATACAAGGGAACCTCAACATTGGATGCATGTGTGACGTACAAGGGAACCCATACATTGGAAGTATGAGTGACACACAAGGAAACCCAAACATTGGGTGTATGAGTGACATAAGAGGTGAACAAAACATTGGATGTATGAGTGACATTCAAGGGAACCCACACATTGGATGTATGATTGACATGCAATGTGAAACGAACATTGGATATATGAGTGACATACAAGGTGAACACAAACATTGGATGTATGAGTGACATACAAGGTGAACCCAAAATTGGATGTATGAGTGACATACAAGTTGAACACAACAGTGGATGTATGAATGACATACAAGGTGAACCCAACATTGTGTGTATGAGTGACATACAAGGGAACCCAACATTGGATGTATGAGTGACATACAAGGTGAACCCAACATTTGATGTATGAGTGACATACAAGGTAAACACAACATTGGATGTATGAGTGACATACAAGAGAAACCCAACATTGGATGTATGAGTGACATACAAGGGAATCCCAACATTGTGTGTATGAGTGACATACAAGGGAACCCAACATTGGATGTATGAGTGACATACATGTTGAACAAAACATTGGATGTATGAGTGACATACAAGTTGAACACAACATTGGATGTATGAGTGATATACAAGGGAACACAACATTGGATGTATGAGTGACATACAAGTTGAATCAAATATTGGATGTATGAGTGACATACAAGGGAACCCAACATTGGATGTATGAGTGACATACAAGGGAACCCAACATTGGATGTATGAGTGACATACAAGGTGAACCCAAACATTGGATGTATGAGTGATATACAAGGGAAACACAACATTGGATGTATGAGTGACATACAAGGGAACCCAACATTGGATGTATGAGTGACATACAAGGTTAACCCAACATTGGATGTATGAGTGACATACAAGGGACATCCAGCAGTGTGTGTATGAGTGACATACAAGGGAACCCAACATTGGATATATGACTGACATACAAGTGAATCCAACATTAGATCTATGAGTGACATACAAGGGAAACCCAACATTGGGTGTATGAGTGACATACAAGTGAACCCAAACAGTGGATTCATGAGTGACTTACAAGGGACATCCAACATTGTGTGTATGAGTAACATACAAGGGAATCCAACATTGGATGTATGAGAGATATACAAGGGACATCCAACAATGAGCGTATGAGTGGCATACAAGGGCACTCAACAATGGATGTTTGAGTGACATACAAGGTGATCACAACATTGGATGTATGAGTGACATACAAGATGAACACAATATTGGATGTATGAGTGACATACAAGCGAACCCTAACATTGGATGCATGAGTGACGTACAAGGGAACCCCAACATTGGAAGTATGAGTGACACACAAGGGAACCCAAATATTGGATGTATGAGTAACATACAAGGTGAACCAAACACTGGATGTATGATAGATTTGCAAGGTGAATCAACAGTGGATGTATGAGTGACATACAAGGGAACCCAAACATTGGATGTAAGAGTGACATAAAAGGTGAACCAAATACTGGATGTATGAGTGACATACAAGGGAACCTAAACATTGGATGTATGAGTGACATACAAGGTGAACCAAACACTGGATGTATGAGTGACATACAAGGAAACCCAAACATTGGATGTATGAATGACATACAAGGTGAACCAAACACTGGATGTATGATAGACTTGCAAGGAAACCCAAATATTGGATGTATGAATGACATTCAAGGTGAACCCAAACATTGGATGTAGGAGTGGCATACAAGGTTAGCCTAACTATTGGATGTATGAGTGACATAAAAGGGACATCTAACATTGTGTGTATGAGAGACATACAAGTGAATCCAACATTGGATGTATGAGTGACATACAAGTGAAACCCAACAATGGATGTATGAGTGACATACAAGGTGATCACAACATTGGATGTATTAGTGACATACAAGGTGAACACAACATTGGATGTATGAGTGACATACAAGGGAACCCCAACGGTGGATGAATGTGTGACGTACAAGGGAACCCAAACATTGGAAGTATTAGTGACATACAAGGTAAACAAAATATTGGATGTATGAGTGACATACAAGGTGAACCCAAACAGTGGATGTATGAGTGACATACAAGGGATATCCAACAGTGTGTGCATGAGTGACATACAAGGGGACCCAACATTGGATGTATGAGTGACATACAAATGAACCCAAACATTGGATGCATGAGTGACATACAAGGTGAACCCAACATTGGCTGTATGAGTGACATACAATGTGAAACCAACAGTTGATGTATGAGTGACATACAAGAGAACCCAACATTGGATGTATGAATGTCATAGAAGGGAAACACAACATTGGATGTATGAGTGACATACAAGGGAACCCAAACATTGGATGTATGAGTGACATACAAGAGAAACCCAACATTGGTTGTAGGAGTGACATACAAGGGAAACCCAACATTGGATGAATGAGTGGCATACAAGGGACCCAACATTGGATGTATGAATGACATACAAGTGAGATCCATCATTGGATGTATGAGTGACATACAAGTGAACCCAAACATTGGATGCATGAGTGACATACAAGGGACATCCAACATTGTGTGTATGAGTGACATACAAGGGAACCCAACATTGGCTGTATGAGTGACATACAATGTGAACCCAACAATTGATGTATGAGTGACATACAAGAGAAACCCAACATTGGTTGTAGGAGTGACATACAAGGGAAACCCATCATTATATGTGTACGAGACATACTAGGGATATCCAACATTGTATGTATGAGTGACATACAAGGGAACCCCGCATTGGATGTATGAGTGACATACAAGAGAAACCCAACATTGGATGTATGAGTGACATACAAGGGAGGTCCATCATTGGATGTATGCGTGACATACAAGAGAAACCGAACAGTGGATGTATGAGTGACATACAAGAGATACCCAACATTGGATGTAGGAGTGACATACAAGGGAAACCCAACATTGGATGTATGAGTGACATACAAGGGATATCCATCATTGGATGTATGAGTGACATACAAGAGAAACCCAACATTGGATGTATGAGTGACATACAAGGGAACCCAACATTAGATGTATGAGTGACATACAAGGGAACCCAAACATTGGATGTATGAGTGACATACAAGGTGAACCAAACACTGGATGTATGAGTGACATACAAGGAAACCCAAACATTGGATGTATGAATGACATACAAAGTGAAACAAACACATGATGTATGATAGACTTGCAAGGAAACCCAAATATTGGATGTATGAATGACATTCAAGGTGAACCCAAACATTGGATGTAGGAGTGGCATACAAGGTTGGCCTAAATATTGGATGTATGAGTGACATAAAAGGGACATCTAACATTGTGTGTATGAGAGACATACAAGTGAATCCAACATTGGATGTATGAGTGACATACAAGTGAAACCCAACAATGGATGTATGAGTGACATACAATGTGATCACAACATTGGATGTATTAGTGACATACAAGGTGCACACAACATTGGATGTATGAGTGACATACAAGGGAACCCCAACAGTGGATGCATGTGTGACGTACAAGGGAACCCAAACATTGGAAGTATTAGTGACATACAAGGTAAACAAAATATTGGATGTATGAGTGACATACAAGGTGAACCCAAACAGTGGATGTATGAGTGACATACAAGGGATATCCAACAGTGTGTGCATGAGTGACATACAAGGGGACCCAACATTGGATGTATGAGTGACATACAAGTGAACCCAAACATTGGATGCATGAGTGACATACAAGGTGAACCCAACATTGGCTGTATGAGTGACATACAATGTGAAACCAACATTGGATGTATGAGTGACATACAAGTTGAACACAACATTGGATGTATGAGTGACATACACGGTGAACCCAACATTGGATGTATGAATGTCATAGAAGGGAAACACAACATTGGATGTATGAGTGACATACAAGGGAACCCAAACATTGGATGTATGAGTGACATACAAGGGAAACCCAACAGTTGATGTATGAGTGACATACAAGAGAAACCCAACATTGGTTGTAGGAGTGACATACAAGGGAAACCCAACATTGGATGAATGAGTGGCATACAAGGGAACCCAACATTGGATGTATGAATGACATACAAGGGAGATCCATCATTGGATGTATGAGTGACATACAAGTGAACCCAAACATTGGATGCATGAGTGACATACAAGGGACATCCAACATTGTGTGTATGAGTGACATACAAGGGAACCCAACATTGGCTGTATGAGTGACATACAATGTGAAACCAACAGTTGATGTATGAGTGACATACAAGAGAAACCCAACATTGGTTGTAGGAGTGACATACAAGGGAAACCCATCATTATATGTGTACCTGACATACTAGGGATATCCAACATTGTATGTATGAGTGACATACAAGAGAAACCCAACATTGGATGTATGAGTGACATACAAGGGAGGTCCATCATTGGATGTATGCGTGACATACAAGAGAAACCCAAAAGTGGATGTATGAGTGACATACAAGAGATACCCAACATTGGATGTAGGAGTGACATACAAGGGAAACCCAACATTGGATGTATGAGTGACATACAAGGGATATCCATCATTGGATGTATGAGTGACATACAAGAGAAACCCAACATTGGATGTATGAGTGACATACAAGGGAACCCAACATTAGATGTATGAGTGACATACAAGGGAACCCAAACATTGGATGTATGAGTGATATACAAGGTGAACCAAACACTGGATGTATGAGTGACATACAAGGAAACCCAAACATTGGATGTATGAATGACATACAAGGTGAACCAAATATTGGATTTATGAGTGACGTACAAGGGAGTTCCAACATTGGATGTATGAGTGAAATACAAGGGAAACCAAATATTGGATTTATGAGTGACATACAAGAGAACCCAAACATTGGATGTATGAGTGACATACAAGTGAACCCCAACATTGGATGTATGAGTGACATACAAAGGAGATCCAACAGTGAGTGTATGAGTGGCATACAAGGGACACCAACATTGTGTGTATGAGTGACATACAAGGGAACCCAACATTGGATGTATGAGTGACATGCAAGATTAGCACAACAATGGATGTATGAGTGACATTCAAGGTTAACCAACATTTGATGTATGAGTGACATACAAGGGAACACAACATTGTGTGTATGAGTGATATACAAAGGAACCCAACATTGGATTTATTAGTGACATACAAGGTGAACCCAACATTGGATGTATGAGTGACATACAAGGGACATCCAACATTGGATTTATGAGTGACATACAAGGGAGATCCAATTTTGGATTTATGAGTGACATTCAAGGGAGATCCAACATTGGATTTATGAGTGACATACAAGGGGACCCAACATTGGATGTATGAGTGACATACATGTGAAACACAACATTGGATGTATGAGTGCCATACAAGGGAACCCAACATTGGATATATGAGTGACATACAATGGAAACCCAACATTGGATGTATGAGTGACATACAAGGGAACCCCAACATTAGATGCATGTGTGACCTGCAAGGGAACCCAAACATTGGAAGTATGAGTGACACACAAGGGAACCCAAACATTGGATATAAGAGTGACATATAAGGTGAATCAAACACTGGATGCATGATAGACTTACAAGGTGAATCCAGCATTGGATGTATGAGTGACATACAAGGTAAACCAAACACTGGATGTATGAGTAACATACAAGGTTAACCGAACATTGGATGTATGAGTGACATACAAGGTGAACCCAAACATTGGATGTAGGAGTGGCATACAAGGGAACCCACACATTGAATGTTAGAGTGACATACAAGGGAAACACAACATTGTATGTATGAGTGACAGACAAGGGAAACACAACATTGATATATGAGTGGCATACAAAGTTAATCCAAACGGTGGATGTATGAATGACATACAAGTGACATCCAACAGTGTGTGTATGAGTGACATACAAGGGAACACAACATTAGATATATGAGTGACATACAAGTGAATTCAACAGTGGATGTATGAGTGACATACAAGTGAACCCAAAACATAGGATGCATGAGTGACATACAAGGGAAATCCAACATTGTGTTTCTGAGAAACATAGAAGGGAACCCAACATTAGATGCATGAGTGACATACAATTTTAAGCCCAACATTGGATGTATGAGAGATATAGAAGGGACATTCAACATTGGATGTATGAGTGACATACAAGGTTACCACAACATTGGAGTATGAGTGACATAGAAGGGAAACACAAAATTGGATGTATGAGTGACATTCAAAGGACATTCAACAGTGTGTGCATGATTGTCATACAAGGGAACCCAACATTGGATGTATGAGTGACATGTAAGGGAAACACAACATTGGATGTATGAGTGACATACAAGGGAACCCCACATTGGATGTATGAGTGACATACAAAGGAGAGCCATCATTGGATGTATGAGTGACATACAAGGGAACACAATATTGTGTGTATGAGTGATATACAAAGGAACACAACATTGTGTTTCAGTGACATACAGGTTGAACACAACATTGGATGTATGAGTGACATACAAGGTGAACCCAACATTGGATTTATTAGTGACATAGAAGGGAAACACAACATTGGATGTATGAGTGACATACAAGGGAACACAACATTGTGTGTATGAGTGATATACAAAGGAACCTAACATTGGATGTATGAGTGACATACAAGGGAACCCCGCATTGGATGTATGAGTGACATACAAGAGATACCCAACATTGGATGTAGGAGTGACATACAAGGGAAACCCAACATTGGATGTATGAGTGACATACAAGGGATATCCATCATTGGATGTATGAGTGACATACAAGAGAAACCCAACATTGGATGTATGAGTGACATACAAGGGAACCCAACATTAGATGTATGAGTGACATACAAGGGAAATCCAACATTGGATGTATGAGTGACATACAAGGGAGATCCAACATTGGATGTATGAGTGAAATACAAGGGAAACCAAATATTGGATTTATGAGTGACATACAAGAGAACCCAAACATTGGATGTATGAGTGACATACAAGTGAACCCCAACATTGGATGTATGAGTGACATACAAAGGAGATCCAACAGTGAGTGTATGAGTGGCATACAAGGGACATCCAACATTGTGTGTATGAGTGACATACAAGGGAACCCAACATTGGATGTATGAGTGACATGCAAGATTAGCACAACAATGGATGTATGAGTGACATTCAAGGTTAACCAACATTTGATGTATGAGTGACATACAAGGGAACACAACATTGTGTGTATGAGTGATATACAAAGGAACCCAACATTAGATTTATTAGTGACATACAAGGTGAACCCAACATTGGATGTATGAGTGACATACAAGAGACATCCAACATTGGATTTATGAGTGACATACAAGGGAGATCCAATTTTGGATTTATGAGTGACATTCAAGTGAACCCCAACATTGGATGTATGAGTGACATACAACTGAACCACAATATTGGATGTACGAGTGACATACAATGGACATCCAACATTGTGTGTATGAGTGGCATACAAGGGACATCCAACATTGGATGTATGATTGACATACAAGGGAACCAAATATTGTGTGTATGACTGATATACAAAGGAACCCAACATTGGATTTATTAGGGACATACAAGGTGAACCCAACATTGGATGTATGAGTGACATACAAGGGACATCCAACATTGGATTTATGAGTGACATACAAGGGGACCCAACATTGGGTGTATGAGTGACATACAAGGGAACCAAACATTGGATGTATGAATGACATACAAGGTGAACCCAAACATTGGATGTATAAGTGACATACAAGGGACATCAAACATTGTGTGTTTGAGTGACATACAAGGTGAACCCAACATTGGATTTATTAGTGACATAGAAGGGAAACACAACATTGGATATATGAGTGACATACAAGGGAATCCCAACATTGGATATATGAGTGACATACAAGGGAAACCCAACATTAGATGCATGTGTGACCTGCAAGGGAACCCAAACATTGGATGTATGAGTGACACAAAAGGGAACCCAAACATTGGATATATGAGTGACATACAAGGTGAATCAAACACTGGATGCATGATAGACTTGCAAGATGAATCCAGCATTGGATGTATGACATACAAGGTGAACCAAACACTGGATGTATGAGGGACATACAAGTGAACCCAAACATTGGATGTATGAGTGACATACAAGGTGAACCAAACACTGGATGTATGAGTGCCATACAAGGTTAATCGAACAGTGGATGTATGAGTGACATTCAAGGTGAACCAAACATTGGATGTATGAGTGACATACAAGGTAAACCCAAATATTGGATGTAGGAGTGGCCTACAAGGGAACCCACATAGTGGATGTATGAGTGACATACAAGGGAAACACAACATTCTATGCATGAGTGACATACAAGGGAAACAAAACATTGGATGCATGAGTGACAGACAAGGGAAACACAACATTGTATGTATGAGTGACAGACAAGGGAAACAAAACATTGGATATTTGAGTGGCATACAAGGTTAATCCAAACATTGGATGTATGAGTGACATACAAGGGACATCCAACAGTGGATGTATGAGTGACATACAAGTGAATCCAACAGTGGATGTATGAGTGACATGCAAGATTAGCACAACAATGGATGTATGAGTGACATTCAAGGTTAACCAACATTTGATGTATGAGTGACATACAAGGGAACACAACATTGTGTGTATGAGTGATATACAAAGGAACCCAACATTAGATTTATTAGTGACATACAAGGTGAACCCAACATTGGATGTATGAGTGACATACAAGAGACATCCAACATTGGATTTATGAGTGACATACAAGGGAGATCCAATTTTGGATTTATGAGTGACATTCAAGTGAACCCCAACATTGGATGTATGAGTGACATACAACTGAACCACAATATTGGATGTACGAGTGACATACAATGGACATCCAACATTGTGTGTATGAGTGGCATACAAGGGACATCCAACATTGGATGTATGATTGACATACAAGGGAACCAAATATTGTGTGTATGACTGATATACAAAGGAACCCAACATTGGATTTATTAGGGACATACAAGGTGAACCCAACATTGGATGTATGAGTGACATACAAGGGACATCCAACATTGGATTTATGAGTGACATACAAGGGGACCCAACATTGGGTGTATGAGTGACATACAAGGGAACCAAACATTGGATGTATGAATGACATACAAGGTGAACCCAAACATTGGATGTATGAGTGACATACAAGGGACATCAAACATTGTGTGTTTGAGTGACATACAAGGTGAACCCAACATTGGATTTATTAGTGACATAGAAGGGAAACACAACATTGGATATATGAGTGACATACAAGGGAATCCCAACATTGGATATATGAGTGACATACAAGGGAAACCCAACATTGGGTGTATGAGCGACATACAAGGGAACCCCAACATTAGATGCATGTGTGACCTGCAAGGGAACCCAAACATTGGAAGTATGAGTGACACAAAAGGGAACCCAAACATTGGATATATGAGTGACATACAAGGTGAATCAAACATTGGATGCATGATAGACTTGCAAGATGAATCCAGCATTGGATGTATGACATACAAGGTGAACCAAACACTGGATGTATGAGGGACATACAAGTGAACCCAAACATTGGATGTATGAGTGACATACAAGGTGAACCAAACACTGGATGTATGAGTGCCATACAAGGTTAATCGAACAGTGGATGTATGAGTGACATTCAAGGTGAACCAAACATTGGATGTATGAGTGACATACAAGGTAAACCCAAATATTGGATGTAGGAGTGGCCTACAAGGGAACCCACATAGTGGATGTATGAGTGACATACAAGGGAAACACAACATTCTATGCATGAGTGACATACAAGGGAAACAAAACATTGGATGCATGAGTGACAGACAAGGGAAACACAACATTGTATGTATGAGTGACAGACAAGGGAAACAAAACATTGGATATTTGAGTGGCATACAAGGTTAATCCAAACATTGGATGTATGAGTGACATACAAGGGACATCCAACAGTGGATGTATGAGTGACATACAAGTGAATCCAACAGTGGATGTATGAGTGACATACAGGTGAACCCAAACATAGGATGCATGAGTGACATACAAGGGACATACAACATTGTGTTTATGAGAAACATACAAGGAAACCCAACATTAGATGTATGAGTGACATACAAGGGACATCCAACATTGGATTTATGAGTGACATTCAAGGGAGATCCAACATTTGATTTATGAGTGACATACAAGGGGACCCAACATTGGATGTATGAGTGACATATAAGGGAAACACAACATTGGATGTATGAGTGGCATACAAGGGAACCCAACATTGGATGTATGAATGACATACAAGGTGAACCCAAACATTGGATGTATGAGTGACATACAAGTGAACCCAAACATTGGATGTATGAGAGATATACAAGGGAACCCAACATTGGATGTATGAGTGACATACAAGTTGAACACAAAATTGGATGTATGAGTGACATACAAGGTTAACCCAACATTGGATTTATTAGTGACATAGAAGGGAAACACAACATTGGATGTATGAGTGACATACAAGGGAAACCCAACATTATATGTGTACGTGACATACAATGGAGATCCATCATTGGATGTATGAGTGACATACAAGGAATATCCAACATTGGATGTATGAGTGACATACAAGGGAAACCCAACATTTGTTGTATGAGTGACATACAAGGGAACCCAACATTGGATGTATGAGTGACATACACGTTGAACACAACATTGGATGTATGAGTGACATACAAGGTGAACCCAACATTGGATTTATTAGTGGCATAGAAGGGAAACACAACATTGGATGTATGAGTGACATAAAAGGGAACTCCAACATTATATGTGAAAGTGACGTACAAGGGATATCCAGCATTGGATGTATGAGTGACATACAAGGGAAACGCAACATTGGATGTATGAGTGACATACAAGGGAAATCCAATATTGGATGTATGAGTGAAATACAAGGGAATCCCAATATTGGATGTATGAGTGACATACAATGGAACCCAAACATTGGATGTATGAGTGACATACAAGTGAACCCCAACATTGGATGTATGAGTGACATACAACTGAACCACAACATTGGATGTACGAGTGACATACAAGGAAGATCCAACATTGTGTGTATGAGGACATACAAAGGACATCCAATATTGTCTGTATGAGTGGCATACAAGGGACATCCAACATTGTGTGTATGAGTGATATACAAAGGAACCCAACATTGGATTTATTAGGGACATACAAGGTGAACCCAACATTGGATGTATGAGTGACATACAAGAGACATTCAACATTGGATTTATGAGTGACATACACGGGAGATCCAATTTTGGATTTATGGGTGACATTCAAGGGAGATCCAACATTTGATTTATGAGTGGTATACAAGGGAGATCCAACATTGGATATATGAGTGACAGATAAGTGAACCCCAACATTGGATGTATGAGTGACATACCATGGAAACCCAACATTGGATGTAAGAGTGACATTCAAGGGTTATCCATCTTTGGATGTATGAGTGAAATACAAGGGAGATCAAATATTGGATGTATGAGTGACATACAAGGGGACCCAACATTGGGTGTATGAGTGACATATAAGGGAAACACAACATTGGATGTATGAGTGGCATAAAAGGGAGCCAAACATTGGATGTATGAATGACATACAAGGTGAACCCAAACACTGGATGTATGAGAGACATACAAGGGACATCAAACATTGTGTGTTTGAGTGACATACAAGTTGAACACAACATTGTATGTATGAGTGACATACAAGGTGAACCAAACATTGCATTTATTAGTGACATAGAAGGGAAACACAACATTGGATGTATGAGTGACATACAAGGGACATTCAACATTGAATGTATGAGTGACATACAAGTGAATCCCAACATTGGATGTATGAGTGACATACAAGGGAACCCCAACATTAGATGCATGTGTGACCTGCAAGGGAACCCAAACATTGGAAGTATGAGTGACACAAAACGGAACCCAAACATTGGATATATGAGTGACATACATGGTGAATCAAACACTGGATGCATGATAGACTTGCAAGGTGAATCCAGCATTGGATGTATGACATACAAGGTGAACCAAACACTGGATGTACGAGGGACCTACAAGTGAACCCAAACATTGGATGTATGAGTGACATACAAGGTGAACCAAACACTGGATGTATGAGTGCCATACAAGTTTAACCGAACATTGGATGTATTAGTGACATTCAAGGTGAACCAAACATTGGATGTATGAGTGACATACAAGGTGAACCCAAACATTGGATGTAGGAGTGGCATACAAGGGAACCCACATAGTGGATGTATGAGTGACATACAAGGGAAACACAACATTCTATGCATGAGTGACATACAAGGGAAACAAAACATTGGATGCATGAGTGACAGACAAGGGAAACACAACATTGTATGTATGAGTGACAGACAAGGGAAACAAAACATTGGATATTTGAGTGGCAGACAAGGTTAATCCAAACATTGAATGTAGGAGTGACATACAATGGACATCCAACAGTGTGTGTATGAGTGTCATACAAGGGAACCAAACATTGGATATATGAGTGACATACAAGTGAATCCAACAGTGGATGTATGAGTGACATACAGGTGAACACAAACATAGGATTTATGAGTGACATACAAGGGAGATCCAACATTGGATGTATGAGTGACATATAAGGGAAACACAACATTGGATGTATGAGTGGCATACAAGGGAACCCAACATTGGAAGTATGAGTGACATATAAGGGAAACACAACATTGGATGTATGAGTGGCATACAAGGGAACCCAACATTGGATGTATGAATGACATACAAGGTGAACCAAAACATTGGATGTATGAGTGACATACAAGTGAACTCAAACATTGGATGTATGAGAGATATACAAGGGAACCCAACATTGGATGTATGAGTGACATACAAGTTGATCACAACATTGGATGTATGAGTGACATACAAGGTTAACCCAACATTGGATTTATTAGTGACATAGAAGGGAAACACAACATTGGATGTATGAGTGACATACAAGGGAAACCCAACATTATATGTGTACGTGACATACAATGGAGGTCCATCATTGGATGTATGAGTGACATACAAGTGAGATCCAACATTGGATGTATGAGTGAGATACAAGGGAATCCAACATTGGATGTATGAGTGACATACCATGGAAACCCAACATTTGATGTATGAGTGACATACAAGGGAACCCAACATTGGATGTATGAGTGACATACAAGGAAACCAACATTGGACGTATGAGTGACATACAAGGGAAACCCAACATTGCATGTATGAGTGACATACAAGGGAAACCCAACATTGGATGTATGAGTGACATACAAGGGAACCTCAACATTGGATGTATGAGTGACATACAAGTGAGATCCAACATTGGATTTATGAGTGACATACAAGTGAATCCAACATTGGATGTATGAGTGACACAGAAGTGAAACCCAACATTGAATGTATGAGTGACATACAAGGGAGTTCCAACCTTGGTTGTATGAGTGACATACAAGGGAACCCCAACATTGGATGTATGAGTGACACACAAGTGAAACCCAACATTGGATGTATGAGTGACATACAAGGGAGTTCCAACCTTGGATGTATGAGTGAAATACAAGTGAATCCAACAATGGATGTATGAGTGACACACAAGTGAAACCCAACATTGGATGTATGAGTGACATACAAGGGAGATCAAACATTGGATGTATGAGTGACATACAAGGGAAACCCAACATTGGATGTATGAGTGACATACAAGGGAAACCCATCATTGGATGTATGAGTAACATACAAGGGAAACCCAACATTGCATGTTTGAGTGACATACAAGTGAAACCCAACATTGGATGTATGAGTGAGATACAAGGGAGATCCAACATTGGTTGTATGAGTGACATACAAGGGAAACCCAACATTTGATGTATGAGTGACATCCAAGGGAACCCCACATTGGATGTATGAGTGATATACAAGGGAAATTCATCATCGTGTGTATGAGTGACATACAAGGGACATCCAACTATGGATGTATGAGTGGCATACAAGGGAGTTCCAACATTGTGTGTATGAGTGCCATACAAGGGAACCCAACATTGGATGTATGAGTGACATACAAGGGAAATCCAACATTGGATGTATGAGTGACATACAAGGGAGTTCCAACATTGGATGTATGAGTGACATACAAGGGAAATCCAACATTGGATGTATGAGTGACATACAAGGGAGTTCCATCATTGGATGTATGAGTGACATGCAAGGGAGATCAAACATTTGATGTATGAGTGACATACAAGGGAAACCCAACATTGCATGTATGAGTGACATACAAGGGAAACCCAACATTGGATGTATGAGTGGCATACAAGGGAGTTCCAACCTTGGATGTATGAGTGACATACAAGGGAACCCCAACATTGGATGTATGAGTGACATACAATGGAGATCAAACAGTTGATGTATGAGTGACATGCAAGGGAGATCAAACATTGGATGTATGAGTGACATACAAGGGAGTTCCAACCTTGGATGTTTGAGTGACATACAAGGGAAACCCATCATTGGATGTATGAGTAACCTACAAGGGAAACCCATCATTGCCTGTTTGAGTGACATACAAGTGAAACCCAACATTGGATGTATGAGTGACATACAAGGGAGTTCCAACATTGGATGTATGAGTGACATACAAGGGAACCCCACCATTTGATGTATGAGTGACATACAAAGGAGGCTGTCACAAAGTTGAGATATGGGCCTCCATGTTGTCATATTTGTATGCTAAGAGTGCATCAGGTCTTTGTACATTTTTGCTTTCATTTATAAATCTCTAAAGTTTTCGTTTAAAACGTATAGCATTCATTTCGGCATTAGAAATCGTGAACATTCATGTACATGTTATCAAATTCGGTTAGGAAATGACAAAGTTATTATTTTTTTGATAACTTTTGACTTATTGCTAAAATAGTTATAAACCCCCAGGTCAGGCCTCCATTGATAAATATTCAGCCTCATAGCCTGATATCAAATTCACGGAATGGGTACTTATCTCGTGCACGTTTTCTGTCTTGGCAGACCACTGTGGTTATAAAAGCAGCCTGTTTCATGATATTTGCGAACACACATTTGACTGTTACGACAGACTGGATCAGTGAATAATTTTATTATTCCAGGACATTTTTTATTTTTGCTCGGAATTTCCCTTGTATATCACTCAAACATTGGATTGGACATTGGGGTATGTGGAAATTTATGTTAAATTTGTATTTTGTATTTTAACGTCAATTCTGTTTAGTTATAGCTTCGTAATTTATGTCGAAATTATGCCGTATAGAGTTACGCCATGCTGAGTCTTTCTGTCCGTAACTATTTTGTTGGAAGATTTTGTGTTAAAACATTAACTATGGAACGCCGTAGATACATTAGGTTTGTGTGGTGCTATGCTTGCGGTTCCATGATGAGCATTAATATTGTCAGCAACTATTACTTGTTGTAAAGGTTACATGTTAACATACTTAACTATGGAACGCCTGAGGTGTGTGTGTGTTTTACGTTTATTTATCGTCGCTACCGGTTGCCCATATGAGCGACGCCTCCTGAAGAGATTAGTTATTTTAGATTTTGGAGGATAGTGCATGATACAGACAGAGACCCAATCCAGAATCTCCTCTGGTTCTTTTACGTGCACGGTGTAAAGCACCGACACGAGACCTCGGTTTAACATCCCATCTGAAAGACTGTTAATTTTATTAGGGTCAGACGGGGGATCGAACCTGCGATCCCGGGATTATCAGTCCAGCGTGTTACCACTGGACTACCTATCCGTCTGAGGTTTATGTGGTTGTATACTCAAGGCTCCATAATTAAGTATTATTACCGGCAGCAGATTGTATTTTAATTATTTCAGTTGTTATATATGACAGTTTATTCATTGAAATAATAACACGTGATCAGTCGCACGTGGTCAGTCACACGTAGTCCGTTGCACGTGACCCGTAGCACGTGGTACGATATGACTTGTTCTTATTTGTACGTGGTATTGTTAATTGTTAATGTAATTGGCTGCAGTTACATAACTTGTATAGGTATATTCCTATCATTTACTATGATTGGTCATCATAAACGAACGATAGCAAGCATCGCTGTAATGGAAGTAGAAGTGTGGCGTATCATGACTGAAAATAGTATAGCCAGTATACTATTGGTGTATTTATCGCACGTTACATTGTAGGAATTTACCTAGTATTTTCCATATGTTATATATATGTAAGCTTCATCCACCGGACGTATATTCCCGGCGTGGAATGAGATTGTATCGTTACCGGAAGGACATTACCCGGAACGTATTTGCTGTTTTGCCCGGACATAGAGTTCCCGGAGCCGAGCTTACTGTTTTGACCGGACGTAGTATATCCCCCGGAGTGGAGAGAATTTGTGTCTCGCAGCGTGTGTCGCCACAACCCTCACTACGATGTTCTTGGTCTACTTGAGATAGCTCAAGGAAGCAAACAATATACTGGGAGCCAGAACGGGAACATCGTCGTCAAGGATTGTAATCATCGAGACAAATATAGATACGTGAATCTAAATTTAGTTTATTTAACTACGCATCAGACGGTTTAAGTGTGATTACGTCACATGAGCGTTGTGTATACGCACAAGCATATGATATTGGTGTAACATTAGAGAACAGAAGCCAAACATATTGTTGTAATTAAACTTGTAAATATTGTACTGAGTGTTGATTGAGACTGATTGAGTATTTGTCGGTCCATCCTGTTATAGAAGCCAAACATTGGATATATGAGTGACATACAAGGGAAACCCAACATAGGATGTATGAGTGACATACAAGGGCAACCCAACATAGGATGTATGAGTGACATACAAGGGAAACCCAACATAGGATGTATGAGTGACATACAAGGGAAACCCAACATAGGATGTATGAGTGACATACAAGGGAACCCCAACATAGGATGTATGAGTGACATACAAGGGAAACCCAACATAGGATGTATGAGTGACATACAAGGGAAACCCAACATAGGATGTATGAGTGACATACAAGGGAAACCAACATAGATGTAGAGTGACATACAAGGGAAACCACATAGGATGTATGAGTGACATACAAGGGAAACCCAACATAGGATGTATGAGTGACATACAAGGGAAACCCAACATAGGATGTATGAGTGACATACAAGGGAACCCCAACATAGGATGCATGAGTGACATACAAGGGAAACCCAACATAGGATGTATGAGTGAAATACAAGGGAAACCCAACATAGGATGTATGAGTGACATACAAGGGAACCCCAACATTGAATAAAAAGTGACATACATGGGTAAATGAACATTAACCTGGCTATTTATAAAGTTGTAAGATACAGTGACTGTAGCACAATCTTAACATGGTATATATATAAACCAAGAGGATCTTTTGATTTTGATGTAGACCCTACCAATAGAGGCATTTAACAGTTAGATGTGTGTTTTACGTTTATATATCGTCGCTACCGGTTGCACATATGAGCGACGCCTCCTGAGGATATTAGTCATGTTAGATTTGTTCAGGATAGTGCAATGATACAGACATATACCCATTCCAGAGTCTCATCTCAAAGACTGTTAATTAGATAAACTGCCCAAACCAAGCTGTTTGTATCCAAATCCATCGCCTCTATCAAACATATAACTATATGACGCGAGGGGTACAAGTCGGATCACTCCTTAATGGGCGAGCGTACTTCGGCCTGTCTCTTAACGTGCCTTCGTATGGGCAGACCTACTTCATCAGCTCGAAAATAAATCAAATAAACATGGCGACCAGAAACATAAATATATTTTCTCGCCTGAGTGGATGCCATGACTCCAATAAAAGGTTTATTTTACTTCCTGAATCGGTTTGAATGAATGATCCATATTTATATTGTGTTGTGCATAGTTATACTACATGCTGGAGAATGGCGGATGATTGTGGTCTTAGCAGATTATATAGTGTGTTGTATATAAACATATTCCTACTATATCTGATAACCTTTACAGGTAATCTATTTAATATTATATTTATATAATTATATCAGTGTTTATATAGTAATGTCTGACTGTTCCAATTTCTAAAAATGTTTCTAGCTTAAATTGTAATTGTTACAACACCAGTTTTACTAAAATTTGCAATAATGAAATACATCCTTTTTAACATGTTTAAAGTACTTGTGAACATTGTTGAAACATATATAATCTTATGTTGACTGGTAGGTTCATCTGTGTTCAATATACTCTATTGGTAGATCCAATTCTCCTTAGCAAATCACACCAGCAATGAGATTAATGTACGTACATCACTTTTAGCATGTTTTACATTAATATTGCTGGTATGAAAATGGTATTGCCGTGTATATTTTCTCCAACTCGCCTAATAAATTAAAACGTGTACGTCCCTAACCAACTATTCTCTATTTGGGGCAACAACAAATCACAGAATGTACTTACATATTGTCTATATATGTATATATATGTATGCATTGTACATGGTATATATCCACATAATTAGCACTGGCTCTATTTATGTTAGCTGTTTACATTAACCCTAAACCTGCCGAATAACTTGGACGGAATGTGTAATCAGCATTGATCCAGATCAGCCTCGGCGTTATGTCTGATCAGGATATATGCTATTTGCTATTCAAACAAGTGTTTTAGCTCCACTATCCGAATATCAAACAGCATAGAGCCTGATCAGACGGCACGTTCTGTGCACATTTTGTGCCGTCTGATCTGGATATATGGTGTTTGCAAACGCGACTTCAGCCGTGATTGGCATATTAAGGGTTAATAATAAAATCAGATTAGGAATCCTCGTGTCAAGGTTCATACACAGTAATAATGTTATTGATATCCCCTCACAAACACATATCTCAACCCATATATGTTTATATCCATTACATGTAATATACAGGGTTGCTATGATATACAGGGTTGCTATGGTATACAGGGTTGCTATACTATACAGGGTTGCTGTAATATACAGCGTTGCTATAATATACAGGGTTGCCATAATAGACAGGGTTGCCATAATATACAGGGTTGCTATAATATACATGGTTGCTATTCGATACAGGGTTATAATATACAGGGTTGCTATGTTATACAGGGTTGCTATAATATACATGGTTGCTATAGCATACAGGGTTGCTATAATATACAGGGCTGCTATAATATACAGGGTTGCTATAATGTACAGGGTTGCTATACTATACAGGGTTGCTATGATATACAGGGTTGTTATATACAGGGTAGCTATAATATACATGGTTGCTATGATATACAGGGTTGTTATGATATACTGGGTTGTTATGATATACAGGGTTGTTATAATATACATGGTTATAATATACATGGTTGCTATAATATACAGGGTTGCTATTATATACAGGGTTGCTATAATATACAGGGTTGCTATAATATACAGGGTTGCTGTAATATACAGCGTTGCTATAATATACAGGGTTGCTATAATAGACAGGGTTGCCATAATATACATGGTTGCTATAATATACAGGGTTGCTATAATATACAGGGTTGCTATAATATACAGGGTTGCTATAATATACAGGGTTGCTGTAATATAGAGCGTTGCTATAATATACAGGGTTGCTATAATAGACAGGGTTGCCATAATATACATGGTTGCTATAATATACAGGGTTGCTATAATATACAGGGATGCTATAATATACAGCGTTGCTATAATATACATGGTTGCTATAATATACATGGTCGCTATAATATACAGGGTTGCTATAATATACATGGTTGCCATACTAGTCATGGTTGCTATAATATACAGGGTTGCTATAATATACATGGTTGCTATAATATACATGGTTGCTATAATATAAATGGTTGCTATGATATACATGGTTGCTATAATATACAGGGCTGCTATAATATACAGGGTTGCTATGATATACAGGGTTGCTATAATATACAGGGTTGCTATAATATACAGGGTTGCTATAATATACATGGTTGCTATAATATACAAGGCTGCTATAATATACATGGTTGCTATGATATACAGGGTTGCTATAATATACAGGGTTGCTATAATATACAGGGTTGCTATAATATACATGGTTGCTATAATATACATGGTTGCTATACTATACAGGGTTGTTATAATATACAGGGCTGCTATAATATACAGGGTTGCTATAATATACAGTGCTATAATATACAGGGTTGCTATAATATACAGGGTTGCTATAATATACATGGTTGCTATAATATACAGGGCTGCTATGACATACAGGGTTGCTATAATATACAGGGTTGTGCTATGATATACAGGGTTGCTATAATATACAGGGTTGCTATAATATACATGGTTGCTATAATATATAGGGTTGCTATAATATACAGTGCTATAATATACAGGGTTGCTATGATATACAAGGTTGCTATAATATACAGGGTTGTGCTATGATATACAGGGTTGCTATGATATACAGGGTTGCTATGATATACAGGGTTGCTATAATATACAGAGTTGCTATAATTTAGGTAATTAACATGATAGAGTATAAGGAAATACACATGATACTCAAAATGTTTATATTATGTGTACTGTACGAAACTATTTTGACAATGGATAAGGAAAACCTAATAACGTCCTTACATCCTCCCACTCACACGAAACTGGTACAAGTAGAAGTTGTCCACTTGCTAATTCGTTTCCGTCCTGTTTGTAATCATGCGCACTAATGATATGCAGCTGACATGCGTACTCGAATATACGGTTATATAAATGCGAATTCACAGTGTTGGGCAGCGGTCCTAGCAAGAAAAGGCGTGAATTACGGTGTTCGGTGTTCCAAAGATGATCTATTGACAAGAATATTGAATGTAAATATAAGTAATGAATCATGGGCTAATAGTTTCCATCGGACACACTCTAAACACGTCCAATGTAGTTCATATCCCGATATAATGAATATAGTAACCCGCGATTTATTCCTATAGTAAGTAAATATATATGCACATACTGATACAAACGAGAGAAACAATGTTTTAAAAAAACATCAAAGGACTTCTAAGCAATAAGGCACGTGGTTATATGAGCACTTTTATAGTTTATGCAACTTTATTTAGCTCGATTGCGAAACAAGTTATTTCAACTTATATTAATCACTATCGAGACCGCATTCCTGATGGAATCCATCGCCACGAGGGAGAGAGAAGAGGCAACGTTGAATTTACATGTCTGTCCTAAGGGCACACTCGTAACGGCTCTAGCGGAGGCTCGAACTCCGGGCCTTTCTCACCAAAAGCGAACGCGTTACCACTGCGCTATTGCGACTTCCTGTATATATATATAACATATTGGACTGTTTAAATGCCTTGCCTAATCGCAACTGCTCCAACGGGGCTCGAACTCCGGACCTTTCGCACGTGAAGCGAACTCGCATACAATGCGCTATCACGACTTACACATGAAGTTTTATGAGCACTAGTATCGTGAACAGTAGATAAGTGTGCATAATACTGAACGCAAAACAAACATGATCACCGGTAGAACAGGTACTTGACAGTGACAAATGGCATACGCTAGCTAACTCACAGACGCATGGGGCTGCCCGTTTATAGCATTGATAGTGACGATATGGCCTAACAAAATTATCTATAGCATATAGTGTAGCATAGGATTCCTAAAAATCAAAAATCAAAGTGCCTGTGGGTTAGCTATATAAATAAGCTTGTATAAAGTAGTATAGAATTTCATAATATCGCTCTATCTCGCTTTAGACAATGACTAAGTCACATGGTCCACTGAAAAAGCCACAGTTATCGCATCTAAATCGTATATAGCAACAACAACAACAACAACAACAACAACATTTATTGAATTAATATCAGCTGATGCTTATAGCATACACAGATAAAATACATATACATGTATTGTGAAAAAGTGAAAACATGAAAACATGGTTTATAATGGAGTAGTTTCGGAGAAGCGTGTACGTATGAACTTTGAAAAGGATAATTTGAAAGCAAATAAATGAATGATATATAAGTATTTCTCATGCTAGCTTATTCATATATATATATATATATAAATATATATATTATTATATTATATCTTTATTTCTGTCTCATCTATGTACAGTACATACATTACAATTAATATAAACACATACATTGCACATAGCCATTCTAAAAATGAGAATTATAAGAGACAATAACATTTTACAATACATGGAACATGTCTTACTTTCTAAAAACTATGTGAAAGTCGCTAATCATGACATTAAAAAATATTGAAAATACTGATTTTTAAGATTCTGACAGGGAAAAGGTACACTATCGCGCAAATTAGAATATGTCTTAAGAAATCAGAATCTATCTATCTATCTTCCTATTAGTCAAACCCCTGATGGGGACCTTAGACTTTGACGCGCGTCAACTGACAAGAATGTTAGTAAGAGATGAAATAAAAGATGATAAAAAGAATGATGTTAGGTTGGTTAAAAACAGGTTAAGAACAGGGCAGGGTTATTTAGGGAGAAACATGTTCAATCCGACTTGCAGCCAGACTGAACTGTGGGCCAGACAAGGTGACAATATCTGGGGGCAAAGCAGTCCAGTGGACAATGGTTCTTGGAAAGAAGGAATATTTATGGTAGTCAGTCACTGTTTGGATCTGTCGGAATGCTTGGGAATGGGATGTTCTGGAAGATCTTGTATTTGGGGTAAGGTAGTTTTCAGCTTGAATGGCAACCTGGTTATGGAGGATGTTGTGGAACATAACCAATCTTTGGTCGATGCGACGAAGGTCAAGGCGTCTCCAATTTAGGGAGTTCAACATTTCTGTGACACTGGACGTTCGGCCGTAGTCTTGTTTGGCCCAGCGGGCAGCTCTGCGCTGTACAGACTCAAGCTGGTATATGAGAACTGCCGTATACGGTGACCAAACCGTGGAGCTATACTCAAGCTGGGGCCTTACCAGTGTCTTGTATGCTGTTGATTTTAACCTTTCTGAGTGCACTTTGATGTTTCGTCTTAGAAAACCCAATGTTTGACTTGCTTTTTTGCTGATGTTGTCTATGTGTTTGTTAAAGTTTAAATCACTTGATATTGTTACTCCCAGGTATTTTGCTGAAGAAACAGTTTCTAAGAAGGTATTATGCAGACGATATTTCGTGGATATGACTAGTTTGCGTTTGGTGATCTGAATAACCTGGCACTTTGATGGATTGAATTTCATTTCCCATTTGGATTCCCATTGTTCAAGCTGGTGTAAGTCTTGCTGTAGTAGGCTGGAATGAGAAGAAACAGTCAGAGAAAGATAAAGAGCTGTGTCATCGGCGAAGAGGCGGACTTTAGAGTGTTTGACAAAATATGGGAGGTCATTGATGTATATGAGAAAGAGGAGTGGTCCGAGGACCGAACCCTGTGGGACACCGGAGGAGACTGGTATGGTACTTGACTTAGAGCCATTGACTACGACGGACTGTGACCTGTTGTCTAGGAAGCTTTTAATCCATGAGCGAGTTTGACCCCTTATGCCATAATAATGTAGCTTATACAGGAGCTTTTCATGGTTGACCATATCAAAGGCTTTTGAGAAGTCAAGGAGTATTAAGTCAACTTGACTTCTCTGGTTTATGGATTTGAGGATGTCGTCTATTAGCATGAGGAGTTGGGTTTGACATGACCTTTTTTCTCGGAAACCATGTTGTAGTTCATAGAAGAGGTTGGCTTGTGTGAAGTGCTTTGTTACGCTAGATGAGACAATGTGTTCCAGTGTTTTGCACAGGATACAGGTACGAGAGATTGGTCGGTAGTTTGCAGGGTCGGACTTTGTGCCTTTTTTATAAATAGGGGCTACATTTGCCATTTTCCAGATATCAGGTAGGGTACTGGTCTGCAGAGACTTTTTGAAAAGTTCACATAGGAGTGGGGCCATTTCTTTGCAGGTGTTTTTGAGTACTATTGGTCTAATTTGGTCTGGTCCTGCAGCCTTATGGGGGTTGAGGTTTTTGAGGAGTTTCTCAACGCCATTAACAGAGATGTCGATATCTGGCATAGGGTCGTGTGAGCTAAACGTTGGGTGTGAGGTCTCTCTACCTGTATCTGCCATATCCTGTACTTTCATTTCAGCCAGGGATTTTAGAGAAACAGGGGACTTGGGGGTGAAGACAGATTGAAATTGTTCATTTAGTATTGTGGCTTTGTCTGTGTCTGCTGTGTGTAGTTTATTGTGCTTTTTAAGAGAGTCTATTCCAACAGAGTCTTGTCTGGAGTGTTTTAGTAGTGAATATAGTTTTTTTATTGTTTGGCTTGGGTTCAGGTTGTTGTTGTTGTTCATCTGAATTGCTGGTATTTACGTTAAGTATGTCACCTAGATATTTTTGATATTCTATTTTAGTTTGTTTTCTACAGAGGTGTTTTAGTTTAAGATAGTGTTCTTTGTGTGTGGTTTGTTTGCTTTTCTTATATTTCCTGAATGCTTTATCCCGTTTCCTGAATAGGCGTTTTAGTTCAACCTTAATCCAGGGCAATTTGTTTTTAGTGGATGACATTTTGGACGGGATAAAAGTATTGACCCCTTCCTCGATGGAGCTGGAAATGGATTGCCAAAGGTCTGCTACTGAATCACTGATATATTTTTTGGATTTGGAGAGGGATTCATGTAGATTGGTAATATGTGACCGGAGACCATCCCAATCTGCTTTCTTATATAGGTGGATTTTGCGGGGCTTTTGAGTTTTCATTCGGGCGGAGGTATTAATAACAACCAGGACTGCATCATGGTCACTGATACCTGGGATAACTTGGGCTCTGTTTACTCTGGAGGGGTTGTTTGTCAAGAACAGGTCAAGGATATGGTTCCCGCGTGTGGGGTCTTGGACCATTTGTGTGATGTTATTATCAAATAAGATATTAATAAAATCGCGGTAGTGGGATTGCAGCTTACAGTCTGGGGTTGGGGAAATATTGGACCAGTCCATTTTGGGCATATTAAAATCTCCACCAACCCATACGGTTGCACTGGTTTTTGTGGCCATGGAGAGGGATTTATTGAATTCATTAGTACTATGGGGGTCATGTTCTTTGGGCTTATAGTAGGAGCAGACGAGCAGTGGCTTGGAACCTTGGAGTTGTATTTTAACCCATATGTGTTCACAATCGGTGTGAAGGTGGGTGGCTTCTTGTGCTATCAGGGAATTTTTTACTGCAATGAATACCCCTCCCCCAGTCTGCTTCTGCCTATCTCTTCTGAAAGGGGTGTATCCCAGTTCCGGGCTGAAAAACTCGTTATCGTAATGTTTAGGTTTTAACCACGACTCTGTGCCTAATACTATGTCAGGTTGGGTAGACGCAATCATGTTATCATAGTCTAGTTTTTTATCGACTATTGACCTACAATTTATAGTCAATACTTTTAATGGTCGTCTGACTTTATTTTTCGGATTTTGTTTGGGTTTATGTGATGTTTGCTTATTACCTTTTGGTGTTGATGTGACTGGATGAATGTTGTCACTAGTATTTACATGTTTATCAATGCTAGTATCTGTAGTGCTACTGTTGAAGCTGCTGAATCTGTTAGGTGATTCGTATGATTCCAGACTAGCAGAGCTAGGTAGAGTTATGTTCATGTTGTTGCAAGCTATACACTTCCAGGCCCCAATGCGAGAATCATCTCCAAGTCTGTCGCACAAACTGTCGGACATACCCTGACAGTCGGCATGGTACAGTATAAAACAGAACTCACACTGCGCACCCTTAGATGAAGCGGTTACTGGTTGCTCACAGGTACCACAGGGATAAACAGTGGATGTGTCTCCTATGAATTCAGGTACGAGGGTCGGTCCGGGATTTGATTCAATATCTAGGGACATGATCAACAACAATGTGCTGAGGAATAGTACAGTTCTGTACGAACACTTATGCATAGATTTGGGTTTGATAAGCTGTTTTATGGAACAGCATGCGAGAAGCAATTTGGATTTTTGGCAGAGTGATTTTATATCTCTGTAGGCATTCTGGTGGCTGTCACAGGGTGAAACTCTCATAAAACCTAATACGACAAGAGCAAGTGATATTGGGTACACCAACATGTCTGTATCTTTACATGGGAACGCCAACTAGGCAAAAATATTACCTGTATTGCTGTTCAAATTCTTTACAGGAAGTGGAAAATTTAGACCGGAAGTCAGTGGACAAATACGACCTTGACCTTCTGGAAATGATTAGTTACCACTAAAAACCGTTATTTTAGGTTAGAACAGACCAAACTTTACAGATTATGAATGACAAGATCTTCCTATCTCTTTTCTTTCAACAATGGATGGATCTCACCTAGTTCAACCTTCGGAAATAAGTAGAAAAATAAGTAGAATAACCTCTGATCAGATCAGAGATGGATGGATTAGCAGCCTTTACATAGTTCACATAAAAAATTGTTCACTAGTAAAATAATGTACACATTATTTACACAGATAAAAACTACGACGCTGTAAAATATTAAAACAGGTATTTTGCATATATACGTATTAATGCCGGATTAGTGAATAACGTAATCAATTTATTTGTTTTAGACAGTGTAAGAAAATTATCACATATAATGGAAGCTTTTCCAAATAATATAGCCCTGATATCCTCATACATATAACAATCTATAATGGCATGCATTTCATCCTCAACTGCATTGCAGAAGTACGATTATGTACAGTTAGATGTTCATATCGTCCAGTTTCAATGCGTAAAGGAGCAACACCACAACGAAACTTACTAAATGTTGAACGATGGCTTATTGGCATAATAATCTTACAGTATTGTTCAACATCGAAATCCAGTTTGAAAAGTTTGTAAGTCGTAGTTTGTTACGGCCGTTTCCAGATATACTATCTAGTCTTTGTACTGACTCAAGCCAATCAATAATGAATAAATCCATGCACTTTGTTTCAACACGGGATACACATGGGTGTTTGCTAATAGTTTCACCAATGTCAGAATAATCGTCTAAACCAAATTCATACATATGCCTTTTTACAACAAAGAACCAATTTTTGCATGATCTACTTGATTTTGCCTGTGCCCAGAGTGCAACACGTTTATTCAATCGGGTATGATTTATAAATGAAATGCGGCACCAGAAATTCGCAATGCTTTTCCACTGACGGACAGAAGTTGGTTGCCATGACTGGCCAAACAATAGAGTCATATAACTTAGTAAAAACGTCATAAGGAACCCCACCAATTAACTTACAACTAGCAATGAGAAGACAGGTTTGCACTTCTGGCTACATGTTTAACCGTAATATTGAAATCTAGATGTTCATTTAAGAGAAATCCAAGGTAAGTGTAAGTATTTACATAATCAATAATGTTTTCACCACACCTAAATATGAATCGAGATCGTGTCACAGAATTCGGCCGAAAATGAATAACATTACTTTTAGTAGTATTGATATGCATATCATTAAGAGAACACCAGTCATTCAAAGCATTTAACAATATCTGTAAATCTTGTTCATTTTCAGCTAATAAGACGATGTCATCAACATATAAAAGAATACATATACGCTCATTATCCAACCATACACCAATATCTAGGGACTTGAGATAAACTGCCATGTCATTGATAAAGAAATTAAATAGAATTGGAGACAAATTACAACCTTGTCTCAACCCACACTTAACATCAAACCATTCAGTATTGAGTGAGTTAACCCTTACACATGAAGATACTGATGAGTATAACGATTTAATAGCAAGATCCATTTTACCAGAAATTCCTGTATCAATGAGCCTGTTCCAAAGTTTATCTCTATTAATAGAATCATATGCATTGCTGAAATCAATAAAAGCGGAGAAAGTAGATTTCTTTATTTTCTTCCTGGTTTCAATAATACTAGTCAGAGTTGAGATATGATCTAATGTACTTCGTTTCTTTCTAAAACCGTTCTGCTCATCTGCAATGTTATTATTTTCCTCAGCCCATGTACTAAGGCGGCTATTAAGAACAATACAATATATCTTATATATAGCTGATGCCAAAGAGATACCTCTGTAAGAGAGAGGATCTCTAGGATCCGTAGTTGATGACTTAGGTATTGGGCTAATGATACATTTTCCCCACAGTGTAGGAATCGTTCCTGAATTAAAACATACATTAAATAAGGAATGAAGGAACACAACTGACAAATCATTTTGCAGTACCTCACTGGGAATATCATCAATACCACTTGCCCTTCCCTTCTTACAATCATCTACTGCTTTTTTAACTTCCAAAATAGTTATACTTTCGTTAAAAGGCGAATAAGTAGAATTACTATTAACAACAGCGGCATAAGGTACAGTATCAGAATTAACATGGTTTAATAGTACACTAAAATCTGATTTCCATTTATGTAGAACGTCTTCTGTTTGTGTAGAGGTCGAACCATTTTCTAAAATTACTTCCATCGGAATTTGCTTATTTTTACAGAAACCGATTCCTATTTTCCCGAAGGATTTCCAAAAATTAGTTTGGTCTACATTACACTCGGTTAGCAGTTGATTCTGCAGAGAATACCAATGAAGACATTTCGACCTCTGCACTTGACGATCAAATTCTTTTCGGATTTTATATATTCAAGTTTTATTTTTTTCTTATGACTACTTGTAACACTGTTGATCCAGTTTCTTTCAGCATCACAAACTGCTGACCATAGGTCAGACAATAATTCAGACCACCATGCCTTACCCGGTGTACATTTTTATTGCTCACACCAGGATATATAGTGTTGTATGGTAGCGACGAATACATAGTTGTCTTTAACAGGTTACACCAATCACTGTAAGCAACATATATCTGGTTTTGAGTCCGTATACCTTGCTCTAACCTATTAATAACAACATTTACTGCATATATAACCCCTTCGTCAGTTAAGAACGAATGAGTAACATTTCTAACATCAAATTTATCATACGAACTGCAACAATCGACATCCTTATTATGAAAAACGGTCGAAACTGCACTAATATCAATATTCCAGGTGAGCATAGAATGATCAGGCACACTAGTTGGTGCAATCACATTTAGCTGATGAGACTTACTTATTAGGTCAGATGTCCTATTCACAGTAAAATCAAATAATTTTGATAAATCTTCATGACTTACAAAGCAGTAATCAACCACGGACATACCTGTAACAGAAATAGATGTGAAATCGTTATTAGTGCCGTTTCGTCCAATTAACATACACATGTTTGTGTTGATTAAAAACTCAGTAAATAGTTCCCCATATAAATGTGTTTTAAAATCAATTACATTTCGGCCGGGTACACTATCTACTCCACTGATGTAATCTTCGAGCTCGCCACATCTGCTATTAAAGTCACCAGATATACATATTAAACTTCTATTCTGGTATTTATAAATGTCTGCCATAAGATTGTCATAGAAACTGTTAACATCAAAGTATATTGATGAATTCTCGGGTGGCAGATAACAAAGACAAGGTAAAACAACAACGTTATCACTTTTATGAGATAATTCTAACCAGAATACACCCTCATATGAGTTATCTAGAACATGTATATCAAATTCATTATATATATCATCTTTAATGAGAAAACCAACACCACCTGAGCCGGTTTTAGCATTTTTATGCACATGTCTACGATTTAATCCGAACCAGCGGAAACCGTCAATGTTTAAAATGTCATTGTTTAAAAGGTTCATATGTAAAAATCAAACTTTATGAAAAATGTAAATGTAACGACAGTAAATGGAAATTAAAAATTGGGAAGCAGTGGTTAGGTAAAATACATTAAGACATAAAAATATATATATTGACAAAATGTTGCTACCAAGTCATTTTGTCCTTGTTTATAAATACATGTAGGCCTACAGTCTGGTGGACAAATGCAAGGAATTTCGATAGTCAACAGTTGTGTTATCATCTGTGACCTGGGTTGGGGATTTGCGTCGGGGAATCACTTAATAACAAGATTAAGATATAAAAATGTTTAATGCAAGTAAAATACTACAAATATCATCATAGTACATGACAGCAATGTTTCTACAAAGATATTTAAAAAGATGCAAATCATAAAACATTGATGAACACAATTTATATACATGTAGCAATTGCATAAGAAATTATATATTTCTAACAACTTGAGCAAATATTTAGGATGTTTTTGTTTATTTACAATAAAGTGGACCACGATGGCCCTATATAGCTCACCTGACTCCATTGTTCACACAAAGGTGTCATGCAACAACTATGAATATCATTGTATTGTACATTGATCAATCTTACTAAATGTTGGTGGTAGATTTTCCGAAAAATTTGTAATATTTTGAGATGGAAGAATGTGTACCATGATGACAAGTAAATACTAAATCATAAATGGTGACAATATACCCTATGGTTGCTGAGGAGAAGAATCTTGAACATGTTCATTGTGACGACGTCGGACAGACGGTAACCATATATGTAGTTTCTTCAACACTTGCTAAAGTTTTTCAGGATTTACGCATCTATAAACTACATAAGGGGATGCTATATTGTGATATCCGCTTTAAACATCGAAAAAAGGTTATTAACGGAAATAAACTAATGATCGAAAATGGATTTTGAACATTGTGCGTAATTTCCACTTGTTTTCCATAGAAACTACCGCCAATCTGTAGGAGTAAACAGGTCAAGTGGTTGGGAAATATTTCTCCATAATTTAAATATGTAATTAATTGATTGTTGTTTGGGTCAGGCAGTCAGTGATTAAGCTTGGCTGAAATCTTGGGAAGAAGTCACTTATTCCTAACTTTTTCTCACTATTCATACAGTTAGAAATTCGAAAATTTACAGAGAAATATAACTTCAACTACTGTGTTCAAGAATGTATGTTTAAATGTTAAACCAAATTGACCTGCATAGCCTACAGTAAATAAATATGTTATTGCTCTCTATCGTGACATGTATTTCACTAATATTCCAACACATTCAAGACACTGTATTGAGTGTTATCCATAAATCACAATGAATGGTACCATGATCATCTTATTATTTTGCTATGTCTCATCACAGACAACCACTATGACACATTTGACTGTTCACATACCGAACGATACAGTACAACCGAACATCTGTGACCATCTGCAGCAAATATGTATTCCTGTAAAACACAATATATAAATTCTTGTTATTGTATATCCAGGCTCACAAGCTATAGATTGCTGTAATTGACATTGGCTTGCTGGCATTAGTGTCAAAATCACTGGAATTCAAAAATAAATGCAGGAACAAAAATATAAGTTTTGTTATTATAATTGTTGGTGGCTTTACTGCGAGTACATGTGTGCACTACAATAACGTGGGTTCTTGGAAACATGATCTGATCGGACAAATCTATACTGTGGACCAATCTCCGAGTGTGTTGAATGCTAGACTTCATGTGTATTTCCAGGATCCTATTATCTACATGTTCCTGGTACTTGCCAAAATAATCCACCATATTGGAAATCTTAAAATCATCAAAAATTATGGGAATTATAATAGAAATAGTAAATGAATTTAAAATGGCAGACATATTGAATGGCAATTGGCAGTTTCGTGGAATCAAGTATAAGTTTTGAGAAGCGATTAAGAACAAACGGCAGACAAGACAAGCAAAGAACATGGTATCAATTGTGAGAACAAGTTGTCAATAAATCACAAAGTTGTGATAAACTTCAGGCAAACATGGAGATGACAATTTGTAATTGCTACAATCAACATGACCTATCCCACATCATGGCACAGTGTGGGGCCGTTACCTTTCAGGATGATCATTACCTTGTGAACCATACCACATCACTGATCAGTCAATTGTAATCCCCCAACTCTCCTCCCCATCATATACAATTGTAAATGTGCTACGACATGTCCCAAAATGATAAAACATTCTCAACTCTCAAGATGAATATCAAGCATTTTTGATTGGCTGATTCTGGGTATCAACCTAACACAGAATTTGAAAATAGTTTTATAATCCTGGACGTACTATTTTTATGTGTGAATCTACATACTTTTATTTTATGCAGCAGTGCTTATTCGAAAGTGGTGACAACGGCAGGAACTTCAGGTTTATTGTTTGTCGCTCTATTTGGGAATTCGAATTATCTTCGCCGCATACTAACTTTTGTGATCTCAAAAATATCAGACATTGGCACAATTCAATTATGGCAGGCTTGTATATACAAGGACTGAAACTAAATGTTATGTCGATCCGTTGCATATTAATGACAATTTCTTCATAGTATCATCAACATATGTAATCTGAGTTTCACTACAAACTGTTTGGCACGCTAGAAACAATAGGCACCGAATACAGGCCATGCTATTGTGATATTAATAGTTTGACACTTGTCAGACAAATGATTAAAATGCATACAAAATCTGATGTGTCTGACATGAGGAGTATTTCTCACTAGGGATTCAACGGCTACACGTGTAAACGAAGCCTGTAGTGTAATGACAATACAAGTGTACTAATTGAGTAACCGTGTACACTATCTTAATTGATGACGTCGTATAATGAAGCTTAGTGACGTAATAAAATCATAGCATCGACCGTTTCACTGAATTTTGTGAGACCTAGTACATGTAAATAATCATGGAGAATAAACAAAGTGTAAATGACGTCATCCCGTGTACAAAGGATCGTGTAGACGTTTACAAAAATGTGTACACGTGGCAGCCCTATTTCTCACACATATATGTATCAACATTACCCGACATGCCTGAAACACGCTCTGCACATCATCTCGAGCAACATACATGTCAAGTGATTATAGGATTCCTCCAGCGGTTGAGAGGACACAAATGTGTGACGGGCAGACGGAGACCATTCCGCGTGTTAAATATACAGAGATGCTACTAACAAAGGGTATTAAATAATGAAAATAAAATTACAGAGAATGTAGAAGTGGTATTCGCAGTTACAATTGTGCCATTAAGCAAGGCACTTAAATTTCACATAAGTATTGTCTTTATCTGCCTTGTGGCGATGGACTAACCCTTTCCTTCATAGAGATTTAGGTTAGTATACTATAATATCTCCATTCAAACGACAGCCATTTAGTTATAGTGCAGTGGATAAGTAGTCACCATATCTATCCCAACTCCATAGATATTACTGGGAAAACATGAGATTCTGGCCTGCATTATGAACATTGGTTTGGCTACTACATTGTCAATGTATGTCGTATTGATAATGGCATCAATAGGTGCGTCTATGAGGTAAAGGGTTAATATAAGTTGTAGGAACTTGTTTCGCAATCAAGTTAAACAAAATTTGTATAAACTAAAAGTGGATTGTTTTGGCAAATACTAACACCATGATGAAATCCAAGGAATGCCATTGAGCTTGAATCTGTTACTTAACATCCTAGGTTGGAATGTCCTAAAAATAATAAAACATGTACACCAGTGAGTTGTTTTAACAGGAGCAGGGTAATACATATGTCGACGAAAACCACGCCGAGTTGAAAGTGTTGTCACCCTTTTTAAATATTTACTCATTGAAAAACAAATTATTATTAGTTTGTCTTGCTGAGAAATTGAATTTTCCATTTGGAAACTGATAGCATGTTGAGCAAAGAAAACACAGATAAAACAGAGGTAACAACTTAAGATGTACAGTCAAACCTGTCTTCAGAAGCCAGCCAAGGGAATCACTGAAAGTGGCTGTTTTGTACTGGTGGCTGCTTAATAGAGGTCAAATGTATAACAAAACACCATATTGGGAATCTAGAAACTGACTGCTTAATGCAGGTTGGTTGCATAATAGAGGTGAACACTAAGACAGGGTTGACTGTATATACTTGGGAGTATTCAGGGCTAGTAACACTGGGATATGAAGTGTTTGGAGGTACTGGTATATAAATGGTAGTTCAGGGATTCTATTCAGTAGGACGTCAGATTTTGCACTGATCAATAAAGTGGCCCTATATGCAACAATTGTAAAGAAATATTTTCCAATTATAGCGCCTATCCAGTGTCTTTATATATATAATAAGTGTTCTTCAAATAAAACACAATGTTAAAAAATTTCACAAAACGTTTGCCACATACAGCCAGATTTCACTCAAAAGGGTTTGTTCATCAAAAAATATAATTTTCGAGGAGGTGCTTCAGTAGTGTAGATTAATAATGACACATACTAATGAAAATCACTTGACTATTTCCTGAATACCCCCTAAACCTACAAACAAGAAAAACACATTAATAAATTGTTGACTGATAAAATTATTGAGCTACATATACATGTAGTCTTTACTTTAACCAGCGTGCAGTGTTAAATGTAGATATAATTATTACTAGTCTACACAGTAATTTACCCTTTTTTGATAATGATGGGTTTTCAGTCCTCACATCTATACAGTCTGGTGGATAGTTCCGGCTTGACAGGTTCCCAGCCACTCCCTCGTCTAAGTCAACACAACCAAGGTGGAACCCATCCATTACAAATTGTACTGCATCAACATCTTCGTATCATAATTTTGTTAGCGACAGAGGCAATGTAGCATGTTGTCTGGAACCGAGTCTACACGCTGTGTTTCCACTTCCTTGACATTGTGATGTCAACCTAGTAGAATAAAAGGTGTGTTTTGCATATAAACCGACAGTTATGAAATGCTAAACTGTCTAATCTTATCAGTGATTATTATGACATTGCAATTACTTTAGTTGGTGTCAGTTCTTCAGACAGCCCAGTTAATTAGTTAATCCAGTTGGACGTGTGGATGGCTTGCAAGACGGCAGCCATGTGTTCAAGCCCCCATGACACAGGTTTTCAGGGAGTTAAACATGTTTGCTACACTCCTTGTCGTTAGTCAAATGCATGTATTATGTGGATTTGCTAAATAAACATTGGTGTTATTATTGTATAATTAGAAGTCATTAAAGATATAGCGTGTGACCGAAATATTCTGCTTAAAACCATAGGAAAGAAACTTTTGCCTTGCCAGGGGTATTTACAATGTAGCGGCATCGGTTATCTTTACGTGTTGTGGATGGTGTAAAGGACAATGAGTAGCTTTATTTTGCGAGTAATTCTCAGCACCTTATACTTGTCAGTACATTTACAAAGAACAGGATGGAGAAGTGTAGCGACTCGGCACAGTCTATACATCAGACTACACATGCCAACTTAGGAGAGCCAACTTGCAAGCGGGTGGTCGTGGGTTCAATCCCTGCACCATTTTACTTTTTTGTATGTATGTATGTTCCATTAATATCAAACCCCTTGCACGGACCTAGCCATGTTTTCATGGGCAGGGTTAGACGATCAATACTAAGCAATGTGTGTTCGGTGCCTTGCAACAACGACACTACATATGTGACCTGACCGATCATACAACCGGGGACAGTTCCATACCAAATCCGATGCTCTACCAATGGAACAAGGACGCTAGTCCTATATATGTAACTGATATATAATTATACAATATATATATAAGACCTCTAAATAAAATATTTTTCTTCTGTTAGTTCGAGGTCTTATCGTTAAATGTCATTTTCACATAGCACTTTCCGCCCTGATCCGATAGCGTGATTTCTGACCAATATGTTGAAGTATTTCGGACATGAATGGTTATAAATGTGTGCATTGGTGTTAAGAATAATCCTAAACATAGATATTAAGAACGTTTAAAATATATTGTCTAACCGCTGTGCATATCATTTAGCTGTTTGAAGTCGACAGGTGAGATTCTCCCATTTTTTCAAATACCCCACCCACCACAGGCATTTTCAGACTTACAAGTCTTTGATAAATAATACGCATTAATGCCGTTATGTAACAGGACAATAGTTCGTACTTGGTGGAAACTAATATAGTCGCACTTGTTGCAATATTTATATGTTGCGACCTTCAATATAAATGGGTTTATCTCTGATAAATGACACATATATATCAGGATCTGAATGACTGGTCGAGAAAACAATGTTACGTACAAAACAGTTCAATGTAACTGAATGCTATGATTTTTGGAAAGTAGGTCAACACTGAAAAACAGTTCTAATAATTACGCCAAATAGACTACATCTACCAGTACCATATAAAGAAATATGTCCTAAATCACAACGATATTACTTACTTGTTATTATTATTAGACATATAACGTTGATAACATTATATCACAGGCTGCAAAACACCACGTCCACTGTAGGTCAGATCTATTCTGTTCGCCGTAAAATGGTGCTATTTTTTTAAATTGTACATGTATGCAATTACTGTGTACGCCCAACACCAAACATATTTTCCCAATAACAACTCACTAACATTTCACCTCATGGATTGATGTTCCTAAACTTAACGGACTATTATAAATAAACAAATATAACAAAAGTATATGGAACTATTTTAATTTTTTTTTAATATTAGTGGTTTCGTCTTTGAGGTCGGTCGATTCTATTACATGATGGGGGAGATGGGTTTTTATCTGCATTTACAGACACTGATATTATACATAAATAAAGTTATATCATTTTATTAACATATTAATACTAGATGAACGACTTACTAAGTTAATAATATGACAAGAAATGACATAAATAGAACATGTTTGACATATATACAGCATTGTTATACTTTATTACATCCCTAATTGCTGGATAAATCCATTTTTACCCAATACCAATTATACCTAAAAGAATGGTTATAGAGAATTGTTACTGCGTGACAGCGTTTAAAAATAATGTATTAAAATACACTTCCGTACAAACAACGGTCACCTTAGTAGGGCCTTTAAAATTACATTTTAAGTATAAAAAACAATCAGAACTTGGCTATTTACAATAAAACTTAGTCACACAGGGGTATTAACTCAAGTTGTAGCTGGAGTTTAACTCAAATTGTAGCTGGAGTTGTAGCTCAAGTTGTAGATGGAGTTGTAACTCAAGTTGTAGATGGAGTTGTAACTCAAGTTGTAGATGGAGTTGTAACTCAAGTTGTAGATGGAGTTGTCACTCAAGTTGTAGATGGAGTTGTAACTCAAGTTGTAGATGGAGTCGTAACTCAAGTCGTAGCTGTGGAGTTGTAACTCAAGTTGTAGCTGTGGAGTTGTAACTCAAGTTGTAGCTGGAGTTGTGACTCAAGTTGTAGATGGAGTTGTGACTCAAGTTGTAGCTGGAATTGTGACTCAAGTTGTAGCGGGAGTTTAACTCAAGTTGTAGCTGGAGTTTAACTCAAGTTGTAGCTGGAGTTTAACTCAAGTGGTAGCTGGAGTTTAACTCAAGTTGTAGATGGAGTTGTAACTCAAGTTGTAGCTGGAGTTTAACTAAAGTTGTAGCTGGAGTTTAACTCAAGTTGTAGCTGGAGTTGTAACTCAAGTTGTAGATGGAGTTGTAACTCAAGTTGTAGCTGGAGTTGTAACTCAAGTTGTAGATGGATTTGTAACTCAAGCTGTAGATGGAGTTGTAAATCAAGTTGTAGATGGAGTTGTAACTCAAGTTGCAGCTGGAGTTTAACTATAGTTGTAGATGGAGTTGTAACTCAAGTTGTAGCTGGAGTTTAGCTCAAGTTGTAGCTGGAGTTTAACTCAAGTTATATCTGGAGTTTAACTCACGTTGTAGATGGAGTTTAACTCAAGTTGTAGATGGAGTTTAACACAAGTTGTAGATGGAGTTTAACTCTCTAAAATATATATATAAAACAGCAATGAATAATATGTCTTCAATACTCCTGAAAGACATATATCTATATATTCAAATTGTACATCATATGTCACAGTGGCAATTATTATTTCTGGCATTATCATTTCACAACCAATCAATGAGTCCAGTGTCATCAAATACTCGGATGCCTGACTATAAATCTTCTATAGCGAGATATCCAACATATATCGACCTATTAAATAAACATCACATATTCAATCAATAAATGTAGCATTTTGGTGTGAATATTGTGGAAACATCTGATATTTTGGTGTCAATATTGTGGAAACATCTGCTATAGTGGTATGAATATTGTGGAAACATTTGCTATTTTGGTGTGAATATTGTGGAAACATCTGATATTTTTGTGTGACTATTGTGGAAACATCTGCTCTAGTGGTGTGAATATTGTGGAAACATCTGCTATAGTGTGTGTGAATTTTGGAGAAACATGTGCTATAGTGGTGTGAATATTTGGGGACATCTGCTATAGTTGTATGCATATCGGGTGGGACTCTGCTATAGTGGTGTGAATATTGGGGAAACATCTGCTACAGTGGTGTGCATATTGGGGAAACATCTGCTATAGTGGTTTGAATATTGGGAGAAATCTGCTATAGTTGTGTGAATATTGGGGGGAAACATCTGCTATAGTGGTGTAAATATTGGCGAGAGGCAGCTGCTATATCATTTAATATTGAACACTTTTCTCCACACATATAATAGTAATTATAGATTTGACAACTGATCATCATGATTGTAAAACGTGTTATATATTTCTGTGATCGCAAGGGCATATTGCCGAATATTATGTTCAAATAAATATATATGTTTTGAAACAGTGAAAGATGACATTTTCTCTGTCAATGCTTGAGTTTCGTATTCCTCCACGGTTGGATGTACTTTTGTATGTTAGCGATTTTCTGTTGTCTGTAGATTGTAAGTATGACTGGAAACAGGAACTAACTTGAAACTTATAACAGACATATTTCTATCTACAGATGATCACACTAACATAAGAGAGTACGCGGTTATATGAGGCTCCCGACAACGCAGTTATAAGCAATACAATTCAAAAACAAATATTAGTTTAGCCAAAGGCATTGGAAATCATAAAAGAAAAGAAGATATGTGTTTATTAGACTGAGTGTAATATTGGATTTGATTTCATCCCTTGCTCATCTAACGCCACTCGTGCAAATGTCGGTGATCACTCAATGAATCCTATCTTAGGCTAATGCACACACATCCGATTACTGCAGTTGATAGCTCGATACGCTTCTCACCAATGCAAACAGGGTTCGATCCTCGTATGTGAGATAGTACGATGATTGCCAGATCGGAGATATGGGCTTTCTCCGGTTATTGCGCCCACACGAATGACCACATATACGCTTTCATTCGCGCCAAAGAGAGTGATTAATATAAGTTGTTAAAACGTGCTACAATCGTTATAAAATATTTAAAGTTTAAACTAAATAAACACATATATTCTTTATATCAACAAACTCTAATGAACTTGAGTAGCAATTATCATTATTACATGCAAAATGGTATACTTACAGCTGCTAATTGTGATGTAGATACAAATGGTTTATATCGGTTCGGACCAGACTGTCGGTTTTTGTGCCACTGTATGAACACAGAACAATGCCATGACACAACAGGGGAATGCGCTTCCGGTTGTGGATTTGAATGGGTTGGGCCTGGATGTCAATACAGTGAGTATATATTATGAATCAGTTGACTATGGAATGTAAATGTATACATATGTAATAATGTATTCATTGACGTGTTGGACTGGTAATCCAGGGATCACAGGTTCAATCCCCCGTCTGACCCTAATAAAATTAAGAGTCTTTCCGATGGGACGTTAAACCGAGGTCTCGTGTCGGTGCTTTACACTGTGCACGAACAAGAACCAGAGGAGACTCTGGAATGGATCTATGTCTGTATCATTGAACTATCCTCAAAAATCTAAAACAACTAATCTCTTCAGGAGGTGTCGCTCATATGGGCAACCGGTAGCGACGATAAATAAACGTAAAACACACACAACATTCAATATAGGTGTTTGTTCAATTAATTTGTTAATCAACATTCAATGATAAGTGCTGATGCACTATCTTGTTTACCATGATATATGCACGATTTTTTATACGTTCTGTTATTAGGTTATTCGCTTGTGTTGCACCTATGCCAGAAATGTATCTCGGGTGAATCATGTGGGTTTGAACAGTATACAAAGCGTCGATGAACCACTATAACACTAAAATTCCACATTTAGATGATCGACAATACTTTATTTATGTTTATGACTTATCATACAGTGTGCACAATGAATAACGTCGTATGTCGCTATACGCGGCGGTACTTTACATAATTTCAAAATACGGATACCAGACCATACTTCTACTAGTATATGTTCAACAGACACTTGATTTATCCTCGAATGTTGCTGATGCATCACCTGACATAATATAATATTCATTCTGACTCTTTGCTATAAGTAACATGAACATTATCATAAATTACTTACATAATTATATTACATTGACTAAAATATTATATATTGCTATATGCAAATCATATTTTCATTCTTGCCAATACAATGGCTGGTCAAATGCAACTCCTAAGTAATATAGCGTGGTGAATCGGGGACCGTGCATTGGGTAGAGTGATCTGGCTACCGAGAATAACGTTGCTTACATAAATGTCTAGATTCAATTTCGCCTAGTTTCGTTCTGTCGCGTAAATATGGTACAATAGGATATTGGGACCCATATCACCAGTATTTATATTTAAATAATGGTTATATCGTCTACACTACTGTCTATACCTGAATGGCTGATAGATTGGGCAGGGGTTCGATTCTCGGACCGGAAAGTATGTGAGATTGTAGGATGGTGCCAGCTCGTACAGGTGGGTTTTCTCCGGATATTCCGGTTTCCTCCCACACGAATGACCACATGTACTCATTCTTCCTCGCCAACGAGAGTTCGTGAATAATATAGCTTGCTAAATCTTGCTTCGGTTGTTAAATAAATAAAGCTTAAACTTTAATAATAGCTTATAAAAAAACATTAGTTCGATAGAAAAATAAGTGTTTACAATTATTTTTTTTAATAGCCCTCGATATCGCATTGCCGATATACTTCATCGTCATGTAGTAGAGGAGAATCAATATGGATTTGGATTAGACATAATTATTTATTTATCAGGATACATGTAATATACAGTCTAGTCTTTCAGATGGGACGTTAAACCGAGGTCTCGTGTCGATGCTTTACACCGTACTCGTAAAAGAACCAGAAGCGATTCTGGAATTGATCTCTGTCTGTATTGCACTATCCTTCAAAACTCTAAAATGACTAATCTCATCAGGAGGCATCGCTCATATGGGCAACCAGTAGCAACGATATATAAACGTAAAACACAATATGCATTCAGAGATATGCAGAAGCATACATATATATCGTGATATGTGGACTGAACTGAAAACTAAAAGCTTAAGGTAATTCTGCCCACTGGGTACTATATGTTAGTACCAGGTATATATGGCAATTGTAATAACTTCGCGTAACATTGAAAATGATCGGAACTTAAATATGTTTAATTCAAATTGGAAACGCATCGAAACGCTTATCTGAAAATTGGTAGTTAAGGGCTTAGAGATAGAAAAAGGAAATAAGGATAAAAATGGAATATAATATGTTATGCAGAAATGAGATCTAGAAGTATTGACGTGTAGTATTGAATGAGAGTAATACATAGGGGTGGAGCGGATTGTGAAATATATTTCATAGTGGACGTCTTGGACTAGACAACTCAGTCAAATCGTTTTGACTTTTTTATGAACTTGTGTACGGCAATACAGATCTGTTCGTTGACGTCATCTGGTATAGAAATGTTCACAGAAAGAATGTTTGTCATGGAAACATTACAGCGTGCATTGATGTTGTTTGTCAGATATGGATGTAAGCGTTATGACTATAAGGGCATTACCATCGTTGTTATGGCGGGGCTCGAATTCACAACGTGCAAGCTACAATACGGTCACTGTATTCATTTTACAATGGAGGCTTCCTACTGTTTAGAACATTGTGTCTACTTCTGGTGATGTAATGTCTCATACAATGTCCTAATCTGAACATTGCATTTTCGCATTAATAGGGTTGAATTTCGCAATTACGACGTTTAGTTTATACAAATTAATTTTAGCCCGATTGCGAAACAAGTTCTTACAACTTATATTAATCACTCTCGAGACCTCATTCCTGATGGAATCAATCACCACGAAGGAGTGAAGAGGCAACGTAGAATTTAAATACCTTGCCTATAGAGCACAATCTTAATGGCTCCAGCGGGGCTCGAACTCCGAACATTTATGTATTAATTACGACATTTCGTTTCCTAACCATACTAATTAGGACCTTTTGATTGAGGAATGAATTTCGGTAGTGAGGTATCTGGGGTGTTCAATGTAATTTGTAAGAACTTGTTTCGCAATCGAGCTACAATAAATAAATGTATATAAAGTAAGCAATGGAGGAGCTTCCAGCATGTGTAAGATACATGAACGATCATATAGTAACATCGGCCATAGATGGACCTGCACAGAAGAATAATCATCTTAGAATATCCAATCACACATGTGTCTCAGTGGAAGCGACTATAAACAAACAGATCGAATACATTGTTTTAAAAATGTCTGCGACAGCAGAATTCGTAAATACTAGTATTCTATGCAATACGTACATTCTTTTTCCTTCTTGTTTTCAGTCAATTTTCCAAAATTTAATTCAAAGGTAATACTCTAACAATACCGGGACATAAAATAGTAAAATATTTACGAGGTATGATTGTCAACACCATTTAATGAATTTTTTATAAGATGGTAGATATACAAATATAGAACGAAATCAAAGAATTTGTACAACATGTAATATGAATGCAGTGGAAACTGAATACCATTTCCCATACGTTTATTCAAATACGTACTTTCAGCAACAACATACGCACATCCGATCACGTTTTGTAATATGGAATATCCTTGGAACATTGATTATAACCATGAACATAGGTTGCTGAGGTTGTGTATCAGTGTTTACATACATAAGATTGAGTCACGGCTTAAGTATATACATTATAACATTATATTGTCCGTTCCAGAATATACACTGGCACCAAACATGCCTTATTTATATGTAAAGCAGGTGAGAAAAACATGCGGCCAGTCCGGGACTCAAACCCGGGACCTCTCGCTTACAGGGCAATTGCTCTATCGATTGAGGTAACTGTGCTCCCTACATATCACCCCACATATTGGGTTAATATACACACCGTTACATATATCCTTTTAGAAAAACTATAGGCAGATTTGGTATATAAATGTGCGAAATATTGAGTATATTAATGCAATGTGTAAAGGACTATTTTCTTCACTCATCCATAATTCTAAAATGTGTAACGAAAAGGTAACGCTCAATATAAAAGTGCACAGTTTGTTAGAAATGTCAGCAACAGACGGATATGTAGTACAGTGGTAACACGCTGCACTGGTAATACAGGGATAGCAGGTTCGATCCCCCGTCTGACCCCAATAAAATTAACAATCTTTCAGATGGGACATTAAACCGAGGTCTCGTGTCGGAGCTTTATACCGTGCACATTAAAGAACCAGAGGAGATTCTGGAATGGGTCTCTGTCTGTATCATTGCACTATCCTCCAAAATCTAAAATAACTAATCTCTTCAGGAGGCGTCGCTCATATGGGCAACCGGTAGCGACGATAAATAAACGTAAAAACACCGTAATGTCAGTATTGTTTACACACAATTTAGTTACAACAAGTTAGGTTAGTTAAATCGCTCCAGTAACCTCATTCCTGATGGAATACATGGCTAAGAGGGAGAAAGAAGATACAATATGGACTTGAATTGCCTTGTATAGATGCAAACTCGTAAATGCTACAGCGGGGCCCGAACTCCGAGTATTTCACACCTGTAAGCGAACACACTACCACTGTGCTTTCATGACTGTGGCTATTCAAGAATATCGTGCGTGGCACTACGTGTCGAGCGCTTCCAGAAAAGAATGTAAAATGACATGTGTATGCGCACAAACCAGTAATGCTGCCTTCATTTTAGATAATATAGCAGAAGGACGAGGCAGTCGTCACTTAGATAACCAGAATCCTGGCATGTACGCGAATTTGGCAAACAACAATGACATAACAACATGCAGCAAAACAAACATTTCGTCTGCTAGTAGGACAGTGGCACCGTGGTGGAGAGTATATTTACCGTACAAGGCCACCATTAGAGGACTTGAGTTTATCACCATCACGGAGTCCATAAGTGAGTAAACCTTTAAATGTTCTGTATATACATCATGATGGAGTACTAAGATGTTATAAACATATCTCTGTAAGATGATACATAGTATTGGAACATGTTAGTATGGCGTGTTGCTTACAAGTACTGTACTACATCTGGAACATCGGTAATTGACCTGATGCATTCATAAGTAGTTCCTGCATTAGTGCAACTTCGAAGTAAATCAATGGTTCTAGTACACTCGGGTGTTTCTGGTTTGCACACTACGGTTTAGAGGAAATCTGCTTGCCTTTCGATAACAATGTTTAGAAAAACAATATATCTGGGTAGGTCAGGTGTAAATTGTGTTTAACCTCAATTTGGTTTATCTAGAACACATACATTGTAACATTTATTTACCTGTCAGGCTATATTTGGTTTTCACGAAAATACCTGCGATATTGACGTGCATAGTTTTCGCAAACTATATTGGCTCACCCTAAATATAGAACATAAATAAACACATTCAATATGTATTGAGTTCAATAAATGCACGTCTTTGTACTAAAAATTACATCATCTGGGATGGCCAAGATGTTAAGGCGCTGACTTCAGAAACAAGATTTACTTTAGCTAGCTTTCTTGGTGCGGGTTTGAATCCCAGGAGAGGAAGTTCTATTTTTTATATTGTATTAAGAATATTATTTGTTTTAATATTTTGATAATTTCTTCAATTTGTTCAGTTTCATTTAATTTTTATTCTTTTATAATTGCATTTAATTTGAAATTCACAATACAAAACAATTCATTCGCAGTAGCTGTAGATTCCTGCATGCTGTCTGTGCTGTCATTGCCACTGGCGGTAGATACATCGAAACGTGGGTCTGTGTCTGTGCTGGCGTCACTTTCCGCTCCAGAGCTGTCCGTTTCTTCCAAATTGATGATCACCTGAAACGAAAAATAAATGTTATTAATGAATTAATTATTTTTTAATGTTAATTATTTAATTGTTAATTTATTTATTTGCTATGAGTATACTAACTTGTTCAATCTCTGTATCAACAGCTATATCTGTCTTTCTGTACTGTACTTCGGATCCACGACGTGCTGTACACACGTCGCCCACGTCTCCACATGCTGTAGCCCTCGACTAAGGTCTTTACTCTTCCCAGTTTGAAGCAAGTGTTGTTCCTAGCGACGTACCCCTTGAGATATGCCCACATCATCATTGAGATCCGCGTGATAGGGTGGCAATCTCAAAACCCGATGCCCATACTCTTCCGCCATCTGGTTGATGTGGTATGATGGTTCCACTTTCGTCGATTGGCACAATTTCAGTAACTGTGCTCTCAACATATCTGTATCATACTGGACGTCGTGTCTCTGAAAAGATAAGAGATTGAGGTAAACATTAATTAACGTCGTCTCTAATCAGACAAAACACGAGCTGTACGCATTTGTGCGACATAACAATTTATCCAGTAAAAGAGGGATACTCACCTGCAACCATTCTCCTATATCATCTTTCTTTGGAGCCGTTGTTGGTCGCCTATCTGCCGGGGTGTTGTGGTACGATGCATTATCGACCACAATCACCGAGTGTGGTGGCAGGTTTGGCAGAAGTTGCGTCGTCAGCCATTTTCGAAAGTTGGTGGCATTCATTTCTTGGTATATGCTATAAATACAAGCGCTGTCCCATCAATGAACCCGTTCTTCGTCCCAGCATGCACAACAATCAGTCGTTATCCTTTGTTGAAAGGTATATTCAACCCAGAGCTACTGCTTTGTCAGAATGTTGGTACTGAATGTGCGGCATGTACATATGTTTCATCCACATATACAATTGGATGACCATCCATTCTGGCTTTCTTGGTTGCTTGAAGATATTGTATATCACAATAATACAGTGTCTTGTCTCTCCATCAGCACTCTCCGATTGGTAAAGCATTTCCTCCATGTAAACCCTGGCGGATGTAGGGTTTGCCTTAGCACTGTCTTGCTGCCCTTGAAGTCGATGTCTTTCCTTAACTCTTGTAAAATGTTATTAACGGTTGGTATACATTTCTTGGTGGCATACACGTCATTGACTGTTCTTCGAAGCACGCATTTATCAAAGTCATCAAGAACAATCTTGTCAGACCTCTACTTCCTTGGCTTTGGTGTGTATTTCACATTGCAGATTCTTGTAGGCACATTGGTCATTGCGCTGGCACGCAATAACGGACTGCTGATGGGTTTGGACAGCATCTTAGCTTTGAAACACGTTCCTTATTATTGACCTGTTCTGTTCATACCATACGAGTTCCCTTTTTGTCAGACATCCTAATTATTTTCTTGTACACTGCGTCAGCACAAGCGGCGTTGGACTCATATAGGCTCGAACCAGCATTCATGATATGATCGTGAAAAACCATATGCACGTGATTTAGTGGTACATTTGGTAGGCCTACATACATGTACAAACGAGTTTGCTTTCTACAAATTTGTATAAAAAATACAATTGCTCTATATGTTTTACCTTTATTTAAAAAATAAAAAATAAATATATAAATATAAAATAGAAGAAATAATCAAAATAATAAAACAAATAATATTCTTGATATAATATAAAATATAAAAAATAGAAGTTCCTCTCCTGGGATTCGAACCCACACCAAGCCAGCTAGCTAAAAAAGCCATCCCAGATGATGTACTTTTATTACAAAAACATGCATTTATTGAACTCAATACATATTGAATGTGTTTATTTATGTTCTATTTTTAGGTTGAGCCAATATAGTGTGCGAAAACTATACCTATACCTTGACTGACAGTCTGTACCATTCGATAATAATCAACTACCCGTACAATATAGGTCACCATGTCAACCCAATTTAATTGGAGCACGTTTATTTTACCTCGTGTAAAGGGAGTCATGATTTTTTCCGGGGCGGGCTTAGTCAACATAAGCGGTTAACCAGTACTAAGCAATGTGTGTGAGATACCTTGTTCAACGACTACATAAGTGTGTGTGTGTGTGTGTTTTACCTAATAGTATATGTATCGTCGCTACCGGTTGCCCATATGATCGACACCTCCTGATGAGACTATTCATTTTAGATTTTTTTGGATGATAGTGCACTGATACAAATAGAGATCCATTCCAGTGTCTCACCAGGTTCATTTACGTGTACGGTGTAAAGCACCGACGCGATACCTCTATAAAGTATCATACCAAAGACTGTTAATATTATTAGTATCTAACGGGGGATCCAACCTGTGATTCCAGTTCAACGTGTTAACCACTGGACTACCGACCCGTCTGCACCACACACCTGTCCTTGCCACATCATTTTAAGACCACTAGGTTGTAAAACAACATATAAATTGCCTATTAAATACATAGTAAAAAGTAAAATCCATACAGTATGTGCATTTATATTTCCAATCTTTCATTTCTTCTGATACCATATCCACTGTGAAGAGGTATTCAAATCAGCCTGAAACACACCAAGAATATTTTAAATTTCAAATAGCCAGTGCTCACCTGTGAATAACGTCACTGTGTTTACACACTGTATTCCTCCGCCACATATTACAGTATACCAACCTTCAGTTTGCAATGGCCTGACTTATTATACCACATCATTTCTACACATCACCTAATCTGAAATCTTCTCAAGTTACATAATTTCTCAAAAAACACAACAACTATACACTGTCATGAAAATGCAATTTTACCAAAATTAAAAATTAACTATATTAGTTATTGGGACTACATTGCCTATTTACGTTATACAACCTACTACAGCATAATTATATCCATGAGCAAATGAAAATAATCAAGCAGTTCAATAAAACAGTTATTTAGTTAGATGTGTAGATCATACACGTATTACATCTCGTTAACTGTACATTTATAAATTGTCAAAGAAAACTGTGTTCTCGCTTTGTGACTATATACAAGAAATCCACAGAGTATGTCTATATGAAATAGTGGAGGTATGCGTACCAAGTACTGGTTGACCGCTGGTGCCTGCCCAGGAAAGGCATCTATGTTAGGAAATCTGCCCGGGCAACCAGTAGCGACGTTAAATAAACTTATATTAAATAAAAACAAAAACAAATATTTCGTTTATATGTTCCATTTATTCTTGACATGTTTTTTCCTGGACATGTTTATCGGAATACTGTGTAACCTATGTTAACTTCTGCAGGGTACTTTAGTGGGTTTAATGTGTCCGTTGAAACAATTCCGGAATCTCAGTTCTCGAACAGTGCGTACTATCCCGAGACACAACAACTGTGTTATAATCATGATGGTACAGTACCAGGATCCACAACAATCAGAGCAAACTGTGCCACAGAACACGTAGGCAACCAAGTTAGGATACAACTGACAAATACAGCAACGCAACTAGTTCTCTGTGATGTTCGAATATATGGAGGTAACTGTTACTTGTTATAATTGCTTGTATAACCATGGCCATGTCGTTAATCCATTGTGTAATTTAGTGTTATATACATATGTTACTTTTAGCAGGTTTGATCACCCGTCTGACCCTAATAAAATTAATAGTCTATAAGATAGGACTTTAAACCGAGGTCTCGTGTCGGTGCTTTACACCGTGTACGTGAAAGAACAAGAGGATACTCTGGAATTGGTCTATGTCTGTATCATTGCACTATCCTCCAATAATCTAAATTGATTTAATCTCTTCAGGAGGCGTCGCTCATATGGGCAACCGGAATCGACGATAAATAAACGTAATACATCATCAATTATTTACAGTTTAGTTTACTGTAATAGTTATATTTCATCGTGCTCTAATATGACATATAATATACATACACTATATACAATCTAAGAAACAATTGATCGACACACAAGTCATAGCAACATATAATACAAACTAAATGACAGGAATGGAAAACTAAAAGCGTTATAGATGATTTCATAGTTGATGTAGGTATTTGAATGCATATTCTCATGTTCAATTTTAGATTGACCTCCTATTGATTACGTCATGTTTCTTGCTATGTCGATATATACAATTGTATAAATGAACATGAATACTCTACGAATAATATATCGTGCCCGCAGTTGCCATGTTGTTACGGTCAAAGACAAAACCACTGTAGATTCGTATCTCATTGGCTATCGGTGATGTGAGGAGGCTATTCAGCTGACTTATGGAAGATAGGTGGTTTTACCCGGGTGCGCTTCAGTGCCTTAAATACTGCTCGGAAGGGCACTCGGGGTCCTTCTCCACAATGAACAGCCGAAGGGTCAAAACATGACCTAACTGGTATAACACCTCCCCAACAAACAAACCAGACAAATCGAGAAATATCTAAATCAAAGCTCACATGAGTTGAATATAATACGATGACAGGGTTGGAGGTCTCAAACTCAAGCTTCATTGATTTGATTGAACTTGTTTTTGAGATTCACTCTCAGCTGAACCAATCAGACGCCAGATATTGTATTGAGATTGGAGAAAATGTTCATATCGTCGGGCCCAGATCCCGTAGATTAACACCCATGCTGTCCATGCATTTGTAGTAATTGTATATCGATCATATACTTCCTCCGATCAAATTTATATTTCTGCCTGCCATTGCTCACTGTTCCGTAGTGGAAATCGTGTGTGAAAGGCCCGGAGTTCGTGCCCCGCTGGAGCCGTTATGATTGTGCTCATAGACAAGACATTTCAATTCCACGTTGACTCTTCTCTCTCCCTATTGGAGATGGATTCCACCAGGAATGATGTATCGTATGTAATTGATATAAGACCTTGTTGTGCAATCAAGCTAACATAACTTTGTATAAACTATGTTTCTTAGCATATAGTCAACTGACAATTACCGGACAAATTTGTTTTTACCCTGTTTCGTAGTACCCCAAGTCTAGATTTCAGGAACGCCGCCGTTGTCGAGTTATTACTGTCGCTGACTTGTATACCATTGTACCCTATCATCATTGCTTGTCACTCGTTCGAGCCAAACTCAAGCCGTGTTTCTCTATTCAAAAATGTTGGCAGTTTCTTACTGAGGTTGATGCACCACATCAAGTACTGGTTAACCGATGGAGCTTGCCAAGGAAAGATGTTGCTATGTAAACCTCCCGCATGTGGTATAGTCCAATATGGTGCTGATGAAGGCGTACAATCTGAACTAATATTTGTCATTTATCATGCATGTTTAGGTAGGAATCTTGCAATAGGAGGACTAGCGACCCAGAGTTCTTCAAATAGTGCCAATAGAGCTGTGGATGGAACATGGCAGGTCGATAGTTCGAGTTGCAGTATCACGACGCAGGAATCGAATCCATGGTGGAGTATCAATCTACGGCACAATATGCGGATTGACAGCATTGAAATTCTACCATACACAGACGGTTTGTGAATTTGAATTAAAATAATCATCATTTGAACACAATTTGATACTGGCAATCTTAGCTATTCTTGTAAAGCGAACTGACTTTTTTTTGAAAACAAGGTTATTGTAATGTGCTAATAATCCACTTCATGTAATAAATTCGTATCCACTAATTCCATGTATTTGCGTAAGGATATAAAATGTATTATATAGGCCCTGAAATTCGACTTTCGGTTAGCTTTTGACTATACGGTTCTTATATAACTTATAATAATAATAATAACAATAATAAAGACTTTATTTAAAGAGAGAACTCATTTGAACAATTAAGTTAATCTACCATGAGGCCCTCAAAAAATTAAAACATGAAATAACAAATAATGAAACATGTAAGGTAGGAGGGTACAGTTGGAGATTGACGGGTTTTGCCTTCTAACATCGGAAGTTTTGCTTTCGAACATCGGAAGTAAATCTGAATTATTGACGCCATCGTATTCATTGCTTGATTTGTATTTACTATACATATGTATGAATAAGACGTCAATAAACAAGACAATCATGCAGGCCACAGGTACTAGCAATATTCGGTACAACCCTTCTACACAAGAGAATAGCGACTAATGTGTTCAATTAAACATAGTTATATACACTTTCACTTCATGACTACGCTATGCTCATATAATTAAATGCACATAGTCTAATGTTGCATATACGGTCCATAGAGTGTGCACACTATTTCGGGTCCATGTTAATAATGTATATATTTTCAAAATACCGTTCATGTGTTGTTAATTGTGATAGTAATAAATGCAGCCAATGTTTTTTGTTTATAGCTGAACAAAGTTTATTGTAAATACATATGTGCATTTTTGCACGAGTACGATATATGTGTAAAGAATGCCATTGTAATCGTATATTATGATGCAGCGATATTTTTCAGATCACATTCGATACTACCACGTATCTGTATCAAATGACAGTACAACCTGGTCGCTCATGTATACTGATTCTACGACTGATCCACATACTGAAATCGAAGTTCATGCCATTGCACAATACCTGAAGATCGGCATGAGTGGGGATGCTACATTGGGTGTTTGCGAGGTCCGAGTATTTGGAGGTAAGACACAGTCGAAGTTCATGTCATTGCACAACACTTGCAGCTCGGCATGACTGGGTATACTACATTGGGTGTTTGTGAGGTCCGGGTATTTATAGGTAGGACACAGTCGAAGTTCATGTCATAGCACAACACTTGCAGATCGGCATGAGTGGGGATGCTACATTTGGTGTTTGTGAGGTCCGAGTATTTGGAGATAAGAAACAGTCGTAGTTCATGACATAGCACAACACTTGCAGATCGGCATGAGTAGGTATACTACATTGGGTATTTGTGAGGTCCGAATATTTGGAGGTAAGAAACATGTTCAAGTACATAATTACGAACCAAAATGACATTATGTTTTTATGATGGAATCCATGCCATGATGGAGATCTGCAGATATGAGGCACTGTGAAATTTAAATGCCTTTACTAACGGCACAATCGTAATGGCTCCAGCGGAGCTCGAGCGCCAGGCATTTCGAACCTGAAGCGAAATCGCACGTTTATTTAACATCGCTACCGGTTGCCCATTTGAGCGAATATCAGTTAACCAAAAAACACCTTTCCTGGACAGGCTCCAGCGGTTAAATATTGATTAGTGCTCCGTAAGAAAACGCGAACTTATTCATATAAAGATATAAAGAAACACGATCTGAGCGGGACTGGAACACTTGACCATCACGACTTCCACAGTATATCACTGTATGTATCTATAAGCATTGCATGTATTACATGATTGCATATAATTATGATCTTAAATATATTGTTTTGATTAACGTTTGATAATATTGAAATTATAATAATTGTTTGAATGTAATAGCTGTATCCTTTTATATTAAAGAGCATTGCATTCCATTGTATACTACCTTTGTATCTGATGTTGCTCAACAATGATTAATGTGCAAACAGGAAGTACTAAACAGACAGTAACAGTTGTGACCCATAATGGCCAAACTCAGTATTAAGGCCTCAAGCAACAGCCTTTCTCGCTCTCGCTCTAGATGTTTTTCCTCTTCCCCTTGGTATACTGTTGCACTTACAACACTTCAAAAAGTTGAAAATCAAACAGCCGTCAACTAACTATACGACGTGGTGTCGAGTCGGAGAAAGTTAGTAGGCAAATTGACCCCACCTGGTGTTCGCCATTTCGCCAGTCTTGAATAGTGTCCGTTAGTGGCCTTTCGGAAAGCTTCGAATCCATGCGCAAAGTTGCTTTCCTAATTGCAAACGAAGAAAACCCAAAGATTGTTTGCGCAACCCAATGCATGTTAGCGAATAACACACCGTTCTTCACACTTCGTAAATCATTCGCAACGAATAGTTCCCCAAGGTTTGCCTTTCGTTATATTTCAAATTATGTAACACATGTTCAAACAGTTTCGGTGAAAATTCGCCAGAATTGATAAATTCACCCAATTCGACAGGCTGTGTTTAATGGATTCGGGGAATCGCCTATGTGTGAGGAGGCTATTATGTCTAAAAAAATATAACAAACTAGCTAACTCTACCATCTTCTTCCAGTCCAAAATGATGACACTTCTCGCGAGTAATATTCTGAGCAAACTGATATCAAAGATTAGCAATACTTCTGATTTACTTTACCAAGATTTGGATAAACAGTGACATCAAAACACCATAGCAACCATTATGTTTCACATGCCACCACTAGTCATGTTTGGTATCAAATTAACGATAATGGCCATTCTTGTGATTGGTACCTTGCTGAATTTAGTAGTACAGTATCTATATGGATTATATATACAATAATAATAATAAACCAGGTGTTAAACATGTGCACATTAATTTTAATATATTTGCTTCACATCAAGTTGGTACACCTTTTGTTTGTTTGTGCTTAGCTTAAACTTGATTTATTTTAAAACGATTGCGAAATAAGTTTTAACAACTTATATTAAACACTATCGTTGGCGCGGATTAATGCGTAAATGTGGTCAATCGTGTGGGAGGAAACCAGAATACCCGGAGATAACACACCTGTCCGATCTGGCGACCACCGTACCATCTCATATACTACAATCATATACAATGTGTTGCATTGGTGAGACGCGAGCGTGCTAATCATTGCATTGGTGAGAGGCGAGCGTGCTAACCATTGCATTGGTGAGAGGTGAGCGTGCTAACTATTGCATTGGTGAGAACCGAGCGTGCCAACCACTGCATTGGTGAGAGGCGAGCGTGCTAACCACTGCATGGGTGAGAAGAAGCGAGCGTGCTAACCACTGCATTTGTGAGAAGCGAGCGTGCTAACCACTGCATTGATGAGAGAGCGAGCGTGCTAACCACTGTATTGGTGGAGGCGAGCGTGCTAACCACTGCATTGGTGATAGGCGGGCATACTAACCACTGCATTGGTGAGAAGCGAGCGTGCTAACCACTACATTGGTGAGAAGCGAGCGTGCTAACCACTGCATTGGTGAGAACCGAGCGTGCTAACCACTGCATTGGTGAGAAGCGAGCGTGCTAACCACTGCATTGGTGAGACGCGAGCGTGCTAAACACTGTATTGGTGAGAAGCGAGCATACTAACCACTGCATTTGTGAGAAGCGAGCATACTAACTACTGCATTGGTGAGAAGCGAGCCGGCTAACTACTGTATTGGTGATAGTCGAGCATACTAACCACTACATTGGTGAGAAGCGAGCGTACTAACCACTGTATTGGTGATAAGCGAGCAAAATAACCACTGTATTGGTGAGAAGCGAGCATACTAACCACTGAATTTGTGAGAAGCGAGCGTACTAACAACTGCATTGGTGAGAAGCGAGCATATTAACCACTGCATTGGCGAGAAGCGAGCGTACTAACCACTGTATTGGTGAGAAGCGAGCGTACTAACCACTGCATTGGCGAGAAACGAGCGTATTAACCACTGCGTTGGCGAGAAGCGAGCGTACTAACAACTGCATTGGTGAGAAGCGAGCATACTAACAACTGCATTATTGAGAAGCGATCGTGCTAACCACTGCACTTGTGTGTGCTTAGCGATACTCTAGCTATTAAATATACCAACAGTTGCAAGTCATACTACTTTCACAGCCACCTCGCTTACTTTAGATTGCCAAGAAAATATGTGCGGGTATGACTGTACGAAGAAATGCTATTGTAGAAATAGAGATATATCAGTGGAAGACAGGATGCCGGGTATTTGTACATCCGGATGTCTCGGTAGATGGACTGGTGTAGGCGCAAACTGTGACATCGGTAAGCATATACTGTTCATGTTAATATTGTAGAAAGCTATTCGTTGACTATACCATTTCAATGTTCTCATTTCAATTGTTAGCCAGTTGTAATTTCTCATTCGATAATTTCCAGATTATTTCGATTACTTGTATCTGAATTTCGACAAATGCATAAATGTAATTTAATGAGTGGGATTTGAAATTAATTTTGCGAGACAAAGCTTTTCACATACAGATACATTTTATTTATACAAAGGAAACATGCCCAACAATACACACACTAATATCATACATACTCTAACATATAGTACACATATAGTACACATATAGTACACATATAGTACACATATAGTACACATATAGTACACATATAGTACACATCATATAGTATACATATAGTACACATCATATAGTACACATATAGTACACATATAGTACACATATAGTACACATATAGTACACATATAGTGCACATATAATACACATATAGTACACATATAGTACACATCATATAGTACACATATAGTACACATATAGTACACATATAGTACACATATAGTGCACATATAGTACACATATAGTACACATATAGTACACATATAGTACACATATAGTACACATAGCACATATATGATTTTAAAGATACACATAATGGCATGTTAGGATAATAGAGAAGCTTACATCATACACACTTGAACACACAAACTCGCTCCCAAACGCACGTACAGGATACCAAACTCAGAACCAGAACATGTATGACAGAGTAAAGGGGAATAGTTTTGATGATTTGGACTAAGTGATGGTCAACACATACAGTATAGTTCCAATAATTCATTTATTACAAAGCTTGCAAGAATGTACATATCCATGGTTGGTTGTTGAACAGGAATGCGAACTCTAATAGTAATTGGAGTTGTAACTCAAGTTGTAGCTGGAGTTGTAACTCAAGTTGTAGCTGGAGTTTAACTCAAGTTGTAGATGGAGTTTAACTCAAGTTGTAGATGGAGTTTAACTCAAGTTGTTGATGGAGTTTAACTCAAGTTGTAGATGGAGTTTAACTCAAGTTGTAGCTGGAGTTTAACACTCTGAACTATATATATATATATAAACACAATGAATAATATGTCTTATCCATCAATACTCCTGAAATACATATATATATATATTCAAATTGTACATTATATGTCACAGTGGCAATTGTTATTTCTGGCATTATCGTTTCACAACAAATCAATGAGTCCAGTGTCATCAAAGACTCGGATGCCTGACTATAAATCTTCTATAGCGAGATATCCAACATATATCGACCTATTAAATAAACATCACATATGCAATCAATAAATGTAGCATTGAGCAATTTAACCCATTTAAATACACTCTTTATGAAGCTTACCATTTGTGGAACGATGTGTTTTCCTTTCGCCCAATTAATTATCTCCCAACGTGGTTGCTAAACAAATAACAAAACCCTGCAAATAAGTAGTATGTGTGTGTGTAAGAGACAAGATGCAATTGAGAATGTCATGTTATTATTATTAATAACTATTAGAAATATTATAAACAGACAATTCAATGCTGCTAGCTTGACCTTTACCAGAAGAACATTCAATGTAAATGTTGTACTTATTTACTGCCAACATATGGAATGCCAACACAAACAAGTTCACTTGAAACCTGTATATTATCTTTGTACCCTAAATTTGAATTTGGATAATTCCGATCATATTCCATCATACTACATGTATGAACTAGATGTCGGCACCGTCGATTATTCGATGTATAGCTGTGTATGTCTTGTATAAGTGTGTCTAAAGTTGTTGATCTAAGACGATTGTCTTCCAATGTGATTATGTTCTAGCTAGTGATATCTACGTAGATAAGTATATATATTTCTAGACGTCTAAGGGGGTCAAGTATACTAGATGACTACATTTACGTTTCTCTGGTCCATTTACGGCCACGCTCATCAAGCATTGTGTGTCATCCCGAAGCATCATGAAAATAACCGACAGTTAGCATATTGTCGACTCAGTGACCACATGGTTGATTCGCTAACTCCCTCATTACCGATGACAATAGCATTAGCGATGGTGGATAATTCATTGCGGCAACTTTGACAACCAGAACGTCGCGAACGTCTACGCTGCTGCTGCGAGATGTGTCCCGGGGCAACGTGTACGCTGCGAGGAGGTCAGCGGCGTGTAGTGTATGGTTAATCTGAGACATAGCACATATCTTGAGTAATTATTTGCACCTGTATATGTTATTGACTATTATAGAATGTACATACGCTCAATGGGGACAGTCGTGTGAAAGGCAATGCGGTAAATGTTACGCGTCTGCAATATGTGACGTCATAACTGGGGAGTGCCCTGCAGGATGTGAGTACGGGTATATGGATGCACCAACATGCACAATAGGTACGTGTGTGTATGTACATCAGTAATTATTTATATGTCCGTATAATTGTATATGTGTTTGTTATAAACAACATACTATATACCGGGTAGCAGTCCTTATTGCCAGTTCTGATGAATGACTAGCGACAGAGGTGATTCACAATACCGACTGCATCCGAAACACATTGTCGTATTTATTTTATTATGTCGAACATTACGTGCGTTGACTAAATTGAATGCAAATGTATGTTTCAAATATTTAGATAATCCGTTTCCTATAGCAGTTTATAAAACAACACTAGTTTTTATTACGTTTGGACGATCTTTCTTGTCTGGCAATATGTTGTACTATCGTTTCGTTATAAGATAGTTATGTTTTACCATCGTTTCATTATAAGATAGTTATGTTGTACTATCGTTTCGTTATAAGATAGTTATGTTGTACCATCGTTTCGTTATAAGATAGTTATGTTGTACCATCGTTTCGTTATAAGATAGTTATGTTGTACACATTAAGAGCCTAAGTAACAACGCGCCCAGCTACAATCGTGTGCTTTACGCGTAATTTCGGAATTATAAATCAACCTGCTTGTAACAGTCTCGAATGTTACCGTCAAGCGGGTAAGAGTTAACAATGTATGATGAAGGAGAATGGTGTAACCGTTTGTTCGGAAGCTTGTCCTCACAGTTACCAGGGTTAATCCCCACTGAGTTGACCTCTAGCAATCGAGACAAACTTCCGGGTTGCAAATACAAAAGGTTGTGTGTTGAATGCAGTTCTTGGGTGAGGATAATATAGCAACTTTAGTCATTATTAAACTACGTGTGATTAGTTTCTGCATGTAGATCTGGGCTATGCTTGTATTTTATTGTATTTTAGAGTGTACTGATGGCCACTATGGCGGGAACTGTCAGCACAGTTGTAGTGGACGTTGCATTAACAACGACGTGTGTAGAAAGACAGATGGTCACTGTGTCAATGGCTGTAGTCCAGGATATGTGGCGTTAAAATGCGACCAAAGTGAGAATAACTACACATATTAACTGTTCGTTTCACAGTAAATTATTTTGAACTTAAATTGCTATATTTTAGTGTTCGTAATATCTGACATATTGAAATATGTACAACACGTATATATTCAATTGTAGTATTTGCTCTACCATGGTGTGTTCGTATGAAGCAGTTTATTATATAGTTTATTGTGGTGCTGCATGCAGAGAGTAAATGCATAGTGATTGCCTCCGCATCAGCCGTTACATTTGTCGTTACGTTGATGAGAAGCTCTTTGTATAACTCCTGTTTCCGTAAAATAATATGCCCAACATAACTTAAATTCATCAATGCATTTTGTGCTAACGGTCATTATGGTGGAGGATGCAGCAAGCCATGTGGTGTAAACTGCCAACGTGATGCAGGGTATATCTGTGATCACGTTAATGGGACCTGTTTGCAAGGATGTAATGCAGGGTGGGATGGTGCTTACTGCGATACCGGTAAGATAAAACGATTAACATAGGCATACTATATATACTCACGTGCTACTTCATATCATCCTATCATCCAATTATCAATACCATTTATTTACTAGTCAATATTACTCATAATGAACGCAGAGTACGGAAACAATTAAATGAGTGTTATAGTATATAAGATTGCTATATTCATAGTGAAAATATACATAATTTGTGGTGATTGATCTGTCCTGTTTAACGAGTTTTCACTATACACAGCATAGTATTGAAATCGGGAAACTGTTCAATATTCAATCCTGTTGTTTTGATTTTTAAATTCCCACCGACCGAGGCATATGGGCGACTGGGCGTCGGTTCATTGGTCTAACTGAGACATCCCTGACAGGTGCGTCTTTCGTCTAGATGATGAAATAACATGAATTGTCTCTTTCTGAACGGCGGCCTTTTAAGGTCACATCTTCCAGGATTTGACAACCCACGGCAGCTAGAACGTTTCTGGTTGTTTCGTCACAGCCGCATCCAGGATAGAAGTCGTGTTGTTCCGTCGCAAAATATGATCTGGTTAAAACTATGTACAGCGCAAGCTATCAGCCATTGTATTGTTGTCATAACTCGTAGTCAGTCCAACCTATTTGCGTGTGTTCTCGATTAAACCGTTCACTGCAATGATCATTAATCTAAACATAATTTTGAAATATATTAAACATGTAGTATCGTGTTTTATGCACAACATGAATAATTTGTTTACTTACACCTACAGCATGTCAGAGCGGTTCGTGGGGTCAAGCGTGTAAAACTGCCTGTGGTCATTGCTCTGAAGGACCGTGTAATACTGTAAACGGTGGATGTGATACCGGTTGCTCTGCGGGATATAAGACTACACCATTATATACTACAGGTAAAAGGTGTAAACTATCATAGCGTCTCCGTGGACGTGGTTAAGGCCTCCGTTTACGGAGCGGGAGGTCTAATGTCCCAACCACTTCATGGGGTCGATTCTGATATGGCCGGTTGGTGAGTCGCCAGCTAGTTAAATAATGGTTACCTAGCATAGGGTTCGGGAAGTAATGATATTCACAAAAAGAGGTGTATCATATGTCAGAAATGGCTGGCCCTTTACATAGGGGTGACACTATGATAAACAAACATTTAGTAACATTGCATGAACAATGACCATCACGGCGCAGGCGTATCAACATGAAATCAACAGAACAATGCACTACAATCAGATGCTACATCCAATAGTAATAATGTGTCTATGTCTCTTAAATGATACGCCAGCTTCAATCTGCGCACATGCAGCTAAAACAGATATAACAAAACATAGTTATACGTTCTGTATTATCGAAATTAAATGTGCATATATGCACTAACACTGATTATACATAAAAGAGAAATAACCTCCGTAAGATGGTCGTATCAAATTGAAAACAGTAGAAATGCACTCTGTAACATACCTCTTTTAGTGCATTTCTGGTAGCTTCATTTTAGTACTATGGGGTATCAATTCAGAGAATATTTCGCTGAACATATTACTCTTGTTATGTAGTGTTTCTGTTTTATGAACAATTAGTTGTAACATATTTATTACAATACTAGAGGAAATAAAAACGCACATTTCGGATAAGTGTGTTTTTTACATGAAAAACAATAACTATATAATTAAATCCATAGTTTTAAACATTTTAGAATATTATTTAGTTGTTCAGTTTGTGCTTTGTAATAAAGCTGTGATACATCTTTGATGTATTTCGTTTTCATGCGGTAATAATAATAATAATATAATGTAAGTGTGTGTTTTCTATGCCCTCTAGTATATATAATGCTAATCATAGTTGTAATACACTTTGCTCACCCTGTCACCTATATTATATTATATTAAATAAATGAACAATTTTGGTACAGATAGTTCAAATGGCCAATATAGGCATTTTAATTATGAATGACTGAACATTACCCTTTTACAATGGACAACCCAACGTTATAAGTGTTGTATACGATTAAGATTAGGTCATTATTTACTTTCCAATTTGATTTGTAATTAGCAGCATCCAATTACGATACCTAGACGAGATTGCACCCAAGTGTCAACTTTATTTTCATAAACCCAGTGTGTACATTAACAAAGATATGACAACAATACATAATATACATATAATATATTTTGTATCCCAAATTCCCAAATGATTTCTTAATCACTAGTGTTTAATGGGATGCACGATTTGAACGCATAGTCCGAAGCACACAAAACAGCTGGACATTTACACATTAAATACACCATCAACACAAATGACGCAGTAATCTCATACGAAATTTTGAAATGTTTGCGAACTTATAACTTGGCAGTAAGGTGATATCCTGGATTTAGCTAACCCATAGCGAATACGCTATCTACATACATGTACATACAACATCGCAAAGATACATACCCATAGCGAATACGCTATATACATACATGTACATACAACATTGCAAAGATAAATACCCATAACGAATAGGCTATCTACATACATGTACATACAACATTGCAAAAATACATACCCATAGCGAATAAGCTATCTACATACATGTACATACAACATTGCAAAGATACATACCCATAACGAATAGGCTATCTACATACATGTACATACAACATTGCAAAAATACATACCCATAGCGAATAAGCTATCTACATACATGTACATACAACATTGCAAAGATACATACCCATAGCGAATACGCTATCTACATACATGTACATACAACATTGCAAAGATACATACCCATAGCGAATACGCTATCTACATACATGTACATACAACATTGCAAAGATACATACCCATAACGAATAGGCTATCTACATACATGTACATACAACATTGCAAAGATACATACCCATAGCGAATACGCTATATACATAAATGTACATACAACATTGCAAAGATACATACCCATAGCGAATACGCTATCTACATACATGTACATACAACATTGCAAAGATACATACCCATAACGAATAGGCTATCTACATACATGTACATACAACATTGCAAAGATACATACCCATAGCTAATACGCTATCTACATACATGTACATACAACATTGCAAAGATACATACCCATAGCGAATACGCTATCTACATACATGTACATACAACATTGCAAAGATACATACCCATAGCGAATACGCTATCTACATACATGTACATACAACATTGCAAAGATACATACCCATAGCGAATACGCTATCTACATACATGTACATACAACATTGCAAAGATATATACCCATAACGAATACGCTATCTACATACATGTACATACAACATTGCAAAGATATATACCCATAGCGAATAAGCTATCTACATACATGTACATACAACATTGCAAAGATATATACCCATAGCGAATAAGCTATCTACATACATGTACATACAACATTGCAAAGATACATACCCATAGCGAATAAGCTATCTATATACATGTACATACAACAGTGCATAGATACATACCCATAGCGAATAAGCTATCTACATACATGTACATACAACATTGCAAAGATACATACCTATATCGAATAAGCTATATACATAAATGTACATACAACATTGAAAAGATACATACCCATAGCGAATAAGCTATCTACATATAAGTACATACAACATTGCAAAGATACATACCAATAGCGAATAAGCTATATACATACATTGCAAAGATACATACCCATAGCGAATAAGCTATCTACATACATGTACATACAACATTGCAAAGATACATACCTATAGCGAATAAGCTATATACATACATGTACATACAACATTGCAAAGATACATACCCATAGCGAATAAGCTATATACATACATGTACATACAACAGTGCAAAGATACATACCCATAGCGAATAAGCTATCTACATACATGTACATACAACAGTGCATAGATACATACCCATAGCGAATAAGCTATCTACATACATGTACATACAACATTGCAAAGATACATACCCATAGCGATTAAGCTATCTACATACATGTACATACAACAGTGCAAAGACACATACCCATAGCGAATAAGCTATCTACATACATGTACATACAACAGTGCATAGATACATACCCATAGCGAATAAGCTATCTACATACATGTACATACAACATTGCAAAGCTACATACCCAGAGCGATTAAGCTATATACATACATGTACATACAACATTGCAAAGATACATACCCATAGCGAATAAGCTATCTACATACATGTACATACAACATTGCAAAGATACATACCCATAACGAATAAGCTATCTACATACATGTACATACAACATTGCAAATGTACATACCTATAGCGAATAAGCTATCTACATACATGTACATACAACATTGCAAAGATACATACCCATAGCGAATAAGATATATACATACATGTACATACAACATTGCAAAAATACATACCTATAGCGAATAAGCTATATACATACATGTACATACAACATTGCAAAGATACATACCTATAGCGAATAAGCTATATACATACATGTACATACAACAGTGCAAATATACATACCCAACACGAATAAGCTATATACATATGTGTACACACACTATTGCAAAGATACATACCCATAGCGAATAAGCTATCTACATACATGTACATACAATATTGCAAAGATACATACCCATAACGAATAGGCTATCTACATACATGTACATACAACATTGCAAAGATACATACCCATAGCGAATACGCTATCTACATACATGTACATACAACATTGCAAAGATACATACCCATAGCGAATACGCTATCTACATACATGTACATACAACATTGCAAAGATATATACCCATAACGAATACGCTATCTACATACATGTACATACAACATTGCAAAGATATATACCCATAGCGAATAAGCTATCTACATACATGTACATACAACATTGCAAAGATATATACCCATAGCGAATAAGCTATCTATATACATGTACATACAACAGTGCATAGATACATACCCATAGCGAATAAGCTATCTACATACATGTACATACAACATTGCAAAGATACATACCTATATCGAATAAGCTATATACATAAATGTACATACAACATTGAAAAGATACATACCCATAGCGAATAAGCTATCTACATATAAGTACATACAACATTGCAAAGATACATACCCATAGCGAATAAGCTATATACATACATGTACATACAACATTGCAAAGATATATACCCATAGCGAATAAGCTATCTACATACATGTACATACAACATTGCAAAGATATATACCCATAGCGAATAAGCTATCTACATACATGTACATACAACATTGCAAAGATACATACCCATAGCGAATAAGCTATCTATATACATGTACATACAACAGTGCATAGATACATACCCATAGCGAATAAGCTATCTACATACATGTACATACAACATTGCAAAGATACATACCTATATCGAATAAGCTATATACATAAATGTACATACAACATTGAAAAGATACATACCCATAGCGAATAAGCTATCTACATATAAGTACATACAACATTGCAAAGATACATACCAATAGCGAATAAGCTATATACATACATTGCAAAGATACATACCCATAGCGAATAAGCTATCTACATACATGTACATACAACAGTGCATAGATACATACCCATAGCGAATAAGCTATCTACATACATGTACATACAACATTGCAAAGATACATACCCATAGCGATTAAGCTATCTACATACATGTACATACAACAGTGCAAAGACACATACCCATAGCGAATAAGCTATCTACATACATGTACATACAACAGTGCATAGATACATACCCATAGCGAATAAGCTATCTACATACATGTACATACAACATTGCAAAGCTACATACCCAGAGCGATTAAGCTATATACATACATGTACATACAACATTGCAAAGATACATACCCATAGCGAATAAGCTATCTACATACATGTACATACAACATTGCAAAGATACATACCCATAACGAATAAGCTATCTACATACATGTACATACAACATTGCAAATGTACATACCTATAGCGAATAAGCTATCTACATACATGTACATACAACATTGCAAAGATACATACCCATAGCGAATAAGATATATACATACATGTACATACAACATTGCAAAAATACATACCTATAGCGAATAAGCTATATACATACATGTACATACAACATTGCAAAGATACATACCTATAGCGAATAAGCTATATACATACATGTACATACAACAGTGCAAATATACATACCCAACACGAATAAGCTATATACATATGTGTACACACACTATTGCAAAGATACATACCCATAGCGAATAAGCTATCTACATACATGTACATACAATATTGCAAAGATACATACCCATAACGAATAGGCTATCTACATACATGTACATACAACATTGCAAAGATACATACCCATAGCGAATACGCTATATACATAAATGTACATACAACATTGCAAAGATACATACCCATAGCGAATACGCTATCTACATACATGTACATACAACATTGCAAAGATACATACCCATAACGAATAGGCTATCTACATACATGTACATACAACATTGCAAAGATACATACCCATAGCTAATACGCTATCTACATACATGTACATACAACATTGCAAAGATACATACCCATAGCGAATACGCTATCTACATACATGTACATACAACATTGCAAAGATACATACCCATAGCGAATACGCTATCTACATACATGTACATACAACATTGCAAAGATACATACCCATAGCGAATACGCTATCTACATACATGTACATACAACATTGCAAAGATATATACCCATAACGAATACGCTATCTACATACATGTACATACAACATTGCAAAGATATATATCCATAGCGAATAAGCTATCTACATACATGTACATACAACATTGCAAAGATATATACCCATAGCGAATAAGCTATCTACATACATGTACATACAACATTGCAAAGATACATACCCATAGCGAATAAGCTATCTATATACATGTACATACAACAGTGCATAGATACATACCCATAGCGAATAAGCTATCTACATACATGTACATACAACATTGCAAAGATACATACCTATATCGAATAAGCTATATACATAAATGTACATACAACATTGAAAAGATACATACCCATAGCGAATAAGCTATCTACATATAAGTACATACAACATTGCAAAGATACATACCTATAGCGAATAAGCTATATACATACATTGCAAAGATACATACCCATAACGAATAAGCTATCTACATACATGTACATACAACATTGCAAAGATACATACCTATAGCGAATAAGCTATATACATACATGTACATACAACATTGCAAAGATACATACCCATAGCGAATAAGCTATATACATACATGTACATACAACAGTGCAAAGATACATACCCATAGCGAATAAGCTATCTACATACATGTACATACAACAGTGCATAGATACATACCCATAGCGAATAAGCTATCTACATACATGTACATACAACATTGCAAAGATACATACCCATAGCGATTAAGCTATATACATACATGTACATACAACAGTGCAAAGATACATACCCATAGCGAATAAGCTATATACATACATGTACATACAACAGTGCATAGATACATACCCATAGCGAATAAGCTATCTACATACATGTACATACAACATTGCAAAGCTACATACCCAGAGCGATTAAGCTATATACATACATGTACATACAACATTGCAAAGATACATACCCATAGCGAATAAGCTATCTACATACATGTACATACAACATTGCAAAGATACATACCCATAACGAATAAGCTATCTACATACATGTACATACAACATTGCAAATGTACATACCTATAGCGAATAAGCTATCTACATACATGTACATACAACATTGCAAAGATACATACCCATAGCGAATAAGATATATACATACATGTACATACAACATTGCAAAAATACATACCTATAGCGAATAAGCTATATACATACATGTACATACAACATTGCAAAGATACATACCTATAGCGAATAAGCTATATACATACATGTACATACAACAGTGCAAATATACATACCCAACACGAATAAGCTATATACATATGTGTACACACACTATTGCAAAGATACATACCCATAGCGAATAAGCTATCTACATACATGTACATACAACATTGCAAAGATACATACCCATAGCGAATAAGCTATCTACATACATGTACATACAACATTGCAAATATACATACCCATAGCGAATAAGCTATCTACATATAAGTACATACAACATTGCAAAGATACATACCCAAAACGAATAAGCTATACATACATGTACACACATTATTGCAAAGATACATACCCATAGCGAATAAGCTATCTACATACATGTACATACAACATTGCAAAGATACATACCCATAATGAATAAGATATATACATACATGTACATACAACATTGCAAAGATACATACCCATAATGAATAAGCTATCTACATACATGTACATACAACATTGCAAAGATACATACCCATAATGAATAAGATATATACATACATGTACATACAACATTGCAAAGATACATACCCATAGCGAATAAGCTATCTACATATAAGTACATACAACATTGCAAAGATACATACCCAAAACGAATAAGCTATATACATACATGTACACACATTATTGCAAAGATACATACCCATAGCGAATAAGCTATCTACATACATGTACATACAACATTGCAAAGATACATACCCATAATGAATAAGATATATACATACATGTACATACAACATTGCAAAGATACATACCCATAACGAATAAGCTATCTACATACATGTACATACAATATTGCAAAGATACATACCAATAGCGAATAAGCTATCTACATACATGTACATACAACATTGCAAAGATACATACCTATAACGAATAAGCTATATACATACATGCACATACAACATTGCAAATATACATACCCATAACGAATAAGCTATCTACATACATGTACATACAACATTGCAAAGATACATACCCATAGCGAATAAGCTATCTACATATAAGTACATACAACATTGCAAAGATACATACCCATAACGAATAAGCTATCTACATATATGTACATACAACATTGCCAAGGTACATACTCATAACTAATAAGTTATCTACATACATGTACATACAATATTGCAAAGATACATAACCATATCGAATAAGCTATCTACTGAAAAGTACATACAACATTGCAAAGATTCATGCATACGCGTGAAGAAACATATCAGCATTGTTTTAAGACTGGCCGCATTTACGTGTCAATTAATTTGTTTTATTTATTCCACTGCAGAATGTACTAATGGTAGCTACGGTAACAACTGCATCGGGACGTGCAGTACTTCTTGTGTGGTAGCTGGTTATTGTAATCATGTTGACGGACATTGCAATGGCTGTCAACTTGGGTGGCAAGGAACTCTATGCGATCAAGGTAATATTTTAACCATCTTTAAATGCCATTCTACCAGTTACATTACCGCTGTTGATTGACTGATTTAATATTACAATTTTTTAAGTATTTAGTCATTATTTAACCAACATATATTTACACTGATATTTCATACGAATCGTTTTGTTTTGCGTTTTGCTCTGTTCAAAGCCAAACCATTTATTACTCAATCAATTCATCTCAGTTAAAAAGTTTAAATGTTATTTAGTTTACAATGATTGCGAAGAGAGATCTAATATTATTATAGTAAGCACTCTCGTTGGTGCGGATGAAAGCGTATATGTGGTAATTTGTGTGGGAGGAAACCGGAGTACCCGGAGAAAACCCACATGTCCGATCTGGCAACCACCGTACCATCTCACATACTTCCCGGTCTGAGGATCGAAGCCGGGTTACATTTGTGAGAAGCGAGCGCGCTAACCACTGCGCTAATCGGACCGCCTAATATAAACATCTCAGTTAGAATGACATATAAGCATATTGTCATCAGTATTCAATTTGTATTGCTTTTTGTTCTGTTCAAAGCCAAACCATATACCAAACTAAATCAATTCATCTTCATTTGGGATGGAATATAAGTCTTTACCATGGTCATCATTATTCCAACTTAGGCTTACTGTTTCAAGCTTTCTCCTGCAAACTCTGCCGAAATATCATGCATGTCATATTCTTTGAAAGTCTTATATTAACGGAAAATGAGTGATTTTTTCTGAAATATAACATGGCTTGTATTATGATTCTGAATCATTCAGATACTATGGATACTATAGTCACGTGATAAACGTGATAACGGGTTCATCTACATGTAGTTGGAAAGGCTGGTTCCTTTACAGGCGTGTAGTATACTGTAACTTCTAATTAATAAGTGTGTGAATCACATAACGGAACTGTATTTCGCCAACTCTTTTTCAGGCCCGAACTAGTTTATGCAAGTTACTTAATTAAATTACACGGTTTTGTCTACACTGTGGTATATCTTTCACAGAATGTAAAACAGGAATGTATGGAGAACAGTGTATGTCACCTTGTGGGTCGTGTGCTGACGATGTAACCTGTAATCATGTGACTGGACATTGCAATCTTGGATGCAGCCCAGGTTTCAAACACTCGAATCTCTGTCAGGAAGGTACAATTTTGACTGCTTCGCAATAACATATATACTGATAGTGGCAGTATGTCTAGGGCCCCGCAAGGGGTTTGACATAAAATGAACATGAATGTGTGCTGTATTGGAGACAAGCAGAAATGTTAAGTTATTTATTAATATTATATAATTCTGTGCTTGGAAATTGTTTTCGCAAAGTATTTGTCAAATGACGTTATGTGTTGACGAATTAATTAATTACATATACCAACGTTACTATAAGTGTGTCCTCCGTGGCCGAGTTGTTAATGTTGTTGACTTCATATGCCCTTTCCCACTGTGGGTTCGAATTCAATGTGTCTGTCGAATCATTTCATATAAGCTGTCCATATAAGTGTCCTTTCTTTCAGAAGAATACCTTTCATTTTAAAAACAATTGGTGCAATACGAATATAGGTATACACATAATAGAGACGGAGAGTCGTTATCGAACCGAAGCTGCCATTGAGACGTTAGACCCACATCTTAACAAAATAATACACTTAGAACATGTGTGTAATTGATTTATTTTATTTCCAGCATGTGAAGAGAAATCACACGGTGTAAATTGTAGTGGCACATGTGGTAACTGCAAGGTGGGAACAGGATGTGACAAAGTAACGGGCATCTGTCTCGAAGGGTGTGCAGATGAATTTACCGGTGATACATGTATTGAAGGTAATTTGTGTTATATTCATTTGGAATATTATTTGCGTGCAGCCGGCGAGGAGGGGGACCTCTGTGGTCGAGTTGACTTGAAATCACGTGCCTCATATAGCTGATGGTTCGAATCACACTGGGAGTGTCAAATTCTTTCAAATGAGGAAACTATTCAGCTGGTTTGCCGAAAACCTGTGGTTCTACCCGTGTATCCATCCGTACCTATACTATTGCTCACAGAGGCACCCGGGGTCTTCCGTCAACAATAATAACTGGATAGTCATCACATAGACCTAAGCTATTGGTGCGACATTAAACTCCAACACCAATAACTTGCCACTCACCACAGTAGATTCTAATCCCACTGTGGGTTTCGTATTATTTCAATTGAGGAATATAGCCAAGTCTCTAGGCGGTAGGTCGGTGGTTCAACCCTGGTGCATATATGTGCCTGAAATACTGTCCTGGCACGATTCCGTAGTCGTCATCCATCAATAATATATGGAGTGTGGACATGACCTAAATGATGCTACTTTTCCCACAAACCCCACAACAGAGAAACCATCAATACTTGCAACAATAATTTAAACCATTTTTCTCATTACAGTATGCATATCAGTGTATACTTGCGTTCTATTCTAGACAGCGCTAGACTACAGCGCTATTGCATTTCCATTGATGAACGTATGCGCCCTGATTGTATACATTTTAAAGGTTCCCAACTAATGATATGCAGCTGACATGCACACTCGGATGTTCGGTCATGCGCATTCGCATTATTAGGTAGCGTTTATAGAGTAAAAAGGCGTGTCTTACGGTTTACGCTCTTCCAATGGTGATCTATTTACCTATTCCGGCTCAAGGTATTGTGTAAATCTGGACTAATATCATTTTAAATGCAAAGTGTGCTATGCTTTCGTTGTGTCATTGAAAAGAATACTTAATGTAAATATTAGTAATGCATTGCTGGTTAATAGTTTCCATTGGCCATGTTTAAAGTTAGCATGGATACGTTCGGCCTCCACACACAATAACCACGCCCAATACAGTTCATACCCAGGTGGAAACTATAACCATCGATTAATTCCTTAAATGGAGTAACTTGCTATATTGTCCCTATTACTAATAATATGTAAATACATGATAATTTTAAACGGTGAACTGATGCTGTTGTTTCCTGTCAGGCGGAATTAGCATTGTGTTGATGTCATCTTACCTAGGTGATTCTTAGAGTATAGTGTGATATTATGAAGTTCACCAGTAACCTTTCTTTCGTGGTTTTCAGCATCCCCGTCGTCGGGCGTGATCGTGGCTGTAGTAGTGGGATTTGTAGCTGCCACTATTGTTATAATCGCGGTTCTGGTCACTGTCCTTCAATTTCTGAGAATCCGGAAACAGAGACAACAGTAAGATATAATGCACACGTGCATATTTAAGATTCTGTTCATCAATAGCTTATGTCGTATGGCGAATATCCGGCTATTGCTGGTGGAGGAAGGATTCCCACCTAGCGGTATGTCAGGCATGGACGGGAACCCTGCAGTACCAGTATGCTGTTTGATTGCATACATATGATTGCATAAACATGTTCCGGAATTTTAATTATTTTGTTAATGGATATGTAGTATGTATATTATATTTAAATTGTGATAACATATATTATTCACTGTAGTTGAAACATCAATATTAAAATACATGATATGTTATATTATGTTCGGGGTATATACTATTTAACACACCAGTACAACAATCAGCATATTTGAATCATTATAGACAAGAATCTAACCCAATCGTGGAATATGACACAATTATAAATTCTGACAGCGAAAGAAGAAAGAAATTTGTCCAATGGAGTGATGCCCACGTCAACTCTACAGAACTTCAGGCGGAACTAAAAACGTCCAGAGGTAGTATCAATTTATTGTGTTGTGTAACAGGTAGTGACATTGCATGGGATCTGTACTGAACTAGAGTAATTAATCTGATATTAGTGTGTTCATGTGTGTGTCCTATCAACCCGGAATTAACGGTGAGTGTTGGCCTGTTTCAATTGTGTTAGTGGAATGATAATACATAGGACATAGAAAATAAACGCACACCTACATTATATGATGATTAGTATTATTACATGAAAACGAAATACGAAGGATTCCATCAAAGATATATTACATCTTTATTACAAAACACAAACTGAACAATTACATATTCCAAAATGTTTAAAACTATGTTTTTTATATATTTATTGTTTTTCATGCAAAAACACACTTATCCGAAGTGTGCGTTTTCTATGTCCTCTAGTATAGGTGTGAGCTTTTATGTCATCTATAATAGGTGTGCGTTTTCTATGTCCTCTAGTATAGGTGTGCGTTTTCTATGTCCTCTAGTATATTTGTGCCTCTTTCTATGTCCTCTAGTATAGGTGTGCGTTTTCTTGTCCTCTAGTATAGGTGTGCGTTTTCTATGTCCTCTAGTATAGGTGTGCGTTTTCAATGTCCTCTAGTATATATCAATTTATTCTGCTGACTACTACCATGGTTAGAATTAGAATTCCTTCAAGACATAGCTTTGTTTCTCTGATAGTATAACTCAATAGTAATAGTATACTAGTATTATACATACATCTTTATTCATATAAATATTAATATATTGCTGCATAGAGCAAGTGACCGAGTGGTTACTGTCGTGGTCCCTCACCGCTGTATGTTCGAATCACACATGTGGTATCGAATAACGCCACTGTGACGAAGCTATCTAGCTGGCTTGTTGGTGGTCAGTATTTCTATATGGGTGCTCAGCTGCACGCAGGATCTTCTTCCACCAATACTAACTGGATAGGCACGACCTAAGCTGTTGGTGCTAACCCCCACAACAAACAAGCAAACACACTGATTAGAGCAACCTAGCGAAATGTTCCGGATTTGATTTTCATAGTATACACACATAATTAGTTAATGATCACATGTCATAAATAAACGTAGCAGTTCATGAATATGTATTATATTTATATATGTGTGTGTGTGAATTGTGATAACAGGCTGATATTTTCCAGAATCAGCAAATAATCGGTCAAATGATGTGGAAGACAGTGCTGGTATTTATTACAATCAAGGACCATTTGTTCGACAGAAAACAGAATATGAAATCCTCATTTTCGATCTTGAAGCATATGTGACCAAGAGTCTAGCAAATACTGGCTATCTTGAAAAGCAGTTCCAGGTAATCATATGTTTGTCCGGATTCAGGACCTGAAAATGGCACGTAGTGATGCCTCCGACTGATATTAAGGTTTGATAGCTGGTTTGATGCAAATGTCTGGTTGTCACTTAATGCCACTCCGAGTACAAACAATTCTGACTATAGAATACTAAATATAATTCAAATTGTTTACCGTACATCGTCATTAATAAGGACCAAGAACATCACAGATAGTATGACATACCATTATGTCTGGCCATTTTGACGTGTAAATACAGCTTAACAGAGGAGATGGTTCCAACAATACAACCATACAAGTTGAGCACTACAGCACATACATGGCTGGTTGTCAAATCATCTATGACTAATGTAGATCCAGATAAACTAAGCAATCTACAGCACATACATGGCTGGTTGTAAAACCATCTATAACTAATGTAGATACAGATAAATTAAGCAATATACACCACATACATGGCTGGTTGTCAAACCATCTATGACTATTGTAGAACCAGATAAATTAAGGAATATACACCACATACATGGCTGGTTATCAAACCATATATGACTACTGTAGAGTCAGATAAACTAAGCAATCTACACCACATACATGGCTGGTTGTCAAACCATATATGACTACTGTAGAGTCAGATAAACTAAGCAATCTACACCACATACATGGCTGGTTGTCAAACCATCTATGACTACTGTAGAGCCAGATAAATTAAGCAATCTACACCACATACATGGCTGGTTGTCAAACCATCTATGCCTACTGTTGGGCCAGATACATTAAGCAATATACACCACATACATGGATGGTTCTCCATCCATCCATGCATACTGTATAGCCAGATAAACTAAGCATCTACACCGCATAGTATGGTTCTCAAACGATCTATAGCGACCATAGAACCAGACAAGCTAATTATATGCAGTGCATGCATGCCTGAATGTCAATCGATCTAAGGCAGTAGTAGCACCAGACATTAGTTGGTTCAAACATAGTATTCGTTCATAATGTACAGTACATATATATTGTATACAAAATGAATTAAATCGAAAGCTTACAGCTTATTTAATCATCTACAGCGCAGATAAATTTGACTTGTTGCTCAACGAAACTTGTTTTTTCTCCAGCTCAGAATGTGACATACCTGTTTTCTGAGTAACACAATCCCCTGTGACTATTTACATAATTATATATACAGGTATGTTGAATGCCTTAATTGAGACTTTGATGAGCTATGAGTTCACTAGATAGATAGAATCGTTCACTGTTATATCTGGATGTGTACTCCATGACAGAGCTCGTTGATAGTGTTAGCTCTTGATATACATGCGTTGTACTTTGGGTGTGTGTATCGTAAGAGGTGGGTTTCCAAAATGTGTATGTAAGTAGCTGAAGCCTATACAATTAACATTAAAACATCATATGAATATGTCGCAGGATTCTGCAAATCAGCCGATGAGACGATTGTCTCCAGGATGACTTGACATGTGCTTAATGTATGCTACAACATTTTAACTAGTTTCAACGGGTTCTTCATCAGAGACGTACTGGTGAGACTAGAATTGGAATGTCAGATTGTAATATAAAACAGTTTCAATTATGTAAGGAGACAGAGGCCTGGCTGGTTATTATCGAATGAGATGCCATGGTTCGTTGATTTTAGTGCAGTCAGTTGATATATTGTTTAAACTTTATTTATTTTACAACGATTGCGAAGCACATATAAGCATTGAAGACTTGGATAATATATGTGAACGTTCATGCATTTATTATATCCCTATTTTGTAAAACTTTATTTATTTTACAACGATTGCTAAGCAAGTTTTAACAACTTATATTAATCACATATATTAATCACTCTCGTTGGCTCGGGTGAAAGCGTAAGTGTGGTAATTCATGTGGGAGGAAACCGGAGTACCCGGAGAAAACCAACCTGTCCGATCTGACGACCACTGTACCATCTCACATACTACCAGGTCCGAGGATCGAACTAGTGTTGCATTGGTGAGAGGCGAGCGCGCTAACCACTGTGCTAATCGAACAGTCAAGCTGATATGTTGATTTGTCATCAATGAGACCTATGTCATCAGATGTAAGTCTTTAATAATACTGATATCGAGGTTATATATATATGTACTCATATTGCTCCAATCCTAACGGATTATAGACGAACTATTGACAATATTAGAATTTTGAATTTCCGAATTCGATGATTTTTCCATTGAATTCTATTAAGATTCCGTGCACAACACCAGATGTAGCTGCACGTCATTTGATTGGTTTCTCAATGAACATGTTTTAACCGATGATTTCAAGTTGTGTATCTATAGTTTATAATAGTACAGGCAGTGGAGCTCAATCCTGTATGTTAGCTTGATAGTGTCTTTTTCGTTGCTCTAATTGCAGACAATACCATATGGCTTGCATCATCCTACCAAAGTTGCACAAAAACCTGGAAACCCTGGAAAAAATAGATACAAAGCAATGTGTGCATGTGAGTGTATTTAGTTTACTTTGAAATGTTGAAGAACGTTTAGCATTCTGTTTGCGTACACAAATATGATAATAATAATATACCAATACAAATGATCTAGCTGTGTGTTTTCAGAGCATTAACTCTTTCAGCGCCGAATAAATTCAGAGCAGGCGCACACACCATATATGCCGCATCTGATCAGGATCTATGTTGTTTACAATTCGGACAGTTGCTTCAGCTCCGCTGTCTGAAGAGCAATCAGCATATAGCCTGATCAGATGGCACATTCTGTTCTCTCTGATCTAGTTATCTGCTCTTTGCAAAGAAAGCGACGTTGGTGGTGAAATTGTTAAAAGGTGTTGTGTGGGTATTTAGGAAATACTATTTGTCTTGCCGTGGTATATGGGCGAATAAACCACGGTTTGGAGATCTGATGCGTAGGAATTAACCACGCAGGCCGTATGCCTAAGTTTATTCGCCGATATACCATGGCAAAACAAATATTATTTCCATTCTAACATGACCCAATATAATGCTACGAACGAAGAAATGTGCGTGTTACTTTGCCGGCGGCGTGTCGCCTAATTTCTCTCCTTTCCGTGATTTTCAATATTAGCCAGAATTTATTAATATTTTTATTCAAACAATAATAAATGTATGTATTAATAGTTGGCAGAATAATGTATACTCATGAACAATATTAATACAATTTAAAACATATTTAACCACGCCTCCTGTCACACTGTTATTTTCGTAAATAATTCAACACTGTCCAACACATTCAGCTTAAAAAGTTGACAAAACGCCAAACGCCGAGGGGAAAGGATTATGTGTACTTCTTATTTTGTGTCATGGACATGGACATTAATTGTGTTGTTTGGGATATATCCCGTAAACATGTGCATTGCAGTTGCATGACTTTTCTGAACATTAACGTGGGCAACTGTAGTGGGTGAGGACATGGATCTTGGCCTGGCAATGCATCTTACATCTTGTTACTAAACCATCATAAAAATGCCCGATACTCCTCCAGTTTCCTATCAAACACCTGCAGTACAAATTGCACCAACAGCAGATAGCGCTGTAGCCATTTTACTTGTTACTATTTGTAGAGGACGATATTTTACTACGATTTTTGTTTACGTCACGTGATGTTCATTCATATTACGTTTTTATACGGGGGAGGAAAAATTCAACAGCCATAAAATAGGCCTGTTCTAGCCGTGGTATTTTGCATATTTTACAATGGTAGATCTGTTCTTTGTTCATTAGAACAAAATAGCAAGTCATGTTAGAATAATATATATATAACATTATGTATTGTTTAATCTTGTAGATGACCATTCACGTGTTGTATTAGAAACATTAGAAGATCAGCCAGCGTCTGATTACATAAATGCAAACTATATAAAGGTAATACTAATGCAACTGTACTAGTGGAAGTCGTGATAGCGCAGTGGTAGCCCGTTACCTTAATGTGCGAATTGTGTTCGGAGTTCGAGCTCCACTGGAGCCGTTAAGATTGTGCCCTTAGGCAATGCATTTAAATTCCCCGTTGCCTTTTACAACGAATTCGAAGCACGTTTTAACAACTTTATTAATCACTGTCGGTGAAGCGAATGAAAGCGTAAATGTGGTCAATCGTGTGGAAGGAAACCGGAGTTCCGGAGAAACCCCACCTGTCCGATCAGGCGAGCACCGTACCATTTAACATACTTCCAAGTCCGAGGATCGAACCCGGGTTACATTGGTGAGAAGCGAGCGCGCTAATTACAATGTGCACGTCTCACTAATAGTCCTAGCCTGTGCTTGTATTTGATGTGTATATATGTTGAGGACATTGTGGTAGATTATCGTTTGATAAATGTGTTCTCTAGTTAAATAAAGTATTTATTATTATTATTAGTCATACACTAGTCTCCATGTGTGATTAGGTAAATATTGCTCATGTTAATTTCTAGTTCAATATTAAGCATGTGTCCATCGGCGTGTTCATTAAACGATATATACACTGTGTCATTATGCAGTGCTTGATATGTTGCAGGGACACTTCAAAGACAAGGCATACATTGCTGCACAAGGTATGGTATATGTGTTTGTTTCATCTATTACTGACATATAAATTACAGTATTGTAAATATTTACAACTACGGTGTAAATATACCATTGTTTTCTCAGAAACACTGCACACAGTTGACTTGGAAACAAACTGCATGTAACTCTCCAGCCTCTGGAGGTGATTCACCGATCTGATTTACAGCAGTAACGCCAATACTTATCGCTTTGACTTTAATTTTACACATACTCTTAGCATAGTGAGTTAAACCAACATTATTTCATAATATAATATATTCCTGATGATAGGCCTGTACGGTACATGTATTCCAAGACCTTTCCTGTTTACGTACATGTAACAATATTTGCAACTTCATTTGTTATGTGACAATACAATTTCATGTTTTGACACATTAGGACCAGTTGAAACTAACATGAACGACTTTTGGAGAATGATCTGGGAGAAAGATGTCCATATGATTGCGATGACTACAAATCTCGTGGAAGAAACCAAAGTAAGAATGCAACATTAACACGTATTGTTATACCTCACGTGTCTACCCCCATGCAACATGTGCTATGCCAGAGTGGGCGACATGTTTCAATGTTTTGTGACAAAGTCTGAACCTCTGAATAGCCTCATTCGGAACAAAATCACGCTACTCGGACGTTACCGTTTGATTTCAATGTTATTTTATTTGTTATACCGCCATTTTGTTTTCATAAAGTCTTGAATAATGTTTTGTTGAACAATTGTTCTATGCCAAACAACAAAAGGCCAGAACAGCCGATTGCTCGGTATATAAAAATAAATAGTTCGTCTCTGTGAGAGAGACAGTGGATATTGTCAACCCAAGGAAAATTATGTCGACCAAGGCATTATTCTTCCGAGGGTTGACAAATATCCACTGTCACACTCATCGAGATGAACTATTTATAGACTGTCGTACGGATTACTTCCATTGTGTACGTTTCGGTTTCTTCGCAAATTATACTCCGAATAACACCAATTAGCTGTCACAAATTTTGTAATGTCATCTTAAACACACTCCATCTCAATGTCACTGCTAAGGAGTTCGCAGTAAATTTCGTTGCTGTGTACGAATACATTACTGGCAATGAAAGATTCTGAGATGGATGATTTATAAAATGTTTAAATGACGTATCCCGATAAAAGTTATGTCGTCATTGGCATTAACAACCGGTTTATTCAATTACATTTTCTATTCTTTTACAGCACATTGTATATGTACATTGTATTAAGATCGATTTAATTGAGCTTATGCAAATATACTAATATACACTCATGAATGGTGTAAATATAATATATTCACTACTCTCTAGCTTTTGTTCTAGTCATGTAAAGAACATTAATATAGTGACTTTTTTGCGATTGCGATATAGTAGGGAAATTTGGACTGTTTTCAAATGGTGGCATTGTACCTTTTAGGTCTAATACGGCTAAATATAATACCATTTTAAAAAATTGGGTACCCCCATGGGACAAGAAAAAAGAGTAATACATATAGCGTTCATTGTCTTCTGGCCAAACACACTACAACTATAATAGATGTGTCAATAATATCAATGCTCCTTGTAGATGAAATGTATCCAATACTGGCCCGATGGAGCCGATACGTCTATGTTGTATGGACTAATCAATGTGTCCATGGAGTCAGAAGATGTGTTTGCAGAATTTACCATCCAATATCTGCGAGTGTATCATCAGGTACAGGGTACACATTTATTCTTGAATGAAAATAAATGTTATTTATGACATGCTTTTGGAAGTATTCAGTGTAATATATCTATTACATATTGTCTTATATCAACACACATGCAATAATACCTGGAATGATTCCGATTGGTCGCGGCATAATAGATTGCTTTTGACATATTGGAAATATGCCGTTGAAAATCAATAAAATGTTAAAATATGCACTATCGGAATAGCATACATATTAGTGATTATAATAATTGTGTCGATTTGTGTGGGGTTGTTTGTTTCATTATCGAGGACTATTTACTGCAGCGTACGAATGCACCTTACTGATTTCCCTGATATGCAATAAGGCTCAAAGTAAACTGGCAATAACGATTTCTTTTTCAAATGTATGGTTACTGTGGTAATGTGATAAAAAGGATCACACATTCATGATGAGTTCATACTATTTTTATGAGACTCTTGTTGGAATTTTGGTATTAAACTCGCAAAAAGGCTCGCTTCAATAGCAATGTTCCAAAACTCGTTTCATAAAATATGGTATGAAATCCACACTCATGTAGGATCCTATGTATATTATACTGATGGTAGATTACAGCGATGTTGATATTGTATTCGTGTATGTAATACCATATAGTGACAATCCGGAACTGTATGAAGGATTAAATGGTCTTAGTTACCATTAGCGAGGGCATTCATTAACTCGAATACCTGATTGAACGTTTTGACAGTGCCTTTAATCTTCCATATACATAGTAACGATGATATGGAACATAGAATGTGGTGTAAACAAGCACATGCATGCATGTATTGGTGTATTTGTAGGATCGACCAAATGTGCAGAGAAGTATCATTCAGTATCACTATACTGCATGGCCAGACAAGTATGTCCCACGAAGTACGTCTAGCTTGCTCCAGTTTTGGTACAAGGTCAGAAAGAACGACGCTAATAAAATGAACACGTGGCTTGTTCATTGCAGGCAAGTCACTTTAAGCATGTCTTTATATATCTTTATATGTTTCTTCAGTTGGAACAATACTATAATTCATACAAACATGTATTTAGCATTAACTTTAGTATACAACTATTTTGTTTATGATACACGTAAAGGAAGTAATTTGCAAATGGTAATTTCAATACAGTTGTATTTATTGTGTACATAATTATTTGTAGTAAAATATGTTTTATAATGTCGATTAAATATGTTTAAACCAAATGGTAATTTCACAAAAGCAGGTTAGTTTGTGGACATATTTTCCAAGTGGTACGTTTTAGCGTAATCATTAATTATTGAAAGATGAACATATAAGATAATAATCACAATATCCGCTCCAATATCTGGATGTGCGGCACATTCTAAGTAAACGCATACTGGGGCTTTGAATTATGTATCCACATAGTGAGTTCAATATGAATAATGTTGAGTTATTCTGAAAATGACGTCCAGTGAAATATGCAGTAATATAAATACAAGGGATTCACATCAATTCTAATAATGCTTTTAGTCCAGTTTTAAACAGATTAAATACTAGAAGTGCTTACAGTCAAACCTGTGTTAGATGTCTAGTACGCAGATAACCTGAATTAAGCATCCAGTTTCCACATTCCCAATATGTTGTTTTACTATACATCCGACATCTATTACGCAGATAACCTGTATTAAACATCCAGTTTCCACATTCCCAATAAGTTGTTTTACTATACATCCGACCTCTATTACGCAGTTATCCTGTATTAAGCATCCAGTTTCCACATTCCCAATATATTGTTTTACTATACATCCGACCTCTATTACCCAGTTAACCTGTATTAAGCATCCAGTTTCCACATTCCCAATATCCTGTTTTACTATACATCCGACCTCTATTACGCAGTTAACCTATATTAAGCATTCAGTTTCCACATTCCCAATCTGTTGTTTTACTATACATCCAACCTCTATTATGCAGCTACCTGTTCTAAGCAGCTACCTGTGCTAAATAGCCAATTTCTGTCATTCCAGTGACTGGATGCTTAAGACTGGATTGAATGTATTTCTTGATTCCTTCAGGAATCAAGCATACTGAATAGTGAATAGATACGTAATGTGTGTAGCTACAAAACGCATTATTACCAACACGTTATATTAACATTATTAGTACCAACACGCTATATAAACATTATTAGTACCAACACGGTATATAAACATTATTAGTACCAACACGGTATATAAACATTATTAGTACCAACACGGTATATAAACATTATTAGTACCAACACGGTATATAAACATTATTAGTACCAACACGTTATATAACATTATTAGTACCAACATAGTATATAAACATTATTAGTACCGACATGTTATATAAATAGTATTAGTACCAACACGGTATATAAACATTATTAGTACCAACACGTTATATAAACAATATTAGTACCAACACGGTATATAAACATTATTAGTACCAACACGTTATATAAACAGTATTAGTACCAACACGTTATATAAACATTATTAGTACCAACACGGTATATAAACATTATTAGTACCAACACGTTATATAAACATTATTAGTACCAACACGTTATATAAACATTATTAGTACCAACACGTTATATAAACATTATTAGTACCAACACGGTATATAAACATTATTAGTATCAACACGTTATATAAACATTATTAGTACCAACACGGTATATAAACTTATTAGTACCAACACGGTATATAAACATTATTAGTACCAACACGTTATATAAACATTATTAGTACCAACACGTTATATAAACATTATTAGTACCAACACGTTATATAAACATTATTAGTACCAACACGTTATATAAACATAGCATACTGTGGCTTGTGATAATTTGACAGTGCTGGCGTTGGACGAACTGGTATGTTCATTGCAATAGACATTCTGTACGACCACGGGAGAGACCACGGTTCAGTGGATGTGTACCAATGCGTAAAGGACCTGACAGAGCAAAGAGTCAACATGGTTCAGACTAAGGTAGATATATTACCACTTATGATTATGTCTACTATTTCAGAAATATGTTAATGTTGTAACTATGGTTACAACACATACAGATATATCTTGACATAGTGCTATAAGTACATAGGTAAATGGTCAACATCTTCCATAGCACATAGAGTATCCACGTTCTCATAAGTTTGCAATGAAACTAAAACCAGGTAAATTGGTTGTGTATAATAATTGTAAACCACACGTGATCGTTTTGGAAACCGATCGTATTAACCCATTCAACACCAATTAACTGACATGGACTGATGCATGGTGTTTTTAGACCAATACATTAATAAGAAAATTACATTTGGACCAGTTCATTTATCAAAATGGGTAATTTTGTCGAAAAATAGTAATATTACTTGCACAAAGTGCAGATCACGAGACAGCTAGTCACGAGCCGGCTCATCTGGATATACACGTTGTGTAAGCCTATTTCGATGCATGTGGTGTTGACAGGGATAACCAGCAATTTGTAAGATTCGAAGTGCGTCTTATGTACATTTATTTATAAGACGTGTGTGCCAATACAAATATAGCAACGCAATGTGACTTTTGCCTGATAATGATATACAATCCAAACTATGTTAGTGGTCACCTCCATTAAGCAGCCAGTCTGTATTACGCATCCAGTTTACATATTCCCAATTGGTTGTTTTATTATACATTTAACCTATATTAAGCATCCAACAGTGTTAAGCAGCCACTTTCTCTGACTCCCTTGGCTGGTTGCTTAAAACAGGTTTGACTGTAGCTTAGAATTCGATCATTCTATTCAGTGTATTTCATTTGTTCATACCATTTGTACATGCACGTGTACTTTCATACCAATCTGTGCTTTAAGATTTCGATTAAATCCATTGTCATTCTGGATACAATGGATATGTACTGTACATTATGAATGAATACATAAGTTTAAACCATGTCCAATAAGATATATGTGCATATATCTGTGATATTTTAAAGTATTTTCTTGGAGAGAACTGAATAATTAATTACTTCATCACGACTTTAAAGTCACATGTTCTTGACCCAGTTATCAAAAAGTATAATAGTTAGTTTAAACTCAAATGTTTGAAATGAAATAAGTGGAAGTCGTGATAGCGCGCTCACTTCAGGTTCGAAATACCCGGAGATCGAGTCCCGCTGGATCCGTTACGATTGTGCCCTTAGCCAAGGTATTTAAATTCCACATTGCCACTTCTCTATCCCTCGTAGCGATGAATTCCATCAGGAATGAGGTCAAGAGATTGTTTAAAATAAGTTCTAAGAATTTCTTTCACAATCGACCTAAAATAAATTTGCATAAACTAAATACGTATATTTTGTTGAACTTAACACACTTATAATTATCTGTTTTACTGTAAGTGCTTTAGTTTATACAAATTTATTCTAGCTCGATTGCGAAACAAGTTCTTATAACTTATACTAATGACTCTCGAGACCTCATTCCTGATGGAATCCATCGCCACGAGGGGAGAGAGAAGAGGCATGTGGAATTTAAATGCCTTGCCTAAGGACACAATCGTAACGGCTCCAGCGGCACTCGAACTCTGGGCCTTTCGCACGTGAAGCGAACGCGCTATCACTTAGCTATCACGACTTCCACGATAATATTGCCATAGCGTGGACATGATCATCTAACTACGTTTATATGTCCTACAATTAATAAGATAACTAGACACGTTAATAAGTTTCTTCCGTATATTAGGAACAGTACAAGTATCTGCATAATGCCATGGTTGAAGCGCTCGTATTACCGTCGGAACCAGTGCCATGTTACAACTTTCACAAGGTGTACAAGAATCTCACAGACTTTGATGCAAATACTGGCAAGACAAAGATGTGGATGCAGTACGAGGTGAGTTCCATTTTTTAAATAATTTATTAAAAAATAAATTCGAAGAAGACTTTTTGAAATACCTAACATTTAACGTTTGCTATTTTATTACATAACTTTGCTATTCGGTGTAATAACACCATTGGATAATTATAATATGAACACACGTGTAATAACACCTGGAAGGATTCTGATTGGTTTAGAGAATAATCCTTATTATTTGTAAATTAAATTTTAAAGTATGCATATTGAATTGGTACATTACGTTAATGGTAAGACAAACTACGATTTAAATGAAGTATTGACGCAATTATGTTGCTGTCTAAAACACGCTGCTTTGAGTAGTGACGTCATGATACTATAGTGACGTCATGACAATTTGCGCTGACAGTTGGCGCTAAAATGAAAGTAACAGAGTTATTACAATCTGGTAATGCGATAAAAAGGATCTTACACTCTGTCTAATGGGGTCTTACAATCTTCCCAAAAGGCTCGCTTAATACCATTATTCCAAAACTCGTTTCATAAAACATGGTATGAAATCACCACTCATGAAATATCTGGACGTTACGCAGTATATTTCAGAACGTATGTCTTAACGTTGCCATAAACACACTATTGTTCGCGGAGCAATATATCGGCGTGTCATTCATGCGTGAAGGCACGTGATTTTCTTAGCGGGAAAACATAGTGTGATTACTTCTAGGCGAAACATCGTGGACATCGACCGACAATTACAGCCATTCAAGTTCGCATGGATGTGTATGTTCAGTGTCGTTTTCGGAGAAATTAATGTTGCGTTTTCTTGGATAGAATGATGGAATTACACAGTTATTATATATGTGGAGCGGAAGATGGAAGCTATATACATTACATAAGATAGACATTTCTATATATAACGCTTGTGGTTTCGGGGTACAGTTTTCCAGAGTTGTTTTACATAAACTACACATTTATGAATTTTTACCTCTGGTTTTTACACTGGCCCAGTCCAAAATTAATTTGGCAATAAGGAATCCAAAATGGGTAGACAATTCACAGTATTGATTAAATACGTACACACCATTTATGGATACACACCACTGTGTTTTCTCCTTCTTCGTGCTATCGTAAATCAATGAACTGTCACAGTCAAATTCTCAGTTCCAAACAAGAATCCACATTTACCGCATGATGTTCTTTAAACTCCAGGGCTACTTCTTGCTGTTAGACACAAGTAAGTCAAGGCATCATCATCAAAGTTTCTCACAATTTTAAAATGTAAACAAACACCGCTTACAGATGGAACGCGTAGGGTTCCTAGCTGTCATGTAGGGCTGTTTACTCATCAATACGCTGGAGAAAGTAGTACTGTAATAAATGCACGAACGGTCTTCTTCAAATGAGCACAAATGCCACAGATTCACCACAAACACAATAAGAAATAACAGTCTCTGGTTCTACAGTAAAACATCATCAAATTATGGTATGCTTGATTGTAAAAACTACTTTCTAGGATACAACGACCCGGAACCGATTCCCCAGTGGGGTCACACGTACATATACATTATATTTGTATTTAATATATTGTGTTTATATTAAACATGCCCGTAAATAAACGCCAGAGCGCAAGTCGATTTCACTAGTGGGAGTCTCGCTCGCTGCAAACGTGTTTGTTTTTTTGTGTGTGGAGGTACATCAAGACATACAATGTCCACATGAGCATTTAATCGGTGGATGATTGTAACCATTTTATTACAGGCAATGTTAGGAAAAACAAATGGTGCAAATGATACTGAAGAAGATGACGATATATATTCGTCGGCACACACTACAGAAAACATACACAAGAACAGATACGATGACATACTCCCAAGTAAATACATTTTAAGTTATGTATATTGAAACCAAAAATAAACCCTACACTTGCGTTATTCATAAACATTCTTTATGTCATTTTAGAAATAAATAAAGGCAAATTTGGTATTCCGTAAAGAAAGAATATGAGTAATTAACGTTACTGTTTTTGCAAAGTTTTAACGGAATAATAAATTTGCCTATAATTTGTTCCTAAAAAAATACAGAATTGTTGGCAAGTGTACACTTTATTTTTGTCATGTTACCGATATCTGAGAGAGTTGGTATGACATTAATTGAGAAAGTCAAATGACAGTATTTAACAAACTGACTCTTTCTCAATATGATAACAATGATAATACGTGCAATATATTCTATGTATATGCTAAATAATTTCAGAAGTTATAATATATATATATGATAACAATGAAAATACGTGAACTATATTCTTTATGTCCAACTTTATGTATTTTGAACATTGTTACGGTGCATTCATTTACACATTTTGCTTAACAGTTTATCTTGTTTCAAAATAAACCGTATGCCTCCATATTGGAGACAGACACATTCATTCCTATTCAACTGTGTGTGTTCCTTTACAATGGTTGTGGATGTTTGGAATGACTGGTCATTCTAGAAACAACTAATTGGAGGTAGACCTTAACTTTGAATTTTACATAAATGAACTTCGAAACATATGTGATATAAAATATATTCTATGTATAATTATGCTAAATAATTTCAGAGGTTATAATTTTAGTGAGTACATAGTGTTGGATGTTAACAGATTAAGGTTGGCATTTGTTATTGGTTTAAGCGAGTTAAGTAATCGATGCAGACATCTTAACATGTAATGTTGATAGGATTAATAGTGTATGTAAAATTTAATACAATAATGCATCAAGTATAGATGGTTTGTCGCCATTGTTATAATATATCTTTTGTAGTGAATGAATTTCGACCACGGTTGTACACGAACGTGACCGGGTGCCACAACTACATCAACGCTGTATATATACCAGTAAGTAGACACCCGTATGTGTACAGACGGATATGAAGTCCAGTGGTTAACACGCTGTATATATACCAGTAAGTAGACACCCATATGGGTACAGACGTATACGTAGTCCAGTGGTTAACACGCTGGATTGGTAGTGGTCTTTCAGACGGGACTTTAAACCGAGGTCTCGTGTCGGTGCTTTACATCGTGCACGTAAAAGAACCAGAGGAGACTCTGGAATATTATTTTTATACTTTATTTATTTTACAACGATTGCGAAGCAAGTTTTAACAACTTATATTAATCACTTTCGTTGGCTCGGATGGAAGCGTATATGTGGTCATTCATGTGGGAGGAAACCGGAGTACCCGGAGAAACCGACCTGTCCGATCTGGCGGCCATCGTACCATCTCACATACTTCCCTGTCCGAGGATCGAAACCGGGTCGCATTGGTGAGCGCGCTAACCACTGCACTGATCGGACATCCATTGGAATTGGTCGTTATCATTGCACTATCCTCAACAATCTAAAATGACTAATCTCTTCAGGAGGCGTCGCTCATATGGGCAACCGGTAGCGACGATAAATAAACGTAAACCTCACTCACATAATGGGCACAATCAATAATAAAATATGTGATGTATATTGTAAGTATTTGCTTGATTAAGCAACTACTGTTATATGTACGTATTCGTATGCAATACATTTTATATTATAAATTGCACAAAATCTCATGTTCAGTTTCTATTGTTGTCAACAAATTACTTCATTTCATTACTTCTTACATAGTTCGTTTTTTAACTATTATTATAATAATAGTTGTTATATTAATAACTGAGCTTCCAATGCCAATTGCAGAGTTACCGTGATTCACACGGATTTATTATCACACAAACGCCACTGAAGAATACAGCCGTCGACTGCTGCAGGTTGGTGTATGAACAAGAGGTCAAGGTCATTGTTACATTTGACTACAAGGGTAATGAAGAGGTAAATATGTGTCATGTTATTTCGTTCCGTATTGTTTTATACGTATAACTATATTACACAGTTCTAAGTAGCCTACATGAAGCATATAATATGATATACACAATTATGCGTGCGTGCGTGCGTGCGTGCGTGCGTGCGTGCGTGCGTGCGATTGTTATAAAATAGATTGATGGTCGTCTAATCACAAACAATGTACTGATAACATTGTACAGTACATTATTTTATTAAAATAGATAAATGAACATGATTATGAAATGGAATTGGTTACATTTATGGAGCTACAATTTGCACAATGACATATTTATGAAACAATAATATGTGTCACATATTTCGGTGAAGACTACACGTTAGTTTACTAGGGACGATTCAGAGAATACATGTCGGTGGAATTAGACGCTCTTCTTAGAACTATTCTGATCCAACTGTCAACACTAGTTTCTCTGCTTCACAGGCATCAACTCACCTTACTGAAATGCTTTATCGACTAATTTACCTTCACGATGCATAGTCCAGTTAGCCTCCCCATAACTATGCTTACCGTATTCATCTAAGATTCACAATAGAAGAAAATAATGAAGGAGCCAGTTTTGCATTGCTTCATTTGCACACTATCCATTGCTTTTCATCCCTAATTTATATCGGATTTCAATGTTAGTTAATACAAATTTATTTTAGGTCAATTGCGAAACAAATTCTTACATCTTATATTAATCCCTCTCGACACCTAAGGGCACAATCGTAACAACTTCAGTGTGGGCGCGAACCCAGGACCGTACGCACCTGAATCGAACATTCTACCACAGCGCTATTACGACTTCTACTTCATAGTTACAATTTGTGTTCGTGGTCAATGTCAGTATAAACAATGAGAAACATTGTTGATGATTGCATTGCCTTAGTGAACTACAATACACATATATGTACGTGTTGCTTTGGAAAACGCATTCAGTCTGCAATTGTTCAATTATATATAACTTATTAATTAATTCCTCATCTGGCTAATTCTTGTATTGTAAAATTGTATTCTTACATATGTAATCAAATACGGTTAAATCGGATCAAGTTAGCCCAAGCTAGAATGTACAATGTACCGCATACAGCCCATCAACGACAGGGGTCGCACAGATATGAGTCTGCTTGTTTTATTTTGTTATAAAATGTATTCATTGTTTATAAAGGTCGGAACGTACTTGCCTGCTACAGGGTCAGTGATGCGTGGCCCCTTCACGATAACATTGATATCAGAACATGAAATGCAACATTTCACAAAAAGGACCCACTTGCTGAAGTACGACTCGAAGGTTTGTTCCGATGTCTCTAAAAGATTTAGGATACAGTATTAGTAGTAATGTTAACCCTTATTATGGTAGCTTGTTCACGATGGTTGTGAATAAGAATATATTCGTTAATCAGATTTCAGAAACATACGGTTTGACTGTTTTGTCGGGTTTTATGCCTATAAATTGTGGAATATGTCGCTGGCAATGAGCATTTAACCTAACAACACATTTCCTGGGCAGTCTCCACATGTTAACTAGTACTTTGTGCACCAACCTCCGTAATAAACTGCCAACATTTTCATGAAAAGGGTCACACCTGAGCGGGGCTCGAATTCGGGATCATCAGTGATGATAGCTTACAGTGGTATGCAAGTCACTATCCTTAACCACCCGACCACGGATGCAGACAGGAACACACGAAATAAATCTGTAACGCTAAATATATGTATTATATTGTTCTTAACATTCAACACATTTATAAGTTGTGTTCTATTAATACTGGACCAATTATTGGCTACGTTATTTGATGAACCTGTTTCCATATATTTGTATATCTGTTTCGTTTGTAAAATCCTTTGCTAGGATCATGTAATCACACAGTTTGAATTCAAACATTGGCCATCAGAGAAAGCTACCCCGACTGATGCGAGCACAATGTTGGAATTCCTGCAAGAGATAGAATCTGCTCATAGACAAACAGGCAACACACCGATCATAGCACAATGCTTGTAAGTCATCATTTAATGTAGCTTTAAACAGTCACAAATAGCCAACCTGGCTGACTATATAGAACATGTCTTAATTATATTAGCCTCCAAAAGTAGAGACATACGTGTTCTATTAAAATACATTCAGACATGGTTCTTATTATATAAGTATCTTGGCGAAATTGCTTCTAGCGATACCAGAATAAATCAGCAATACATGTATGTGTGCAGAGCAGCTCCGTGTGATGATGAGCATGCATGACAGGTGCTTTGCCCTGAGAAGATATCATTTAGTTTCACACATATCCAACCTGACTGACTATACATTACATTTCTTAATTATATTAGCCTCCAAATGAAGAGAAAATCGTGCTTTTTTAAAAAGTATTTTCAGACTTGGTCCTTATTTTATCTTCAACATACCTTGTCGAATTTGCTTGTAGCTTTGTTTAAACTTTATTTATTTTACAATGATTTCGAAACCGACGTACCCGGAGAAAACCCACCTGTCCGTTCTAGTGACCACCGTACCATCTCACATACTTCCCGGTCCGAAGATCGAACCCGGGTTGCATTGATGAGAAGCTAGCGCGCTAACCATTGCGCTAATCGTGCAGTTTGTAGCAATACCAGAAACAATCAGTAGGACATTTAGTTGTGCAAAGCGGCTCCGCGTGATGATATATATGCATGACAGGTGCTTTGCCCTTGGACGATTTTACGGAACACATTTGTCTTAATTTCATCACCAAACATCCCTTCTTATATGTACACGTACCTTTACATTCAACACTAATATGAAGCCCAGTTGTACACTTCATCTTTTTGTTTCACTATGCCATTTAGTCGTCACACTTTGAATATATTATAGAACACTCAGTCTATTTGGCAACATTGAAGTCCAGTGCCACAGTTTACCAATATTTTGTATCAGTATCAACATGCATTTAGTGTCGTCAACTTGATTGTTGCCTTCCACTAGAGATCCCACGGTAATTATCACATTTATCTGGACAGTTTGAATTTACAGACGATCACATTTGAACTTATGAAGAAGTTATGAGTCTAGAATGATTAGAATGTGCTGATATATACATATACGTTATTGTGTAGTTATGTGTGTATTGGCTTGCTAAGCGTATAGTGGAAGTCGTGATAGCGCAGTGGTAGCGCGTTCGCTTCAGGTGTGAAAGGCCCGTAGTTCGAGCCATGATGTGGCCGTTACTATTGTGCCCTGATGCAAGACAATGCATTTAGCTTCCATGCTGTCTCTTCTCTCTACCTAGTGGCGATGGATTCTATCAGGAATGAGGTATCGAGCTTGATTAATATAAGTTGTAAGAACTTGTTTCGCAATCGAGCTAAAATAAATTTGTATAAGCTAAGCGTGTAGTAATAAGATTCAACTATTGAAGGAATGGAGCTGAAAAGAGCGGGCTGATCGTTGTGATGATGAACATACTTGAACGTGTGAGGTTTGAGACCGAAGTATCAATCACACAAGTGATACGACAGCTGAGGATAAGGCGTCCGCAGATCATTCCGAATGTTGTAAGCATGTTCGGTTTCTATATCCCTGTCATCATTGCTTCGGGAAGGGCCGTCACTAATGTTGCTAGAACTTGTGGCCCGACCCGTTTGCCTTTATTTAATTTGCTATATTTTGTATTCACATGTATATGTAAAAAGAATTGAGCAATAACATATGAGTAAACTGAATCATTGTGTAACTTTGTATGGATGTAACTCTGTGATTATTATTGTTTTAAAATTATTCAAACTAGTTCAGTGCATATAGATATTTATGAAGTATTCCAAACACTTATATAGTACAATGCTTGATACATTTTGACAAACAGTTTGGGTCAGTAATGTTTCAGACGGATATGTAGTCCAGTCGTAACACGTTGGACTGGTAATCACAGGATCGCAGGTTCGATCGCCCATCTGACCCTAATAAAATTAACAGTCTTTCAGATGGGACTTTAAACAGAGGTATCGTTTCGTTGTTTTACACCGTGCATGTAAACGAACCAGATAATTCACTGGAATGGGTCCCTGTCTGTATCATTGCCCTATCCTCCAACATTCTAAAATGCCTAATCTCTTCAGGAGGCGTCGCTCATATGGGCAAATGGTAGCGACGATAAATAATCGTAAAAAACACCCAATTAGATTTGTTAAGTCTAGTTTCCAGACTAATTAACGGCTTGCACAATATATGTTATTCGTGAATACAGACTTGTAATTCTATGAATATGAATGTAGTTTGTTTAATTCATGCTCTACGACCGATCAACACTAGTGTCTCAGCCATCCCAGTGAGATGTGCAACATGGACATGTAATTCCTGTCAAACAGTACAATGAAACATATATCATAGAGAATGCATGGCACATGATATGTTGCTATTGCATCACAATTCCTAATCATACATGTGTTGGAAATATGTATCGCTTACGGTATTGAGTTCATTAAATATCATAGTACTCATTCATTTATCGCTATCATTACATAATATATCGTTTGTAATTATGTTTTCAGGAACAGTTCAAATTTTGCCACGACGTGTTCCTTTCCTACGTAGAGAGCAACACCATTTACGCCAACACATAATAATACATACATGTAATGGACGTGAAATTAAGCTTGCCACGTGAAGACATACTGTCCTTTGAATCTACTATTGGATTAATAGTTTATGATCTGTCAGCTGATATCTCTTGGCGTTTGTAGAAAAAGCAATTAGTAAAATGCAGATATATTTCCAATAATAAAACATTGTGAATTTTGTAGATGGTGGAGCAATATGTTATGTGGACGTCGTGATAGCGCAGTGGTAGCGCGTTCGTTTCAGGTGCTAAATGCCCGGCGTTCATGCCCAGCTGCATGCATTTAAGTAATGTATACTTTCTTCTCAATTCTGTTGACACACTGTATATTATAAGAAAACAATGTATGCCTACATATTGAAATAAAATATTGTTTAAGCTAAACTAAGGCATTTAAATTCAACATGGCTTCTTCTCTGTCCCTCATGGCGCTGACTGCCACCATGATTGAGGTATCGAGAGTGAGCAATAACATGTCACAGTATGTAATTTATACATAGGTTTTAGCATACGTAGTTCTTAATGTGTCACAGTCAAACGAAGCGATGTATGCTTCAAACATCGGCTGCGTTCGTGTTGTACTCACTAATCTGGTTGTTTTATGTGTTCTAGCTTAAGTAATTGTATACTCAATTCCAAAATAAAGTGTGCAATTTGTTTTCTGTGATTTCTCATCGCCTATTTAACCGAAAGCCTATACATTTGGTATCAAACTTTAGAACAGACCCTGTAGAATATGGCAGACATATCAGATTTTAAGTCACGGTCAGTTTCAGTAGCTTTTTATGCGAGAAAGGAGACGGTGCTAAAATCAAAGTTGCAAAAGTACTCAAAGCATCAGGTCACATTCAATAATCTTGTGTGGGCACCTCTGCTGTTGATGCAGGCGGCAATTCGACTTCACATAGACCGCACGTAACGTCTGATTACTGCGTCAGGGATATTATCCCACTCTTGCACGAGGGCGTTTG